>CM073585.1:40933695-41662851 GCA_037074715.1 Magnolia kwangsiensis
TGAGGCCCATGTAATACGACCCATTTGAATATATCTAAGGCCCATGAATCAACGCCTAACGGATGTCCTTAGGGTCCATTGCAATGTACGTTTCTCATGGTTCGTGAAATGATATTTATGGCGAACCGTGCCTGGGAAACAATGTTGGTTTGACGTCCACATTGTATGTACGATGTTGGTTAAATGTCCGCATTGTAATTCTCTTTAGGGCCCATTGATAGGTCCATACCTGTTACTATTCATTGCCTAATAACATGTTTAGAATAATCTCATAACTCATGCCCATACGCATCATATGTATGCTTGATATGAGAATGACTGATCATAGCATACGCCATTGGACAGACCATCTATGGGGCTCGTTAGGTGACTGAGCACCCCACATGATCGCGCAGTACGCGCTGGATTGCTGCATGTTTTGACAGCGTGATTCATGCATCTCGCATACGTATGACTTGATCACTGCACGCCCTAGCAACATCAGGGCCGTGGCTCCACAGGTACATCGTGGATGGCCGTATTGGATACCGGAAATACTTATTCTAGCACTGTGGGCACTTAGGATGTCCTTGGGTGAGAGTCCCAGAACCTTGTTGGTACCAGGAGATGCTCCAACGTCTAGACCGAGTGGATACACGAGCGCCCGAGTGCCAAATACCAGTAGGCCGCGTCTCCCACTGTGTCGTGGTCGGTTGGAAGGGGGTGTGGCCTTATCCGCCTGAGTGAGAGGGCTATAAGCTAGGCTGAGTTTGACTAGCTCGCAAATGAGTCCGCTATCGACGAGCCGGGTAGGTATTGGCATACTACTGGTCAGGCGGATAGTGAGGTCTTATCCGCTTGCTTGACTGTGCAGCTAGGGAGGTGGCAGTCTCTGCATGTGTATTGGACCCCGGTGATATCCAGAGAGGAACTGTACTGGTATACGCATGTGAGGAATACCGACTTGCTTGGATTGCATTTCGCATATGACATTTGGCTATGTAGGCCTTGCATCGCATCGGTGTGGCCGATGACATTCATATCTTGCATCATGCCTTGCATTACACAGCCTTGGTATATTCATGGACTTACCGCATGCTTCCGCATTGTTCTGACATTGTACACTTGGCGTTTGCCTTACGCACACACTTGCACCATCCTCTAAGCTTTTGAAAGCTTATGCACGATAGTTGCGTGCAGGTAGCGTTGGACGACAGCAGCGCTGAGACAGGAGTGCACATCAGGACCTTTTTGGAGCTTTTGATCACCTTGTACTTCCCTTTCTGCATTGTACTTAAAATTGTTGTTATAGTGGATACGTGGTGATGTTGTTTTGTGACTTGGTTATGTCTGTGGTTATGCTCCTTTACAAAAAAAAAATTCATTCTGAAAATCCTCCTTGTAGGATCCCAGGATCGGAATCTGGCATTAGATTATCAGAAGCCGAGAATGGGGCACTACGGAGGCTGTCGACACCGGATTCGGCAATCGAGATTCATGTGAATCCGATTTTCGGGTTTGGGGCGTGACAGAACCGTTCGTACAACTTGGAGCTCGAGTAGCGACAGTACTCATCTTCACAAGAATCCATAGCCGATCATGTCCTTCAAGTCGCACGTTGCTCTCTACCACATCGTTTCAAACAAAGTTTTACCATAACATTCCTTTAATTTGGACCGGTATGGAATTGATTCAATATGGAATCATGAATAGTCATTGGCTGGAAACATCACTTTTTGTCCGACTTGCAAGTGTTAAGCATGCCGCCAGCGTTCATCCTGAGCCAGGATTGAACTCTCCAAAGATCCCCATGCCTCGTTAGTCGTTACTGCTCCCGATAGAATACCTATGGTTAAAAAGGTAAACCCTGGACTAATGACACGATGACTCCAATGATCCATAAAAACTTCTTTCGAGGAATGGGCCAGACCTGGCCATTTCTCAAGAACAATAGCTAAGGGCCCTGATACTACCACTTGGATCTGAAATCTAATGCTGATGCTCACGATTTCGATAGCCACACTAGTGATACAGAGAAATTTTACCATTCGACCATATCCGCATTCTCTTCGTTCCTGATAGACACGCATATGTCCACACATATATGATATACGCGTACCTACAGCAGCTATATAGCTGGTGTATGGTACACCAGCCAATCCGCTTACGAATCGGACCGGCCATAACTCATACGGGCCACAACTAAAAGCCAAGCTGGTCAGGCGATACTAGGCAACAATATGGCCAGTGTGGTTTTTGGTGTCCTGCCTATCTGTCCTAGCTTATAACAGATGGACGGTCCTTGTCGTCGATCCCATGTGTCACACTTATGCAGATAGCATTATTGGTTGAAAATGATTCCGTTGAATAATTCATGGTTTAATTTTCGGAACTAAATCCTTGTCTTGTTTAGGCCGGCTGACTTTTTCAATTTATACTGCGTTGCCATGTGGACGGCTGCCAAGTGCTTGACTCCCGCGCCCCGCAGGTCTTGTTACGTATCAATATAAAAAACAACGTTTTGTTACAACTCACAGGGGTATTGTTATTTCTGCATCTAGATTGTAGCCATTGGATCCGGGGTCCTGTACAATTAGAATAACTATTTGTATATTTGTGGATGGATGGTACGCGGATTGCCTACCGAGTAACTCATCATGCTAAGCCTACTAAGTATACTCTTAGGGGTCCACCATGATTTATGCATTTTATTCACTCCGTCCATCCATTTTAGCAGATAATTTTAGGACTTGAGCCAAAAAATTAATCATATTCAAAACTCATGTGGACCACGCCACCAGAAACAGTGTGAAACGAATGTCTACCTTGAAAAATTCTTCCAGCCGACAGAAGTTTTGGATTAAGCTGAGTTTTTGTTTTTCCTTCATCCATGTCCGTGTGTTTTCATGAACAAGTTGGATGACAAATAAACATCACTGTCGGCCTTAGAAAGGTTTCAATGGTGTTGATTCCCACTGTTTCCTGTGCTGCAGTCTACTTGATCTTTCTATATGCTTCGATTTTGGGCTGAACTTCTAAAAGGAGCCGGAAAAATGAATGGACGGCGTGGATAAAGCACGTGCATTCACGGTGGGCTCACCATAGTTTACTGGGTACCGTAAAGCATACTTAGAAACTCAGTACGCGATCCAATTTCGGATGGATGATAATTGATACCTACAAAAATTTCAAGATCAAAAGGCTAGAAATAGTTCCAATACGAGAGTTTCTTCCCACCGATTAATGATCCGTATCATTCGTACAGGAGGTCTACTTTAGAGTGGTTTTATGCAAAAAGATATGTTTCTCATCCAGATCTAACGTAAAATCGACCATGTAGAACATTTACCGTGGGATCTGCGGGATGGACGGTCTAGATGCGATGGACAGAAAGGGCCAACTTAGAATTCTTTTAAAGAAAGTAGAAATGATCACATACTTGCCGTTGTGTCACATATATAGAATATCAAATCCGTACAAAAACTGGGTCACACCAAGGTGGTCACGTCACCTGTTACGAAAATCAGGCCGATCCACATATACAGCGGGCCACACGATCTCGGTGTAAAAGGAAAGGAAGCGGATTGGCACACACCACCGTTCGCAGGGACGCGGATTAGCTACTGATAAGTTGAGTGGCGAGATTGGATACCAAAGTGACGTCACCAAGTTTTGTGGCCACTATGATATATGTATTGTATCCATACCGTCCATCCATTTGGAGAGATAATTTTATGGCATCAGCCAATAAATGAGTCAGATCTAACACTCGAGTGGACCCCACCACACAAAACTTGGTGGCGTCACTCTTCCCATTGTTTCCTGTGTTGGGTCTGTTCGAGCCTAGGATCTGACTCATTCTTTAGCTCATGCCCTAAAATGATCTCTCAATATAGATGGACGGTGTGGATACAATACATACATCGTCTTGGTGCCCATAAAATTTGGTGATGTCACTCAATAGCTAGTCTCGCTGCTCAACCCGTCAGTAACTAAATGCGCGTGCCGTGCGAAGACGAGCGCTGACGCTCCTCCAGCTCCGAGTTGTACGAACGCTCCAAAGGAGATCAAAGTATCACGGGCTCCACAATGATGTATTTATTATATCGATACCGTTCATCCATTTTCCAAAATCATTCTAGATCGTTAGCCCAAAAATGATTCGTATCAAAAGCTCAACTAGACCACACTACAAATAGAAGTAGGACAATGATTCTCACCGTTAAAACATTCACAGGGCCCACCCTAACGTTTATTTTCCATCCAAAATGTTTATAAGGTCGTAAAGACCCGGATGAAGAGGGGAAGCCATGGAATGAATTAGTGTACTGTTGTGGCCCACCCGATGATCATCCTGATTTTGTATAAGGTTCGCCCACCTTCTTCATGGATAGCCGGATATGAAATTCTACACGTCGCATGTTGGCACGAACTAAGTGGTCGTATCCTAACTTCCAGCCGACGTATCCAATTCTTTTCCGAAAAAATATATAAATCGGAAATAAGTAGCTAAACACCCACGTTTGAAAGGAAGAAAACAAACAAGAATTGGCTTTCTTACGGAGAGAGTTACGCATGAAAGTGGAAGAATGGTAGGTCCATGCTATAAGTGTCCTCTGTCACAAAAATTAGGCATGTATATTGTTGATGTAGTTCTCCAGTGGACCCTCTCTGCCGAACCCGTTCAAATGTAAAAAAAAAAAAAAAAAAAAAAAAAAAAAAAAAAAGACTGCGTAGGGGACCCTCCGAAGTTTAAGTCAGATATTTGAGGCCTTTAGTAGTGTATGATCTCTTTTTAAAAGAGTTAGCCGGTCGAATATTAGGGTGTAGAAATGCATACCTTATATTAGCCGGGAATACCTTTATTTATATGAAAGGGAAGATGTACGTGGTACGGAGTCTTTCCTGATTCGTGGGAGATGAATCCTATCTCGAAATCTGTTCAGGATCCCTATTAGATCCCGAAGTCATCAGGATCTTATATGATCCTCTAAAGATCTTGGGAGAGATCTTCGGGCTGTTGGAAGGATCTTCTAATTATTGGTTCGAGGATTGGTCATTTATTGAGTTTTCTATAGAACCAGCATATGCCTTCTCTCGAAGGTCATCTTGACCTATAACCAAGCTCTAGTCGGGCTATGATCAAGCTCTAGTCGAGCTTCAACTGAACTATGGCCGACTTATAGCCAATCTACAGCCGAGATATGACCGACCTATAAGTTAGGTCGGCAATTGACCATTTGAGTAGACTTACGGTTGCCTCCTCTTTGAGTGTCCTAACAGTTACATCATTCCCCTGGGAGGTCAGCCTATTTCTGGACGTAGACACCCTTTAAGGCTCATATACTAAAAAGGGCTTGTGTTATTTAGTAGAGTTGGTCCATTCCATAAGTCAACCTATTCGACTTAGCTATTTTTTCTCCTAACAGTAATCCGCCCTTCCTCTTCAGGCCGATCTGAAGAGGCTTGAGGAGCAAGCCTAACCCAGTTTGGGTCGGATTTAGGTCGGGTTGTGGAGTCATAAATGTTAGGTATGGTGGTTAGCACGATGCTCAATACGTGTCAATAAATGTACATGTCATGTTGTTTCGTTGTTCGAGGTCACGTGGGGCTTCGGGCTACTGTTTCGGTGACAATCGAATAAGGGCATGACACGTGGGTTGGTACTCGATATTAAGGTTGAGTGGCGTGTGGGGTTGCGCCACGTGTTCGTAGGGGGTAGTCGAAGGGACGTTATATGACCATCATTAATGGGCGCACTCAAACGATACCACGTGGCCTCCTTATATAAGGGAAGCCCTAACCCACAGTCTCTTTCTTTCGTATTCTCATCTTCCCCATTCTATTGCATTTCCTTCGTCGTTAAGGGACGATTTTCGGCGATCCATAGCTATCAGCACCCGGGTGGATATCTTCTTCTCCGGTGAGCTCCAAGCATTTGCGCCCTCCTCTTTTCATTTTTTCCTTTCAGTGTCTTTCGTTGTTTTATTAGAAAGACACAATGCCGGATTCTTTCAGTTTACGGGAGGGGGCCTCCGGTGGTGATAGCGGGTCCAGCAACCTTTAGGTAATGTCGAATCCACCGTCGCCGTTGGTGATGATGCAAGATGCCAATTTTCTGGCATCTAGGGCAATGGAGTAGACCTTGGCAGAGAGATCGCTAGATGCGGAGCACGACCCTTCCGGCAAAGATGATCCGGAAGGGTCGAACAATGAAGGTCGGGGGGGTCCGGTGCCCTCTACCCTCAATGCTGATGATTTAGCCCAGATAAGGCTTGGGTACCATATCCCCGAGTCTATACTTCTTCTACTCTCTTTTCGGACAAGCTTCCAGATTAGCCTTTAGAGGGAGCCATCACGATCTTTCAAGTTGCGCTTTACTACGGCTTGTGGCTTCCCCTACAAGGCTTGGTGAGACGTTTGCTCGCCCGCCTGAACTTGGCTCTAGGATAGATGATCTCCAATGGATGGAGGACTCTGATGGGCTGCGCGGTGCTGTGGTCCGAGATGGAACAACCTGAGCTGACCGTTGAGGAATTCCTCCACTTATACCAAGTGAAGCCGAATAAACTCCTGCCCAGCTGGAACTATCTCTCCACTTATCCAAGGGACTGGAGGGGGCCTTATAACTGACCCTCCGTCGTCTAATAAGAACTGGAGGGATAAATGGTTTTGGGCGTCTGGATGTTGGGAGCTAGTCGACCTACATTCGGTCATGATTTAAAATTGGGTCCCCATAGCGTTTTTTGACCCAAGTAAGTACTCTCTCAATATAGCGATTTTGTAGTTTGATCTTTATAGGTCATTTTTCATCGTACCAAGCTCATTTGTGCATGTCTCCTATTGTGATTATTCCCAAGCAAGCTCCTTTACTCGATGGTGGATTGCTTGCTCAAATCAGGGGGGCCAAAGCACTACTAGTGGGAAAGAGGTCTTGGAGGTTGCTTCTTCAATCCGAGCTACTTCTTCGGTTGGGCCGATTTTACGCTCTTACCGGTAAGCCATTGGGTAAGATCTATTGCCGATCTGTAGAACTTAGAAAAATCTCATGAATCTCTCTGATATATTCTCTTTGTACATTGATGCAGAGATGCTTGAAGCTCGCCCTCTCCTTCGACACCCTTCAAACTTCACACGCTTCCTCGCGATGAGTTGGCGACACCGAAGAAGGAGAAGATCAAGACCTCCACCAAGAGTAAGGGGAAGGTCGGCCCCTCTTGTCTAGTCATAATGGAAGTGGAGGGAGAGGGAACGGAGGTGGAGATCTCCTCTGGTGTTACTAGGGCGGTGGGGACGATTGTCCCAGAGGAAGCTGTTCCCGATGAAGCGCATGGGGCTAGTGAACTTCCCACGGAAGCTCAGTCTACAGGGGCAGAGGAGGCCGTTCGCCCTGAGGGTCTTCGCTGAACTGTCGAGGATATCCTCCCTTGGGCCGACCACCATGTGCCAGAGGCGAAGTTTCATAGTTTGTTCGATTTCCCTACGGAATCGACTCTGGCACACGCGACGACGAGTCTTCTTGAGATATGACATTTTCTGAAGTTAGGTAATTTTTTGTTGCTCGCTGGTACTTAACTTTTCTTTTCTTTTCGTAGTTCGCTCCATCTGTTTTGAAGGCGCATGCTGAGTTTGCTCAGATGCCCAATCTGATGGGCGAGGTCGATCTAAAGGTCATCCGATTGGAGGCTCGGGCTTCAACTGTAGAGGCCAAGTTAGGGGTTGTGAAGATGGTTCTTGAAGCAGCTTCTACAGAAAAGGTTGGGATAGTGGCGAAGCTGGATGAGGCCAAGGCATGGTATGGGGAGTGCCAAGTTAAGCTCGTGGAGACTGAAGCGAAGCTCGAGGAACTTAAGGCACGGACTCGTGCTGCCCTTGCTCTAGCTTGGAAGGATGCGGTCAAGGAGTTCGAGTCTTTCTAGGCGTATATGGAGGACAAAGATGGCCTCTATCGTCGGGGTTACGTCGACTGTGTCAAGGCTATGAAGGAGACCTTCCCCTAGCTAAACCTCTCCGCCTTTGACAAGTCTGAGTCGGGCTCCAATGGGTCAGGCGACGAAGCGGCTCCCGAGTAGTCCTCTAAGGCTGAGGCTTGAAGGTCGGCTTTTGCAGAGCAGTATTTCATTTTTTGCAAAGCAGTATTTCCTTCGCTCTACAATACATTTCTTTGGTTCTAAAATGTTTTCCTCGATTTTACAATACCTTTCCCTTTTACAACTTTAAGCTGATGTAGACTGTTGTAAATGTGCCCTCCCAGGCTATAACTAATGTAATCATGTAATCATGCCTTTTGGGCTTTCATTAATGAAAGGGCTACTTCTGTGAATTGTCTCGAATTCTGAATTTTTGAGTCAAGTAGATTGTCTTTAAGTTTGTAACAGTAGTCTGAACTTGAACCAGGTTGCTCGGATGCAACTTGCAGCCAATACTTAAGTTTTAGATCGGGTTCTGGTTGAACTTTGATCAGGCCTTTGTCAGACCTTGGTCAAATCCGATAGGTCAGAAATATGTTGGACGTTGGTCAAATCTTGCTTCGATCTTAATCAGTTCTTGCGGGAATAACAATTTTGTAGAAATCGTAGCGAAGCTTTATTCATGTTAACTTGAATTTGATCGATAAGTAGAAAACTTTACATCGATCAATTAAGGATGATAGATCTTGAGATGCTCGGCATTCCAGGGATGCGGAAGGAGCTGGCCATTCAGGTCTTCTAATCGGTATAAGCCAGGTCGGCTCGTACTCGTTACTAAGTAAGGAACTTCCCAATTTGGACCCAAGGTCCCTGACCCTATTTTCTTGGTATTCTGGAAGGTCTTTCGAAGGACTAGATCGCCAGCTTAGAATTTTCTAACCTTTACTTGGGTATTATAAAAACACGTCACTTGTTACTGGCAAACAGCGGTCCAGATCCAAGCTTATTCCCTTATTCTTCGAGAAGGTCGAGACTTAAGGTTATTAGCTAGGCGCTGACTTGTTCATCGAAGGATTCTATTCGGGCCTTAGGTAGTTCAATTTCTATGAGAGTGACTGCTTTTGCCTCATATGCTAAAGAGAAGGGGGTTTCTCCAGTAGCTGTTTGGGCAGTAGTCTAGTATGCCCAAAGAACTTTAGGGAGTTTCTTAGCCCATGCCCCTTTAGCGTGCTCGAGCTTAATTCGGAGATGGTGCTTGATGATTTTATTGACTTCCTTGACTTGCCCATTCTCTTATGAATGTCATGGCGATGAGTAAACATTGCGTATACAGAGGTACTAATAAGGAGAGGACCAATTATGTCGATTCCCCACTGAGCAAACGTCCATGGCTCGACCATGGGAGTAAGCTCCTCAGGCGGCTGTCGAGGTATGTTCGTGAAATGTTGACACTTATAACATTTCTAAACGAGCTGTCGAGTATCATGTTGCATGGTCGGCCAGTAGTAACCCTGTCAGATCACCTTATGGGCTAATGCTCGTCCTCCGGAATGGTTTCCGTAAATCCCTCATGAATCTCCCTCATGAATACTCCACTTCTTTCGGTCGGAGATACCTTAAGTATGGAAGGTAAAATTCTTTCTTGTAGAGTACACCGTTGAGTATGGTGTACCGGGTAATTTTAGTTTTCAGTCATTGCGCTTTCATTCGGCCCTTGGGTAGCTCGTCCTCTTTGAGATAATTGATGATCAGATCCATTTAGGTCGGTCTTGAGCCGACTGGAAGGACAGAGGTGTAGTTAGCTTTATTGATGCTCAGTTTCGCTAGAAACTTGATTGGGATAGATCTAGTGATCTCATATTCATTTTTCATGGATGTTCACAACCCCAAGTGAAGGGCTGCGATATAGTAATAACTCGGTAAGACTGAGGTCAAATCCACGGGGACTAAACTTCTACGTATTCTGAAAATAACTATAATTAGAAAAAGATCTAAATTGAAATTTGAATAATTGAGAGTAATGATGATTAATTTTGATTAAAACTTATGAATTTACTGGTGGGAACTAGGGTGTCAAGGATTCACTTGTAGCTATCAAGATGCTTCCTTGCTTAATTTAATAAACACAATTGAAATTGGAGTCTCGTCTTATCCAATTGGAAGATAAAGCAATTTAAATCAAATCTGAACTTTTCATTAACCTAATTCTCAATAGAGGAGAATTGTGAAGATTGGAAGGAATTCCATCATCCTACCATGCCCAGGAGATGATTGTGAACAACGGGATTTACCAATCTCACTATCTCAAAACAGGAAAAGAAAATATCTAAAGCTATCACAACATCTATTGTAATTTGAGTCACAATAAATCATAGAAAACTGAAAATATTCTTTTAATATTAAACTAGAAATCAATGAAGTTCAATAAGAATAAGAATCATAGAAAAATAAACATCCCAGCACGCTACAAGCTTCACCTCTTAGCCTTAGCTAAGAGTTTTAGCCAACCACAGACATGATTGAAACCAAATCTCTTAAACAAAACATGAAAAATAAACTAAGGAAAAAGAAAAACTCTTTGACCGCTATTCCACCCTTGTGCTATGCTCCTTGAGACCTTTCCAAACCCTATAAGATGCTTTGGAGCATCATAGGGAGTCTTATTTATAGCTGTGGAACTCTGACTTTCGCATCAAGTTAGAAAAATCTAGAAACTGCTTCAAATTTACGCACTCTACACAGTTTTCCAAAATAAAATTCACTCTGCTCAGTTTTTCAAAATAAACTTCACTCTGCACAGTTTCTCAAAATAGACTCAGAGTTTTAAAATATGCTTTTTCAGGACAATTTTAGGAATATGTTTATTTTTAGGATAATTTCAAGATTCTTTTTCTTCACTTCAAATATTTGATTTTCTTCATTCTTCACTTATTTTTCTTGGATCCTTGGCATATGAATTCTTCATTAATGACTTCCAAATCTCCAAATCTTCGTTTAATAATCTTTTGATCATAAATCTTCTTTTTGAAATCAATTTCACCTTAAGCTCTCGAAATCACCTCGCACATGAAAACATGAATAATTAAATCGATGAAGCGCTATCTTGTTCACAAAACTAAGGTATAAATAGGGAGAAATATGCAATATTTCATACTCAACAGTGGCGAGCTTCACTAACATATTAGCTTTCAAATTTTTAGCCCAAGGGATCAGGGCGATGTTGCATTTTTGAAAGTTGTTGATCAACTCTTTGAGCTTCTGAAGATATGATTTCATACGTTATTTCTTGTCTTGGCATACGTTAGCTATTTGATTAACGACCAACTGTGAATTGTTGAGGGTCAAATATTACATATTATCCGTCATTTATATCTTAGTTTTATGAACATGATAATGCTTAATGTTCTATTTTACTCATATTTGTGTTGCAAGGTGAATTTTAAAATTTGGATTGAAAATGATGCTAAAAGTATGGATTTGATGCTTAAGAATCACCAAGGTAAGGGATGAATCTTAGGAGATAAAGATTTTAGAATTCACATGCCAAAGATCTAAGAAAATTAAGTGATGAATGAAGAGAATCAAAGATTTGAAGTGAAAAAAAGGAATCCTGAAATCATCTTGAAAAAGCATATTTTGAAACTCTGGGTCATTTTGTGAAATTGCGTAGAGTGAAGCCTATTTTAGAAAATTACATATAGTAAAGTCTATTTTAGAAAACTACATAAATTTGAAAAATTTTTAGAGTTTTCCAACTAGGTGAGAAAGTTGGAGTTCCACAACTATAAATACGACTTCCTAGGATGTTCCTAGGTATATTCTAGGGTTTAAGGAGTGGAGCAAAAGGGTGGAAAAGCTGTCGCCAAGAGTTTTTCTCATTCTTCATTAGTTGTTTTCATGTTTTTCTTTAGAGACTTTGGTCCAATCATGTTTATGGTTGACTAAACCTCTAGATAGGACTAAGAGGTGAAGCTTGTAGCATGATGGAATGTTTCTATTACTTTGATTCATGTTTATTTTGAACTCTATGGATTCTAATTTGATATTTAAGGAATATTTTCAGTTTTTAATGGTTTATTGTGACTCAAATCACAGTAGATTTGTAATAGCTTTAGGTATTTTTTTTCTAATTTAAGATTGTGAAATTAGTAAGTCTTATTGTTTACCATCGTCCCTTGGGCATGGTACGGTGATGAAATCCTTCCTAATCTTTTCAATTCTCCTGTTTTAAGATTATGGGATTGGTAAATCCTGTTATTTGCCATTATCCTTGTCACACCCCAAACTCGAAAACTGGGCTCACAAAATTTCTGATCGAAGAATGTGGCGCCGATAGCCTCCGTAGAACCCCATTCGCTGCTCCCAATGCCTATTCGCCAGGTTCCGATCCTGTGATGCTACGAGGAGGATTTTTAAGGTCAGTTTGATTCGTAATAAGCATAACCAATGGTATAACCCACAAATAACAAACAAAAACTCTATTACATTTTCACTATGATAAAAAACTTTACAAGTATAAGAGCATAAAGGGAAATATAATGATGATAGACCAAAATCTCCAAAATGATCTGCAAAGCGCTCCTGCCTCAGCGCTGCTGCGCCCCAACGTCACCTGCACGCAACGGTCGTGCATAAGCTTATGAAAAGCTTAGAGGGGGGTGAAAGTGTGTGTGCAAGGTAGTAATATAATCATGTAATATCAAAGTAATGCGAAATATGCGATGGATCCATGAATACTATTGGCCATATCAAGGCCATGCGGTGCAAAGCATGAATGATGTCAGCCATACCAAGGCTATGTGATTCAAGATACAAGTCAAGCATACAATCCTCATCTAAGTCCACATATCAATACAACTCAACTCTAGGATATCACCGGGGTTAAGTACACTCTAAACCAGATCACCGTCCCATCGCACACAATAAGGTAAGTGGAAGAGACCTCACTATCCGTCTGCCAATATTGGGCTTGGCTCGTCAATAGCGGACCCATTCCTCGAGCTGGTCAGACTCAGCCTAGCTTTGCCCCCTACTCTTGGGCGGGTAAGGTTGCACCCCCTTCCAACCGACCACGACACAGTGAAAAGCGCAATCGTCTGGTAATCGGCACTCGGTGCTCATGTACCCACTCGGTTTAGACGTTGGAGTAACCTCTTGGTACCATAAGGGTTTAGGAACTTTCATCCAGGGATACCTATAACACCCCATGTAGAATGAGATTTTTGATATCCAATCCTGCCAACCACGATACGCCTGTGGAGGCTACAGCCCCGATGTCGCTAGGGCATACAGTAATCATGTCATACAATACAAAATACATGAATCACACTATCCAATCATGCAGAAAATCCTGTGCGTATCATGCGCTCATGTGGGGCAACACCGCCTAACCGGGAGACCCTAAATAATCTGCCCAAAGGCATATGCTACGATCAGTCACTTCTCATATCAAGCATACATATGATGCGTATGATCGTGAGTTATGGAACTATACTAAACATGTGATAAAGTAATGAACTATCCTTACAATGCAGATGGGCCTAGACGGCCTATACACAACAAGTACGGGCCTAACAATGGGCCCTAGGGAGAGTCGTAATGTGGATATCCAACCAACATTATACTCGCAATGTGGACGTCAAACCAACATTGCCCCCAAGGCACGATCGTCGTAAAAATCATTACATAATCCGTGTTGGGATCACACATTGCAATGGACCTTAGGTACATCCCATTAGGCCTTAAATACATCAAATGGGCCATATCATATGGGCCTTTTATTCATCAAATGGGCCACATTAATGGGCCGCACCAATGGGCCTTATGTGCATTGCAATGGGTCATAACCCGTGGGCGTTAGAATGTATCAAATGGGCCTAAACACATGGGTCTTATGTGTATCAAATGAGCCACACCAATTGGGCCCCGTATGTACATCAAATGGGCCTCAACCCATAGGCCCTAATACATCTCAATGGGCCTTGACCCATGGGCCTTAAATATTTATCAAAGTGGGTCTCAACCATGGGCTGCAAATACATCGAATGGGCCCATAACATGGGCCTTACATCCACATCAAGGTGGGCCCCAATAGATTACCATAGATGCATTAAGATGACCTCAAAATATGCCAAGGTGGGGTCCACATGCGCCAAGGATCTGACTCATTTTCTAGCTCATATTATGAACTTTCAAAGTGGATAGACGGTTTGAATATGGCACATACCTTGTGCATGGGGCCCACATGGCCTGGGAGGCCTGAGCATGCTAACACAACAGCTAATATGCTGTTGTGTGCATGCACCGGCCAATCTAGTTACAAGTGGGTCCCATATAGGGCCCACCATAATGTTTATTTATCGTCCAACCTGTTTACAAGGTCACATGGTCAGGGTAGGGGAGAAGAAAAAGAAAAAGAAAAATAAATTTAATATTGATCCAAAACTTCTGTCAACCCAAAAGGGTTCCAACAGTGGATATTTAATCAACACTATTTCCTGCTGTGTGGCCACCCGATCAGTGCCTGGATGGAGTGGATAGAACACGTACATCACGGTGGGTCCCACCGTCCAATCAGTGGACAGTGTGGATCAAACATGTAATCATGGTGGGATCCACTAGCCGTCCAGCTGCTGCTAGGCGGCGTTAATATAACACATACGTATGGGTGGGCTCCACCGTCTGCCTGGACGGTGGGGGTAAAACGCATGCATCACTCTGGGTCCCACGTGGAGCCCACCCTAATGTTTATTTTTCCATCCAAGACGTTGATAAGGTCGCACGGACCTGGATGAGGAGAAAAAACAAATTTCATCTTGATCCGAAACTTTTGTGGCCCATGAGAGTGGTTCCAATGGTAGAGGTTCAATCCCACTGTTTCCTGTATTGTGGGCCACCTAAGCTATGGATGGGACTGAGATTTGGAGGGGCCCCACTGCTGGGAGTGGCCCACCTCATGAATGGCGTGAATATAATATACATCATGGTGGGGCCCACATGCAGGGCCGTGGATTGCTATCGTCCGCCTGCCAGCCAACGTCTCTGACAGCAGCAGCAACAATGCTGCTGCATGTTTTTTTTATAAATATATTTTGTTTTCTAGAGAAATCTCACATGTGGGGCCCACTCCTTGAAAATCTACTCCGTCTAATGGATTCTAGGGCTCAAAACACACTGAACAAGTCCAATGTTCGGCATTTTTAACATCTAGATACAGCAAGGTGGGTCTTAATAGCTTTGAATGGTAAGAAACACAGTTTTCTATGGTATGGCCCACCTGATTAATAGATCAACCTCATTTTTCGGCTCAACGCCTAAAATGAGTTGGAAAAAGGGATGAACGACATGGATTGAACACATATATGAAGGTGGGGCCTGCATGAGCCGGCCCACCAAAAACCTTTCTTTTCTGTTATTTGCTACTGACGTGAGTACGCCCACGTTAGTACACATACTCCATGTTAGCCACCTCCAAGGATCGATACAAAGACCTCCAGTGTTGAGCGAGGTATCTTTCACTCGGTCTACCACTGAGCTAAGGGACTGGGTGGGCCCATGTCAGATCACACCCCACTGGCAGCCAACCCCCCTAGCCACATCAAGGTGGGCCTCCCCTATGGACGGTTGGGATGGTATAAAAACATCATGGTGTGTCCCACATAAATGGGGTCCACCGATATGTGGCATGGATGAAAAACATACATCCTAAGTGGGCCATGATCATGGAAAGAGAGAGGAAGAGAAAGACACTGGTAAAGATGGAGGGGCCCCGCCACTATGGGCCCCTCTTGATACAAAATCTACATCAAAGTGGGTCCCACTACATGTGGCCCTTAAATCAAACAAACGAATGAAAAAAAAATATTTTAAGATCACCCACCAACATCTTCTTGCACCGTAGACTTCCTTAGCTCCTTAGCTTCAATTCCAATGGAGGAGATGAGGTTTGGATGGTTGAGATGAGAGATCTTGAGATGGAAAGGTGGGCCACACTTGTGGCTGTCTTGGAGAGATGGGAGAGGCTCATATGTATGGAGTTTTGGTTTGCTTGAGAAAGTGGTTTAAAACTGAAGGAGAGAGAGACTTGTAAAGGGAGAGTGAGATGGGTGATAGAAGTGTTAACGTGGTGAGTGATGGATGTAAGAGCCTCTTTTTGACTTTTGTGGCCATTTGTGTAAGAAAAGTATGGGCTTGCAAGAACTTTTTGACTTTTGAGGCTTGCTTGGGAATGGGTGAAAGTTGATGTGTACTTGAAATGTACTTAACATATTGAGATTGATGGTTTAATGGATTGATGGATTGATGTGACAACTCATAGAGATTCTCTTGGGTTTCACAACGCGCGGCATTTTCCTCGCACCGAACGTTGGCCCACATCTCCTGACCAGGGTATCACCTCGACGCGCGAGGCGCGGCATCGGAATTATAGCGACGGCGCGGTTGCTATGGTAAAGGTCTTGGGTTAAGTCGATACGGGTTGACGGCATGCGAATCAGGTTTACGCGCAAATACCGGTTAAGGGTCGAAGATTGCCGAAATTCGACCGGTAAGACCACGAAAGTCTATGAAATGGTACGGTCTAGGATACAGGGCTTACAACTCTCCCCTCCTAATAAAAATTTCATCCTTAAAATTTACACAATCATCGCAACTAGGCATAACTCGCGAGGAAGAAACATAACATCACTATATAAAACCAGAGATAACATACAAAATACAACACATGATCAATCATCAAAGAGATGAGGATCACGCTCTCGAATCTCAGCCTCGCGCTCCCAAGAAGCCTCCTTTACAGAATAGTGACCCCACTGAACCTTCACCAAAGGAATGACCTTAGTCCTGAGGACCTACTCCTTCCGATCAAGGATATGGACTGGCTGCTCGATGTAAGAAGCGTCATCACGAACCTCCAGCGGCTGCCAATCAATAACGGAAACTATGTCTGACCCACAGTTCTGCAACATAGAGACATGAAAAATGTTGTGGACGCTAGACAACTGAGATGATAAGGCAAGTCGATAGACCACGACGCCAACGCCCCCAGTGATCTCAAAAGGTCCTATGAATCTTGGGGTAAGCTTGCCCTTCGCTCTATATCGAACTACGCCCTTCATGGGAGAGACCTGGAGATACACATGGTCCCCTACATCAAACTCCAAGGGACGATGCCGACGATTAGCAAAACTCTTCTGTCGGCTGAGGACGGTAGTGTAAAGGGTCTAATGAAAGGGAAAGAAGAGGGAGAACAACAAAATAGGATGGGTTAGAGGACTTACATAAATTTAAGACTCAAATGGGAGATGTGAGAGCTCAAATCAAAGAAAATGAAAGGAGTAGGTGATGGCTATGGCTAAGGACGGTAGAGGAACGTGAACCTTGAGGAAAAATAAGTGAAAGAGAGATTAGAAGGGAGATTTGAAGGAGAATGAAATAGTTTTAAAGAAAAGGGAAAGCATGAGAGGGTGGTTTGTGAAGGAAGTAGGAGATTTGGGATGAAATAGGGGTCGAACCATGGACCATTGGGTCCCACTAGACCCCACATGCAATCGGCCCGAAGGCCCGGCCCGTCTGAGCTAGGCCTCGCCCATTAGGCGAGGGCTTCACCACCCCCTGGGTCTAAAAACGTTGGGGTCCCACCTTGGAATCCCCTAGAATTTGATCGTTTGGTACCCCTCTTCTGATTTGAGGCGTTTCGGGTCATTTCGGAACTAATCTGATCTCTATTCACACTTAACGATTTCTAACAGCTGGAATGGAATGAAATGCGGTCTATACCCATCAATTGACGGTCTAGAAGTAATTTGGGGTCGTCGTGTGTGATCAGGAGTGTGCACAGACTCGATCTCGGCAATCATTTTCAGTAAACTTTAGTTGAAAGATAAATTGGGAGTCCTAAACATATTTTTAGATTTTTCTCGCACCCTCCTACATTAAATTGGCATCAGCGTGCGGTGTGTGACCATAACCCAGGCTAGTTTAATCCAAATCATGCTCTGATACTATCTGTAACATCCCAAAAAATTGGGGGTCGAGCATAAACTCCACTCCCGAGTTCCAGAACATCACTTATGCAATATTTTCAATGATGGATGAATTTCGGCTGTATTAGTGTATAAAACATGAAGTGGATTAAGCTAAAACAACATATCATACTCTAGAGACAGTTAAATTTCACAAGCGGATGACTATGATAAATATATAAAATGTATAATTGATTGTAAGTCTCCAGAGTGTGAACATGTTACCAGGTTAACTAGATACATGTATACTCCAAAAATGGAAAGAAAAGATTATACATGGGTGTTTAAATAAAAGGAAAAATACCAAGTGCATTGACATCTAATCAGTAACCCCGTAACCCTGTCGATCAGAACCTGCATATGGGAGAAATCCTCCTCAACATCATCAAGTGCGGCTCTACTTCGCAAGCATCGCCATCATCTGAAACTAAAATAAGGACTGGTTGTGTGACCAACACCGTCCCGTAACGTGGGAGTGAGTGATCAACTAAGTGAAAACTATATACAGCAAATGTTAACATGTTATCAATCCAATCAAGCAGTAATGATAAAGCAGTACAATCAAATATGTCCTAGATACTCTTGTTAATACACGAATGTTATGAAGAATGATGCATGCCCTCACCACAATTCCCTCTGCGACATCATCTAACGATCGCGGCATGAATCACTTCCTCAGTGCTCTATCACCAACCTTGTTAGCACATGCAATGCGATGATATGAGCATGATTACCAAGTTCTTATTAGTCCTTTTCATACAAAAGGATTGAGAAGCTAAGGTACCTCCCTTGTAACATTACCCAAACGGTGATCCATTCTCGAGTCGTCAATCTGAGATAATCTCATATAATGTTACGGTTCTAGGTCACTGCAAGAGCTTCCAGGGCTGTTTCACGCAATCGTTAAACCACTCTCCCTCAACAAATCAATACAGGCCTAGTTATATCCCAAATACTACAACAAGACTTATCGCACTTATACACTATCAGGATATACTCGAGGTCACTACAGAGGGCTCGTCACCAATCAATGTAGGCTGATAATAAGAATATAGTGTCCCATACCACCATAATCTGCTCACGAGTATAGGTGCTCACTGGTCACTATAAAGGGCTCATCACCAATCAGAGTAGGCCAACAGCACGAATATAGTGTCCCATACCACCATAATCGGCTCATGAGTCTTAACGGATCGAGGTACCAAGGTTAGAGGGGCTTTTCATTGGTAAGTTTAGTACCTTACGTTCAAGCAGTAGCGACCAAACCATGGTGAACAAACATCGGTCAATTAGGTTAGTTGATAAGCTTAACTAGGCCAAGAGCACGTTAAGTTGAACGACATGGAATGCATAAGCACTCCGTATGGCCTAACCACTGCCGAACATCCCAAGTACGACTCAGATTCGTTGAACACATCCTGTGTGCCGAAATAAACTCAACTACCACTTGAAGAACGATTACCGATTACCTGGACTATACAATAGCCCCAATCACATTTAGTTATGACATATTATCCAAAGATATAGGCAAAGCAGTAAATGGATCATATTTCAAATTATACAATCAAAGGTCTGATATTATCCACTTAGGACTGCCAAGGCTATTGCACGGAATCGTTACACCACTCCCCCATCACCCTTCACGGCATTGTTTCTACATGTTATGGTATACAACTTAAACATGAATCCACATATGCAATATAAAATACATGGAGGAAATCTTACACATCATGAAATATGATTCGTCTAGGTTAATCAGTTCATGGAGGAAATCATACTCACAATTAACGTGATTGGGAATCAATCTCAACAGCCTTGACAATCACATTTTACTAACTACTAACTCATTTAGACATTTATACAAACATTTATATTACACATTATATCATACATATTTTGCATTCATTAGCATACGTATTAGGGCAAATCCTTTCGTCAAAGGGTTATTTCCTATACAAAAATCATGTATCCATGACAGTTTTTCATGGCGAGCACGAAAGCGAATTCCATACTCATTCAGTCATTCTCACATACACTTAGGCTACACATACTAATTACATATCATATGTTGGTATATCATGCATTTGGACTAAACCTTTTGCCCAGGAGTTGTTACACATACATCTAGCATACATAAACGGCAGTTAACCATGGCAAACAAAAATTCATATTTCATACGTATACGATATTTTCTACAAATACGAGGAATACAGTATATTCAATATAGTTAACGTATAACTGAAAAATGAAACGGACAACACTTTATACATGTAAAATAACATCCACGTCAGTAATATACCATTAACCGACATTGAAAGTCTTGAAAACCATAACCTAAACGTATATAGTCTGCACCTTAAACCAGAAAATGCGTATCAGATGTGATTCAGACGATAAGTCTTCATCAACGGCGGATATGCTACTTATGGCATGAAACAGGTTAGCTATAACTTCATTTAAACTATTCTAGGCTTCCAAACAGGTTAGGGTTATCTTAACTTACCTAATAATGGAATCAGAAATGCCGTAATAGCGATACGGTAGTGGTGTTGAAGCACATGGAGCTGCAGGGTAGAACCCTAGGTGAATCTCCTACTCTCTCTCTCTCTCTCTCTCTCTCTCTTTCTCTCTCTTGGAAAGTTAGGGTTTGGAAATTCGTATGGGATTAAGGCCTTTTTATAAGCCCAAAAATGATGAAAATAGACTTGGGGCCAAGGTATACTTAGGTTATAACCAAATCAGGTATGTTCCGATCCAACGAAGCACTTCTGGAGGTCCTGTTACTAAATGCGGTCGGACTTAAGCTCTCTACTATCGGATCTAGGTTAAGCTAAGTTTTTAGTTCGGTCGGGTTTCCAGATCGACCGTGGTGGACCAGCTTTAATTCAACGGTTACCAAACTTAAATCAGGGCTACAAGTTCTGTGATATGAAAGGGCCACTTATCCTGATCCGAGGGTGAATTTGGGTCGAAATCTAACAGTCAGAACGCTTAGAAAAGGAGTGTAAGTGAATCGTTCCAGATTACCTAAAAATATATTTAATTTTTCTAAAAATCTTCTCTTTCTCACTCTGTTTACTCCCGACTCAAGAAAATGGTCTCAGGACATCGTTTGGGCTTGATTTTTGAGGTGATAGTCAAGTCCAACTAGACGGTCAGTACCTTCTAAGTTCATCGAAATCGGACTTGCGACGTGCGGTCCAGATCCGATACGAAGTTTCCAAATGATCTCGAGGGCAACTGGGCTTAGAGATTGATCCTAGGTTTTAGGGTAATGTAGCGTCAACGATTCTATAGGTTTTGGGTCCTACAGATCGTATTGAAAGTTATTTATGCTAATTCCATAAGTAATCTAGTTTAGAGCTGGCTAAAACGCGTTAGATTTCTAAGGGATTTGGTTTTAAGTGATTTCTTTGGCTTTGGAATTGAGTTATGAGAAGTTACCAAGGTGCTATGGTTGACCCATTGTCTAAGGACGTCTAACTCCAGGTTGGTAAAAATCTGAGGTGTTACAATCTATCCCCCTTAAAAATAATTTCATCCCCAAAATTGGCTAAGGGTAAAGAGTAAATATTCTATTATTCCTTTTGCCTAACAATATGTTCAATGGTCGACCCATACGGAGAGACGATTGTAGTGGGCTTGATCCCGATACGTCGAACGTTCGCCTGGCCAGGGTAGACAACGTTGTATCCCTTCCTAATCCTGGTGGATCCTGATCTTCTGCCCGGTCAAGCAGAAAGTCCATTGGTAGTCTTCCAGGATTAAGAATTGGGTCAAGTCACAAATGTTTTACATTTGTACGTTTCAGTAACTCCGTAGTCCGATCACTCCAAAAGCTTAGGGAATGCCTATCACTGAAAGGTTCAAAGTTCCTATTTATATGGTTATGCTTTAGGTCTTGACCTAGGAGAGTCCTTGTCTGAATCTATGTCCAAGGTAGGGATTAATAAGCACTCTAATAGATCATCCTAAGGGTTTCTAATCATACAGAATCGGCTAAGGCTTCTCAGTCCCTATTTAATGACCTAACCTTACGTATAACCTAAATCAATTTTCTTCAATCCTGGGCCAGTGGGGAAGGGGCTAACCACGCTTTCACTGCGCCACTCTGATCTAACGGTTGCAATAGCTGACCTAACTAGATTGGGCTCAAAATGTTCTACCCCCCTTAAAAATATTTCTACACAAGGCTCAAGAACTTATGTCTAGATCCGTATGTCAGAATCCTTGACATGAAATGGGAAAAAAACCTCTCAATACATTGGTCTTCCTTTGCTAATGATGCGTTCTATGGCATTGGTACCTATGGTTATAAAAAGGAGCCTAATCTCTATTGTAGTTGAGTTCAGGGGCGAGTGTGAGCTTGCGACAAGATGTCTAATCTCTATTGGCTATATGTCCTCAACATTTTCCAAAGGCAAAGCAATAACTTTTGGTTGTAGATAGTCGGGCCAACACAGAAGGAAGTTGTGTAGTGGGTCTGAGCCGGATACATAGACTTTTTGCCTAGCTAGGACAGAAAATTTATTGTATCAATTCTTAATCCTAGTTGATGACAATCTTCTGCTTGATCAAAGCATTAGATTTATTGGTAATTACCAGGATTAAGAAGTCGATTCCAACTGTGAATACTTCGCTTGTATACAGTTCCATTACTCCGTGTTCCCAATCATACTAAGTCCTTGGGAAGGCAATTTCTAAGGGGTGTGCTGGTTTATCCTAATGTTTCATCTGAGGCAATCATACTAAGTCTTCCCTACACATGGCTAGTTCTAAGTTAAGCAAGCTTCCTGAGGGTTACTAAAGGAGCTTTAGAGTATTATGGGGATCTATCAAAGGAATGAAGTCCTATTCCAACCAAATCAAACCTACTATTCCTTAGAATATACAGTCTTTACACTACTTAATACAACTCATAGTCTAGTCTGTAACTCACTAGCTGTAATCCAAAGTCTAAGCTTATAAACTAGATGGTTTCATACCATTTCTACTACAGGGAATTGTTTTATCGCTCAGGGTCAAGATTGTCTAATTGGAATTGAATTTCCTATATTGTCAGATCTTTCGAATTCTAGGAGTACCAGCTCTGAGTCCAAAACTCTAGATGTCCTAGCACTAGATGGTCACTGTTTATGGACTAAGCTACTGTGTTAGGTCTCTCCCGTCGGTAGAAGCTTAAAAATCGAGAAGATGGCTATAACTAGCTCACAAAGAGCCATGAAAAATGAAGAAAATGAAGGGAAGGTCTGAGATCTTTGGGTCTCCACGAATTTAGACCTGATATGGGAGTGTAAAGGGTCTAATAAAAGGGAAATAAGAGGGAGAACAGCAAAAGAGGATGGGTTAGAGGACTTACACGAATTTGAGACTCAAATGGGAGATGTGAGAGCTCAAATCAAAGAAAATGAAAGGAGTAAGTGATGGGTATGGCTGAGGACGGTAGAGGAACGTGAACCTTGAAGAAAAATAAGAGAAAGAGAGATTGGAAGGGTGATTTGAAGGAGAATGAAACAGTTTTAAAGAAAAGGGAAAGCATGGGAGGGTGGTTTGTGAAGGAAGTAGGAGATTTGGGATGAAATAGGGGTCGAACCATGGAACATTGGGTCCCACTAGACCCCACATGTAATCGGCCAGAAGGTCCGGCCCGTCTAAGCCCGACTGTCGGTGAGGCCTTGCATGTGCAAGATTCATGTTGTAAATGTAAATCTAGGTATGATGTGCGGGTGTGATTGATCTTGGGAGGGCTCAATAGTGGCGAAGCCCCTTTCCCTATGGTCGGATTGTCCTTATATCTCTCTTTTCTCTCATTTTATTTCCTGATGTGTGTGGACCATTAATGTATTTCCCTTTTTATTTAACTTATATAATAAATTTTTATCTAAGTACATGTTGCTGTCCAGAATTTTCTGGACAGTTTCTGGTTGTTTTTGGACAAGATTTTTGGACTGTTTGGGGGACTATTCATACCTATTAAATATACTTTTCTGAAAGGTAGGGATCTCATCTTGATGTTCCCTAAATTTCAGCCCCAACTGACCTTCATTAGGGTCCCAAAGGTGTAGTCCAAGTGAGGTGGACAGTCTGAATTTTCTGCACTGTTCCAGCAACATTCTACCATGGACAGTTGGATTTTTGAAATTTATTAAAATACCAATGGATGTTTAAAAAGTATAAAAATTTTTAGGGGGGTGGCCTACTTATGGTAGGACCCACCTATAAAATTTTGGAGCCAATGGATGCCTGTACACACCATGGTGATGGCGGGACCGGCCCATTATAATATGGTGTCCAGATCAGTCCGATTTTCGGGATAGATTGATTTATATAAATGAATTAAAATATTTACAGAAGTTTAAAAATTTTTAAAATTTTTTAAGAGCATGTTTCACTTATCTTAAAACTAACCTACCAAATTTCATGGCCAATGGACCCTTGTACACACCGTGGTGAGTGCTAGACTGGCCCACCATGTTGGGACGTCCAGGTCTGTCCAATTTTTCTGGACAGTATGTTTTGTTTAAATTAATTAAAATACTTAGATATATCTAAAAATTATGAAATTTTGTGGGGGTGTGGCCCACCTATGGAAGTATCACTCTGTAAAATTTCAGCCTCAAGTGACCCCGTTTTGGTATCCAAAAGAATGGGACAAGATGGCTGGACTCCCAGATTGTTTCTGCTGTGCAGTCCAGCAATATGCCTTGATAAAAAACCATAATTCAAAAATATTTCTTCTGATGGTGGGCCACCTTTTTGGGTTTCCTCTCATTGTATGCATGATGAGGGACCTTGGCCCTCAATTTTTAGAGTTTTAGAGGTCTTGGACCCACTCCAATGGAGTGCCCAAATTTAGGACAGCAACATGTTATAATTATGCTGGCTTTGGGCTGAAATTTTGAGGAGTGGGGCCCACCATATTATAAAGATCTTAGAGGAAATGATTTATACCTTTACTTCCTTAAATGTTGGGCTTAATGAATGCACTTTTGAGGCCCACCATAGTTGAATTTAATTGGGTCCATGAATGTGGCTAGTTGTTGAACTATTTAAGGCCCATAGAGTGGACCCATTTGATGTGTTCCAAGGCCCATGGGATTAGGCCCATAGAGTAGACCCATTTGATGTGTTCCAAGGTCCATGGGATTGGACCCATTTGATGTATTTTAAAGCCCATGGGATTAGGCCCATTTGATATGTATAAGGCCCATGGGTCGAGAACCATTTGATGCAATCTAAGGCCCACGGGTTATGACCCATTGCAATGCACATAAGGCCCATTGGTGCGGCCCATTTGTGTGGCCCATTTGATGAGTAAAAGGCCCATATGACATGGCTCATTTGATCTATTTAAGGCCCAATAGGGTGTGCCTAAGGTCCATTGCAATGTGTGATCCCAACCTGGTTTATGTAATGTTATTCACTACAGGCTACACCTTGGGAGCAATGTTGGTTTGACGTCCACATTGCGAGTATAATGTTGGTTAAATATCCGCATTGCAACTCTCCCTAGGGCCCATTGGTAGGCCCGTACTTGTTGTATGCAAGCCGTCTAGGCCAGCTACGTTGTAAGAATAGGGCATTAATTTATAACATGCTTAGTATAACTCCATGACGCACAACCCATTTGTATCGGTCCATTTGATCGGCCAGCTCGTATCGGCCATTTGATTGATTTAGCCCATATGATTGATTAGGCCCATCTTGATATATTTGTGGCCTGTTGCTAAGGCCATATATGAGGCCCGTTGCTGAGGCCCACCTTGATGTGTCTGAGGCCTGTTGTTGAGGCCCACCTTGATGTGTATAAGGCCCATTGTTGAGGCCCACCTTGATGTGTATGAGGCCCGTTGTTGAGGCCCACCTTGATGTGTATGAGGCCCGTTGTTGAGGCCCACCTTAAATATATATGAGGCCCATGTTGCAAGGCCCATTGTGATGTCTGCAAGGCCCATGGGTCATGGCCTATTACAACGTATGTAAGGCCCAATTGGTGCGGCCTATTCGATATATTTTTGGGGTCCATGTCATTAGGCCCATCCTGTTGTATTGGTGACCCATCCATTGAAGCTCACCCGTGGTATATATTTGAGGCCCATGTGTAGGGCCCACCTATTGTGTATTTAAAGCCCATGGGTTGTGGCCATAGTGATGTATATTAGGCCTATGTGATGTAGCTCATACTGATGTGTATTAGACCCAGGTATGTGACTCACCTGCGAAGTATATTTGAGGCCCATTGTGATATATCTGAGGCCTATGGGTGCGACCCATCCAGATGTATTTGAGGCCTATAGGCAAGACCCATTGTGATATGTGTTAGGCCCATGACCAGGGCCCACCTGTTTCGTATATTTATCCCTTGTGTGAAGCCATGTGCCCATTATATATTTGATTCTATGTGGGCCATTCCTTGGGGGCAACGTTGATTAAAAGTCCACATTGTCGACGCCAATTATTGATACCGTTTATGAGTATGTGACATCATAACATCATGATACATGCCCATTCGCATCATCTGCATGTTTGTTATGAGATGTGATTGACCATTGCATATGTCATTGGGCAGGATGATGTGAGACTCCCTGATAGGTGATATTATCTCACATGAGCGCATGACATGCACAGGATTGATGCATGATTGGATTGTATGACTCATGCATCTTGCATTGTGTTGTGATTACTGTACGCCCTAGTGACATCAGGGTCATAGCCTCCACAAGCATATCGTGGATGGCCAGATGGGACACCGAAAATCTGTTCGAGCATCGGGCCGCCATAGATGGCCCTGGGTGAAAATTCCTAAACACCCTCTTGGTTTCAGAGGATGCTCCAACGTCTAGACCGAGTGGGTAGATGAGCGTTGAGTGCCGATTACCAGATGACTGCCCTCTCCACTGTGTCGTGGTCGGTTGGAAGGGGGTGCAGCCTTACCCGCCCGAGGGAGTAGGCATGGCTAGGTTGAGTTTGACCAGCTCGAGGAATGGGTCCGCTATCGGCGAGCCGGGTAGGTATTGGAAGACTACTGACAGGCAGATAATGAGGTCTTTTCCACTTACCCAGTTGTGCGCTTGATTGGAGCACAGGTGGTGTGAAGTGTAATAGACCCCGGTGATTTTCCCAGAGAGGAACCGTACTGATATGAGGACTGACATGATATTATGACACCCCGTCACTGTTGTGCATGTGGGCGGGCGCATGTGGGCGGACGCTGATGTGGGCGGGGCTGAGGCCTGTGCGAGCTATCACACTGGGCGAGCTACCAGCGGTTGGCAAGTTACTGTACTGACAGGCTACTGAGTAGGAGTTGTATACTCATTCATTCATCCATTCACTATCCACTCAGGCTGGTGGTGCGCAACTAATTATTGTGTATCTTCATTATGTTAAGGATTTCAGTTGGGCGCGCGACTAACCTAAGATCAGGAGTTTATCACATTGAGTCAGACTATCCAAATTTAAGTATGGGACTAGTTTGGATAGAGGTTCCTTATGGTGGACCCCGTAGCCTGTGATACTATGTACTATCATCCCGACATCACACTCCAACATGGTCATTCAATTAGCACCATATACTGCATATTCCATTACATCTTCAGCGTGTGGCATTATGGGTTGAACGACATGGAATGCATATACTGCATATACTGCACGTTGAGTTGAACGACATGGAATGCATAAGCACTCCATGTGGCCTAACCACTGCCGAACATCCCAAGTATGACTCAGATTCATTGAACACATCCTGTGTGGTGAAACAAACTCAACTACCACTTGAAGAACGGTTACCGATTACCTAGACTATACAATAGCCCCAATCACATTCGGTTATGACATATTATACAAAGATATAGGCAAAGCAGTAAATGGATCATATTTCAAATTATACAATCAAAGGTCCGATATTATCCGCTTAGGGCTGCCAGGGCTGTTGCACGAAATCATTACACCACTCCCCCATCACCCTTCGCGGCATTATTTTTACATGTTATGGTATACAACTTAAACATGAATCCACATATGCAATGTAAAATACATGGAGGAAATCATACACATCATGAAATATGATTCGTCTAGGTTAATGAATTCATGGAGGAAATCATACCCACAATTAACGTAATCGGGAATCTATCTCAACACCCTTGACAATCACATTTTACTAACTACTAACCCATTTAGACATATATACAAACACTTAGATTACACATTATATCATACATATTTTGCATTCATTAGCATACGTATTAGGGCAAATCCTTTTGTCAAGGGGTTATTGCCTATACAACAATTATGTATCCATGACAATTTGTCATGGCGAACACGAAAGCGAATTCCATACTCATTCAGTCATTCTCACATACACTTAGGCTACACATACTAATTACATATCATATGTTGGTATATCATGCATTTGGACTAAACCTTTAGCCCAGGAGTTGTTACACATACATCTAGCATACATAGACGGCAGTTAACCATGACAAACACAAATTCATATTTCATACGTATATGGTATTTTCTACAAATACGAGGAATACAGTATATTCAACATAGTTAACGTATAACTGAAAAATGAAACGGACAACACTTTATACATGTAAAATAGCATCCACGTCAGTAATATATCATTAACCGACATTGAAAGTCTTGAAAATCATAACCTAAACGTATATAGTCTGCACCTTAAACCAGAAAATGCGTATAAGATGTGATTCAGACGATAAGTCTTCATCAACGGCGGATACGCTACCTATGGCATGAAACAGGTTAGCTATAACTTTATTTAAACTATTTTAGGCTTCCAAACAGGTTAGGGTTAGCTTAACTTACCCAATAATGGAATCAGAAATGCTGTAATAGCGATACGGTAGTGGTGTTGAAGCACATGAAGCTGCAGGGTAGAACCCTAGGTGAATCTCCTACTCTCTCTCTCTTTCTCTCTCTTAGAAAGCTAGGGTTTGAAAATTCATATGGGATTTGTGAGAGAGGGTTTTAGGCTTTTTTATAAGCCTAAAAGCGATGAAAATAGACTTGGGGCCAAGGTATACTTAGGTTATAACCAAATCAGGTTTGTTCCGATCCAACGAAGCACTTCTGGAGGTCCTGTTACTAAATGCGGTCGGACTTAAGCTCTCTACTATCGGATCTAGGTCAAGCTAAGTTTTTAGTCCGGTCGGGTTTCCAGATCGACCGTGGAAGACCAGCTTCAATTCAACGGTTACCGAACTTAAATCAGGGCTACAAGTTCTATGATATAAAAGGGCCACTTATCCTGATCCGAGGGTGAATTTGGGTCGAAATCTAATGGTCAGAACACTTAGAAAAGGCACGCAAGTGAATCGTTCCAAATTACCTAAAAATATATTTAATTTTTCTAAAAATCTTCGCTTTCTCACTCTGTTTACTCCGGACTCAAGGAAATGGTCTCAGGACATCGTTTGGGCTTAATTTTCGAGGTGATAGTTAAGTCCAACTAGGCGGTTAGTACCTTTTAAGTTCATCGAAATCGGACTTACGACGTGCGGTCCAGATCCGATACGAAGTTTTCAAATGATCTCGAGGGCAACTGGGCTTAGAGATTGATCCTAGATTTTAGGGTAACGTAACGTCAACGATTCTATAGGTTTTGGGTCCTACAGATCGTATTGAAAGTTATTTTTGCTAATTCCATAAGTAATCTAGTTTAGCGCTGGCTAAAACACGTTAGATTTCTAAGGGATTTGGTTCTAAGTGATTTCTTTGGCTTTGGAATTTAGTTATGAGAAGTTACTAAGGTGCTATGGTTGACCCATTGTCTAAGGACGTCTAACTCCAGGTTGGCAAAAATTTGGGGTGTTACAGCCATGCAGTCTCATAACCTTCTCGATGAATAACCTCGTAAGTTGGTCCATAGACTAAGTCACATGCATCGCAAGAAAATGTGTCAACTTCGTCAGACGATACTCAACAACCCAAATGGCGTCATGACCGCGCTGAGTCTTCGGCAAGCCCATAATGAAATCTGTCGACATGTGCTCCCACTTCCACATCGGGACGCTCAATGGCTGCAATAGACTAGGGGGTCTTTGATGATCGGCCTTGACACACTGGCACGTGTCACACTCGGCCATAAAACTAGCGATTTGGCGTTTCATCCCCGTGCAAAAATACTGTCGCCTCATGTCACGGTACATCTTCGTCGAGCCAGGGTGAATAGAAAATCGCGATCGATGTGCCTCTGTCATAAGATCTCTGCGCAGCTCAGGAATATCCGGGATACATAATCGACCTTTGAAGCGAAGTCCACCGTTTGTTCCAATCTGCCAATCTGCCTGACTCTCAGATGTAGCCTCAGCCATATAACTCTGCAATGACTCATTAGCCTGCTGAGCCTCGATTACCCTTGCGATAAGAGAGGGTTGAATCGACAGGCTCGATAACTGCACGATAGAAGACTGCAGGACGAACTCAAAATCATACTCTGCTACATTCTCAAGCATCCGCCACTCCTGAATCATCATATGCGCCACTAGGCCTCATGGCTGACGGCTGAGGGTATCTGCCACCACGTTCGCCTTGCCCGGGTGGTACTGAAGATCGAAATCATAGTCTTTCAGAAGTTCCATCTAGTGGCTCTGCCTCATATTCAACTCAGACTGCGAGAAGAGGTACTTCAAGCTCTTGTGATTAGAGAAAAGCTCGAACCTGACCCCATAAAGGTAGTGCCTCTACACCTTTAGTGCGAAGACAACTGTCGTCAGCTCTAAATCATGCGTGGGATAGTTCAGCTCATGGACCTTGAGCTGACGAGATGCGAAGGCCACTGGTCTCCCATGCTGCATCAGGATAGCACCTAAACCAATATGCCAGGCATCAGTGAATACAATAAATCCGTCACTCCCAGAGGGAAGAGTGAGGACAGGAGCGGACGTTAAATGGTCCTTCAACTCCATAAAGGCTCACTCGTAGGCATCACTCTAAATAAACTTTGTACCCTTCCGAGTCAACTTGGTCAGTGGGGCTGCAATACGAGAGAAGCCCTTAATGAAACGTCGGTAATAACCCCCCAAACTAAGGAAACTATGGATCTCGGACGCGTTCGTGAGCTGGCCCCACTGACGCACTGCCTCGACCTTCGAGGGGTCCACTGTGACACTCTCCCTCTTCACCACATAACTGAGGAACTTCACCTCCTACTGTCAGAACTCACACTTCTCCAGCTTCGCATACAGCTGGTGTCCACAGAGGGTCTGCAAGATAATCTTCAGGTGCTGCTCGTGCTCCTCACGAGTCCTCGAATAGATCAGGATGTCATTGATGAAGACTACAACAAACTGATCGAGATATGGGCGGAAGACCTCGTTCATCAGCTGCATGAAGACCGCAGGTGCATTGGTCCGTTCAAAGGACATGAACTGGAACTCAAAATGATCGTAACGCGTCCTGAATGCTTGCTTTGGAATGTCCTCCTCTCGGAACCGAATCTGATGATAACCGGAACACAGGTCGATCTTCGAAAAGAACTGTGCACCCTGCAGCTAATCGAACAAATCATCAATCCTCGGGAGCGGGTACTTGTTCTTAATCGTAACTTTGTTGAGCTCGCGGTAATCTATGCAGAGCCTCAGCGAGCCATCCTTCTTCTTCACAAAGAGTACTGACGCCCCCCATGACGAACTGCTCGGACGGATAAAACCCAACTCGCGCAACTCGTCCAGCTGCTTCTTCAATTCCTGCAACTCCAATGGCATCATGCGATACAGGGCCTTCGAAATAGGCACGGTACCGAACACGAGATCAATCTGAAACTCGGTGAGTCGATAAGGCGGTAATCCCGAAATCTCCTGAAACACATTGGAAAAATCGTAAACCACGAGAAAATGGTCGATACAAGCGGCAAGAGGCTCCTCAATGGCGCAGGACATCAAGCACGACAATGACTCTCCTCTGGGCTCTACAATGAACTGAAACTGCGACACGCCGGGTATACAGAACGTGATTGTCCTCTCGTAGTAGTCCACTATGGCATAGTACTCGACAAGCCTATCCATGCTCAGGATAACGTCAAAATCTTACATCGACAGTACGTATAAGTCGGCGGGCAGGAAAGTCTCTCCTACTAACACGGGGCAAGACGGACAGAAGCGACCTAATACTGTAGTCTTCCCCAAGGGTGTCTTTACGGTCAACCCCTCTCGAGCAGACTCTATCGGCAGTCCAGTCGAATGACAGAATCCCTCAGACATAAATGAGTGCGAAGCACCGGAATCAAATAAAACCCAAGCGATGCATACAGAGACTAGAAGTATACCCTCAACAACTCCTCCAGATGACTGCGGATCCTGCTGAGCCGCATAGAACCTAGCTTGAGCCAGCTGGGAGGTGTATGTCCCCTCTGAGCGTGCTACTGCTGCTGTTGGGGTCGCTGAGGCGGTTGAAACTCCTGCCTCTTCTGCTGCGGCCTCTAAGGCTGATGCTGATGCTGCTGCTGAGGTGGCCTCGATGGTGGGGGCTGCTTCACTGCTGCTGTGGGGGTCTCTGCTGCGGCTGTGGTGGAGGCTGCTTTAGACCTCTTGCTGTTGTGGACCTCTCTGCTGCTACTGGGGGCTGGGACACTCCCACATACGGTCTCCCGTCGAACCGCACCTATAACAAGTGCTGGTGAACTACCTCGGAGGTGGTGCTAGAGGTGTTGCTGGCGCTCGAAAGGCTGGGCGACCTGTGCGTCTCTGTTGTGGTCGACGCTGCTGGGAATCACTAGAAGGAGCCTGCCTCTTCCGTTCTCTCCTCTGACCACAATCAAACTAAGAACCAGCCCACTCAGCCTAAAAAATCTGGGCCTTCTGTACCACTTCCTCAAAAGTTGGGAGCTCATGACCGTAACGTAGGCCGTCCTCGAATCGACGGGCTCTCCGCTCCTCGTCATCAACAAGGTAAGTTATAAACAGACAGTGCTATAAAGAGAGCTGCATACTGAGCCACTGTCTATCACCCTGCACCAGGGCCTCAAACTCCAACGCTCGCTGTAGTCGGATGTGATCAGGAAAGTACTGTCGGTCAAATCAATTCACAAAATCCTCCTAAGTTTACACAAAATCAGCACCTACTGATCGAGAGACTGATGCCCACCAGTGCTCAGCCTCACCATGGAGAAGAAAGACGACTAGTCGAACTCGCCACTCACTTGTACATCCCATCATCTCGAATATCTTCTCCACATCAGCGTACCATCTCTCAGCTACCGTCGGGTTTGGATCACCTTGGAAACTCCGGGGATCAAGCCGTCAAAACTCACGAAGGAGGGCGATCGCTAGCTGCTGCTCTGCCTGGGTCAGTGAAACAATGGGGTGCATGCCCTGCCCCTGAAGTGCATCCATCACAGCCTGTAACATCTGCTGCAACTGGGAGGCACTCATGGATACGTTCGGGTCCATACTGGTCTCTGATGGAGGAGCAGCATCCTCAGGATGGGCGGTAGGAACCTCTGGTGGTGGGACGGGCATCGTAGGTGGTAGGGCGGGAGCTGCAAGTGGTGGAGCGGGATCCTCAGGTGGTGGTGCGGGAGTCGATCGGGTCACTCTCCCATGCGCCATGTCCTACAGGAAAGAGCGAAGGCGCCTATAAACTTTTGAAAGCTCTCGAAGGCACGTACGTTAAGGGTCTATAATAAAAGATCGCTAGGCTATTCAAACTTTAAAACTTGGTCATTCTAAACTCATAGCAGACATGTAATGTTATTCTCAGTTATTCTCAAGTTATACTCTGATACCAACTTCTGTCATGCCCCAAACTCAGAAACCGGGCTCACAAAATTTCAGATTGTAGAATCTAGCGCCGACAGCCTCCGTAGAACCCCATTCGCGACTCTCAACGCCCATTCACCAGGTTCCGATCCTAGGATGCTATGAGGAGGATTTTCAAGGTCAGTTTGATTCGTAATAAGCATAACCAAAGGCATAACCCACAAACAACAACTAAAAACTCTATTATATTTTTACTATGATCAAAAACTTTATAAGTACAATGAGCATAAAGGAAAATACAATGATGATAGACCAAAATCTCCAAAATGATCTGCAAAGCGCTCCTTCCTCAGCACTGTTGCACCTCAACGTCACCTGCACGCAACGGTCGTGCATAAGCTTATGAAAAACTTAGAGGGTGGTGAAAGTGTGTGCATAAGGTAGTAATATGATCATGCAATATCAGAGTAATGCAGAATATGCTGATGGATCCATGAATACTATTGGCCGTATCAAGGCCATGCAGTGCAAAGTATGAATGATGTCGGCCAACCAAGGCTATACGATGCAAGATGCAAGTCAAGCATACATTCCTCATCTGAGTCCACATATCAATACAGCTCAACTCTGGGATATCACCGGGGTCTACTACACTCTAAACCAGAACACCACCCCATCGCGCACAATCAGGTAAGTGGAAGAGACCTCACTATCTGATTGCCAATATTGGGCTCAGTTCATCAATAGCGGACTCATTCCTTGAGCTGGTCAGACTCAGACTAGCTTTAGCCCTTACTCTTGGGCAGGTAAGGCAGCACCCCCTTCCAATCGACCATGACACAGTGGAAAGCGCAACCGTCTGATAATCGGTACTCGGCGCTCCTGTACCCACTCGGTCTAGACATTGGAGCAACCTCTTAGTACCATAAAGGTTTAGGGACTTTCACCTAGGGATATTTATAGCACCCCATGTAGAACGAGATTTCTGGTATCCAATCCTGCCAACCACGATATGCATGTGGAGGCTACAGCCCCGATGTCGCTAAGGCGTACAATAATCATGTCATACAATACAAAATGCATGAATCACACTATCTAATCATGCGGCAAATTCTGCGCGTATCGTGCGCTCATGTGGGGCAACACCGCCTAACTGGGAGCCCCTAAATAATCTGTCCGAAGGCATATGCTATGATCAGTCACTTCGCATATCAAGCATACATATAATGCGTATGATCGTGAGTCATGAAACTATACTAAACATGTGATAAAGTAATGAACTATCCTTATAATGTAGATGGGCCTAGATGGCCTATACACAACAAGTACAGGCCTAACAATGGGCCCTAGGGAGAGTCGTAATGTGGACATCTAACCAACATTATACTCACAATGTCGACGTCAAACGAACATTGCTCCCAAGGCACAATCGTCGTAAAAATCGTTACATAATCCGTGTTGGGATCACATATTACAATGGACCTTAGGTACATCCCATTGGGCCTTAAATATATCAAATGGGCCATATCATATAGGTCTTTTTTTTCATAAAATGGGCCACATCAATGGGCCGCACCAATGGGCCTTATGTGCATTACAATGGGTCATAACCCGTGGGCCTTAGAATGCATCAAATGGGCCTAAACACATGGGTCTTATGTGTATCAAATGAGCCACACCAATTGGGCCCCGTATGTACATCAAATGGGCCTCAACCCATAGGCCCTAATACATCTCAATGGGCCTCGACCCATGGGCCTTACATATTTATCAAAGTGGGTCTCAACCATGGGCCACAAATACATCGAATGGCCCCATAACCTGGGCCTTACATCCACATCAAGGTGGGCCCCAATAGATTACCATAGATGCATTAAGATGGCCTCAAAATATGCTAAGGTGGGGTCCACATGCGCCAAGGATCTGACTCATTTTTTAGCTCATATTATGAACTTTCAAAGTGGATAGACGGTTTGGATATGGCACATACCTTGTGCATGGGGCCCACATGGCTTGGGAGGCCTGAGCATGCTAACACAACAGCTAATATGTTGCCGTGTGCGTGCACCGGCTAATCCACTTACAAGTGGGTCCCATATGGGGCCCACCACAATGTTTATTTATCGTCCAACCTGTTTACAAGGTCACATGGTCAGGGTAGGGGAGAAGAAAAAGAAAAAGAAAAATAAATTTAATATTGATCCAAAACTTCTATCAACCCAAAAGGGTTCCAACGGTGGACATTTAATCAACACTGTTTCCGGCTGTGTGGCCACCCAATCAGTGGCTGGATGGAGTGGATAGAACACGTACATCTCGGTGGGTCCGACCGTCCAATCAGTGGACGATGCGGATCAAACATGTAATCATGGTGGGATCCACTAGCCGTCCAACTGCTACTGGGCGACGTTAATATAACACATACATATGGGTGGGCTCCACCGTCCGCCTTGACGGTGGGGGTAAAATGCATGCATCACTGTGGGTCCCACGTGGGGCCCACCCTAATGTTTATTTTTCCATCCAAGATGTTGATAAGGTGTTCACTCCCCAAGTGTAGGGTTGTGATGTAGTAATAACTCGGTAAGGCCGAGGTCGAATCCCAAGGGACTGAAACTTGTACGCAATCTAAAATTAAGTAGAATTAAAAATAGAATAAGGTGAAATCTAACTAATTGTAATTTGAGGGATAATGGTGAATTAATTTTCTAAAACTTTAAAGAATTCAGGGAAAGGAAACTAGGGATTCAGAGGATCCACTTGTAGAGATCAGGGAGATCTTATGCCTGTTTCATGAATCATGAAAATTAAACTGACTGTTGTTGAAATAGTTTTTAAAAGATGAAAGGTATATGAACTAGAATAGATTCCATCACCAAACCATGCCTAGGAGACTATGGAAAACAACAGAATTAAACTAATTACCCACTAATCACGTGTATGAAGGTTAGGAAGTGTACCGACATCCGACCATGTCCAGGAGACTATGGTGAACAACAGGGCTTCCTGACGTCGTAAACATAAAAGGAAATAGAAAATATTCAAAGCCATCGCAAACCCACTGTAATTTCAGTCACAATAGACCATTAAAGACTAAAAATATTTCTATAATAAAATTAAATCGAAATCAGTTCAATCTTAAACAAAAGGCATAATCAAAATCCTCCCATCACATTACAAGCTTCACCTCTTAGCCCTAGCTAAGAGGATTAGCCAGCCATTGTGTAACATCCCGAAAATCGGAGGTCGAGTAAAAACCCAACTCCCGATTTTCAAAATGTTATTTATGCAACATAGATATGTATGATTGAATGTTGTCTGTTTTAACGTATTAAACATGAGTGAGATTACGCCAGAACAGCATATCATACTCCAGAGACAGTTAAATTAACAAACGAAAGACTGTGATAGTATGTATAACATATATAAACTTTTGTGTGTCTCCAGAGTGTGAACATGTTACCAGGTTAAACATATACATGTATACCTAAAAATAGAAAGAAAGAATATACATGAGTACTCTAAAAATATAAAATGACAAGTGTCAAGGTATCTAATCAACCTCCCTGTAATCCCGTCAATTAGAACACGCATAAAGGAGGGATCCTCCTCATCATCATCAAGTCCAGCTCCGCTTCTCAAGCAGCGCCATCATCTGCAACCAAACTAGGGACTGGTGGGTGTCCGAAAACACCATCCCATAACGTGGGAGTGAAATATGACATGACATGATGGATTAATAGAGCAAAGATTAGCATGTTCTCAAATTAATCATGCGATAATAGTAAAACATTAAATCAAACATTCCTAATACTGTTGTTAATGAAATATGACATGACATGATGGATGCCCTCACTGAAATTCTCCCTCATACGGCACCATCTTCGTCCGCGGCATGCTTGCGTACCGCTCAGTGCTCCACATCTTCCATGCACATGCAATGTGATGTTGATATGATTATCGAGTTATTATTGGTCCTTTTCATAAGGTAATATTGGAAAACTAAGGTACTTTCCTTATATCAATCCCAACACAGATCCTGTCTAGGGTTGTCACTCCTAGTAATCTCATACGATGTATATTTTGTAGGTCGCTGCAAGGGCTGCCAGGGCTGTTGCTCGCACTCGTTGCACCGCTCCCCCATCACCTTATCAATACAGGCCTACTGTACTCTCACTGCTACGGAAGGGTCGTCGCCTCCCGTAGACTCAGAATACGCTCGCGGTCACTACAAAGGACTCGTCGCCTGATCAGTGTAGGCCGACAGCAAGAATATAGTGTCCCATACCACCATAATCTGCTCACGAGTCATAGGTGCTCACTGGTCACTACGGGGAGGTTTATGGCCCCAGCGTAGGCCAATAGCTCGACCACGGTGTCTCATACCACCATGCCCGGCTCATGAGTCTTTATGGATCAAGGTACCATGGTTAATAGGGTTTACAGTGGTAAGTTCAGTACCCTAGGTTCAAGCAGTTATGACTCATACAAGGTGAACATACAATGGCTAGTCGGGTTACTTAACGGGCTCGACTAGCACGAGCGCATCTCAAGTCGAATGACATGAAGTGCATAAAATACCTCGTGTGGTCTAACCACTGCCGCCAACTTCAAAATACGACTCGCGTTCATCGACGCGTCGTTCGTGGCAAAGATAAGCCAACCATGAATTTACTCGGTTACCGACTGCCTGGACTAGGTATAGTCCCAAACATTTATGAATTCACATCAGCAATCATGTAAGAGTAATAGAAATGAAATACAACAATGTGAGCATGTTAACACATGTTATAACATACAACTTAAGTAAATCATCTAACACATGCATTTCATACATATAATGAAATCATGCATATAGCCAACATGTAGGAAATCATTTACATCAGCATATAATTTGAGAATTCAATCTCAAACTAGTTCATAACACCATTTAAGTCAATGCATACTAATACAAACATTTATACAAACACTTAAACTACACACTTAAGTCTACATATAGTATGTCGACTCAAAGTGCGCATTTAGGAAAATCTCTTCGCCAAACTAATTATGCACGCATTCCTAATATCCTAATGCGACAAGAAGCCATGTCAATCACATCAGCAAAATATGGATGAAAACAGTATTTCCTACAAATGACTAAAATACCCTAAATCTCATATTTTTCGTCTGCTTACGAAACAGGAAACGGACAGCATGTTGTACATGTCAAACGGCATTGCTGTCGATAATCTACTATTAAATGACATTGAAAGCGTTGGAAACAGTCAATCAAAGCGTCTAAAATCTGCACCTTTTATCCTAGAAGTGTATTGATTCGAACGGAGCGTATACGCTTCGTCTACAGCGAACCGGGAACCTAATACACAAGATCTATAAGCTACCATACTAAGGAACCAAAGGAACCTTAAATCAGCAAGTGTTTGGGGTATTTTCTTACCTAGAAACGCGGCAACATCGTCGGGAAAGTGATTGAGGCACGTTGCTTAAGCACGTGCAACCGGTAGTGCAAGCAGCAGGAAGATCTCTCTTACACTCTCTCACAATCTCTCACCTTTTCTCTCTCACCAGCTAGGGTTTCTAAAAAATTCGGATGGGTGAGAGAAGTGAGGGTTTAAGGCCCTTTTATAACCTAAAACTTGCCCGAAATAGGCTTGGAAACAATGTTTACTTGATGCCTAACCAAATCGGAGCTGTTTCGGTCCAAAAGAGCATTTCTGGAGGTCCCCTGGCCAAATGCGGTCGGACTTAAGCTCATGCATACTGGATCTAGCACACATCAAGTTTTCAGACCGGTAGAGTTCCCAGATCGCACGTGGCGGTCCAGTTTCAGTTCAGCGGTCCTCGCACCTAGATTAGGTCTACAAGTCTCGTGATATGAAATAGAAATTTTTTCTGATCCGAGGGTGTAATTTGGCTGAATTCTGACGGTCAGAACGCTTAATACTGACGTGCCAAGTCGTGTGCTAGATTTGAATTTCAAATTCCAAATCTAACCCTATTCTCACTCTCTTCACTCCAGGCTCAATGAAATAGCCTCTGAATGTCGGTTGGACTTGATTTTTGAAATATTATCAAGTCCAGCTATGCGGTTATAACTGTCTAAGATTGTAGGTATCGGACTTTCGACGCACGGTCTAGATCCAATACAAAGTTTCAAAGAGGTCCTGAGAACAAAGCGGTTTAGAGTTTGATCCGAGGTTTTAGAGTATTATAGCGTCATCGGTCCTACTCGCTTTGGGTCTTGTAGAACGTATTTAAAGTGATCAGGGACAATTTCACAGCTACTCCAGCGTAGCGTTAGCTAACTTATGCTTAGTTTCTAAAGGAATTAATCCTAAGTGATATTTTTGGCTATGGAATTGGGTTCTGAGCGATTTCCCAAGTGTTTTAGTTGACCCATTGCCTAAGGACGTCTAATCCCAGGTTGGCAAAAATCCAGAGTGTTACACATGGATTTGCTCAACTAAATCTTAAAATAAAAGAAAAGAAAGAAAAAAAAATAGAAAATAGAAACTATCCCTGTCTCTCTTTCTTAGCGGTCCCACGTCCAAACTAAGCCTCCCGTCCAAGCTTTCCCTGGATCTGATTGAATTTTTTTCTCATCCCATTCTCTCTCTCTTTTATAGCAGCAGGAAGTCGGTGGGACCGACTCTCTTTACGCGCTGGAGGTTGGCAAAAACGGTTTGTGCAGCCTGTGTTTATGCAACTTTTACTACGCAGCAAAAACGGATCCTCCCTACTCCTTTGTTTATGTGATCCTGTCCAAAAGAATAACGCCCCTTGAGACGTTTTTGTGTGGACTACACGATGGACGGATCAGATCCGCCATCTGATCACCGTTGAGATCCCGCAATGGCCAGTAAAAATCGGGCAGCGTCCGGCTGCGAAAACAGGACTGCGCTGATGTAGTCGGTGGGCCTCATACTAATACTTTCGGAGAAATCAACCCCGTTAATTGGATTTCTGGAAAACTTTCAGTCAGAAAGGAGTGGTTTTGGTCGCTTTTGGTGTGGCCCACTGTCTTAAATATTTTCGCCGTTCATTCTGCGTTTGATGGTGGAAATCACATTATTACGTGTATTGGTCAGAACAGACACCTAGGTGTGGGTTACACCCCCCCTATGGATGCAATAGATGGTCCAGATTTTTGAATTTTTAGACGTGTGGGCCCCACTACGTGAAAACGGCGGACGCTGGTGCGTCCGCTGTTTGAAACAGAGACGGAGAGGGACTTACATCGGTCAGCTCAACGCTGACCGACTAAGGCTTTTGTGGTGCACGGCTGGCATGCGTACACTTTGTGCATGCACAGCCCCATATGGGGTCCATCATGATGTATGTATGCAATCTGCTCCGTCCATCCATTCTGTCATATCATTTAAGCCGTCGATACCAATTTCGAAGGGTATCCAAGTCTCAAGTGGGCCCCAAATCACAGATTCATGGGCTGATATGTCTGTTTGGCCATCTTCTACAGGGTTCCAATGGGTGAAAATTGACATGTACGATTAATTTATGGCATTAAGATCCTGTATTAAGTTTCAAGCCGAATGGATGGTTGAAACCATGTGATCTTGCGTTCTGGACTAATTTTGGGCCATTTGAACCTCAGTTTCTCAATTTTCTCGGGCATCTGAGGTGTAAATCTATCGATCTTGGTCCCCTGGGGTCCGTCCCTTGCCTTGGTGCGTCTGGAGCATCAAATCAGTACTTTTAATACTCTTTTTCAGTCAACTCTCCTAATCACACCCTGCAACGAAACACGATTAAAACCGGTCATTAAACAATTTTATGTTCATAAATCCAGACAATATCTGGGGTCTAATATGTAATATTTGACCCTCAACACAACCCCCAACCAACATCTTGCTAGTCCCGAGTAAAGTATGCGAAAAATAAGTTGAGAATTAAATGACAATGTCTATAAACTCGAGTGATTTTTGAAAAACTATCCAGATCCCAGAATTCTAAGATTTATGAATGTTAGGCATTACTTTCTCATGGACTCAAGCGTATGGTAAATTCCATAGTCAAGTTCAAATTACTTATCCATCAATTAGAATAATTCTAAACATTAAGATCCATGGGTGTATGGTGTAATCTCGGCTTATCAACATTAAAATTCATTTCTCTATTTCAGGATATCATTGGTAACCAACAAGAGAATTCATGATAACCAAATCCCGAACCAAACCTGCCTTAGAAATTCCAGCTTTTGATTTTTCTCTTAAAATTAATGCCCATGAGGGGAATCGAATCCTTACCTATAAGGAGCAAACCTATGGTAAAGACCAGTCGCCCAATAAGTTTTGAATGTTAATCTTGGGGAATCAAACCTTCACCTGTGGGGAGCAAACCTACAGTGAAGGCCATCTGCCCAACCCTGGATATTTTCTTTTTCCTCAATTCTGTTGTTTTTTTCTTTTTCTTTTTATATTGATCATAATAGGCAAATTTTTCAGGCTGGTTCCTTTCATGCTTAATGATTACCAAGTCAATCCTTCAATATCAAACTGAAATCTTAATGTGGAAACGAGATGTGACATGTGAATTCATGACTCAATCAATGTTTACAACTTCTAATTCTGGATTAACAATTCGAACTAACTGTGGAATCTAACAGATACTGAATCTAAGAGTCATAATTTATTAACATCATGAATCTTGAAATTCTAAGCCAGGGATATCTGTCAAAATCACTTCAAATTCACAGGAATTTTCAGAAAAATTTTTAAAAATTTTCACAATTTTTGCTCAAGACCAAGAAAACACTGATAGGAAACCTAATCTCCCACCCGACCTAAAATCTTCATTATCCTCAATGTCAAAGATATATGATCATGCAATGCACATGGGACAACAAAAGTGAATGAGAAGTGATGGGAAGATAGTACCTGTATAACGAATCGAGAGAGATTTTTTAAGTTATCACTGGGAGAGAGCAGGTTAGTACGAGAGAGAAAGTAAAATAAAAATATCAAAAATAAAATCCTACCTATACCACTTTCGCAGGTGTTTTCGATTGCATTTAGCATATGCAACAAGCCTTTAAACCCCTAAGTTACCCCTAGTGGACGAGTTGTAGTCTCGTGAGGGTTTGCAGTAATGTTACCCACAAACATTAAATCGATCATGCCGTAAGGTTCTTCTTTCGGCAAATATCTTGATAAGTTTCTCAGTAAGTTCCTCAACAGGATCATCCAAAAGCCCTTTTTACAATAGGCTTGGGTACCCTGGAGAATGACTTTCCAAAGAGACTTATGTACCTCATAAGAAATCTTCCATTGAATTGCTTGAGGTATCCGTAATATATACGATCCACCTATGACAGAAGAAGTTTCAACGTTAGTATCGTATGGTGAATCAAAGACTACAAGTAAATAAAGTTTAGAAAACTTCTTAAAATGTGATGTAGTCTCAACATATTCCGAAGCTCCAAACTTCGTTTCAACTCCTCTTCCTTTACTAGTAGACATTTAGGATCAGGGGAAGAGAAGGTTTCAGAATAAGGGTTCTCTCGGTCAGTGACGACTACTGAGATGTTGTCTCGCAGGGCATCCGCGTTGTATCTTAACATGGGATCGTTTGAAACTACAAAGTGTGTCAAACAATCCCAAGAGTTAGGAAGTTCAGCTGAGTGTGACTTATTGTGGCTTGTGATGATCTGTGCAAAGAATCCATTGTCCTTGAAAATAGATGGAGGTATGTTTTTTTACTTTCGCCCTACACAAACAAATTGAGGGTCAGATGACGAAGTATTGATGGGCGAACTCTATTCATTGATACTATTCAGAAGAGGCATTGAATCGTAAAAACTTGACAGTTCAGATGGCGGCCTCAACTAAGTGGTTTCAAATTTCAGAGTTGTATCAGGTGGCTCGTTCATCTCCTGAATCACATCATCATTTGATTCAGAGAAGTGGTCCAAACATGTTTCATAAGAGTTAGAAGGGTCAGTTGTAAGGGGCTCATCCTCCACCTTTGAATCAGACATGTCGGGTGAGGGGAGTGGCTCATTATGACCGACCACTTCGTGTACGTCTTGATCATTAACCTGGACCAAACTTGAGATGGATTCTAGGGGAACCGTGGCTGCACATTCAGGATCATCACCCAAATAAGCATCATCATCCAGTTTCATGCAGTGCACAGTTGGGATAGGATCACCTTCCTCACATTCTATTCCTAAATTCAGTTGAGGTTCGACTAAACTAACCTCCTCATCATTAAAATCATGCCTGTCATGTAAGGAAATTGTGTCATCATCAATATATTTAAAAGACACCCATGTATCTTCACCATTCTTTCGAACAGTCATTGAGATTGACTCATCGGGAAGTTGAACCACATGCTCATTAACGAAATCCAACTCCTCATTCCAAATTCCAAATTCTTTTAAAAGTGAATGCGGATCACTTTCTTCGCATTGTGCTTATAGATTTGGATGAGGCTGGGATAACCTAGTCTCTTCCTTCTCCATAAGGTGTGACTGAATTATTGGAATTGAGGATTTGATCAGTTCACATGATTGTATGACAAGTTGATTGAATTGCTCTTGTGCTTTGATGAGTTTCTGAAGTGAATCCTCTTGGATTGTTTCTGGTTGAGTTTCAAAGGTAGAGGACCCAAGAGAATTATCACTATGATATATAACTGGTTCAGCTTCCCGACATTGATGTTTCCACTGGTTATAGTCATACGGATTATAGGTAGGAGAATCTGATGGTTGGTAATACTTATTATCACTCATAATATAATCACGTATTGTTTTCTTTTTATCGGATGGGTGATAATAATTCTCACAACCATAGTTATGATAATCCCAACACTCACGTACTATTTTGTTAATCCGTGGGGTGTAATTATTCTCTTGCATATAATCACGTAAGGACTTCTTAGCCGGTGGATCTTTATATTCTGATCGGTTCTCAATGATAGTTTCAGAAAAGTTTTGAGACATAAGTTGATTTATCTCATCATCATCCCAAAATAAGTTATTCTTCTCAGCATACTGACGTTGCCACTCATGCATATGCATAATGAAACCCTTAATTTGAAGTTAATCCTAAGAAAAATAAAAGAAGAGATTCTACAGCAATGTGAAAAGTAAGACGAGGAGAAGTTAGAAAGAATGTACCAGACTAGAGATTCCTATATTTAGATCTTGCAAAATAAAACAAAACAAGTTAGTTTCTAAAAGGAGAAATCCTAGGATTAGAAAATTTCTAATTAGAAGTAAACTAATTTCTAAATAAAAAGAATAAATTCCTAAAAGAAAGTAGAAAAAAAATTACGAAAGTCTTAAACTAGAAAGTAATAAAAGGAAATAGAAAGTAGCAATTAGAAAGAGCTAATTGAATTAGAAGTTTCTATCTTAAAATCCTGCAAAACAAATAGGTTAGTTTTTATAAATCAACAAAAATAATCTAACCTAAAATTGAAGTTAGTAAAAATTCTAATCTTAAACTAATTCTAAAACTAATTAATTTCAAAAATGCAACCGTCAGTCCCCGGCAACGGCGCCAAAAACTTGTTCACTCCCCAAGTGTAGGGTTGTGATGTAGTAATAACTCGGTAAGACCGAGGTCGAATCCCAAGGGACTGAAACTTGTACGCAATCTAAAATTAAGTAGAATTAGAACTAGAATAAGGTGAAATCTAACTAATTGTAATTTGAGGGATAATGGTGAATTAATTTTCTAAAACTTTAAAGAATTCAGGAAAAGGAAACTAGGGATTCAGAGGATCCACTTGTAGAGATCATGGAGATCTTATGCCTGTTTCATGAATCATGGAAATTAAACTGACTGTTGTTGAGATAGTTTTCAAAAGATGAAAGGTATATGAACTAGAATGGATTCCATCACCAAACCATGCCCAGGAGACTATGGCAAACAACAGAATTAAACTAATTACCAACTAATCACATGTATGAAGGTTAGGAAAGGTACCGACATCCGACCATGTCCAGGAGACTATGGTGAACAACAGGGCTTCCTAACGTCGTAAACATAAAAGGAAATAGAAAATATTCAAAGCCATCGCAGACCCACTGTAATTTCAGTCACAATAGACCATTAAAGACTAAAAATATTTCTATAATAAAATTAAATCGAAATCAGTTCAATCATAAACAAAAGGCATAATCAAAATCCTCCCATCACGTTACAAGCTTCACCTCTTAGCCCTAGCTAGGAGGATTAGCTAGCCATAGATTTGCTCAACTAAATCTCAAAATAAAAGAAAAGAAAGAAAAAAAATAGAAAATAAAAACTATCCCTGTCTCTCTTTCTAAGCGGTCCCACGTCTAAACCAAGTCTCCCGTCCAAGCTTCCCCTGGATCTGATTGAATTTTTTTCTCATCCCATTCTCTCTCTTTTATAGCAGCAGGAAGTCGGTGGGACCGACTCTCTTTACGCGTTGGAGGTTGCCAAAAATGGTTTGCGCAGCCTGTGTTTACATAACTTTTACTACGCAGCAAAAACGGATCCACCCTACTCCTTTGTTTATATGATCCTGTCCAAAAGAATAACGCCCCTTGAGACGTTTTTGTGTGGACTACACGATGGACGGATCAGATCCGTCATCTGATCACCGTTGAGATCCCGCAATGGCCAGCAAAAATTAGGCAGCGTCCGGCTGTAAAAACAGGGCTGCGCTGATGCAGTCGGTGGGCCTCATACTAATGTTTTCGGAGAAATCAACCCCGTTAATTGGATTTCTGGCAAAATTTCGGTCAAAAAGGAGTGGTTTTGGTCGCTTTTGGTGTGGCCCACTGTCTTAAATATTTTTATCGTTCATACTGCATTTGACGGTGGAAATCACATTATTGCGTGTATTGGTCAGAACAGACACCTAGGTGTGGGTTACACCCCCCCTATAGATGCAATAGACGGTCCAGATTTCTGAATTTTGAGATGTGTGGGCCCCACTACGTGAAAACGGCGGACGCTGGCGCGTTCACTGTTTGAAACAGAGACTGAGAGGGACTTACGTCGGTCAGCTCAACGCTGACCGACTAAGACTTTTGTGGTGCACGGCTGGCGTGCGTGCACAAACTCCATACGGGGTTCATCATGATGTATGTATGCAATCTGCTCCGTCCATCCATTCTATCATATCATTTAAGCCGTCGATACCAATTTCGAAGAGTATCCAAGTCTCAGGTGGGCCCCAAATCACAGATTCATGGGCTGATATGTCTGTTTGGCCACTTCTACAGGGTTTCAATGGGTGAAAATTGACGTGTATGGTTAATTTATGGTATTAAGATCCTGTATGAAGTTTCGAGCCGAATGGAAGGTTGAAACCATGTGATCTTACGTTCTGGACCAATTTCGGGCCATTTGAACTTTAGTTTCTCGATTTTCTCGGGCATCTGAGGTGTAAATCTATCGATCTTGGTCCCCTGGGGTCCATCCCTTGCCTTGGTGCCTCTGGAGCATCAAATTCATACTTTTAATACTCTTTTTCAGTCAACTCTCCTAATCACACCCTGCAACGAAACACGATTAAAACTGGGCGTTAAACAATTTTATGTTCATAAATCCAGACAATATCTGGGGTCTAATATGCAATATTTGACCCTCAACATAAGGTCGCACAGACATGGATGAGGAGGAAAAACAAATTTCATCTTGATCCGAAACTTCTATGGCCCATGAGAGGGGTTCCAATGGTAGAGGTTCAATCCCACTGTTTCCTGTAGTGTGGGCCACCTAAGCTGTGGATGGGACTGAGATTTGGAGGGGCCCCACTGCTGGGAGTGGCCCACCTCATGAATGACGCGAATATAAAATATACATCATGGTGGGGCCCACATGCAGGGCCGTGGATTACTGTCGTCCGCCTGCCCGCCAACGTCTCTGACAGCAGCAGCAATAATGCTGCTGCATGTTTTTTTATAAATATATTTTGTTTTCTAGAGAAATCTCACATGTGGGGCCCACTCCTTGAAAATCTACTCCGTCTAATGGATTCTAGGGCTCAAAACACACTGAACAAGTCCAATGTTCGGCATTTTTAGCATCTAGATACAGCAAGGTGGGTCCTAATAGCTTTGAATGGTAAGAAACACAGTTTTCTATGGTATGGCCCGCCTAATTAACTGATCATCCTCATTTTTCGGCTCAACGCCTAAAATGAGTTGGAAAAAGAGATGAACGGCATGGATTGAACACATATATCAAGGTGGGGCTTGCATGAGCTTGTAGAGATTCTCTTGGGTTTCAATGGCATGGACGGCATGGATTGAACACATGATGTGTACTTGACATGTTGAGATTGATGGATTGATGTGACAACTCGTAGAGATTCTCTTGGGTTTCGAAACGCGCGGCGTTTTCCTTACACCGAATGTTGGCCCACATCTCCTGACTAGGGTATCGTCTCGACATGCGAATCGTGGCATCGGAACCACAGTGACGATGCGGTCGCTATGGTAAAGGTCTTGGGTTGAGTCGATATAGGTTGACGGCATATGAATCAGGGTCGCGCGTAAATACTGGTTAAGGATCGAAGGTTGCCGAAATTCGATCGGTAATACCGTGGAAGTCTATGAAACGGTACGGTCTAGGATACGGGGCTTACAGTCCCCTAGGCGTAGTTTGGTGATGAAATCCCTGCTAATTATTATAATTCTCCTTCATTGAGAATTAGGTCAATGAAAGTTTAGATTTGATTTTATTGATATATTTTCCAATTGGATAAGATATGACTCCAATTCTAATTGTGTTATTTAAATCAAGCAAGAGAGCTCTCTGATAACTACAAGTGGATCCTTGACACCCTAGTTCCCACCTTTTAATTCTTAGTTTTAATTACTCTATTCACAATTACTCTCTCAAATACTTCAGAATTAATTTCATATATTCTTCTTGTTCCACTTCTAGTTAATTTCAGAAACATACAAGTTTCAGTCCTTATGATTCGACCTCGGTCTTACTGAGATTATTATTAAATCGCAACCCTACACTTGGGGTTGTGAACATGAATTGCCGAAGACTTCGAGATGTTGAGCCCCCATGCTGGCTGTCAATTAGGGTCCAACGAGCAAGGCCTTATATTCCGTTGTATTGTTGGAGGCTTGAAATTTGAATATTAAGGCATATTACATACATGTAGAATCTAGGGTCTCTAAGACTACCCTGGCCCTGCTTGCCTTAGAATTGGAGGAGCTATCAACGTAAAGTGTCCACTTGGGTGGGTCAGGATGAGCCTGGGAGTTGGAAACTTTGGCAGATTGTTGGTTGGGTGCTACCTTCGCAACGGGCTCTAACTTGGGTGAGTTGGTGGCTTGTTCGGACACATGAGTTAGCTTAACAATAAAGTCTGCCACCGCCTGGCCTTTGATGGCCACCTGAGGATGATACCTGATGTCGAACTCGCTTAATTCGATTGCCCACTTAGTCAGTCGTCCCGAAGCTTCTAGTTTTTAGAGCACCTAATGTAATAGTTGATCGGTTAGGACAATAATGGTATGAGCTTGGAAATATGGCTGTAGGCATCGAGAGGAGATGACCAAAGCTAGAGGTAACTTTTTCAAGGTAGGGTACCTTATCTCGATCAAAACTAAGGCCTTACTAACGTAGTATACTGAGAATTACTTTCCTTCGTGCTCCCTAATTAAGGGCGAGCTAACTGCTACATCAAAAATGGCCAGGTACAGTAGTAGGGACTCGTTTTGCTCCGGTTTAGAGAGTAACGGTGGTGACCCTATTGGTATTGTTTAAGTTGATGGAAAGTAGCCTCGCATTAACTTGTCCAGTTTACTACTTATTTCCCCTTGCCATTGTAGATTATCTAGAGTATCTTTGGTAGAGCGGGAACGACTTAAAACGTCGCTTCCCACAGAAGGTGCCAAACTATGGATGCAATTTTCTGACAGACCCTCCCTGGCGAACCCATTCGAACCTATATAAAAAAAAGAATAAAAAAAGGAGACCCTGGCTTGTATAGGGGACCCTCTGATGCTTAAGTAAGATCTTTGGGGTCTTTAATAGGCTAGGATCTCTTTGGAAAAGAGTCACCAGTCGAATATTAGGGTGTAAAAGTGCGTACCTTACATTGGCTGGGAATACCTCTATTTATAAGAAAGGGAAGATATACGTGGTAGGGAGTCTTTCCTGATACGCCGGAGGAAAATCCTATCTCAAAATCTGTTCAGGATCCCTATCAGATCCTGAAGTCCTTGGGATCTGATCTGATCTGATCCTCCGAAGATCTTGGGAGAGATCTTCGGGCCATTAGAAGGATCTTCTGATTATTGGTTCGAGGATAGGTCGTTTACCGAGTTCTCTATGGAATCGGCATATTCCTTCTCTCATAGGTCATCTTGACCTATAACCAAGCTCTAGTCGGGCTATGATCGAGCTCTAGTCGAGCTTCAACCAGCCTATGGCCGACCTATAGCTGAACTACAATTGAGCTATGGCCAACAATTGGCCATTTGAGTAGACTTACGGTTGCCTCTACTTTAAGTGTCCTTACAGTTGCATTATTCCTCTAGGAGGTCATCCTGTTTTTGGACGTAGGCGCCCTTTAGGGCTCGGATACCAAAAAGGGCCCGTGTTATTTAGTAGAGTTGGTCCATTCCATAAGTTGACCTATCCGACTTAACTATTTTTCCTCCCAACACATACTAATGATGTGGACCACTTTTAACCTTTGAAGTGGACCGTTGATCAACATTTGTAACAAATAAAATTTCATTGTTCATGTACGGTGCACCTTATATACAATTAAAATAGTTCTTGAATGAATCTCTCTTCACAAACGGCTTAGATGTTGTATGACCAGTCATGTTGACGATTATTTTAGTTAAATAAATATTTAGTTTTTGAATTTTGAAAATCAAAATTTAAATGACAAATCATTCTCTCCTAATCATTTTTTTAAAACCATAAAATTATGAGTTTTTTTTTTTCTTTTTAGTCCCACGTCAGTTAGAGAAGAGACATTTTTTGGAATTATATATTTTTTTTTATTTAGTTAACTTACTTAGAAAGAGAGAGAAATTGGATTGCATGCACACGCTACTGCATGAGCAATTTAGTTGTAGAGGCACACTTTGCATTTCAGCTTATATAGTTTCTCTGAAACAGATGTTTGGATTTATGAGCCAACGGTCAAAAGCGTTTTGTAACGTTCTCATGACTACTGGCCTTAGATGGAATGGTCCATGTGCACTAGTCTGCAAGAACAAAATTTCTCTTTTCTTGTTTTCCTGAATTAGGTTGATAATACATTAAGTTTTTTGACTAACTTAGTTTTCAAGTTCAATTACTCATTAAGTTTGCTAGAGACCACCACTATGTTAGTTGTGTTCATAAGGGGGTCTTTTTGTGATTACTGCATACAAGATTAAATAGGCTTGTTGTATCCTACAAGCAATTCGATAGTAACTCGCTAGCAATCTCTAATGTGAGGGGAGAGGGGGTGAATCACGTTTTAAGGATAGTTCATTTGAAACATACTTTAGCCTAATTCTGATAAACGTATTATTTTAATTTTTGGTATCCAAAATTTTATTTTTAAAATTATTCCCAACAATTTTAAAGCGTGATTCCAACATGAATATCGAAGGCATTACGCCAAATAAGCTAATGAACCAGGACTTGATTAGACTCGATCAGTTCAATGACAGTAACTTCACCATGTGGCAAGACAAGTTGAAGTTCCTTCTTACCGCCTTGAAGATCTTCTATGTCCTAGACCTGAGCCTACAACTACTTCTAGAGACGATTGACAATGATATTGTAGAAAAGATCTCTATCAGAAGCAAGCATCAAGAAGATAAATTGCTGTGCCACGATCACATCTTGAATGCTTTGTTTGATTGCCTCTATGATCTATACACAGGAACATCTTTGGTCAAATAAATCTAGAATGAGTTTAAATTCAAGTACAAGGCTAAAGAAAAGGGAACAAAGAAACTCTAATTGACAAATACTTTGATTTCACGATGGTAAATAATAAGCCTCTACTGGTACAAATCCAAGAATTGCAATTGATCATAAATAAAATAAAGGCCTTAAAAATATCACCATGAATCCTTCCAAGTTAGTGCCACAATAGCTAATAAGCTCCCCCAAATTGGAAAGATTATAGGAATAAATTACTGCATAAGTTTAAAGATTTCGTCTTTGAACAAATTCAAAAACATCTATGAATTGAGGTAGAGTCTTGCAACTGGGAAAAAAAAGATAATACCAATGGTGCATCCTCATCAAGTTGAATGCAGTAGACGTGTCATCCCATAACAATAACCTTGAGAAGAACGAATCCCTAAAACTTAATAAAGATCAAGGAAAATTCAAAAAGTCCCAAAACAATAGAATAGAAAATCCAATGGGTCCTACTATGTCTATGGAAAGATCGAGGATTTCGATTAAGTATGTAGGGAATGCAATAGGCCTAAGAAAGATGTTAGTGCAGTGAAAGATGACATAGTCACAAGGATTACTAAAGTAAGCATGGTTTAAGGAAAAGTTCCCGGTTGATGGTACAATACAATTACCACAGTCCATATATCTTACAATAGATATGCCTTCAAGACATATGAGGATGTAACCAATGGTTAAGATGTCCAACTAGGAAACAAAGGTCAATCAAATGTCATCGGCAAAGGAACCATGAAACTTGTGTTTACCTCTTAAAAGAAGGTAATCTTGATAAATTTGTTGTATGTCCCAAACATGAGAAGAAACTTAATTTCAGGGAATCATCTAGGTAAACCCAAGATGTAATGTGATGATTAAGCTGTAGTTGAATGAAAATAATTCTTCTGCTTATATGTTTAAGTCTATATTCTCATGGCATAGTAAATTAGCACATGGAAACTATAATATATCATAAAACTTATCACTAAGAATGGCCTAATCTCGTATAATAAAAGTGAGAACGATAAATGTGAAGTATGAATATAGTTTGTCAGACCTGTGTCCTAGTGTCATTCCGTTCCTTAGGATCCTGCGGTCCTTTCCGTCGAATTTCAGTGACTCACGACCTATAGATAGCATTTGTGAGCAACCTTAAGTTGTATCCTGTAAACCCGAGCCGACTCAACCCAAGACCTATGCCATTACGACTGCACCATCGCCGCAGTTCCAACACCGCGTCTCATGCGCTAATGCGACGCTTAGATTGTGAGATGTAGCCTGCGCATCATCATGGCAGTGGACCGCACATTGTGGGGCCATTCCAGTTAGTGCATTTTCCTAGAACAATCATGATGGTGACATCACCCTAGCCTACCTAGGGTAGGATGATGTCACCCTAGCCCATGCCTCTTACATGTAATGATAGGTAGCATGCTTTTCTTTACCCCATGTGCAATCATTGTCTAGCGTAGCAATGATTACATATTTTCCTGTCTCTCTTATCTCTCTCCCTCCCTCTCTTCTTCTTCAATTCTCCATAAGCTAGAGCTTGGACGTCCCATCATAAGAGAGAAAATTCAGCCTCATTGTAGCCCAATATCTCTCTATCCAACCTTCCCAAGCCCATCTCAACCATTATACCAACCCTTTTGGAGCTTTAGAACCTATAGGTGGAAGGAGTTGAAGATTTGAGGTGGGTGCTTCCTAGGACTTGTTTCTTTCATACCTTTACATGGATCTTCACCCTTTTTAGCATGGGGAAAGTGGGACCCACCAATCAATGGTGGAGATCCCATCTTGGTCCCTAGGTGTGGTCAATGGCCCACCATATCTTACATGTATGTGTCCATGGTGGGACCATTCTCCATGGATCCCACCATGAAGTTTCTATGTCATGCAAGTTGTTATGGCCACCTAGGTCCTGATTTATCTGGTGGAAATGAAATTTCCCCACTAGAATTTTTGATGTATGACCCATCTATGTGAGGCCCATTTAATGTATATGTGCATGCATGAGAGGAGCTCATAGTGGCGGAGCTCCTTCTGCCACCACCGTCTTCTCTCTCTCTCTCTCTCTCTCTCTCTCTCTCTCTCTCTCTCTCTCTCTCTTTCCATGGTGATGATGATGTGTGCGGCCCACCTGATGATGCATGTATGGGACATCCACCATCCAGAATTTTCTAGACGTCTAGTAAGTTTCAGATGGACTAGACGTCCAATTGGTGAAGCCCACCTTGCTGTCTATTTCGGGCCAACTTGGATGAAGAAATATAAATATCAATTTGATCCAAGCTCTAGTAGGCCACGTATACGTGGGACCCACCAGATACAAGAGTTTTATCCAAGCCGTCTGTCCATTGCCTGGACGTGAGGCCACCTTGATGATGTGTTTCATCCAGGCCGTCCATTTGCTGGATGTCTAACGTACCTGATGTATATGTTTTATCCATGCCATCCACCATCTAGAAAGGCTAGATGGTGGAGCCTACTGTGATGTGAAAGGGCCTAGCTATATGCCCTAGAGGGGGGGTGAATAGGGCAATGCCAAATAAAACTTAAAATAACGGAATAATAAAAGAAATAAAGCACAATGCTGAATTAAAAGTAATCTCAATAACCTAGAATTAAGAGAATGATACTATATCAGTTCTAAGGACAACCTTACACCAAAAACCAAAGGTTTAAGGTAGGACAACCTTATTTCTAGAACGTCCTTTGTATCTCAAACCAATGATAAATAAAAAGCAAGGAAACCAAAATAACTTGCAGAAATAAATCCTAAGTTATTACAACATTCCCACACTTGCTTGAAATAAAATGATTATAACATTATCCACAAATACAATCCACAAAACTGAATGAATAAAGGAATGAAAGAATAAAGCACATCCATAACACAACGATATATAGTGGTTCGCCTGTGTGTACACCAACTGTTATCTAATAGCCACACAGAATGCTACTCCACTCCTAATATTCTCACACAGGGGATATTAGCATGCACTATCAGAATAGGTTTCACAGGTTTACCTAAAACCTTCACAATTGTGTCTTTTTATCTCGGGCTTACACAATCCAAAAACTCACACAATATGAGTTTTCTGGCTCTCCTCAGATAACCAAAACAATGAGATTTTTCTGAAAAATCTCAAATAAAAATCAAAGAATGTAAATTACACAAATGTAAAATACCTGAATCTCCTTTTGAAGTAGCCCGGTAGAACCAATCGGAGTAGAAGTTCGATTCAACGTTCAAAGTCCAATACTCACTTTAAGAATGGTTCTAAGTCTAATTGATTTTAAATCAAAAGGGCTAGTTCTATTTGATTTTGAATCCAAGAAGAAGGAATATCAAAAATTCTCCTTTTCTAATAAGATTGGAATGTAGATCAAAATCAAATAATAAACAAGCTAGCAAAAGGAATATTAAATGAGCACAAAGTAGCTTAAAAAATAAACACAAACTTATCTCAGAGTATAGCCTAAAGATTGCTTGAATTAAGTTGAATTGAATTGAAAAACTCTGAAGTTCGTGCTCTATTTATAGCCTGAAAAATCCCATCTACGACTGGTCTTAGGATCTTAGGACAGGTCGTAGCTTCAAAGATTTTCAAAGATTTTTCCGGGATAAGGATTAACTATTTCATGACTGGTCCTGATTGGCCTACGACCGGTCGTGGGCCACCTACGACTGGTCATAGGACCCCCAGATTAGTTGCTGGAGTTTGAGTCGTAGGAATAAGAACGGTCGAAGAACAAGTCGTACAACTCACAGGACTGGTCGAAGGATGTCCAGGACTGGTCGTAGGACAACCAGAAAAATTTGAAAATCGTCAACAACCTAGGACTGGTCCTGAAAAACTTAAGACTGGTCGTAACAGAGCTAGGACTGGTCTTGAAGTCCCTAGGACTGGTCTTAGAACAGCCCGAACAAGCATATTAAAATATACGAATTATGTATCCAGAATGACCTACAGTAAAGCCCATCCTAAGGTTAATCTAAGGTCAAACAAACCTTAAAAGTGAGATGGACATTGATAGTCTGTACACTCAGATGACCCTTAAGAGAAGCTTGAGAATTTATGAATCTTGTTGTAGGCCTTCTCGAGCTTGGTCCTTTCTTGACTTGACAAAATCTTCTTCTATACTTGTACTTGTTTGAATCTTGAACATGCATACTTGGAGACTTCTATTCTTGAATTCTTCATCCATGACTTGAAACTTTCTTCATTTAAGTTCTTGTCTTGAAATATGATGTCTTGAAGTAATGAATAGTCTCAAACATGAAACACAAGATATACAAGACATAGATATAGGTTTTGGCACTACAAAATTTGACAACCAAAGGGATATGAAATCATAGCACTTACAAGATGTATGTGTTGTATATCCACACTGTCCAGACCCTAAACGGTGGGATCCACCTAATGTATGTGTCCTCCACCATCCACGTGGGATGTGGGACCACCATAATGTAAGTGTTTCATCCTTACCATCCAGTCCTTGGACGTGGACTGGACCCCACCTTGATGTTTGTGGTTTATTCACACCGTCCGCCCTTGGACCCCACCTGATGTAGGTATTTCATCCACACCATCCAGGGGTTGGGACATGGACCCCACCATGATTTATGTATTACATCCACACCATCCAGACCCTAGACGGTGGGACCTGCCAAGATGTATGAGTAGCACCCATGCCGTCCATCGGCTGTGGGGCCCACAAGATGTATGTGTATTATCCACACCATCCAGATGTTGGGACAGGTGCTGGACGCACCATGATGTAAGTGTTTTTATCCACGCTGTTTGGACGTGGGACCCACCTTAATGTTTGTGTTTTATCCAGTCATCTTGCTCTTGGACGCGGGACCCACCTGCTGTACGTGCGGGGGTTCACCATGATGTATTTGATCCAAGCCGTCTAGCAGCTGTGGACCCCACTGTGATGTATTTGATCCACACCGTCTAGCAACCTGGGACGGTGGGATCCACCATAATGCATGCGTTATATATCCTTGCTGGCCATCAATTGGTGGGGCCCATTGGTGATGTGTGAGGCCCACCATATGTATGTGTCTCATCCATATCGTACATCAGTTTAATGCCTAATAGGGTCAACAGTAGTGGGCTGACCATTCAGCAAGATGGTTCACGTTGTTGTCCTCCCTGTCCAGATAATGGGGCTCATTTTATGATGCATAAGGCCCACCTTGATGTGTGTGTTGTAAGCAAAATGTCCATCTATTTTTTTTTTATTTTTTTTTTAGAACATAGGGCTGACTTGTGAGGCCCACCTTAATGTATATGTTACACATGTTAGCCATCTATTCTACTTGATCATGGGCTGCCCCATTAGGCCCACTATGATGTATGTGTTACACACACCATCCTCCCATTGTGCCTATATCATGGGCTGTTTCATGAGGCCCAATATGATGAATGTAAGGCCCATGTGATGGGGCCCAATATGATGAATGTGAGGCCCATGTGATGAGGTCGAATATGGTTATGTGAGGCCCATGTGATGAGGCCCAGTATGATGTATGTGAGGCCCTTGTATAAGGCCCAATATGATGTATATGAGGCCCTTGTGTGAGGCCCAATGTGATGTATATGAAGCCCTTGTGTGAGACCATTATGGTGTATGGCCCAATACATTGTATATATGTGGCCCAATTGTGATATGTGAGTCCACCATGATGTATGTGATAATGTTTACGATGCTCATCCATTTCCTAGTTAGTATAAAGACCATGGACCCTATTATAAGATAGATTCTAAATGGGCCACACCTTGGGAGCAATGGTGGTTAAATGTCCACATTTTAAGAGCAATTATGGTTAAATGTCTACATTGTAATCCTCCTTAAGGCCCATTGTTAGGCCCATTCTCATCTCCTCTTAGTGAGCTAAACCAAATCGTTGGGCCCCCACTATTATTAGTATGACCCATCTCACTTTATTAGGTTGACCCAAACCGTTGGGCGCCCACTGTTATTAGTATGACCCATCTCACTTTATTGGGCGACCTAAACCGTTGGGCCCCCATTATGGATTATGCTATTACCATGCCTTGTAGGCTTCTCTAAAGCCCTTAGGCCCACCTTATGCTTATTGGGCCCCTTAGGAAGCCCAGTTTACTTCATAATGGGATGGATAAGAAAGCTCATTCCCTGTTCCTAGGCCCATTCTTGATATGGGTTGGCCATCTAGGCCCATCTTTGATGTGAGGAAAGTAAAGCATCAACGTATGACATGCTTAGTATAACTTCATGATTCATGCCCATGTGCATCATATATATGCTTGATGTGAGGAGTGATTGATCATAGCATATACCATTGGGTGGATTGTTATGTGACTCCCTAGGAGATGGAGTTGCCCCACATGAGCGAGTGGTATGCGCAGGATTGATGCATGACTGGATAGTGTGACTCGTGCACCTTGCATTTGTGTGATACGACCACTATATGCCCTAACGATATTAGGGCTGCGGCCTCAACAGGCATATCGTGGATGACTGGATTGGATACTGAAAATACTTGTTACTAGCATTGGGCACTATGGATGTCCCTGGGTGAAAGTCTCAGAACCCTTATGGTACCAAGAGGATGCTCCAACGTCGAGACCAAGTGGATGTATGAGCGTGTGAGTTCCGAATACCATTAGATCATCTCCCACTGTGTTGTAGTCAATTGGAAGGGGGTGTGGCCTTACCCGTTTGAGGGTAATGGGCAATGCTAGGCTGAGTTTGACCAGGCGTAAATGGGTCCGCTATCAACGTGCCGGGAAGATATTGGCTGATTACTGGCCAAACGGATAGTGAGGTCTCTTCCACTTGCATGGTTGCCTGTCCAATTGGGGTGGTGATCTGGTGTAGAGTGTACTAGACCCCGGTGATAATCTAGAGATGAGTTGTACTATTATGAGGATTCAGATGAGGACTGACAAGCTTACGTTGCATCTTGCATATGACATTTGGCCAGGTAGGCTTTGCATAACATAGCCTTGACACGGCTAATAACATTCATGGATCTGCTAACACCATCTCATTCATAGACTTTCCAGCATTTTTCCATTCATAGACTTACCAACATATTTCCGCATTACTCTGATATTGCATACTTGACACTTACCTTACGCACACAATTACACCACCCTCTAAGCTTTTTATAAGCTTATACATGATCGTTGAGTACAGGTGACGCTAGGATGCCGCAACAACACTGAGTCAGGAGCATGCAGTTGAGATTTTGGAGCCCTTGATACCTATCTTGTATTACCCTTTATACATTGTACTCAAACTTTTTATTATAGTAGATATGTGGTGATGTTGTTGGTTGTTGTTTGTGGGTTATGCTTCTTATGAAAAAAATTTATATTGAAAATCTTCCTTGTAGGATCATACGATCAGAACTTGATATATGGGTGCTAGGAGCTGAGAATGGGGTACTACGGAGGTTGTCAGCATCGGATTCGGTAATCGAGAATTTTGTGAGCCCAGTTTCCGAGTCTGGGGTGTGACACAGTCAAAGATGACTAAGAAACTGTTTCTAAGTGTTGAGAGATCATTTAAAATGTTGGACTTAATGCATACTGACATATGCGAGTTAAATGACATTTTCTTACCCGATGAGGCAAAATGTACTTCATAACAATCATAGAAAATTGCTCTAGATATGTATATGCAAACTTGTTGATATTAAAAGATGAGACATTTAATGCATTTAATATTTACAAATCTAAAGTAGAAAATCAATTGGATAGGAAAATAAAGATTCTCCATAGTGACTAAGGAAGAAAATACTTCTCAAATAAAATTTCTAACTATTGTGAAGAACATGTCATAATTCACCAGTGCATAACACCTTACATACAATAATAAAATAAGCTGATAGAGAGGAAAACAAACCTTAGTTGAAACGGTCAACTCAATGGTACTACAAGCAAAGTTGTCATTTAGTTTGTGGTGAAAAGTGCTACTAGCAGCGTGCTATGTTCTAAATAGAATTTTGTTTAAGAAGACTAAGACATCTTTATATGAGATATGGAAAGGAAGAAAACCTAACTTAAGATATCTTAGAGTGTAGGGGTGTCTCACGTATTGCAGAACATTTGATCATATAAGAACCAAGTTGGGTCCTAGGGCTATTAAGTAAGCCTTTATATGTTATGCACAAAATGATAAATTGTATAAACTATTAGACTTTGAATCTAATGTGATCATAGAATTTAAAGATATATAATTCTTTGAGAACACACTCTCTATGGAGACTAACGATACTGAGATCTAAACTCTTAGTACTCATCTTATAGAAGAAATTAACATAAAGTTGAAACTCCTAATGGACCTCATAGAAACCGAGAGCAAAGGTGGAGAACAGTCTTAATCCTGATCAGATAGGCTGCCAACTTATCTCATTTCATTTAATTGAGGGTGATACATAAAATGTTATTGGGAAGATATCTATAGTTTTAATTGTAGAAGATGACCCTAAAACTTTTAATGAGATAATGTCTTTAAAAGGAGGCCATTAATGATCAAATGCACTCAATTGTATCAAACCAAATGTGAGAACTGATAGATCTACCTCCAGATTCCAAACGTATAGGGTGAAAGTAGGTATTCAGGAGAAAATACTATATTGATGGTACTATCCAAACCTTCAAGGCTCGATTAGTAGTAAAAGAATCCCGTTAGAAGGAAGGAATTGATTTCTTTGACACATATTCACATGTAGCTAGAATAGGATCAATTAGAATTTTATTCATAGTTGCATCCATACATCATCTTTACATACACCAAATGGATGTATAGACAACTTTCCTGAATGGTGACCTCAATGACAAGGTATACATGGAGCAACCGAAAGAGTTTATTTTGCCACAAAATGAAAAGAAAGTGTAAACTCATTAAATCATTGTAAGGATTGAAGTAAGCACCTAAACAATGGAATGAAAAATTCAATTTTAAGGTGTTATCTCATGGTTTAATACATAATGTAACAATATATGCATTTAATTTAAGGTGTGTAGTGATTATATTATTATTATATGTCTATATGTTAATGACATGATAAATATTAGTAATACAATGAAAGGTGTAACTGAAATAATTAAAGAGGTTTCTCTCTTCCATTTTTAAAATGAATGATATTGGACAAGTGGATACCATAATATGTATCAAAGTTAGAAAAACAAAGTGAGGGTTATGCATTATGTCCACCTCATTATATTGAGAGGATATTGAGCAAGTTTAACCACATAAAAATCAAAGAGGTAAATACCCTATTTAATTAAAGTATCAAGTTAAAAGAAAATGATAAAAGAGTAGTTGCACAGCTTGACTATACTAATGCTAGTGCTATAGGCAGTCTTACGTATGTTATATAATGCATAAGACTGAATATAACATACGATATGAGTAAATTAAGCAGGTTTTTTAGTAATCTCAGTGTGAAACATTAGAAAGCTATTATTAGAGTTCTTAGTTATCTTAAAGTAACTAAAGAACTATGACTATTCTATTCAGAATTTCTTATTGTGTTAGAAGGATATACGTATGTGAGTTGGATATCAAGTGTAGGAGACAATAAGTCCACCACACGGTGGGTATTCTCCTTTGGAGGTACAATGTCTCTCGGGGATCCAAGAAACAGACACACATAGCATACTCGATGATGAAATCCAAGTTCATATCTTTGGCTGCAACATGTAAAGATGCTGAATGACTAATAAATCTTCTACTAAAGATCTCATTATGTGGTAAGCCTATATCGATTGTTTTACTTTATTGTGATAGAGAAAACACTCTAGTGAGAGCCTATAATGATATATATAATGGAGAGTCTAGGCACATAAGTCTGAGATATGACTATATAATGCAATTGGTTTGAGATGAAATTATTACGATCTCATATGTGAAGTCAAACAATAACTTGAATTATCATTTTGCTAAACCTCTAACAAGAGAGGTAATTATAAGGACATCATCTATAAGGTTGAAGTTAAAATTCTTCACTCAAATTTTCACCAGTGATGGAAACCCAATCTAATATTAGAAAATCTCTAAGTTTGGGTTCAATGGGCAAGAATAAGTCACTTCTAAGTAAAATTTTCAGCACTAAAAACTATATAGAACCTCATCTAAGATGAATAGTACTAGCCATTATAGATAGAGGGACGAGTCTTAGAACTCTTAATGAAATCTAATATAAAGGACACATGTTTTAATAGTAATAAAAACATGGAAGGATTTCACCTATGTAAACGTAAAAGTGGTGTCACTTCTCATGAGAGTTAGAGTTTCTTTCATGATCATTCATGAAATAGGATAAGCACATTATCATTAAATGTGCTAAGAAAATAATATCAGAAAACTCATATAATGCAAATGTGATTATGTGTGTAGTATCTCCGATTCTGTCATTAAGGAATAACTAGTTCAAGGCTGCAGCTACCAAAATTTTTGATAGATTTTTGAAATACTTATACTAATGGAGATTCAAATCGAAAGATATCTTTTATTATGCATAAGAACCATATCTTATCTATCTCAATTGTTTCTGTTATTTAATTTAACTAAGTGAGGGATTGTTGAGAATTATTTTGGTTAAATAAATAATTGATTTTTGAATTTTAAAATTTAAAATTTTAATGAAAATCCATTTTCCCTTCAAACCATTTTTGAAAAAGTGTAAAAAAAAAAATTGGCTTTTGTTTAGTCCCATATTGGTTAGAAATGAGACATTTTTTGGAATTATAAAATCTCGTGTTTAGTTAACTAACTTGGAAAAGAGGGAGAGAAATCGGGTCGTGTATTCTAGTTTGGAGTACTAAAAGGCACGCATGTGCTGGCCCTGTCAAGGGTGAGGGTAATGTCATGGTCATGGATGTGGGTGACGGGGAGGGTGATGGCGTGGGCAGTGAGGCAGTGTGATTGAGCGGTTGTAGAGGTGTTACTGACACACTTTACACTTTGCATGTGCGCATCATGTCGTGAGTAGTTGCTTCTTCACGACCTAACACGAATAGTCGTGAGATGATGTAAGAGAAGGGCCAACTTATATAGTTTCTATGAAGTTACCAAATTTGTCCATTGTAGAGAATAACTAGAAAATGACATTGGTTAATGCCAACATTTCAAAAATGGACAACTATTCAATGATCCAAATGGTTAAATCATTAATCCAATGGTTTGAAATGTCTAGATTAATGATTTAACGATCTGAAACGTTTGGATTTATGAACTAACGGTCAAAAACATTTTGTAACATTCTAATCATTGATGCCCTTGATGCAATGGTCCACTCAATTCATCTATATAAATTGGACCCTCCAAGTTTAGAGACAGAAACAATCCAAAATCAAATGCTCTAGTCAACAAGAACAAAATTTTTATTTTCTTCTTTTATCAAGTTAAGTTAATAATACATTGAGTTTTCTAACTCAGGGAGTTTCCAAGTTCAACTACATACTAAGTCTTCTAGAGACTATCACTGCATTAGCCGAGTTCCTAAGTGGTCACTTCATGATTGCTGCATGCAGGACTAACCATACCTATAGTATCCTGGAAGCAATTCACTAGTAACTCGCCAATGATCTCTTCTATGAGAGGAGAGGGTGAATCACGTTTTAAGGACTATATTTAATTCATGCTTTAACCTATTCCGATAAACATTTAATTTTAATTTTTAGTATTCAAAATTTTATTTTTGAAATTATTACCAACATGCTAGATAAGATTGGCTACAATTCAAATGCATGGCTTGGTGGGTGAACCATAACACGGGTGATGGACAAATCAGTCCTTTCATATGCAAGGCATTAGCTTGTATTAATATGCCTGAAAAATTGCAACTATTACATAATCCTATCCATCCAATCTAGAGATCATGGTGGAGAATTGAGAAAAAAGTTGTAGGAGAAATATGCAGTCGGATCCCACAATTGAATGGTTTATGTCATAGATTTTAATTTTAAAAGGGGAGCCATCCATCTTACACATGTCCCATTGGATAGATGGCTCAACCATACAATTTTTTTTTTTAGGTTTATTGTCGTCGTTGCAATTGAGGTAATGTTTTAATGACCTAAACCATTTATATCTGGGTGTAGAGTTGGGCATAAGATGACTCGACTTGGTGGACTTAACTCGTCCAACTCATTTAGACCCGACTCGACACGAACTGAATGGGTGAGTCAGTCCAAACCGAGTAGGCTTAGCCCAATCCGAACTTAACCGAGTCGAGTTCGAGTTACCCATGACTTGACCCGAATAGACTAGGTTAGACTCGACCCGAACCAAAACCCGACTCAACTTAGGTTCAGGTATATGTGTGTGTGTGTGTGTACCTAAATTCCATCCTTTTCGACCCTACTCGCTCGAATCTAAAACCTCCCTCTCCCTCCCTCATCCTCCTCTTTCAAGCCCGACAACCCTCCTCCTCCTCTTCTCTCTCCCCTATCCACTCCTTCCCTCCCTCCATCCCTCATCTTTTGAGCCTGGGTCCCGGCAGTCACTCGATCAATAGTCCACACCCATCCGACCACCCAGCCACAGTCGCTCAATCAGCAGTCCACACCCACCCGGCCGCAATAGTTCATCAAATTTTTAACTTTTAAAGATAATTTTATAATGCATTATATTTTTAAACCCTAAACTAAACCCTAAAATAACCATAAATCTAAACCCTAAACCCTAAACCCTAAGCCCTAAGCCTTAAACATAATACCTAAACCTTAAATCCTAAATGGCTAATGTGTTTTATTTTCTAAATTATGGATTACATTGCTTATTGCTTAGCTTACTATTGTGCATCAGATAGTTAGCTTAATATGTATGGATCACATTGCTTATTTCTTAGCTTATTATTGTGAATTAGATAATTAATAGCCCATTTTAGGATTTTTATGTGGCCAAACATAGATATATTATGTTTTTAGAGGTATAGAAATCACTCAAATTATCCCATTTTGGATAGTTTAAGGTTAGATAGATAATATGCTTTCATATATTTTATTTAAATGATTATGTCTGATCTACACTCTATCTCCCCGTTTCTCTCTGGATATATTTCTTAATTTTCATTTTTCATGTCAAATATCTTCACATTGGTTAGATATTTGACATTAGAATGAAATGTAAGATTAACTTATCTAGAGAAACATGGGAAGATGATGCCGAAATTTCGGTGCAGGCATTTTGATGTAGAACGGGTCACGGAAGATTTCATGGCCAAGATGGATCAGAAGAGGCACGGTCGGCGACAGAAGTGATCTGGACCATTGGACTTTAGATCGGGCGTATCTCGCAATCCGGAATGAGTTATCTAACGTAAAATATATGAATTTGGGGTAGAACGAGCTACTTTAGCCAACCAACCCTGCTATGTCGGGTTGCGCAGCCCGAATTTGTGAGGAAACCCCTGATCGACGGTCGTTTCCCCGTTTTAATTTTATTTTTACTATAAATAGTAAGTTTTAGTTTGCTTATAGCTCTTCATCCGTTGGGCTTTAGGAGTTGTGTCCAACATGAAAAGTTCTTAGGATAATTAGGAGAACGGTTTGGTGAAGCCAAATAGGACACTTACTATTTTTGGCCGAAAACCTTGCGGACTAGTAGACATCATGACCGTCTATAAATAGTAAGTTTACTATTTATAGTAAGTCGCAGATTCTAGGAGTTTTAGTTGTAGTTTGAGTCTGATTTCTTTCCATTGCTTGGTTCCCTTATTTAATGGGGTGTAAACTCATTTTTATTCATTCATTAATCAATTTCGAATTTATTAGAAATTCTTTTATATTTTCTGCTTTCTTTCCTCGTGGATTCGAGGAATCTCTGTGAGGAGTCCAGAGAAGTTCCGTGGATTCAAAATATTTATCTTCTTGAGGAAGACGGTGCTTGACCTCACGTCCTTCCCTGCATCACGTATAAATGGGAATATATATGAAAGTATTACAATTTATTCAACCTTGGTTGAGTGTTTAATTTAGGGTTTAACATAAATTATGGATTACATTTCTTATTTCTTAACTTATTATTTTGCATTAGATAGTTAGCTTAATATGTATGGATTACATTGCTTATTGTTTAATTTATTATTGTACATTAGATAGTTAGACTAATGTGTTTTATTTTTGTGAATTAAACAATTAGTTGCCCATTTGAGGATTTCTATGTGGCCAAACATAGATATAGTGTATTTTCGGTGGCATATAAATTGCTCAGATTGTCTCATTTTGGACAGTTCAAAGTTAAATAGATAGTATGCTTTTTTATAACCTATTTAAATGATCATGCATGATTTGCGCTCCATATCCCTATTTCTCTTTGGATATGTTTCTTCATTTTCATTTCTCATTTCAAATATCTTCACATAGCTTAGATATTTGACATCAGAATGAAATTGAAGATTAACTTATTTGGAGAGACATGGGGAGATGCAACTAGAATTTTGGTGCAGGCGTTTAAATGAGAATATAAAAGTAATACAATCTATTTCAAAATTTGATTGGATAGGGTTAGCCCTAACCCAATCCGGCTCAATTCAATGCCTAGCTTTAGGAGGGGTCTTCTTTATATTGCAACATGCAACAAATGTATCCGTGCTCATTTTAATTTTTACATGACTAATCTCATACTATTAAATGGGAGAGGAAATAAATAAGAAGTGGTCGAAAAATATTGGTTTATTTCATATACATGATTATGAATATTTTGATCATTAAAACATTTATAGTAGATTCAAGAGTACTTTAAGTAATGTCTGTATTTTGAAATAGTTTGAACACCCCGGGTATATATTTTTAAGTTTGGGCTCAACCCTTGGTCAAGTGTTTGAGCCCAAGCCCTTGCAGCCTTTCTTAGTAACCCAACTTGGCGAACCGATCTGACTCGGTGCCAACTCGACCCTACCTGGCCATTTCTGACCGGGTTGGACTTGGTCTGAATTAGTCTAAGTCAGACCAGGACTCAGATTGAGTCATGCATGTTGGGCTCGGTACCAAGTCAGGTCGAGTTCGGGTCAGGCCTTCAAAACCAGATCGAGTAGGGTCAGCCCTAACTCTGGCTCGACTCGATGCACGGCTCTACCTGGGTGTCACCTTGGATGGGAGATATCCCAAAAAGGAATAATATCGAAAAGAGACCGTTCATACACAAAGGGAAAGAATTAAAATAATCGAGTATTTGAAAGTAGAGATTTTCCTTTTGGCTACCATCCATCTAAAGTGAGGCCCATCGTACAAATGGTTAGGATCGTTGAAACATACCCCACATCCAACGGCTAGAGTCCAGCCGTGTAAAAAAAACACGTAGAGATGTATTGTAGCGAGCGAATGTCCTGCCACATTCACATGCACACCAGCGTTACCACAGCTCAACTAGCGTATGGTGACGTTATCGTAGTTTTCGTTAAGACAATGTCTTTGCTACAAATAGCTCCTTCAACGGTTCATTTTTAAAATCTGTGGTCGCATTTCCTTTAAAATTTCATCCCTCTCCACGCCTCTTCCCTCCCATTCAATTTCACAGCGACTGATACCACAATCCATGGCTTTTCCTTTCTCTTCTTGTATCATCTTCATCTTCTTCTTCTTCAGATGTATTGCTTGTCAGCAATCCTACGATGGAAGCCCTTGTTCAAGCCACGATTTCCTCCCAGGTTCCCAATACACTTGCAATTCCACCAGCAATTCATGCCATACATTCATTGTCTACCGCCCCCAACTCGGCTTTCAAACCATCTCAGACATCGCCAGACTTCTCAACATCACAGATCAAAATCAGCTAATCAACATAAACAATCTAACAACGGCAACACAGATTCTCAAACCAGGGACAGATGTTTTGGTTCCAATCAATTGCTCTTGCTCAGGTGAGTTCTTTCAAGCCAACCTCACCTATGCTGTTCCCGAACTGACGTCTTATTCGGAGATTGCTTGTGGTGTTTTCGAAGGCTTATTGAAAGCGCGCACACTTCTTCTAGCAAACCCAAATAGTCGGAATGCTATTAACAGTGGTACGGAGCTTCATGTCCCACTAAGATGTGCATGCCCAGATAATTCCACTAGCAGCAACGGCACTAATTACCTTTTAACTTACCCTTTTATAGAAGGTGATGGCCCATGTAAATTGGGAAAGAAATTTGGAATTCCTCAGGAAGAAATATGGGCTGCGAATGGTTTCAAAACCCGGCCGACTGTCTATCCCAACACAACATTTTTGGTCCCATTGAAAGGGATCCCAGTCATTAATCTCCATCACAGTAATTCTTGCCAAGGTCAGAATACTGTTTTTGTTCCACTAATTCCAGTCAAAATAACTGACCCAAGTTCAAGGAAAATCAAGTTATATATTATAGGAGCGGCAGCGGGTGTTCTCTTCTTATTTTTAGTGGTTATTGCTGGTGGGTTTTATATCAAATGCATGATGAAGATGAAGAACAAGAAGTTTGAGGCTTCAGGAGCAAAAAGCACGCCGATTTCACGTTTATCTCTAGATCTTGCCATGGGGTCCACACTAAAATATTCTCTATGCAATTACAGTATTGGAGAGCTCAGAGAAGCTACGAATAATTTTAGTGAGGACACCAAGATAAGTAGCTCTGCTCATAAGGGAAGGATTGGTGATTTTGAAGTGATAATCAAACAGATGAATTCTGAAGAGACTCATCGGATTATCGATATGTACTCAAAAATCAACCATACAAATATTGTGAGGTTGCATGGAATGTGCTATGGGGGAGATGATTGCCATCAGTCCCATCTAGTCTTTGAGTATGCGGGAAAAAGCTGCTTGAGGGACTGCCTATTGAATGCCTCTAACGTTCTTCAATGGCAAAGACGGACAAAGATAGCGTATGATGTTGCAGTTGGACTTCATTATTTACACTATTGTTCAATTCCATCTTATGTTCACATGAATATCAATAGCAGGAATATTTTGATAACTCATGATGGGAGAGCGAAGATTGCGAATTTCGGTGTCGCTTCGGTTCTGTATTCTTCAAATGGAAAGAGTGATATTGCTGCAAGTGTAGGAGGGTGGATTGCACCAGAATACCTTCTTGAAGGATTGGTTTCAGCTAAAGTAGACATTTTTGCATTTGGGGTTGTTTTGTTTGAGCTCATATCAGGAAAAGACGCTTTAGATGGGAGTTTGTTTAAAGAGTCCCTTGGATTCTTGGGAGGTTGTGGAAGTGAAGGAAATTGTTTTCAGAGATTAAGAAGTTTGATGGATCCAGGTTTGAAGGAGGCCGATTATCCTCTTGGAGATGCATTGTGTATGGCTATTTTAGCTAAGGCTTGTGTGGAAGATCAACCTTTGCATAGACCATCCATGAATGACATTTTGAAGATCCTTGCAAGAATGGTATGAGATTGTGTTTTAATGGGGAATGTAAATATGATATGAATAAGACCATCTGTCATTTGTGTAAGGGGCTTTGATTTTAATGTTATTCATATTACTATATGAGGATTAGAGTTTTAATCTATGGTGTAATACATTAGTTAAATATCATATTTCACTCCTTCAAATTACAATAATTGTAGACATACGTGCCACACACATCTAATTTACTTTAAATGTGTCATATGTGGAAAAGATCTGGACCATCCAATCTGTCAGATCCAGTATTGGTTTGTCACTAAGCAAAATTTACGCTGAGACAGTCCAACGGTGGGTGGCATCGATAAACTTTTGCTGTCATTCAATGTGGGCCGTTGTTAGTGGTTGCCTTTAGTTTCCATGTTTTCACCATTTGTATTGTTGATCATGGGAATTCCTGTGATTTTAGAGGCATTGGGAAATATGGATTGTCTAGACGCATGATTGGACCCTCCACATGTCGTCCAAAATTTGAGGGAGCAATGCATTCGCTTGCGCGCGCTGACATAATGCATGCTTGAAGCGATTTTAAACTTGAGAGGGAAAGCGGCGAGCCCTCGCCGGAAGCGGTTTGCGTCCTCCCCCTGCGATGACGGACTCGGTCCTGGCAGGGGCTCTTTGGGGCCATCGTGATGTATTTGTTTTCTACATTCCGTCCATCCATTTTAACCGATCATTTTAATAAAATAGATAAAAAATAAAGCAAGTTCAAATCTCAAGTGGGCCACACCCCAGGAAGCAGTGGTGATAATATGGCAGTGTTGAAATCCTTTTTAGGGCCTACCTTGATGTTTATTTTCCATAGAACTTTTTCGTAAGGTCAAATAGACCTGAATGAAGGGAAAACACTATTATCAGCTTGGCCATAAGAAATTTTCAATGGTAGGCGTTTTCAATGATGGGCGTTAAATTCCTATTATTTTCTTTGTTGTGGCCCACTGGAGCCTTTTATCTGGATTTGTTTTGATTTCATTCTTTAAAATAATCTTTTAAAATGGGTGGACGGATTGGATAAAATATATACATCACAGTGAGACCACATAGCACTCGCCAGGACCCAGTCCGTCCAGGCTGGGTAGGACGCAGTTCACGTCTGCCCTCTCCATCCAGAGTATGGATCCTCTGTTTCCGGCGCAACCTCATTAGTCCATCTCATGTACGAGTAGCCAATCTGTTTATGTTTCCTATTAAAAAAACATAAAGAAAAAAAAAAAAAAAACAGAAGAAGAAGAAAATCTCTCTACCGTCTTCCCTAACGGCAACCGCACCACAAATGGAACTTTCCATTTCCATTTTTGAAGATTTGTCGGAGATTTATTCTCCTCTCGATTCTAATTTTAAATTCTTTCCTTTTACAAATGGATTTCATCAAAGCTCTCGCCAGAAGAAATAATGAATTTTTTCTTTTGATGATCGGAGACCCTCTTTCCCCAATCTCACTCAATCTCTCTCGCCCATTTTTCACCGTGTAGCTGATAGCCGATTTCTGCTATTTCGTCTATTCATCCATCGAAGATTCACCCCACCTCATAGGTATTTTATTTTATTTTATATAATTTTTTACATACTATTTATTTTATATATTTTATACTCCATTCAAAATCTTGTTTTTTTTCAAGGCTATAAACATTGAAGTATTGGTTGTCTACATCTGAATTTCTTGATCAATATCAATAGTGGTAGCTGTAAATGACTGATGCATATTTTTATGAAAACCCAAATGTTGTTGTTAAACCCAAATTTATACTTTTGTTTTTTGTTACGGGTGTTTGACCGTAATTTTCCTTTAAAAAAAGAACAAAAAATCCATGGTTGTACAGATGATCCTGACCCCATCATGGATAGAGCATGACAAAAAATTATAGTGAATAGATGATCCTAGAAATCTAATCTGGGGCTATCAAATGTACGGATATACAGAGAAGAAAATATCAACCATTCAAAATTCAACGGGCCAAATCACATCATTAAGATCTAATTGGTTCTAATTACTCCTGCCTCGTGTAGATGGGCTTTGAATAAGATCAGGTTGACTACTTCCAACCTCGTGTTTAAACTCTTGAGAGTCTACCATCGAAGCAAGAATAATTACCTTGATGAGAACAACCTATTCACATTATTTCATTTATAATATGTATGAATTATCTCTCATCCATGGTCTAAATATACATTAACCATGTTCTAGTAGATGTGCGAGTCGGATTCCATAAACGTACAACCCAACTATCTCTAAAAATTGACATTACTATACTCATTAGATGATCCAAACTCTACGAAATCGACGAAGGTTTCTAATAAAAGAAAAACTTAAATTCCCTTGTACAAAATGTGCTTGATCATATATGCATGTGGCTCACCATTATGTACAATCACAACAATTATAGCAATGTATAAGGAATTAAACTTTTTTTTTTTTTTTTTTTTTTTTACACACTCTCGCCGTAGTGGGCTTTCACCACCTATGGATACTTGAACCCTTTATTGGGTGTTGAAACTCCCGAGAGTCTACCACTAGTGCAAGAGCAAGGATTAAACCTAGCATGCAATGGACAATACATGTTTATGGTCAAGCACAATGCCAAATCCCTATGTAATAAACATCCCTAACTACATATCTCCCTCAGATAAAAGTACGAATCTAGAAGTTCTTGGGCGGAGCCTATGGATTTTGAATTCTTCCAGCGGGCCTATTCAAAAATTTAATTTTTCCTAGCTTAAACCCAGCCCATTGACATCCCTATGAGTAACAAACTTGCATGGTTATGTATCTATTTAGAAATTGAAAAATATTTTAGATCTTGAATTAAATCAAAGAGAAACATTAATACTTTATATGAGTGATATAAAAGTAATTAACATTAATCTGAGTTATGAGTCCTTGATGGACAAATATTTACGATTGTTTGATTATATGAATATAGGGACATTAATCGGACCGTTAGGAATTAAAAATAATAATAATTTACTTTGATTGGTGGGCCCATTTATTCACATGTCATGTTCTCTTGTGAAGACATGACTCTTTGCTGATGTGGGTTAAGACTCACCCAGCCCATTGGGTGCATGCTACCAGTGTGTTTGGACTGAGCCTTAAAAACCATGTTGACTCAAAAACTCAAAAATCAAGTGGGCCAAGGAAAAGCAAACATGGGGATTAAATGCCCATCGTTAGAGACTTTGTGTTGGCGGCCATACCACAGTTTATGGGATGAGGATTTCATGCCTTTAACTAAAAGTTACTTAGGTAGGTAGGTGGGGTCAACTAGGAAGTTTACAAAAAAAATTATAATCCTTCCATTTTTTTAGCTCATTTTAGTACACTAGATAGAAGAGAAAAAAAAGGGGATGCATCCAAAACTCAAGTGAGCCAAACCAAAGAATATAGTGGGGATTGAACGATCACTATTGATTGAATGACTACTGTTTAACCTTATATTAGATCTAAAAATAAAATAAAATTAGGCAATGAAATCTGACCAAAATAATGCACCTTTGTAATTTTTTGCATTGGATATACGTAGCTAGATATTAATCCTACTCAAAGTTATGTTGATGTTCCAGATTACTTAGGGCAACTGGTTGGTGATGCTGTTTATGTAGGAGTTTAACTAACTTTTTGATTGATTTTGATCTTCGAACACAGAGTCTCCATAGGATATGTCCCCAACAATTCCAACTGCCAAATAGTAGCATTGGCAGTAATTTTCTAATAAGATATATACATATATTTTAATTCCAACAACTATGATTAGTTTTCAATAGTGCAAACACAATTTTCAGCCACCAAAATTGGATTTCCAGCAATTAGATATAAAATCTAGCTCATAATCAACCATAAATCCAAATGACCGGATTGAATTGCAGCACCTATTGCTAGATTCTAACAATCAAAATTCTATAGGAAAATCCACAACTGGCCCATATGCACAACGGAGGACAACTGCTAAGTTCGACCACAGTTAAACTTAATTGACTTGCTGAAATAATACCATAGAAACATTAAGCTAGTTAAAAGACTTAAAAGTTTCTAGCGTATAATAATCAGAATTTACATACAGGACCCATGATAACAATTGATTTCTCTGCAACCCCCTTGTGGACATAGATACCTTCAAAAAGATAACCGATAGATACCTTCAAAAAGATAACCGAAAAAATATCCTAAGATTTGGCCTTAGCTTTAGCTATAAGATATTGACATTTCCACCACTGTTAGTTTTGATGTTATTTTGCCACTATACAATAATTTGCAGTAATAACTAAATATTAATATGCCATGTGTATGCATAAATTGATTAGATTATTGTTGTAAAGTAGGTCATTTATTTTCAAACACTATTTTTACCTTTCATGTCAATGGAAAGTACAAATTTCTTCAAATCATGCGCACTACGTGAGGTGGAGGACACGTCTCAATCACAACCTCATATAGACATTGAATTTGAAAAGGATATAAATGAATTAATAAGCTCTAATGTATATATGGGTGCTTCAGGCATAAATGACAATGTATCTATTTTGAAAATTGGTAAGGAATTTGAAATAGAGAAAGATGCATTCAAGTTTTACAATAGTTATGGACGGAAAGTCAGTTTTAGTATTTGGATTGTTACTAGAACTATAGATTGTAAGATAAGAGTAGTGAAAATGAGAAAATTTGTCTACTTTAGAGAAGGTAAACGACCATCTGATAAACGTGATGTAAGACCCGTATCCTAGTCCGTACCGTTCCGTTGGCCTCCGCGGTCCTTCCGATCGAAACTCGACAATCCTCGACCTATTTCTGATTTTTGCACGTGATCCTAAGCCGAGACCTGCATGCCAAAGTCGGCTAAAATCGAAACCTATACCTTATCGACCACACCGTTGTCGCCGTTCTAACGCCGCGACTTGCGTATCGACCCGATACCTAAGGTAGAAGATGCAGGCCCGTGTTCAATTTGAAGAAAACATCGCGCGTTGTGAATTACGAGGGAATCTCTACGAGATGTCCCATCAATCAATGTCAAGTATAAGCCTTACCTAAGTACATGCAACCTATCCCTCCCTTTTCTCAAAAGTCAAATCTCTCTCCTCTCACCATCCCTCCTTTATCAAATTTCAACTAAACCATTCCCTCTTTTACAAATTTTCAACCACACCCATGCCTCCACATCACCCTTTCTTACAACTACCACATCACCCCATCCCTTAAGCTATTACTTCTCTCCCTCTCTCTCATTTCATCTCTCTACTCCCAAGCAACACACCGCCCCACCTCCAAGCATTTCTAAGCTTCCCAAAATATCAAGTGCGGCGCACCCTCTCATCTCTCATTCACACCATTAAAATCTCATCAACCTCTATCAAAAGTAAAGATAAGGAGCCTAGAAGACCAAGGGAGCAAGAAGGAGGCCTAGAGGTGGGTGATCTTTTAGTTTCTATCGTTGATTTCATGATTTGAGGGCCCACTTGTTAGTGGGACCCATTTTGATGTATGTAATGTATCCATGAGGGGCCCATAGTAGCGGGGTCCCTCTATCTCACCGTATCTCTCTCTCTCTCTCTCCCTAGAATGAAGTGGGCCCCATTGGATCATGTTAAATCCACTTCATCCAATCAAATGGTGTGGCCCACCACTTTTTAGGCAAAATCCACCGTCCAAATTCCCAGATGCTAGGCCACATGATAAATAATATTATATATATATATATATATATATATACACGTGCATGGTGGGCCACGTACACGTAGGACCCACCATGATGACTGTGTTGTATTCCACCATCTAGGGACACTGGAAGTGCCCAGCCGCCGTGGGGCGTGGGTTGTGGCTAACAGTGAAGTGTGAAGTGACATTGGGGTTACTAAGCATGGGGTGGGCCACTTATGCAGGCCCCACCTTGATATATGAGTAAAATCCATACCGTTTATTCCATCCTTCAGATCATTTAAGGTTTTGAGCCGGAAGATAAAGTGAATCCAAGTATCTGGTGGGCCTTATCTTGGAAAAAAAAGGTGGTCTTTACTATTAAAAATCTACCTAATAATCCTATGCACCAAAATACCTTGGATATTAGACTCGTTTGGCTTGAATTGAGCCGTAGGAGTGAGTGGACGGAGTGGATCTTGCTGATGTGGGCCCCGTCTATGAAAAACCATAAGAAAATAGTTTTTTTATTTTTTAAAAAAAAGAAAGAAAAATAAGGCAGCAGCTGCTGCACATCCACAGAGGACGCTGCAGCAGCGTGCGGCTGCACGGGCGGAAGAGGCAGGGACCCACGGTCCTAGCCGTGGGCCTCACCATGATGTGTGTTGAACATCAACACTGGGCATTTGATGGGTCCCCTTTAAATATGGGGCGTCCCCAAAAATCAGCCGTATACCATGATCAGGTGGCCCACGTCACAGGAAATAGTAAATTGAACATCTGCCATTGAAATCCTTTTTGAGTGTCCAGAAGGTTTGGATTATTATGAAATTTGTTTTCCCACTTCATCTGGGTCGTGTGACCTCATCAACGGACTGGATGGCAGATAAATATCACGGTGGGCCCCAGTCCCACCCCAGGTCCACGTGACCTTAGCAACAAGTTAGATGAAAAATAAATATTACAGTTGGGCCCAGGTCCACGTGACCTTAGCAACAGGATAGATGAAAAATAAATATCACCATGGGCCCTGGTCCACGAGACCTTATGAATAGGTTGCATGGCATATAAACATCACCGTCGGCCCCTGGTCCATGTAACCTTATGTACAGGTTGGATGATAAATAAATATTATGGTGGGCCCTCCATGCCCTAATCAATGGGCTGGATGGAAAATAAATATTACGGTGAGCCCCCTATTTTTATAACCTTATCAACAGATTAGATAGGAAAATAAACATTATAGCAGGCCTCACATGAGGCTCACTTTGGTAAATATGGGCCCATGTATTTAGGCCCATCTTGATGTATTTTTAGGCCCATTATTGAGGCCCACTTGGATGCATATGGGCTGATGTGTTTAGGCCCATTATTGAGGCCCACTCTGATATATATGGGCTATGTATTTAGGCCCATCTCGGCCTTTATATAGGCCCAATATTGAGGCCCACTTTGGTATATATGAGCTTATGTATGTAGGCCATCTTGATGTGTTTATAAGCCCATTGTTGGGGCCTATCTTAAAATATATAAGCCCACGTTATGAGACCCATTTGATGTATTTGTGACCCATTGTTGAGGCTCACTTTGATATATATATATATATATATATATAAGGCCTATGTGATTAGGCCCATTTGATACACATAAATCTTATGTGATTGGGCTCATTTCAATACATTTTAAGGCCCATGGGTGATGGCCCATTGCAAAGTACCTAAGGCCCATTGGTGAGGCCCATTGAGGAGGCCCACTTGATGAATATAAGGCCCATGAGATATGGCCCATTTGATGTATTTGAGGCTCAATGGGATGTACCTAATGCACATTGCAATGTGTGATTCCACCATGATTTATTTAATGATATTTAAGGCGAACCGAGCCTTGGGAGAATGATGGTTAGATACCCACATTGTCATGATGATGTCGGTTAAATGTCCGCATTGTCACTCTCCCTGAGGCCCACTGATAAGCCCATACTTGTAGTGTGAAGGCCGTTTAGGCCCATCTTAGTTATGCACAAGGCCCATCACCACATAACATGTTCAGTATAGATCCATGATTCATGATTATATGCATCATATGTATGCCTGATATGACGAGTGACTGATCATAGCATGTGCCTTCGGGCAATTGTTTATGAGCTCCCTGATAGGCGGAGTTGCCCTACATGAGTGCATGGTACGCGCAGGATTGTTACATGTCTGGTAGAGTGATTCATGCACTTGCATTTGTGTGATTATGATTATTGTATGCCCTAGCGACATCAGGGCCATAGCCTCCACAGACACATCGTGAGTGGCTAGATTGGATACCGAAAATATTTAGTTCTACCATACGGGCGCCATAGATGTCCCTGAGTGAAAATTCTTAAACCCGATGGTACCAGAGGATGACTCCAACGTTAAGACCAAGTGGATGTATGAACGTATGAGGGCCGATTACCAGGAGGCCGCGTCTCCCACTGTTTCATGGTTTGTTAGAAAGGGGTGTGGCCTTACTCCCTCGATGGTAGGGGGCAATACTAGGCTGAGTTTGACCAGCTCATGAATGGTTTCGCTATCGTGGTATCGGATAGGTATTAACAGACTATTGGCCAGGAGGATAGTGAGGTTTCTTACGCTCACTTGGACTATACGGCTTGGGGAGCGACAGTGACATTTGGAGTGTACTAAGATATGGTAATTATTCAGAATGAGAACTGTACTGATATATGATGAAAATTGGCATGCTTGAGTTGCATCTCGCATCATATGGTCGTGGTATATAGAATTCATATCTTGCACTATATAGCCTTGGTACGGCTGATTGCATTCATGTACTCACCAGCATGATTCCGCATTTCTCTGACCTTGCATTCTGAGCATGCCTATATTGTGCACACACTTACACCACCCTCTAAGCTTTTTATAAGCTTATGCACGATTAATGCGTGCAGGTGACGCCATGACACAGTTGTAGCATAGTAGCAACAGGAGCGTGCAGTCGAGCTTTGGAGTTTTCGTTATTTGCAATATCTTGTATTTTCCTTTCCTACGCATTGTATTTAAAGATTTTGATCATAGTGGATTTTTGTGATGGTGTTCTTGTAGTTATTGTTCATGGGTTATGCTTGTGGTTATGCTCATTACGAATCAAATCATGTTTGAAATCTTCCTTATAGCGTCCCAGGATCGGAATCTGGTATATGGGTGCCAGGAGCCGAGAATGGGGTAATACGGAGGCTGTCGGCGCCGGATTCGGCGATCCGGAATTTTATGAGCCCGATTTTCGAGTTCGGGGCATGACACGTGACGTAAATGTGAAACAAGACTGCGATGAAACAAGAACAGGTTGTAAGGCATACATGCCAATTGGGTTGGGAGTTAACAGTAAATATCAAATTACCAATTTTAACAGTGATCATAATCATATACTCGCATCTCCAGAAGAATAACATTTACTAAGATCACAACGAAAAATTTTTGTAGTTCAAGTAATGGTAGCCGATGATGTAACAGATCCGGTATAAAGCCAAAAGCAACATTCGATTTAATGAGCAGGCAAGCTGGTGGTCGACAATATGTTGGACATAATATGGTAGATTTCAAGAATTACTTATGGATTAAAAGTATGAATGCAATGAAACAATTCAATGCTGAGGGTCTACTACAATTTTTTAAAACAAAGCAAGTTGAAGATCCAAAGTTCTTTTACTCTATTCAAATTGATTCTGAAGATTGTATTACCAATATTTTTTGGGCAGATGGAAGAATGATTTTAGATTATGATCGTTTTGGAGATGTGATTTTTTTGACATCATGTATAAAACAAATGAGTATGGACGACCATTTGCACTATTTCTTGGTATTAATCATCATAAACAAATAATTTTTTTGGGCTGCACTTCTATATGATGAAACCATTGATTCTTTTAGATGGTTGTTTAAAACTTTTTATGATGCAATGTCTGGAAAAATGCCTTAAACCATTCTCACAGATTAGGATAAGACAATGTCAAGTGCGATTAAAAAGGAATTAACAAGAATAGCTCACCGTATTTGTGTTTGACATATGTTTCGAAATGCGTGCAAACACCTAAGTCATTTATTTAATTCTTTTGAATCTTTTGGCAACGATTTTAGTACATGTGTCTTTGATTTTGATGATGAGGCTGAATTCCACCATACATGGGACACAATGATTCAGAAATATGATCTTACAAATAATACATGGTTGCAACAATTATTCAATGAAAAAGAAAAGTGGGCATTAGTTTATGGAAAAAAGTATTTTGTGCTAATATGAAAAGCACACAACGTTGCAAAAGTTTGAACAAGGAGTTGAAGAGATAACTTACATCCAGGGCAAAATATTCTTAGATTTTTTGAACACTTCGAACGATTAGTGGATGATAGAAGGAACGCCGAATTAGAAATAAATTTTAAAATGACTCAAAGTTCACTAAATGTGTTGTTTCCTATTAATATCTTGGAGCATGCATGCAGCTGGTGTCTATACGACAACCATTTTAATTAAATTATTCCAGTCCGAGTATACCAATAGTCTTTGTAAGACCTGTGTCTTAGTCCGTACTATTCCGTAGGCTTTCGCGGTCTTCCCGGTCAAATTTTCGTCAACCTTCGACCCTTAATCGGTACTTACACGCAACCCTGCGTCACACGCCGTTGACCCGAGTCGACTCAACTTGAGACTTGTACCCTAGCGACTGCGCGGTCTCCGCGGTTCCAATGCCGTGACTCGCGCACCTATCCGATACTCTGGCCAGGAGATGCCGGCCAGCGTTCAGTGCAAGGAAAACGCCGCGCGTTTCAAAACTCAAGAGAATCTCTACGACATGTCACATCAATCTATCAATCCATCAATCTCAACATGTCAAGTACACATCACCTCACACTCTTCCCCAAGCAACACCTAAAGTCAACACTCTCTTACACAAAGTACACCCATCACTCACTTCACCCATCACCCCATCATTCACCCATCCCTCTCTCTCTTACAACTACTCTCCCTCATCCTTCTCTCCCTCATTCTCCAAGCAACCCACGTCCAAGCTCCATGAGAAAAGCCATGTGTGGCCCACATTCATACCTCCCATCTCCAACATCAAAGCCTCATCTCAACCGTTAGATCACGATCTTTGGAGCTATAAAATGCGTTGATGGATGAAGGACGAAGAGATCCAAAGTGGGTGCTCCTCTCTCTCTCTCTCTCTCTCTCTCTCTCTCTCTCCTTCTCTATTTATGACCCACCTGATATATGTGTTTATCCACGCTGTCCGCAAGTGGGACAAGCCTTGCTGTCCATCTGCATGGCTCAGATCTGATGATGGGTGGGTTGCACCATGGCAGCAGCAGCAGGACAGTCCACCTGCTTGGACGGGCCTGTTTGCAAGAAACGCAAACATCAACAAGATCTCTAGCTTGCAGTCATCGTGTAGACCCCACCTTGATGGGACCCACCATGGTGCATGTATTGTATCCAAACCGTCCAACCATCTGGGAGATCATTTTTGAACATGGGGTAAATGGGTGTGATCTAAAGTTCAAGTGGACCCCACCATTTGCAATAGTAATGGGGTACAGTGGCACCCACCGTTTAAAACTTCTTAAGAGCAACAGTGGTTCCCACCCAAGCTGATATTTGGTTTTCCCTTCATCTATCTCTATGCTAACTTATGTATGGGTCGGATCTCAAAATACAAGTGAGACTCGGTCAAGTGATTCAACTTATTTGACTCGGCCAAGTGATTTAGCCTATTTGACTCGGCCAATTGATTTAACCTATTTGACTCGGTCAAGTGAGACTCAGCCAAGTGATTTAACGTATTTGACTCGACCAAGTGAGACTCAGTCAAGTGATTTAGCCTATTTAACTCAGCCAAGTGAGACTCGGCCAAGTGATTCAACCTATTTAACTCGGCCAAGTGAAACTCGGCCAAGTGATTTAGCCTATTTGACTTGGCCAAGTGAGACTCGGCCAAGTGATTCAACCTATTTGACTCGGCCAAGTGAGACTCGGCCAAGTGATTCAGCCCATTTGACTCGGCCAAGTGATTCAACCTATTTGACTTGGCGAAGTGAGACTCGGCTAAGTGATTCAACTTATTTGACTTGGCCAAGTGATTTAGCCTATTTGACTCGGCCAAGTGAGACTTGGCCAAGTGATTCGACCTATTTAACTTGGCCAAGTGACACTCAGCCAAGTGATTCAACCTATTTGACTCGGCCAAGTGAGACTCGGCCAAGTGATTTAGCCCATTTGACTCGGCCAAGTGATTCAACCTATTTGACTCGGCCAAGTGAGACTCATCCAAGTGATTTAACCTATTTGACTCGGCCAAGTGAGACTCGGCTAAGTGAGACTCGGCCAAGTGATTTAGCCCATTTGACTCGGCCAAGTACTTCAACCTATTTGTCTCAGCCAATTGATTCGGCCTATTTTTCTCGACCAATTGACTCGGCCTATTTGACTCAGCCATTACATAAGGGTCGACCAATTGATTCGGCCCATTTGAGTCGGTCTAATTGCCTCATCCTGTTTGACTCGGTCTGTTGACTCGGCCCATTGACTCGTCTTGTTTGACTCGGCCTGTTGACTCGGCCCATTGACTCGTCCTGTTTGACTCGGCATGTTGACTCAGCCCATTGACTCATCTTGTTTGACTTGACCTATTGACTCGGACTGTTGACTCGGCCCATTGACTCGTCCTGTTTGACTCGGCCTGTTGACTCGACCCATTGACTCGGCCCATTGACTCGTCTTGTTTGACTCGGCCTGTTGACTCGGCCCATTGACTCAGCCTGTTGACTCGGCTCATTGACTCGTCCTATTTGACTCGGCCTGTTGACTCGGCCTATTGACTCGTCTTGTTTGACTCGGCCTGTTGACTCGGCCCATTGACTCGTCCTATTTGACTCGGCCTGTTGACTCGGCCCATTGACTCGTCCTGTTGACTCGGCCCATTGACTCGTCTTATTTGACTTAACCTATTGACTCGGCCCATTGACTCGTCCTGTTTGACTTGGCCTGTTGACTTGGTCTGTTTGACTCGGCCTGTTGACTCGGCCCATTGAATCGTCTTGTTTGACTTGGCCTGTTGACTCGTCCTGTTGACTCGTCCTGTTTGACTCGGCCTGTTGACTCGGCCTGTTGACTCGGCCCATTGACTCGTCCTGTTTGGCTCGGCCTGTTGACTCGGCCCATTGACTCGTCTTGTTTGACTCGGCCTGTTGACTCGACCTGTTTGACTAGGCCAATTGCTTCGGCCTATTGGTTGAGGCCCAATTGGATGTATACAAGTCCATTACAATGTGAGACTCTACCATGGTTTGTGTAATAATGTTTATGACGATCGTACCTTAGGAGCAATGTTGGTTTAATATCCACATTATAAGATTAATGTTAGTTAAATGTCCGCATTGTCACTCTCCCTGGGCCTATTGGTAGGCCCAACTTGTTGTGTATGAGGCCCATGTGCAGGGCCCACCTGTGATGTATATTAGGCCCATGTGTAAGGCCCACCTATTGTGTATTTAAAGCCCATGGGTTGTAGCCCATTGTGATATATTTAAGACCCATGAGACGTAGCCCAATGTGATGTATTCAGGGCCCATGGGATATGGCTCATTACGACGTACTCAGGGCTCATGGGATATGATCCATTGTAATGTACATGTGGCCCATATATGGGGACCATTATGATGATACATATGGCCTTGTGTGAGGACTAACGTGACGCATGTGAGGCTTATGTGATGAGGTCCATTTTGAGATACTTGAGGCCCATTAGTGCGACCCATTGATGCAGCCCACCTGTTGTATATGAGGCCTATGAGCAAGGCCCATCGTGATATATTCGAGGCCCATGGGACGTGGCCCATTGTGATATATATTTTCGGCCCGTATGATGAGGCCCGACTTGATGTATATTAGGCCCGTCGGAACGGTTCGTTGTGATGTATATTAGACCCGTAAGATGCGACCCACTTGATGTATATGTGGCTCATGAGTGAGGCCCATCGCGATGCGTATAAAGCTCTTGAGTGAGACCCATGGTGTTGTATATTTGGCCCCTGTGTGAGGTCATGAGTCCACTGTATGTTAGGTTCTATATGGGGCATTTTTCTTTTGGGGGACAATGTTGGTTAAATGTCCACATTGTCGAGGTTGATTGTCGATACCGGTTATTGATATCGATTATGAGTATGTGACTGCACAGCATCATGGTACATGCCCATACGCATCATCTGCATGTTTGTTATGAGATGTGATTGATCATTGCATATGTCATTGGGCAGGATGATATGAGACTCCCTGATAGGCGGAGGTTCTCTCACATGAGCGCACGACATGCGCAGGATTGATGCATGATTGGATTGTATGACTCATGCATCTTGCATCGTGTTGTGATTACTGTACGCCCTAACGACATCAGGGCCGTAGCCTCCACAGGCATATCGTAAATGGCCAGATGGGACACCAAAAATCTGTTCGAGCATCAGACTGCTATAGATGACCCTGGGTAAAAATCCCTAAACACCCTCTTGGTACCAGAGGATGCTCCAACGTCTAGACCGAGTGGGTAGATGAGTGTTGAATGCCGATTTTCAGATGGTTACGCTCTCCACTGTATCGTGGTCGGTTGGAAGGGAGTGCGGCCTTACCCGCCCGAGCGTAGGGGGCAAAGCTAGGCTGAGTTTGACCAGCTCGTGGAATGGGTCCTCTATCGACGTGCCGGATAGGTATTGGCAGACTATTGGCCAGGTGGATAGTGAAGTTTCTTACGCTCACTTGGACTGTGCGGCTAGGGAGAGCGACAGTTCCATTTGGAGTGTAATAGACCCCGGTGATTTCTTAGAGAGTAACCGTACTGATATGTGAACTTATTGAGTAGGAATTGCATATTCATTCATTCATTCACTATCCACTCGGGTTGGTTGTGTGTAACTATTTGTTACGTGTACCTTCGCATGGCAAGGATTTCGGTTGGGCGCGTGACTAACCTGAGATCAGGAGTTTATTACGTTGAGTCTGACTATCCAAATTTAGGTATGAAATTGGTTTGTATAGAAGTCCCTCGTGATGGACCCCATAGCTTGCGATATTACGTACTATCATCCCGACTTCACACTTCAGTTTGGTCATTTCATTCATATCGCATATTGCATTACATCCGCACGCATATGACATTTTGGGTTATTATGTTTCTGAATTTATACGGCCTAGATACGACTGACTGTATTTGTGGACTCATCAGGATTTGTATATTACATTGCATCATCGGCATCTGATAGTTAGCTTGTTGTCTTCGTATTGCATATTTGATCTACATTACTTCATCAGTATACGATATTGTTTGTTATTATATTTTGCGTCGCAGAGCCTGGATGAGACTGATGGTATTTATGGGCCTATCAGCATGTTTTTATATTACTTTGATTTCGTATGATTTATGATCTTGCCAGTGTTTCTGATATCGTATAATTATGGGTTTACCAGTATTTCTGCTTACACTGATTACTCTAATATTGCTTACTTGGCACTTACCTCGTGCACACACTTTCACCACCCACTAAGCTTTCTATAAGCTTATGAACGATAGATGCGTGCAGGTGGTGTTAGGTTGCAGCAGCGTTGAGCTTGAAGCATGTAGCGGACTTCTGGAGCTTTGATATTATATATATATATATATATATATATATATATATATATATATATATACATATATATATATATATATATATATATAGATGTATTTTTCTTTTTGCATTGTATTCAAACGATTACATTAGTGGATATATGATGATGATGTTGCCGCCTTTATGATTTGGGTAATCTTGTGGTTATGCTCATTACGAGATAAATGTACACTGAAAAATCCTCCTTGTAGGATCCCAGGATCAGAATCTGGCATATGTACGCCGGGAGCCGAGAATGGGGTACTACGGAGGCTGTCAGCACCGGATTCGGCGATCGAGATTCCTGTGAATCCGATTTCTAGGTTTGGGGCGTGACGGTCTTAGTCAAACTGTTGAAAAATTAGAAGAGTTTGGGATGGTGATTAAATACCAAGTACGTGAAAGTAAAAAGCATAGACTTCACATCGTTACCATGAACTCAACGGATGAGCTTTTTGAATGTAGTTGTAGAAAGTTTAAATTTATGGGTATTTTAGGTTCCCATATATTAAAAGCAACAGATCATACCCTTACAAGACTGCCACCAAAATACATCTTAAAGAGGTGGACCATAGAAGCTACTTCATAGTCCTTTCTGTCAGTTATTAGAGGGTGTGGCTTGGATGGAGACTCTAAGAAACTACGTTCCCATCGTTATAACAGATTGATTTCCAACTTTGTTAAGTTGTCATCAATGGGTTGTAAAAGTGAAGAGTCATTTCAATGTGCTACTAAATATTCTGAGTTGATGCATCAAGAATTGCAAAAAATATTTAAAGAAAAAGCAAAATTAAAAGGAATATCATCCACTGAAGATTGTTGCAATAATAACGAGAGTTATAGACAAGATGATTGTGTAATTGTAAATGTTGACAATGCATAGTTGAAAGACAAAATCGTTGAAATAAAAAAAGAAGCTCATGAAACAAGAATGGGGAATCTCAATGACTCTAATAAAGAAGATCGTGGAATTAAAAGAAAATGAGATGAAATTGATGAAGGTAAAGAAGAAGCTTATAAAATCAAGCGAAAAGAGCAATGTCGTGGTAGATGTAGATTTAAGAATTGTTTAGAAAAGGAAAAATAAAGAAACGCCAAAAGAAAGTGCAGAAAAGTGAACCAATACTATATCCTACTAATGAAGATCTCAGAGATGCGTCAAGTCCAATCCATCATCATGCATGTCTCACAAAGGTACGTTGTAACTATCTTGATTTAATATGTAGAAGTTTAAATATTTTAAAATCAATGAAAAAAATTAAACGATAAAATTATATTTATTTGTGAACTTGATTTTCATGTTGTTACTTGTATCAGGGATACAATGGTGTTTGTTTGGATCCCGTGACTACATACTTTCAATCAGGGTTATCTCATTTTGTTATTCAACCACATCAATTTGTGCAGGACCATCTCCAACCCTCAATTCACTTTTCTAATAATTTAAGTTTCACTCAATTACTTAAGGTAAGGAATTGCATTTATGAAAAATTTAAATAATGTATATTAATTCTCTTATATTTTTATGATACTAACTTGGATTCATGTAATGATTAATATGCAGAATACTACAAATTACGCAACATTCCAACATCCTGTGGCAGGTTGTAGTAGTAGTTCAATATTTGGAAGTGAAGGACAACAACCCTCGTGACTTATGAATGTTCTAAGCCAAATTTATTATCTAAATGTCATTGATTTTCTACTCATACTATCACATATGTTTGCTTGTACAGACAGCAGATTACAAATTTTGGGCACATTTATTCTTCTCGTTATTTGTTTTAGGTGATTGTTATTTTTTCCTTAAATTTGTAGTTTTTTTGGATCATATGCATTTTTTCCGTAAATAACTAGTTCAAAAATTAGATGATTAAATTATGGGTGCTTTACTCTTTTCATTATTTATTTTAAACTAGTTCATGAAATTTGTGCTTGGAATGGAAGTACATGGTGGAATATCAATAGAACACAATAGAACACCAGCCAATGCAGGAGCTTGAAGAACTCCGTGTGAGAAAAATTTTTCCGTTAAATGAATGAAACAATTCCTTATTCATTTGAACATGGTATGCTTAATTGGTACTATTGAGAATAATTGCATTAGTACATTAGATACCTTCCAGTTATAGTAATGTCAAGCTCTTCTTTTTCTAACATGTAATGTGCGGTTATTTTAGCCTCATCATGATGGTTGTAGCTAGGATAACCACTGTCATCATTGATGTATGAATCCTGTGCACAGTTCTGCAGTTATAATATGAGCTTGAATTATCCAAAGTTGACATTTCAAGCCTGCCTGGTAGATAACTAATTAATATAAGTGGGTATGTCCTTACAAACCAAATTTGTTGATTTTAATCCCATAGGGCTTCTTTCTTTACAGTAAGAATGAAACTTGATAGTTCGATTCAGACAATTCAATTCATAACTTGTAGAATCCAATTGAAAAATCTGAATTGTCCATTAAATCCAAAACACATTTAACAGGCTACTACACAAAAAAGAAAAAAGAAAAAAACAGAAGCCTTTATCAATCCTTGATTTGGCCCTATTGCACCCGTTGGATGATTTAGTTTTATTGTATTGATAGGATGATCCAATGCATAACTTGGATACTCCAATTGAGCAATCTAAACTGTCATTTTTAACAGGCTACCATGCAAAAATTGCATTCATTGGACCTTAAAAAAAAAAGATCCAATCCATCCTTATTTTGTCTCAAAATAAGGATGGGATGGTTGGAATTGCTAACAAAAGCAATCCTCTAGATTTATAAGCAATCTATTAGGGTCATTTTAATAAAGATGGATAAAATCCAATGCAGCTGATCCTATCATATCCATAGTGGAGCTTGCTTGTTGTGTGGCTTGGAAATCTTACACGTTCCGAAGTGTAATTCGGTTTGGCAATAGTTACTTAATTGGCCCTGCTAATCCACAAGTGTGTATATAGTCCAAACACATTAAAATGCAACACAAACGAGATCCCACCACTTCATTAGGTAGGCAACCAAACTGAAAGTGAATGGTTAAAATATCAATTTTACACAAAAAAGAGATCCATTCAAGGATATAGATTGGATTGTCTGATGATCAGTTCTCTATTTTTGCATCTTATCCCAAGAAATATTTTATGGATCTAAATGGACAGTTTAGATCCAATGATTGGATTGATGCAACATGGAGAGAGTCGAGTTTGGGTCAGGTACATATGCGAAGATCATCCCCGACCACATATGAGCAGAAAGAGCTCCATATAGCCGTTATACTTCTTGCAAATTGTCATCAACCGACAAGCCTGTCAAAAGAAAAAAAAATGAAAGAAATGAAAGAACTTAGAAACCTCCTTTCACATTTGAGCAAACAACGGTACACATCAAGATTAGAGCAAAAGAAAAAGAAAAGATAATGATATTCTTAGAAGCCTCCTTCCAATTTGAACAAAAAACTTTACATCAAGAACAGAGCTAATTTGGTTTGGTCCAGATCAGAAATCTTTTTGCTGTTTTCTACTATTTTTTGTGGCTAAGGGAAGGGGCGCTTCAAATCATGCTTGATTCATGTTTGATCAGGGTCTATTTAGTTGACTTTCAGTAGGTCAAGCTGGCATTGCATGACAAAAGAACATTCTTACACTGTCAAATATGTGTCTGATACCAAAAAATAAATAAATGTATATATGGGATCCTCACATTCTTAGGAAAATAAAATAAAAATTAGTTGGAAGTCCGTACTAATGGAGGTTGGCTGATAAACTGGCTGATACTATTATGTAATACATTGCTCACAATCACCATGTTGGTACTAATACAAAATAGAAGAATGCAATCCAAGCACTCCATGTTAAAGTAGCAAGCAAACATGCACCACATGTAAAAATATGCTTGTTTACATGAAGGTGCATGGCAGGGTCAATTGAGTCACTCTTTGACTCGAAAAACTAGGCCCAAGTTTGGTGCTTTCCTGGTTTTCCTGACCCATTGACCCACTTGGTGGCTAGGCCAGGTTGATTCGGGTGAGTCCCTGACCGCGTCACCTAGTTTGCAAACTATGTTTGATGAGACCACAAATGAGAATAAGAGGCAAGAGCAACTTGACTAACCAATAATTTTTTAAATGAGACCACAAATGTGGTACGCATTAACAACATGTTTGAAAGTTTGGGGGAGTTCTGGCACAACACTGAAGTTTTTATGCATTCAGGGAATGCATTGAGAAGGATGGTTTGCTAACTTCCACATGTAACTGTACATGAAAGCACACACCCAAAAACAAGTTTCTTAACTAAAACTAATTCTCACTCATTAGCTTCACATCTTCCTGCCATTAACCAAAACAAGCATTTATATCATGCACATGATTTTCTTCCTGCTTATGAAATGATTTATATTGCACATGATTTTTTTCCTGCTTAAAAATGATCATCAACCATAATTCAAGATACAAAATTGAAGATTAAGTTGATCAAATCCTAATGCACCTAATCAATTAAAGTAATAGTATTCAAACATCCACCTAGCAGGACCTACCATGGGAAAAATAAAAAATCTTAAGGGGCCCTATGTATGCCTATAACTTTTTCTAAAATATAAGTTACAAGTAACTTTGTGCAGCCGATGGTGCTTAGGAGGAGAGGGAAATTACCTAGGACTTTCTCTTAAGCATTAACTTTCTTACACTTGAAAGTTGCAAAAATTTCACAAGTACTGAGGTTATTTTTTCAAGTTACCTATAACTTTGTAACAAGGCAACATACAAAAATTTCAAATCCAAAATTGCTTGGAAGAAATGCAACTGGCAGGAAGCATCTCCCTATATCCCTTTACAAACATCTCCCTTTCCCTCTACAAACCTCTCCCTCCCTCTAGGTAGGGTTTCAAGACATTTTTTTTTTTCCCATTTCAATCTTAAAGTCACAAACCTAGATTGGTTACTACCCTTACTAGGGCCTAGCTAGAGACCAACAGTCACGTTAGAACCTTATGGTTACATTATATATATATATATATATATATATAATATAAGGGATGAGTAACAATACATTAGGTGCAAAAGAACCTCATTTTATACCCTAATCCATGGCTCAAGTGGTAGACTAAGTGAAGATACATGGTTTCAACACTGAGGTCTTGGTATTGATTCCCTAGTGGGGTGGATAACAGTGGAATGTATGCTGAGAGTGGGGTGTGTACTAACAAGCTAACAAAAAAAAAAAAAAAAAAAAAACCATTTTCAATGTAGTTAGTGAAAGGTAGGACAGACCCATCAACCGATTCATGTGATAGTCTAGAGGGATATCATATGTAAAGATTACACATGCATGAATGAATGCACAAGACATGATCCCAAATACAAGCATTAACAAGCCCAAAAATCTTCTTTTTTTAAGGGTAGGGAGATGCATACATGAAGAGGAAGAAGGCAGTTGGAGGACGCTTAGGCTTGTAGGGATCCTTCACTTTCTTCTCCTTTGATTGGTACAACCCAAGTAATCAGCTCCCATAATGAATTCAAGCAGAGCATATTTGCATACCGCAACAACTATGATAATAATAAAAAATAAAATCAAAGCACATACATTCCATTAAAAAGAGCAACATGGATTGTAAGTATGTTTCATACCTTTACATTTCACCTTACTATGGTGTAATAATTTTGCCCAGCATCAGTTGTACAACCAACTTTTTTCGTTCAAAATTCATCGGCACCTGATGATGAAAGTGGATCGTAAGTTTGTTTCATAATTTTTTTATAAGTAAAAGGAAAAAAAAAAGAAGAAAAATTTACCGAATTGAAATCAAATATCTCCACGGGAAAGACATTCCATAAATTTCATTAAGTAGACACCATAATCAACCCTACTAATACCCAACAGAGACGGGTAAATATTATTAAATAAGAGTAAATTAATATTTTAAATGGAAAGTGACTTACAAATTTGGTTGTTCGAGGCATTCTTGGTCTATAAAGATAGTAAATCCAACACAATCTATTTCACAAGTTTTTAATAAATGGATCTTCAAACGTGAAGCTTGCATTTCTAATGAAGAAGTATTAAGTACTTTCACAATCAAAATTTTTTAAGTTGAATGTTCTTCCATTGAACAAATTAATATACATACCATGGTATTGATGTAGGTTGTTGTTTGGTGACCTTTGAAAGAGTAGTAAATTGAAAATATTTTTCTCTTCAAGTTAATGACAAGCAAGTACCAATGGGACATTTCATTCAGTGGGATCATAAGTTTTTCTTTACTCTTTAGCTCGTAAGGAATCCTCCATATAATACTTTTATTTTTTGCATCATTACCATCATAATATATCTCTTCAATTTTCTTGTCTCCTTTCGCTATAATTGTTGTACACACATATTTCTAAAATAGTTCAATTTAAATGAAATTAACTTCATTTAAACACAAATTACTTATATACGATAATTTTGCTACACATATAAATGAGAAAACTTACATAAAACCATGCGTTGAAGAAGTTACATTTTAACAAATTATGCCCATCACAATTTTCTCGAATAGCCATCAATTCGGTATACTTGGATATAATATGCATCAAATTTAACATATTAAGTAATTAAGTCATATCCATGAATGATGTATCATACCTCATCATAATATAATATTTAAATTATGCCTCATCATCTACCCATTTCATTGGTTCAATAATGGCTCTAAGGATCTCCTTTCGACACGAAGTGAGCCAAATATTTCATCCCTAAGGACATATATTATTGTATTAGTACAAAAAGATTAAAAAAGTAGGTGGATTAAAAATTAAATACTTAAAGCTTTCAATCCCCATTGCTTCCTGTGGTGTGGCCCACTTAAGCCTTCAATCTACCTCGTTTTTTAATTTAAACCCTAAAATGATCTGTTAAAATGAATTGACTGTGTGGATAAAACATAAACATCATAGTGGGCTTAAGCCCCTGACAGGACAATCGGACTCTAGCTAGTTCTTGGTGGGCTATTACTCAATCTGCACCCTCTAAATTGAACATAGTTGGATGCAGATTGCCTACCATCGACCTTCCTGCAGTTGTAAGCTAGGTGGGTCGACTGTCATGTTTGTGAGAAAGGAAGCTGCCAATAGCTAGTGGTCGTGCATTGTAGGCCCATCATGATGTATGTATTTCATCCCTACCGTCCATCCGTTTTGAATAAATCTAACTGTGAGACTCGTATCTTAGCACGTATCATTCCATATGCCTCTGCAGTCCTTCCAGTTGAATTTTAGCAACCCTCGACTTGTATCTGATGTTTGTGCGCAATCCTAAGTTGAGTCCAGCATATCAGAGTCGACTCAACTCGAAACTTGTACCATAGCGACTGCGCCGTAGCCGTGGTTCCAACACCGTGACTCGCACACCAATTCGATACCCGGGCCAGGAGATATGGACCCGCGTTCATTCCGAAGAAACGTCGTGCATTGCAAATTGTGAGAGAATTTCTACAACATGTCCCATTAATCATTCAATCAATCAAGTACAGTCCATACCTTAAGTACAAGCAACCATTACTCTTGTTTCCTAAGTCAACTCTCTCTCTCCCTATCCATCCCTCTTTTACACAATTTTTAAACTAACCCATACCTCCCCATCCCCATTTCTTACAACAACCATTCCAACCATCCCTTTTCGTCCACCATTTCTCTCCCTCTCTCATTGCTATCTTCACTCTCCAACCCTAAGAGAAACACCCAAATGTCCATCATCTCCAAGCCTTTCCAAAACAACAAGTGTGGCCCACTTTCCCACCCTCTCATCTCCCATCTCAACCATTCATCTTTCATTAACCTTCATCAAAATTAAAGGCAAGGAATATAGGAGTTGAAGGAGCTAAGGAAGAAGGCCGATAGGTGGATGATCCACCGTCGATTTTAATTTTAGGACCCACTTGTTGTGGGACCCACTTTGATGTACATAATGTAGAGAGGGGCCCATAGTGGCGGGGTTCCTCTATCTCACCATTTCTCTCTCTTTCTCTCTCTCTTGTATGGATGGTGTGTGTGTGTGGCCCACCATGAAGTATGTATTTTATCCAAGTGGCCCACATGGCAGTCCGTTTGGACGGGCCCAAACGAAGGAAAAACACAAATATCATCTTGATCCAAGAGTGTGGCCCACTTGACATGGGGTCGCTCTATTTCATAGAGCCTTCTAAACCGTCCGTGTGGCGCCTACAAGTGGGTGTAGCCCCCCCTCCCCCCCTCTCCTTTTTTTCCAGGCCGTCCAACGTCTAGGGATGTTGGACGCTGCCAGTCACACGGTTTCATACACCTACACATTCATATATACATATATTATCTATTATATATATTATATTAATAAACATTGTAGTGGGCCACTCCTACGTGTGGACCCACCATAACCTCGTGCGTCAGATCAGCACCGTCCAGAGCATCAAGGGTCTCTGGACGGTGGTTTTTATTTGTCATGTTATATTGTAATATAATATATGTATTGTATTATATCATATGATATTATATTATATTATATTGTATTATTTAAAAAATATATATATATTATATGATTAGAATATTTAACGGGTGGGCCACTGCTACGTGGGACCCACCTTTATCATTACATCTTCACCGTCCAGATGGATCTAGACGGTGGGGAATGGGCAGCCTTTTGCCACATACATATAATATATATATATATATATATATATATATATATATATATATATATATATATATATATATATTAAGAATATGAATTGGGTGGGCCATTGCTACGTGGGACCCACCCTCTGTCAACTTCTGCACGTGGGATTAGACCCACCCCATCCATCTACCTGGTGGGACCCACCCTCGCTGGACAGTTAGCAGTCTCACACGTGAAGTGGGGTCCACAGGTGTGGACCACACGGGATGTATGGGTTTATCCGCACCGTTTGTAGACTGGGATGGTGGGCCCCTTTATGCATGCATGTCGTCCATCCATTTGGCGACTCGTCTCACGGTTAAGACTAAAAATAACACAGATCTTATATCAAGTGGACCACACTACAGAAAACAGTGGGATGAAACGCCCACAATTGAAAACCCCCTTTGGGTTACAAGATCCTGGTCTTGGACTAATGTGATATTTGTTTTCCCTCTATATACAGGTCTTTGTGACCTTATGAAGAGTATGGATGGGAAATAGATGCTATGGTGGGCCCTCTGAATTTTTTATGGTCCAATTGATCTTTTGATATGATTCATATTTTATGATACTCTATATTAATCTCTAAAAGTAGATGAATTGTGTTGTAATCAGCCCATTTGACTCGGCCCAATGATTCAGCCCATTCGACTCCACCCATTTGAATCGGCCCATTTGACTGGGCCCATTGATCATTTGACTCGACGCATTAATTCGGCTCATTCGATTCAGCCTATTCGACTCGGCCCATTTGATTCAGCGTATTAATTCGTCCCATTTGAATCGGCCCATTTGATCGACCAGATTGATTTGGCCGTTTGATGTAATTGAGGCTCGTGTTGATGCATATTAGACCCTTGTATGAGACTATGGACCCCTATACGTTGGCCTTATGAGCGCCCTTCCATGGGAGAAATGTTGGTTAAATGACCACATTGATGGGCAATGATGGTTGAACGTCCACATTGTGACCTTCCCTTAGTCCTTGTTAGGCCCTTCCCCATCATTCTCTCGTGGGTTAACCAAAATGCTTAGGCCCCATTGATTCTAATTGTTCATCATCAGTCGTCCATCTATGGACCCCACCTTATGTCGAGGCCGATTCCATTTGATGAGGTCGTTTCCACTTGTAGAGGCCGATTCCGATTATTAAGGTCGATTCCGTTTGGTCGAGGCTGATTTCGTTTGATGAGGCTGATTCTGTTTGTCGATTTTGATTCCGATTATTGAGGTCGATTCTGTTTGGTCAAGGCCGATTCCATTTGATGAGGCCGATTCCGTTTGTCGAGGCCGATTTTGATTATCGAGGCTGATTCCATTTGGTCGAGGTGATTCTAATTAGTGAGGTCAATTCTGTTTAGTCAAGGCCAATTCCGTTTGTCGAGGTCGATTCCGTTTGGTCGAGGCCAATTATGTTTGGTCAAGGTCGATTCCATTTGGTGAAGGCCGATTCCTTTTGATGAGGCTGATTCCGTTTGTTGAGGCCGATTCCGATTATCGAGTCCGATTCCGTTAGGTCGAGGCCGATTATGTTTGGTCAAGGCCAATTTCGTTTGATAAGGCCGATTCCGTTTGTCGAGGCCGATTCCGTTTGATGAGGCCAATTTCGTTTATCGAGGCCGATTCCGATTATTGAGGCCAATTCCGTTTGTCGAGGCCGATTCCAATTATTGAGGTCGATTTCGATTGTCGAGGCTTAATTTAATGTATATAAGGCCCATGGGATGGAGCCCTTTGTGATGTATATTAGGCCCATCTTAGAGGCCCATTATGATGTATATGTGGCTCATGTGATGTAGCCTACTTCATGTATATGAGGCCCAATGTGACGTATTTATGACCATCCATTGAGGCCGACCTTGATGTGATGCATAATGGACTTGTGTGAGAGGCCCATTGTGATGTGTTTGGGGCCCATGGGTTTTGGCCCATTGTGATGTCTTCAGGGCCTGTGAGACGTGGCCTATCCGATGTATATAGGCCCACGTGATGTAGCCCATTTGATGTGTATTAGGCCCATGTGAATAAACCCATTATGATTGTATGAAGCCCATTATGGTGCATTTGAGGGCCAGGCTATGGAGCCCATTGTGATGTATGTTAGGCCCATGTGAAAGACCAATCGTGGTGTGTATTAAGCTCTTAAGTGAGGCCCATGGTGTTGTATTTTTGGCCCTTGTGTGAGGCCATGGGTCCACTATATGTTAGGCTCTATGTAATACCCCGAATTTTGGCCAATCTGGGATTTGACGTCCTTAGGCAATGGGTCAACCAAAATACCTGGAAAATCGCTCAGAACCCAATTCCATAGCCAAAGAAATTACTTAGGATTAATTCCTTTAGAAACTAAGCATAAGTTAGCTAGCACAACGCTAGAGTAGCTGAGAAATAGTCCCTGATCACTTTAAATACGTTCTACAAGACCCAAATCGAGTAGAACAAATGACTCTATAATACCCTAAAACCTCGGATCAAACCCTAAGCAGGTTTGTTCTCTGGACCACTTTGAAAATCTGTATTGGATCTAGACCGCGCGTCGAAAGTCTGATACCTGCTATCTTAGACCGTTAGAACTGCCTAGTTGGACTTGACAATCATTTCAAAAATCAAGTCCAACCGATAATCACAGGCTATTTCATTGAGCCCGGACTGAAGAGAGTGCGAATAGGGACAGATTTGAAATTTGAAATTCAAATCTGGCACACGACTTGACGCGTCAGTATTAAGCGTTCTGACCGTCAAAATTCAGCCAAATTACACCCTCGGATTAGGAAAAATTTCTATTTCATATCATGAGACTTGCAGCCCTGATCTACGTGCGGTGACCGCTGAACTGAAACTGGACCGCCACGTGCGATCTACAAACCCTGCCGGACTGAAAACTTGATGCGTGCTAGATCCTGTATGCATGAGCTTAAGTCTGATCGCGTTTGGCCAGGAGACCACTAGAAATATACTTTTGGACCGAAATAGCCCCGATTTGGATATATCCTAAGTGAACTTTGTTCCCGAGCCTATTCCGGACTTTTTTGAGCTTATAAAAGGGGTTGAAACCCTCACTCCTCTCTCCGATCCGAATTTGAAAAAAACCCTAGATTGGGAGAGAGAAAATGTGAGAGTTTGTGAGAGAAGGTGGGAGAGAATTCCCTGCTGCTTGTGCCACATGCTGTACGTGCTTTAGCAACGTGCTTCAATCACTTCGCTGGTGATTTCTCCGCATTTTCAGGTAAGAAAATACCCTAGAAGTTGCTGATTTGAGATTCCTTTCGTTCCATAGCTTGTTAGTTGATAAATCTTGTAAAACAGGTTCTCTATTCGCCGTAGATGAAGCGTATACGTTCCGTTCGAATTCACACCCCTAAAAGGGAAAAGGTGCGGATTTTAAACGCTTTGATTGACTGCTTCCAACGCTTTCAATGTCGTTTAATAGTATATTATCGACGACATCGCCGTTTGACATGTACAACATACTGTCCGTTTTCTGTTTCGTAAACCGACGGAGAATATGAGATTTAGGGCATTTTAGTCATTTGTAGGAAGTACTGATTTCATTCATATTTTGCTGATGTGATTGACATAGTTTATTGTCGTATTAGGATGTTAGGAATACGTGCATAATTAGTTTGGCGAAGAGATTCGCCTAAATGCGCACTTCGGGTCGACATACTATATGTAGACTTAAGGGTGTAGTGTAAGTGTTTGTATAAATGCTTGTATTAGTATGTATTGAATTAAATGATGTTATGAATTAGTTTGAGATTGATTTCTCAATTAATATGCTGATGTAAATGATTTCTTACATGTTAGTTATATGCATGATTTCATTGTATGTATGAAATGCATGTGCTTGATGATTTACTTAAGTTGTATGTTATAACATGTGTTAACATGCTCACATGGTTGTATTTCATTTCCAATACTCTTATATGAATTGCTGATGTGAATTCATATGTGTTTGGGACTATACCTAGTCCAGGCAGTCGGTAACCGAGCGAATTCGTGGTTGGCTTTCTTTGGCCACGAACGACGCGTCGATGAACGCGAGTCGTGTTTTGGAGTTGGCGGCAGTGGTTAGGCCACGTGAGGTGTTTTACGCACTTCATGTCGTTCGACTTGAGATGCGATCGTGCTAGTCGAGCCCGTCAAGTAACCCGACTGGCCGTTGTATGTTCACCCTGCATGAGTCATAACTGTTTGAACCTAGGGTACTAAACTTACCATTGTAAATCCTGTTAACCATGGTACCTTGATCCACGAAGACTCATGAGCTGGGCATGTGGTATGGGACACCGTGGTCGAGCTGTCGGCCTACGCTGGGGCCACAAACCTCCCCGTAGTGACCAGTGAGCACCTATGACTCGTGAGCAGATTATGGTGGTATGAGACACTATATTTTTGCTGTCGGCCTACATTGATAAGGAGATGGGGGAGCAGAGCAACGAGTGCGTGCAACAGCCCTGACAGCCCTTTGTAGTGACCGCGAGCGTATTCTGAGTCTACGTGAGGCGACGACCCTTCAGTAGCAGTAGAGTACAGTAGGCTTGTATTGATAAGGTGATGGGAGAGCGGTGCAACGAATGCGAGAAACAGCCCTGACAGCCCTTGCAGCGACCTACAAAATATACATCGTATGAGATTACTAGGAGTGACGACCCTAGACAGGATCTGTGTTGGGATTGATATAAGGGAAGTACCTTAGTTTCCCAATCCTGCTGTTTGAATGGACTAATAACAACTCGGAAATCATATCACCATTACATTGCATGTGCCTGGAAGATGTGGAGCACTTAAGGGAGTGTGACATGCCGCGGTCGTAAGATGGTGCCGTATGAGGGAGATCGTCGGTGAGGGCATACATCACGTCATGTCATATTGCATTAACAACAGTATTAGGATTGTTTGATTTACTGCTTTACTATTAGCGCATGATTGATTTAATAACATGCTAATCTCTGCTCTCTTATCCCACTGAGTTGATCACTCACTCCCACGTTACGGGATGGTGTTTCCGGACACCCACCAGTCCCTTTTTGTGATTGCAGATGATGGCGCTGCTCGAGAAGCGGAGCTGAACTTGATGATGATGAGGAGGATTCATCCTTCATGTGTGTTCTGATTGACGGGATTACAGGGAGGTTGATTAGATACCTTGACACTTGTCATTTTATATTTTTAGCGCACTCATGTATATTCGTTTTGTTTACTTTAGGAGTATACATGTATGTATATAACCTGGTAACATGTTCACACTCTGGAGACATACAATAGTTTATATATGTTATACATACTATCACAGTCTTCCGCTTATTAATTTAACTGTCTCTGGAGTATGATATGCTGTTTTAGCTTAATCTCACTCATGTTTAATACATCATCACAGACAACATTCAATCATACATGTCTATATTGCATAAATAACATTTTGGAACTCCAGAGTTGGGTTTTTGCTCGACCCCCCAATTTTTGGGATGTTGCACTCTATGTGGACCATTCCTTGGGAGCAATGTTGGTTAAATGTCTACATTTTCAAGGTCGATTGCCGATGCCGGTTATTGATACCGATTATGAGTATGTGACAATATAACATCATGATACATGCCCATACGCATCATCTGCATGTTTGTTATGAGATGTGGTTGACCATTGCATATGTCATTGGGCGGGTTGTTATGAGACTCCCAGATAGGCGCAGGTTATCTCACATGAGCGCACAGTATGTGTAAGATTGATGCATGACTGGATTATGACTCATGCACCTAGCATTGTGTGTTGTGATTATTATACGCCCTAGCGACATCAGGGCTGTAGCCTCCACAAGCACATCGTGGATGGCCCGATGGGACACTAGAAATCTGTTATTAGCATCGGGCTGCCATAGATGGCCTTGGGTGAAAGTCCTTAAACCCTCTTGGTACCAGAGGTCGCCCCAATGTCAAGACCGAGTGGATATATATGAGCATATGAGGGCTATATACCAGTAGGCCGCGTCTCCTAGTGTGTCGTGGTTGGTTAGGAGGGGGTGTGGCCTTACCCACCTGAGAGAGTAGGTATAGCCTGTGATACTAGGCAAAGTTTGACCAGCTCGTGAATGGGTCCGCTATCGACGTGTCGGGTAGATATTGGCTGACTGCTGGCTAGGCGGATAGTGAGGCCTCTTCCTCTTACTCAGTTGTGCGCTTGATGGGGCGACAAGCTGGTGTAGAGTTTAGTAGACCCCGGTGATGATCCCAGAGATGAACAGTATTGATATGTGGACTTATTAAGCAGGAGTTGCATATTCATTCATTCACTATCCACTCAGACTGATGGTATGCAATTATTTGTTATGTGTACATTTGCAATGGTTAGGATTTCGGTTGGGGCGTGCGACTAACATAAGATCAGGAGTTTACCATATTGAGTCTGACTATCCAAATTAGGTATGAGACTAGTTTAGATAGAAGTCCCTTGTGATAGACCACATAGCCTGTGATACTACGTACTATCATCCCGACTTCACACTCCAGCATGGTCATTTCATTCGCATCTCATATCGCTTTGCATCCACGACATATGACATTTTGGGTTACTATATTTTTGCATTTATATGATCTAGATAAGGCTGATGGTATTCATAGCTCTCCCGAATTGCATTGCATCCTCGATTTCTGATATCTGGTCATTTTGTTTCCACATTACATAGCTGATTTACATTACTTTTTCAGTATATGACATTGACTTACTATGTATTTTCATCACATATCCTATATGAGGTTGATGATATTCTTATGGACTTGAAGTATTTCAGCTTACTCTGATATCGTATGATTCATGCCAGTAATTTCGATATTGTATGATTAAGGCATTGTATTGAATGCTTGACACTTATCTTGTACACACACTTACACCATCCTCTAAGCTTTCTATAAGCTTATGCACGATAGATGCATATAGGTAACGATAGGACGCAGTTGAGCTGAGGCAGGAACATGCAGCAGAGCTTCTGGAGATTTTATTATATGCATGTATTTCCTTTTCAGTATTGTACTCAAATGATTATATTAGTGGATATGTGGTGATTATGTTGTTCTTATGATTTGGGTATACTTGTGGTTATACTTTTTATGAAATAAATTCATGTTGAAAATCCTTCTTGTAGGATGCCAGGATTGGAATCTGATGTATGTGTGTTGGGAGCCGAGAATGGGGTACTATGGAGGCTGTCGGCACTGGATTCGGTAATTGAAAATTTTGTGAGCCCAGTTTCTAAGTTTGGGGCGTGACACTAACTCTCTGCCTCATGATGGGAATTATTAATATGGCCTAACCCTGCTTCATTTCTTGGCATCTCCTGTTTATTTCTCCTCCAATGTTGGTAATAAATCAAGGGTAATAATTCAACTGTCCACATTGATCAGACTGCCCAAGGTGAACTGGACTGGTGCTTTGGGAGCACTTGATTATAGATTTGGGTTTAACTATAGCATTTGGGTTTTCACAAACGTATACATTAGTCATTTATAGCTACCACTATTAATATTGATCAAGAAATTCGGATGTAGACAACCAATACTTCAATGTTTATAGCCTTGAAAAAAAAAGGATTTTGAATGGAGGATAAAATATATATAAAAAATAATCTATAAAAATTATATAAAATAATTAAAATACCTGTGAGGTGGGGTGGATCTTCGATGGATAAATAAACAAAATAGTAGAAATCGGCTATCGGCCGTCCAGTGGAAAATGGGCAAGAGAGATTGGGAAAAGAGGGCCTCCGATCGTCAAAAGAAAAAACCTATCATTTCTTCTGTTGAGAGCTTTGATGAAATCCATCTGTAAAAGGAAATAATTTGAAATTAGAATCGAGGGGAGAAGAAATCTCTGAAAAATCTCTAGAAACAGAAATGGAAAGTTCCGTTTGTGGTGCCGTTGCCATTAGGTAAGATGGTAAAGAGATTTATTTTTTTTTTTGAATAGGAAATGAAAGAACATTGGCTACTCCTACGTGGCAGGTGTGGTGAGATGGACCAATGAGGTTGTAGGGGAGACTTAATGTCTCCTCGATCACCCGGCCGAGACTGTAAGACCTGGAAACAGAGGATCCAGACTCCTCCCTCTAGTTGTTGGGACGAGCATTGGGTTTTATCCCCACCAGGACCTAGCTAAAGATGGACGGTCTAGTGGGGGTTTCGCGGTTCTACCTTAATGGGAGGTGGATTGCCTCACTACAAGAAATTTCACTTTTACCTAGGAAAAAATTCGTAGGTAAATGATATTATTTCGTAGGCAAAGAGTTTCACCTATGAACCAAATCATTGGTAAATTCGTTGGTAAAAGACCATGGGTAAAGGCTTTTACCGACGAAAATTGGCATCGTTGGCAATGATGAGACTTTTACCTATGAAATTATTCATGTCTAAAAACTTTGATAAGATTTTTACCTATGAAATTTTTGTAGGTAAAAACTGTGTTAAGATTTTTACCTACGAATGTTTTCATAGCTAAAAACTTTGTTAAGACTTTTACCTACGAAATGTTTCATAGGTGAAAACTGTGTTAAGACTTTTACCTACGAAATTGTTCGTTGGTGAAAACTGTTTTACAACTTTTACCGATGAAAGTTTTCATAGCTAATTATTGTGTTAAGACTTTTACCTACGAAAGTGTTCGTAGCTAATAACTATGTTAATATATTTACCTATAAAATGTTTCGTAGGTAAAAATGGTGTTAAGACTTTTACCTACCAAATTTTTCGTAGGTACAAACTGTGGTCAGACTTTTTACCCACAAAATTTGACATGGGTAAAAATTGTTGATGAAACTTTTACCTAAAAAATGATTCGTAGGTAAAAAAATGTGAATGAACCTTTTACCTACAAAAAATTTCGTAGGTAAAAATGTTGATGAAACTTTTACCTTCGAAAAGTTTCGTAGGTAAAAGTCTCTCTATCTCCTTTTTTTTTTTTTTCCAAAAAACAGGCAAAAGTTCTTATTATACACCTGTTACAATATATTTCATTCTGTTCACATTCCCATTTTTCCAAACAAACACAAACTACATCCATCCAAACATAAACCACATCCATACATACACAAATAATCTTACGCATGTTACATTCATCCACACACCAATACATATAAGTTTAACATTTGTATATAAAATAAATCATAAATAAAATACAACAAATCACAAAGATGAAGGCAGAGGTGGTGGGGCATCAATGGGTAAGCGTGCACCAAGAAGCTGTAATATCTCCTACATCCGTCACTTATGCTCCACCTGCATCTCCTCCATCCTCCTGTCCTGCTCCTCCCTTTACCTCTCCTTCTCCTTTTGCCTCTCATGCTCCTCCCTCTGTATTTCATACTCCTCCTGCCTCTCCTGCTCCTCCCTTTACCTCTCTTGCTGGTCTTTGATCTCGTTAATGACACCCCATAGATGCTGAACCTCTTTCTCTGTGATATCAACTCGGCGTAGGGCGCTATTGCCAGCAACGGATCGGCTAGAGGCGAATCTAACAGGTGCCATGAGCTTGGTACCATGGCCAAGCCCACGCACATATTTAAAACGGGTGCCAGTGCCTCACTCAGGATCTCTGGTTCACTCCGCTGAGTACCATCGGGAGTGGGCTGACTGCATATGGTGTCCATCATCACATGTAATGAAAACATATGAATTTTTATAACAAATAACATTATTATAATTCAATGTAATTAAATTTTATAATGTAAGGATTTTTACCCAATTCTCACTGGCTATAGGATATACCCAAGATCCTGTCGCCTGCTAATAATAAGTTTTTCTTTAGAGTTCTACTGGTTCGGGCTCCTAGCCAGTGACGGAATCTCACTGTGCAATCAAAATGACAATAGAGCTAATATGAATTTATGGAAAGAATATATCAACTTAATAATCAGCAGTAAATTCTTACCATGTCATGACGAAGTTGTACAAATGAGTTTGAACCAGGTATGTGGTTCACTTCCAACTTTTCCCAATTCATAGAATTTATTTTGTCATCTTCTAAACACATTATTCATAATACATTGTTATTAATTGTGAATTTAATTGTTACCTTAAGATATCATAAATATATAAATATTACCTGAAAAGACTCAGAAGAAAATCTCTTACAAAGTATCTGCCAGTTGTCAATGGTCACGTGCAGTGGTGCGGTCAGTACAGCCTCCTCGAGGCTCCTATACTGCTTATACCACTGGTGTAAATCACTGCAGTACTCCTTGAATCGCTCCTTGATTATGTTGTTGATGGCATGGGAAATACATGGAACACTCAATTTAATTTACTAAATTTTACCGTAAGGCACTGACGGATGTGCTGCCGCACATCATCTGTCACGTCTGCGCAATGGGTGGTGGTGGCAGGGATTAGAGATTGGTATAAGACACCGACCTCCAACGTAAACAACCTAACATTGTCCTCAATAGGTCTAAGACAGTCCTATGGAAACTCTACAGTCACCCTACCCTCATGCGTAAGTCTTTGTAAAACTAACCCATGTGTAGGTCCACGTCCTCGTCGGCTGGTCGACGATGCTGTCGCAAAAGAAATATGTAAGTCTACTGTATTAATAGAAGTCTTTAAAAGAAATATTTGTGTAGACTTACATGTACTGCTCGATGTGTGCACGACTAAGGGATCAGACGCTTGTGATGTAATATGTGACGGCGATGCTGTCTCTGCCGCATCACGGGTGGAAGGAGTAGATCTAGTGCTCAAACGACGTGATCTCTCACCTGGTGCCATCACTGGATATGTGCGAGGTATAAACTTATAAAATTATATAATGTTAGTACAAGTGAAATATACTAAAACATTACACAACTAATGTTGATGGTAGAATGCATTTATGTTTATGCTTAGAGAGATGATTAAAATATGATTAGACCATTACACTATAATGCAAGCTGAATATAATAAAACTATATATATTAACCTATAACCTTTGGAAATTTTATTACATATTTTCATTCTATATTAAATACACATTTCCTTGTAATACGAAACAACTCTTAGGTGAATTATCCGAAGTCTCCCTGCGTAAGTTATTGTATGCTACAGAAGTATATGTCAAGTTGTGTGAAGCACTCGCCATTGTTACAGCCAACATGCCAGTTCGCAAAAGGAGAAATTGGGTCTCTCGAGACTCCATTCAGATGTCCAAGTGACATAACTACATCTTCTATACGAAGTTTCCCGCGGTTATATTCCTCTGTCAGCTTTGAAATTTCTCTGAGATTGTTTAATCTGTCATTTGAGTTAGCGTCGATATATTCCTTCCTACACTCATCGACCAGATCGGGTATCTCTTTGGCCCTACTAGAAGAAGATAGGGCAGGAAAGTCCATCCACAACAGCTGATGAAGTATGTTGCGTGCTTTCTCTATGCTCCGGTTTGAGAAGTACATAATTAGAAATTGACTCAATTGTAAATATGGATTATAAAAAAGTCAAATAAAGGAATAAAACATGACTTGTTATTTTCATGTATACATGTAATACACAAATTATTCGAATTGAAAAATGACATGTAAATTATGTGTATATTTAATAATCGCCGTCTGTATCACTATCACTTAGGATTATTTCTTTATCACCATTACTATCGCTGATTAGTATTTTCTCTTCATCGTCTGCAACATCGTCATCAATGAAACCGCTATCATCTCTAGTAATGTTATGTATTATTGAGGCATTAACATGATCATGTGGCACATCATCTCTGTCTAATTGTACCACATCAATATCAACATTTGGATCAGTCCCCATACCCCCAGATGGCATGTCTTCTTAATATGCTTATTCAACCTTAGATGTTTCATTTCCCACATCCTCGTTATCTTCAACTTCTGGTACGAGAATGCCAAATATGTTCCTGGACTTTATTTTTTACACTATGTGCCAAGAGCTGCCTAACTTGGTGTCAGCGATGTAAAATACTTGTTCGGCCTGGCTGACGAGGACAAATGGGTCATCCTTAAACCACTTGCGAGATAAATTTATGCTCGTAAAGTAGTTTTCAGTTTGTATTCCCAACTTTTTATTTTTAATGTCCCACAATCACATTTAAATAAGTACACTCACTTTCTCATACAATAACTTAGCTTAATAATATCTGTCAAAACGCCATAAAAGTCTTTTTCTACCTCATCATGTGTTCCCTTCACAACCACCCCACTATTTTGTGTGGTCCTATACTTCTCACGTTCTTCAGTGTGGAACCGAATCCTATTTACAATACAACCTATATATCTAGATACACATCTATTAGGGCCACACGTTAGTGAGTAGAGTACATCAAACGCATCTGCAGAGTTGCTAATGTGCAACATCTTCATCTATTATCACGTACAAAATGTAATTGTTTAGGAATTTTCTTAGGTTTAAATATTGTGCAATACAATAAAATTCTAAGTGTGGTGAGATATAATGTAATATCTTACACATTTTGTGAACCTTTTAGAAACTGATCCTGATGCATTCGATCATAATTTTTCAGGTATTGGGACTTCATCTCCTCAATGTGCTTGTTACACATAATTAGCATGTCATCAGCAAGAAACATTAAGATCATTGTATGTAGATATATAATTATCAAGGGAAGACTTACTCTAACTATGACTCTATTCCTTTACAGTTATGCAACACATACCAATGCACCTTTGCTAGATCCTCAAGGACCATATCCTGAAATATTGGGGATCCTAAAGGATGGACGTTATGTGCAAATACAGATATAAGTCCTTGTTAATGCTCATGTCCTTCATCGGCATTCTGATCTTCTCAGTTGAATCTAGTCTCTATGCCACGAAGATACATGGAGAAAAATGTCAAACACTCATTATCAATGTACGCCTCAGCAATGGATCCCTCTGGGCGTGCCTTATTCCTCAAAAATCATTTTAGTGTATGAAGGTATATGTACACAAAACTATATGTTAAAAAAATGGATATATGTAGTTTATGGAATGAATAAAAATTTTAATAGGTTCTACCACCTTTCGATTGGATACATCCAACAATATTGTATTGGGCCTGCAAGTTTTACCTCATGCGGTAAGTGAATCGCTAGGTGTGCCATGATATTGAAAAATACAGACGAAAATATTCTTTCAAGTTTGCAAAGGATTACGACAATGTCCCTCTCTAGTCATTTAATAACCTCTACATTCAACGATTTTGAACACAAATCTTTAAAGAATATCTCCAACTTAATCAGCGCCGCACTGATATCCTTGCTTAGGAATCCATGAATTGCAATCAGTAGTAGACGTTGAAGAAAGACATGACAATCATGACTTTTCATTCCTGATACCTTACAGTCCGTAATGTTTACGTGCCGAGATATATTTGACGCATACCCATCGAAAAACTTCATCGATATCAACCATTCACATAAACATTTTTCTCCAGTTTTGTCAATGTGTAGCAGGTTGCTGGTATAGTATATGAATTTTTATTTGGTTGCAAGTGCAACTCTTTCCTTAAACCCATTGCTTGTAGATCCAATTGAGCCTTGAAATTGCCATTTATTTTCTTCTCTATGTTCATTAATGTTCCAAAAACATTGTCACATGTATTCTTTTCAATATGCATGACATCCAATTTCAGATCACTCCAATAGGGAAACTAAAAAAAATGCTCTTCTTCCTCCAATTATAGTCCAATACTGTATATTTCCTCTTCTTCAAGTGCGATGCCTTTCCAAATCTAACTTCTCTAATGTTACTCAGTTATTGTATCATATCTTCTCTAGATAGCTCTTTCGGTGGTGGCCTATGATCATGTTTGCCATTAAAGATGATTGTCTTCCTACGCCAACTATGATCGCTCGGAAGGAAGTAACAATGGCCCATATAACATGTTTTCTTACCATGCTTCAATGACAATGAATAAGTCTCAATAATACATGTAGGACATGCCAACTTTCCCTTCGTGCTTCACCCAGACAAATTCCCATATGCGAGGAAGTCATTTATTGTCCACAAGACAGCCGCATGCAATCGAAATGTCTGTCCTGTAAATGTGTCATACGTCTGTACACCTTGACTCCACAACTCATTTAACTCATCTACTAACGGTCGCAAATACACATTAATATTATTCCTAGGTGACCTGGGTCCAGGAATAAGCAACGACATCATGAAAAATGACTCCTTCATACACAACTAAGGAGGTAAATTGTAGGGCATAAGTACCACTGGCCACATACTGTACGAGTTACTCATATTACCAAATAGATTAAAACCATCACTTGTAAGACCTAGTTGAACATTACAAGAATCCTATGCAAACCAATCATATTGCTTGTTAAAATTTTACTAGGTTTAAGAGTCCACAGGGTGCCTCAGTGTACTATCATCATGAACGCGTTTCTCCTTATACCACCTCATATCTTCGGCCGTCTTGCGAGACGTAAATAATCTTTACAATCTAGGTTTCAATGGGAAGTACCTTAACACTTTCTGTGAGATTTTCTTATGCTTGGCTTCGTTATACTTTCACCTAGACTCTCCACATTCTGATCACTCTTCAACATTTTCATGTTATTTCCAATATAATACACAATCATTTATACATGCATGAATGAGGATGTAACTAAGACCCAAGTCTCGTATCAAGGATTTTGCCTTGTAATGGGACTTAGGCAATGTCTCACCGTCCAGTAATGCTTCTTTCAACAAGTCAAGCAACATGTCAGATGATTTGTTACTCCAACGATTTATTGCCTTGAAATGAAGTAACCTTGTAAGAAAATTCAACTTGGAGAATTTCTCACACTCCAGATAAAGTGGACGTTGTGCATCCCTCAACAATCTAATAAACTTTTCTAATTCGACATCACCCATAAGAGAAATATCTTGGCTACTACTTGTCGCTGCAAAATTAGTATCCACAATTGTTCCCCTGAACACATCCCCTATTGTAACGTCCTGAAAAAATCCGTACAAAGATCCGAGTACCACCTTTAGCAGAAATCACTTAGGATCAAATCCTTTAGAAATTTAATGAGAATTAACTAGCGTTAAACTAGATTACCTATGAAATTAGCACCAATCACTTTAAATACGATCTGCAAGACCCAAAACTTGTAGAATTGTCAACATTACATTACCCTGAAATCTAGGATCAATCTCTAAACCCAGTTGCTCTCGGGAGCACAATAAAACTCCGTATCAGACCTGGAATGCTGTAACACTCCGAAAATCGGGGTTCGGGTAGAAACCCAACTCCCGAGTTTCAAAACGTCACTTATACAACATAGATAATGATAAATACATGTTGTCTGTAGAATTGAATTAAACAAGATTGAGACTAAGCCAAAACAGCATATCATACTCCAGAGACAGTTAAATTAGCAAGCGGAAGACTGTGATAAGTATATAAAATATATAATTAATTGTAAGTCTTCAGAGTGTGAACATGTTACCAGGTTAATTAAATACATGTATACTCAAAAAATGGAAAGAAAAGAATATACATGAGTACTCCAACAATATAAAAATGACAAGAGTCATGGTGTCTAATCAACCTCCCTGTAATCCCGTCGATCAGAACACGCATAAAGGAGGGATCCTCATCATCATCATCAAGTTCGGCTCCGCTTCATAAGCAGCGCCATCATCTGCAACTAAAACAGGGACTGGTTGGTGTGAGCGACACCATCCCGTATCGTGGGAGTGAGTAGCTAACTCAGTGGAATAATAGAGCAAAGATTAGCATGTTCTCAAATCAATCACGTGATAATAGTAAAGCAATGAAACAAACATTCCTAGATTCTGTTGTTAATATATGCATGAAATGACATGATGGATGCCCTCACCGACATACTCCCTCATACGGCACCATCTACGTCCGCGGCATTCTTTCTTCCCGTAGTGCTCCACATCTTCCAGGCACATGCAATGCAATATGGATAATGATTACCAAGTTGTTATTAGTCCTTTTCATACAGCAAGATTGAGAAACTAGGTACCTTGCTTATATCAATCCCAACACAGATCCTATCTAGGGTCGTCACTCCTAGTAATCTCATACGATGTTATATTTATAGGTCGTTGCAAGGGCTGCCAGGGCTGTTACTTGCACTCGTTGCACCGCTCCCCCATCACCTTATCAATACAGGCCTAATTATCCTTAAGACTGCATCAAGACTCGTCGCCCCCATGCGGTGTCACTACAAAGGGCTCGTCACCTGATCAGTGTAGGCCGACAACAAGAATATAATGTCCCATACCACCATAATCTACTCAGAGTAGGGTGTTCACTGGTCACTACGGGAAGGTTTGTGGCCCCAGTGTAGGCCGACAGCTCGACCACGGTGTCCCATACCACCATGCCCGGCTCATGAGTCATTATGAATCAAGGTACCATGGTTAACAGGGTTTTCAATGGTAAGTTCAGTACCCTAGGTTCAAGCAGTTATGACTCATACAGGGTGAACATACAATGTCCAGTCGGGTTACGTGACGGGCTCGACTAGCACGAGCGCATCTCAAGCTGAACGACATGAAGTTCATGAAACACCTCGTGTGGCCTAACCACTGCTGCCAACCCAAAACACGACTCGCATTCATTGACGCGTCCTTTGTAGTACCTAGAAACTAACCACGAATTTGATCCATTACCGACTGCCTGGACTAGGTCATAGCCCCAAGCATTTGTGCATCAACATCAGTAAGCATATGTGAGTAACAGAAATGAAATACAACATTGTAAGCATGTTGACACATGTTATGACATACAACTTAAGCAAATCATCCCACACATGCATTTCATGTATATAATGAAATCAATACATATAGCCGACATGACGAAAATCATTTACATCAGCATATTACTTGAGAATTCAATCTCAAAACTCATACACAACACCATTTACTCAATACATACTAATACAAACATTTATACAAACACTTAGACTACACACTTTAGTCTACATAGCGTATGTCGACTCAAAGTGCGCTTAAGGGCGAATCTCTTCGCCAAACCAACCATGCACGCATTCCTAATATTCTAACATGATAAATAGCCATGGAAAACATTTTATCAAAATATGCATGTATACAGTATTTCCTACAAATGACTAAAATGCCCTAAATCTCATATTTTCTGTACATTTACGAAACAGAAAACGGACAGCATGTTGTACATGTCAAACGGCCTCCGTCGATAATCTACTATTAAACGACATTGAAAGCGTTGAAATCAGCCAATTAAAGCGTCTAAAATCTGCACTATTTTACCCTAGATGTGTATCATTCCGAACGGAGCATATATGCTTCGTCTACGGCGAACCGGCGACCTAATACACAAGATGTATAAGCTACTTCGCTATTGGAATTGACAGAACCTTAAATCAGCAAGTGTTGAGGGTTTTCCTTACCTAGAAATGTGTTGGAATCACCGGCAAAGTGATCGGGATACGTTGCTTAAGCACATGCAACAGATAGTGCAGGTGGCAGGAAGATCACTCCCACACTCTCTCACAAACTCTCACTTTTTCTCTCTCTCTAGCTAGGGTTTCTAGTAAATTCAGATGAGTGAGATATGTGAGGGTTTATAGCCCTTTTATAAGCTAAAACCTTTCCAAATTAGGCTTGGGAACAAAGTTCACTTGAGGTATAACCAAATCGGGGTTGTTCTGGTCTAAAAGAGCATTTCGGGAGATCCCCTGGTCGAACGCGGTCGGATTTAAGCTCATGGTCACTGGATGCTGCTCACACCCAGTTTTTAGTCCGGTAGAGTTCCCAGATCGCACGTGGCGGTCCAGTTTCAGTTCAGTGGTCATCGCACCTAGATCAGGTCTACAACTCTCATGATATGAAAGAGAAATTTTTCCTGATCCGAGAGTGTAATTTGGCTGAATTCTGACGGTCAGAACGCTTAATAATAACGCGCCAAGTCACATGCCAGATTTGGATTTAAATTTCCAAATCTAACCCTTTTCTCACTCTCTTCACTTCAGGCTCAATGAAATAGCCTCTGAACGTCGGTTGGGCTTGATTTTCGAAATGATTGTCAAGTCCAGCTAAGCGGTCATAACGGTCTAAGATTGTAGGTATCGGATTTTTGACGCGCGGTCTAGATCCAGTACGAAGTTTTAAAAGGTTCCTGAGAGCAAACGGGTTTAGAGTTTGATCCAAGGTTTCAGGATATTATAGTGTCATTGATTCTATAAGTTTTGGGTCTTGTAGAACGTATTTAAAGTGTTCAGAGACAATTTCGCAGCTACTCTAGCGTAGCGCTAGCTAACTTACACTTAATTTCTAAAGGAATTAATCCTAAGTGATTTCTTTGGCTCTGGAATTAGGTTCTGAGAGGTTACCAAGGTGTTATGGTTGACCCATTGCCTAAGGACATCTAATCCCAGGTTGGCAAAAATTCAGGGTGTTACAACTACACATCGAAAATTCGATAGCGGCGAACTTAGACAATTATGACCTCCTGGTTGGACTTGACAATCACCTTGAAAATCAAGTCCAGATGATGTCCTGAGACTATTTTCTTAAGTTCGGAGTGAAGTGTGTGAGACAAGTGAATATATTTAAAAATTAAATATGAATTTAAGTAATCTGAGTCGTGTCGCTTGCGGGCCATTTATAAGCATTCTACCCATCAAAATTTGACCCAAATTTATCCTCGGATCAGGGAAGATGGCCCACACATGCCAATGTACTTGTGGCCCTGATTGAGTTTTGGTGACCGTTGAATTGAAACTGGTCCGCCACGGTCGATCTAGAAACCCGATCGGACTGAAAACTTAACTTGATCAAGATCCAATATTTGTGAGCTTAAGTCCGACCACATTCAGCAAAGAGACCTCCAGAAATGCTCCGTTGGATCGAAACAACCCCGATTTAGATATAACCTAAGTATATCATGGCCCTCAGACTATTTTCGTTAGTTCTGGGCCTATATAAGGACCTTAAATCCTCTCTCACAAATTCCATACGAATTCTAAACCCTATCTAAGATAAGAGAGAAGAAAAAGAGAGAGAAAGTGAGAGAGAAGTTGGAGATTCTCCCAGGGATTCTACCCTGCCTCTCTACGTGCCTAATCCACCTATCTGAATCGTTATTCCGATGATTTTAATACCATACATAAGTAAGAAATCCTAATCCTAACCTGTTCTAAGGTTTTCAATAGTCTAAGTAATGATGTAGCTAACCTACTTCATGTTCTAGGTTGTAAATCCGCCATTGACGAAGACTTATCGTCTAAATCATATCCGTTACACGTTTACCGATTTAAGGTGTGGACTATATACATTTAGGTTATGGTTTTTAAGACTTTTAATGTCAGATAATGATTTATTACTGACGTGGGTGCCATTACACATGCTAAATACGCTATCTATTTTGCTTTACATCTATATATGAACTATGTTGTGTAAAGACTATTTCATGTTTTTGTTGAAATGTTTGTATGCATTTGAAATCCGATGTTGTGATTGCAATGATTAATTGTTATAGGAACATGGTTGTTATGTATACGACAACTCCTTGGTAAAAGAATTTGCCCTAATACGTCATACGGCCGACATACGTGATGTATGTTGAAAAGTATAGTCTAAGTGTTTGTAAAAATGCCTGGATGAGATAGGAATTCGTAAAGTGTGATTTTTAAGGGAATTGGGGTATGAATCCCAACTACCTTACTTGTATGTATGATTTCCTTCATGAATTGTTGAGCCTAATTATTCATGTTAATTATGTGTATGATTTCCTCCATGTACTGTATATTCATGTTTAAGTTATATTCCATAACATGTCGTATGATTGTAGGATTTGATTTAAATATGCATTATTATAATTGTACGTAGTTGGGACTGTATCACAGTCCAGGTAATCGATAATAGTTCTCAAACTGGTGGTTGAGGCTATTTTCACCACACAGGGTGTGTTCGACGAATCTGAGTTGTATTGGGAGGTTCGACAGTGGTTAGGCCACATGGAGTGCTTATGCATTTCATGTCGTTCAACTCAGCGTGCGCTCGTCCTAGTCGAGCTTGTTAATTAACCCGATTGACCCGATATATGTTCACCATGTTTGGACGTTATTGTTTGAATCTAAGGTACCAAACTCACCAGTGAAGCCCTATTAACCTTGGTACCTCGATCCGTTAAGACTCATGAGCCGGACATGGTGGTATGGGACACCGTGGTAGAGCTGTCGGCCTACGCTGGGGCGACGAGCCTTCCCATAGTGACCAGTGAGCAACCCAGACTCGTGAGCCGAATATGGTGGTATGAGACACTATATTTATGCTATTGGCCTACATGGATTGGTGACGAGCCCTTTGTAGTGACCTCGAGCATACCCTGAAACTACGTTGAGGCGATGAGACTTATTGTAGTATCTAGGGTATAATTAGACCTGTATTGATTGGTGACGAGCCCTTTACAGCGATCTAGAACTATAACATCGTATAAGATTCACTAGAATTGACGACCCTAGAATGGATCATTATTTGGGTATTGATATAAGGGAGGTACCTTAGTTTTTCAATCCTGTTGTATGAAAAGGACTAATAAGAACTTAGTAATCATGCTCATAACATCGCACTGCATGTGCCGTTGGTGTTAGTGTAGAGCATAGTGGTAGTGATTCATGCCACGATCGTTAGATGTTATCGTAAGAGGGAGTGCTGGTGAGAGCATGCATCATTACCTCATATCATCCTTGCATTAACAAGAGTATCTAGGACATGTTTGATTGAACCGTGTTATCATCACTGCTTGATTGAATTGATAACATGTTAACCTTTGCTGTATAGTTCCACTGAGTTGATCACTCACTCCCACGTTCTGGGACCGTGCTTAAACTCCAACCAGACTCTGACTTAGTTGCAGGTGATGATGTGATACTCGAGGCAGAGCATGAGTATGAGGATGATGAGGAGGCGTTCTCCTTCATGCAATTCTCAGGCGGGTTCATGTGAGTCATGTCCTGATTGACGGGGATTCAGGGCTATGTTTGTAGTGGTCTATCACATTTTGATATTTATATTTTGGGATAAATACTTGTAATTATGACCTGGCAGAGCATACATATCTCGGGGACTTATATTGGTATATATATTTCTTCAATCTTCCACTTGGGTATTCTAACTGTCCCTAGTTTATGTTTGCTGTTTTGGCTTAATCTATTTCATGTTTTATGTACTAATACAGACAACATTCATCCATCATCAAAAATATTGCATAAGTGATGTTTTGGAACTCGGGAGCTGAGTTATGCTCGACCCCCGATTTTTAGGGCGTTACACCTATGATATCTTGCATTTCGTCAACATCTTTATCTTCATCCTTCGACAAAATTGGGTTAGTAAGTACTTCAGTGGCCTCAACTCTTTGGTAGAACTCTTCACCATGATGGATCCACCAAATGTAAGCTTGGTCAATCCCAATTATGAACAAATCGTCTTCTACTTTGTCTAAAGTCTTATTTATCATGTTCATGCATTTTCGACATGGACACCTAATCCTATTGCCTGAATCTGCCTGATTATGTGCAAATTCCATGAACTGTTTTACCCCTTGTATATACTCTGGGTCAAACCTGTTCTTAGCTCACATCCAACTCTTATCCATCTCTACAATGAAAAGATTAGAGTTAGTTTATGGAAATAAGTTTAAGATTATAGATCTAGGTTATAGGCTTAGGAATTTAGGTCCTGGTTCGGGTTCGTGTTTATGTTTAGGTTTAGGTTATATGTTTATGCTATAGGATTAGGTTATAGGATTAGGTTTATATTTAGGTTTAGGTTATAGGTTATAGGTTATATGTTTAAGTTTAGGTTATAGGTTATATGTTTAGGTTTAAGTTATAGGTTATAGGTTTAAGTTTAGGTTATATGTTTAAATTATAGGTTATAGGTTTAGGAATTGGTTTAGGTTAAAAGTTATATGTTTAGGTTTAGGTTAGTTATAGGTTTAGGTTTGTGTTATAGGTTTAGGTTTAGGTTATAGGTTTAGGTTTAGGTTTATGTTTAGGTTTAGGTTTATAGGTTATAAGTTATATGTTTATAGGTTTATAGGTAATAGGTTATAGGTTATAGATTTAGGTTTAGGTTTAGGTTCGGGTTTACTTTATAGGTTTAGGAATTTAGGTTTGGGTTCGGGTTTAGGTTTAGGTTATAGGTTATAGGTTTAAGTTTAGGTTATATGTTTAAATTATAGGTTATAGGCTATATGTTTAGGAATTCGGGTTCGGGTTTGGGTTTGGGTTCAGGTTTAGGTTATAGGTTTAGGTTTACATTTAGGTTATAGATTAAAGGTTATATGTTTATGTTAGGTTATAGGATATAGGTTTAGGTTTAGGTTTAGTTTATAGGTTATGATTCAATTTTTGGATCGGACTGGGCATAACATAGTTCAGACACCGAACATTGCATGAAAAATGAAATATAAACTTGTAACGAAGTGTTGATTGAACGCCCACCATTAAAAACTTCTTGGGGCCACGAAAGTTTTGGATCAAGCCAAAATATAATTTTTTTCCCTTCTTCCAAGTTTGTATGACATAATCAATAGGCTATATATCAAATAACCATTAAAATGTGGCTTAGGATTTTTGAATGGTGAAAATTCAATCACTACTTTTTCCCATGGTGTGGTCCACTTCCGGTTTAGACCTACCTCATTTTTTGGGATAAAGTCCTAAAATTTTCATAAACACGAATCTGCTCCAAAAAATTTGAGGTAATACATAAACACGGCCTTTCCAAATGGCTAGGCCACTCTAATGCTGTCCATAGGAAATGGACAACTTCATCATGATCATAACAGTGGTTCCCACCTTCCAAGGACCCCCGCTCAACATTCAAATAGCTCCGATGGACATCCGGGTTTGATCTAACAATTTTGAGCTAATACATAAACACGGGCCTATCCAAATGGCCAGGCTACCTATATTGTTGTCAATAGGAAATGGACAGCTACTCATCATGGTCATAACAGCAGTTCCCACCTTCCAAGGACCTCTGCTCAATTAAATCCTAAATTAGTTACCCATCCAAGGTTGGATAGATTGTAATACTTTCATATTCCCATTTGTTAGTCCACGCTTAAAATATGACAGCATCTCCCCATGCCTCTCCAAATAAGTTGATCTTACATTATATTCTGATGCTAAATATCTAAAGCAATGTAAAGATATTTGACATTGGATACGGAATGGAAGAAACAGATCCAGAGAGAAACGAGGAAATGGATCGAAGATCAAGTATGAACATTTAAATAGATTATATGAAAGCATACTATCCATCTAACCTTGAACTGTCTAAAATGAGACAATTTGAACGATTTCTATGCCACCAAAAACACACCATATCTATGTATGGCCCCATAGAAATCCTCAAACGGGTAACTAATTATCTAACTTACAAATCACAATTACAAGTCACAACTATAAACTAACTAATCACAACAATAATTTAAGACAAAAAAATGTAATATACAAGCTCATTAAGGTTTGCAAGGACCATTTTAGGCAATAGAAGGAAATGGAACAATATACACATTTTATCTTCATACTAAGAAAAGAAATACAATGCTCAGTAAACAAACATTTCTAACAAACATCTAACTCATGGGGAAAACTTATTAATTTTGGATGTTATGGCTTCTATTGCTCACGTTAATTCCTCTGTTATTTAGTTAATTCTTGTTTCCTTGCTGATGCATATACATGGCACCTTAGGTTATGACATTGTAAAAAAAATGGAAAGGCTATAAAAATGCTTTTTCTATAATACTGTTTGGGGCTTATTGTGATGTAAGGCTGACATCCAATCTATACATAAGGTTGTTCCCTTCACATTCATTTTGTATTAGTACATAGCGGGCTAGCCTTGTGGGGCATGGGGTTGGGCCCCTAACTTAGTTTGAGGGTCGAGCTCAAGCTTGAAATCTCAGTACTGTGTTCGGGCCATGCCAGGTTGGGGTCAATGATGAATGGCTTGGTCTAATAATCAAGTGGGTCACTATTATACAAAATATGAAGACACTTGTGAGGGTTCTATTCAACTTCCATGTGTAGTTTAACGACACTTTTTGGATCCGGTGTCATGTTTCTATCATCAACCATTTATGTGATGGGACTCGTTACAGATGGAGGGGATATCACTACAAATTTCTTAATCTTAGACTATTTCAAACCTTTAATCATGTCACTCTTTTCCTTACAAGTCCTGCCCTAGGTTGTCCGAGGCCTTTTTAGCCCAATTAGGGTTAGGGCCGGACTATAGTCAATGTTTAGGCCCTAGCTAGGCTCATTGCCATGCCAACCTTGTATACCGAAAGTCATGAGGATCTAAAATATAAGTGGTACCATAGGGAACAATTAGGATGGGGATTCCCACCATTAAAACCTTTCACATTATGTGGGTCCCAATGTGTTTAGTATATGCCATCTAATCTATTCATAAGATGCACCCCATATCCTTCAAAAAAAGAAAAAAGAAAAAGAAAAAAAGGAGATGCACCCCATCAGGATGCATTGACATTCCAAATACCAGGCCATTCCAAAACTTAGGTGGGCTTCACCATTTTATTTGAGATTTTCAGCATTATTTTACAGTGTGGTCCACTTGAGTTTTTGATGGACCAAATTTTTGGGCTCCATGGAGAATGAGGGGGCTCACATGATGGATGGAGTGGAAGTCTTGAACACATCATGGTGGGCTAATATTCAAAGGGAGTCGACCTCAATTCTTTATACAATATATATGGGGAGTTAATTTGATACTTCAGCTGGGTATGAGTTTAATATGCAAGCACTTAGAAAATGTACACGAAGCATATATTAACTCACATTGAACCAACTAAATTGTGGGTCACATTGTTGCTGAGCCAGTTTAAAGATTAGTTTGTTCAAACAATTATGTGGAGATTTGTTTACTGAAATAGGACTGTTGGATATTTTCAATTTTAACCATCTAATCAATTTCCACAATTTGGATAGTCAGTGAATTATAGAGTTGTAGTGTTTGGTTAGGGGATGCATTAGGCAAGGACCCACAATTTGGACAGTTTAGTTTGAACTGTTTGCATTCAGGTATGTAATCTCTAGGTAAGTCTAAGTGCCTACTTAACATTTTCCACACTATGCCGGCATCAATGATTTTCTTATAAACTCATTTTACTAATTAGAGTTTTTACAATAAATTTCTTGAATAAATATGAGTTTATCAATAATATATTCAATAATCAAAACTCCTAGGTTATTCTTTTCCAGGGGTAAAAGGCCAAAATGTTGCCTTCTATTTTTTCTTTAGAAAGTGATAAAGTTGAAAATTTTGGGACCCACGTGGTATGTGTATGACTTCCAACCCGTCCAACATATGCACCCCATGGTGATGATCCGATGAACCTAAAATTTGAGGTATCTAATAATAAGGTGGGCCAAATCATAAAACCAATATGCACCACCTAGAAATATCCAAATTCACATGTATCCTGTCTAATGATTTGATTAGCCATATTTTTGGTTCATGTGATCATCAAGGTGGTTGCATATGTACTGCGTGGGCCCCACAATATTAGGCAATATCACTTTTCTAAAAAAAAATAAAATTGAGGCCATTATTGTAAATCTTCCTTTGAACAAAATTGTTATGAAATTCCCTTTAAAAACATGCCCCACAATTCCTGACCATGTCACTTTTGAAAAGGAAAACACCATATACAACTGTTGAGAGTAGACATTGACACATAGAAACATTCCTGATTGTTTATAGGGCTAAATGAGATGTGTTTCAGACATCTAACCCATCTGCTATATGTGTCCCACTTAGATGAAGGGTTAGGGTTTTTACCTTTCGATCTTTGAGGAAGAGAACGAGAGGAGTTTGAGTTAGAGCCTCGATCATGAGTCCATGCTGAAAATTGGGTTCCTGAGCTCTGAGGGGGGGGGGGGGGGGAGAGAGAGAGAGAGAGAGAGAGAGAGAGAGAGAGAGAGAGAGAGAGAGAGAGAGAGAGAGAGAGAGAGAGAGAGAGAGAGAGAGAGAGAGAGAGAGAGAGAGAGAGAGGATGCGAGAGAGACTTAGAGAGGAGGGAGAGGATGTGTGAGAGAGAGAGGGCTGAGAGAGATAGAAAGAGAGGATGTGAGAGAGAGAGAGAGGACCGAGAGAGATAGAGAGAGAGATAGAGGATGCGAGGAATTGCTGACGGAGATGGACGGATGCGGATTTCCTGCGAAAGACTATGTTAAGGAAGTTCCTGCGCAGATTTTGTGTGGATCCTACATAGTTGTTTGTGTGAAATCTAACCCCTTTATCCATTTTTTAAGCTCATTTTATGACGTGGGACCAAAATCGAGGAGGATCAAAAACTCAAATGGGCTACATAAGAGGAAACAGTGGAGATTTAGTGACCACCACTCAATTATTTATATGTTCATAAAAGTTTTGGACGATATATTTTTTTTTTTAGTTTTTTCACTTTATCTAAGTGAAAATGACCTTATAAATGGTTTAGATGGCATACAAATAGCAAGGTAGAGCCTAGGAAGGTTTCAACGGTAGGCATTCCTTTCCCCACTGTTTCATCTCCTATGGCCCACTTGAGTTTTGGATCCTACTCATTTTTGGTAGAATGTCTTAAAATGAGGTCAAAAAATAGATGGACGGCTTTGATTTCTCACAAACATCGCAATGGGCCCCACCTAGAACCCTTGCGCAGGAACGTCTTGCGAAAGGCTTTCATAAGAAATTTGTGTCCGAGACGGATTGGTTACTCCCCCTAACACCAGCCCCGTGGCTGGTGGTCGGTGCTCTGTGGGCCCCACCATGATGTATGTGTTTCATCCATTCCGTTCATCCATTTTTATAGAGCATTTTATGGTTTTATACAAAAAATGATAAGGATACAAATCTTAGGTGGACCACACCATAGGAAAAAAATAATGATTGGATATCCACCATTAAAATCCTCCTAAGACCCACTGTACTATTTATTTAACATCCAATATGTTGATTAGGTCGTAAAGATCTAGATGAAGGGAAACAAAATATCGGCTTGATCCAAAACTTTTATAGCCCCCAAAACATTTTTGATGTTTAACGTTCATTTAACACTGTTTCCTTTAACGTGGTCCACTTGAGATTAAGATATACCTCATTTTTTCTTTCATACCATAAAATGATCTATAAAAATAGATGGATGGAATGGATGAAATACATAAATCATGGTGGGGCCCATAGAGCACCGATCACCAGCCAATGGCTGGTGGCAGTGGGAGTAGCCAATCCGTTTCCGTCGCTGACATAGGGCGTCACTTGGACGCCCTACAGTCAGTGACGTCACCAAGTTTTGTGGGCTCCACTATGATGTATTTGTTATATCACACCATCCATCCATTTTGAGATTTCATTTTAAGTCATGAGCGAAAGAATGAGGTAGACAGAAACTGTAGTGGACCCCACCACAAAAAACACCGGGGAGAGTGATTTCCACCGTTGAAACTATCTTAAGGCCCATCATAGTGTTTATTTGAAATCCAACCTATTCAAAAGTTAAAAAATACATGAAATATGAGAAAACAAAAATATCATCTTCATATAAAACTTTTATTGCCTTTAGAAGTTTTTAATGGTGGGCGTCACTGTCCCACAATTTTTGTGCTGGGGTCCACTAGAGCTTTGGATTTAACTCGTTCTTTGGATATTGCCCTAAAATGATCTCTCCAAATAGATGGAAGGTGTGGATATAAAACATACATCATGGTGAGGCCCAAAAATGAGAGGTATATAAATATCAGGTGGACCACACCACATGAAAACAATTTTGATTGGATATCCATCATTAAAATCCTAATAAGGCCCACTGTACCATTTATTTGGCATCTAATCTGTTTATTAGGTCATATAGGCCCAGATGAAGGGGAAAAACAAAAATCATCTCGATCCAAAACTTTTATGGCCCCCAAAATGTTTTAAATGGTTGCGCTCATTCGACACTGTTTCTTATAATGTGGTCCATTTAAGATTGGGATATGCCTCATTTTTGGCCTCATGCCATAAGATGATCTTTAAAAATATATGGACGACATGGATTAAACACATACATCATGGTGGGGCCCGTAGAGCACCAACCACCAGCCATTGGATGATGTCTGGGGGAATAGCCAATCCGTTCCCCTTATTTGTGGTGGGGTCCATTTAATCTTTGGATATGATTCATTTTTTGGATAATTCTCTAAAATGATCTCAAAGAATTGATGAATGGTGTGGGTTGATTCCAAATTTATAGGTAAATCCAAAACTCAAGTGCACCATGCCACATGAAACAATGTGGGATAATGATTTCGACTGTTGATATTATACCTTCCTTGGGCCCACAATAATGTTTATTTGACATCCAACATGTTCAGAATATCAAAAAGATATGAATGAAGAGAAAATACAAACATTAGCTTGATCCAAAACTTCTATGAATGTTATTTTTAATGGTGGACGTTCAATACCCACTTTGTCGGGACTTTTTTTTAATCCATCTTGGCTTTGAAAGTGTCTGCGATCCATGATCCATTTAGTCCATCAGACAAAAAATCATATTTTCACCATGAATCTTAAATTTCATTCCAATATAATAGTTATGTAGATCACATCACAGTGAAAAGTGTGAAATGACATATAAAACATCTAAATTCACATTTTTGTACACATGAACATTTGAATACAATTGATTTCAGGAAACTCAATCTTTCTTTTGTCTAGGATTGGATGAATAGATTAGATTGCGTGTATATTGTAAGGTGATCCTACACACAATTAAGAAGATTTTAAGAGATTTCTAATCTCATTTTTTCCCATTGTGTAGAGAATCAGAACGTTGAATCCCTCTGATTTTTAATTCCAAATGTAAATACATGGTGGGCCACCTTATAGACGGGTTAGATCTTATCCATATGAATCCATCCTAAACAAACCAGCAAATGTAACGCGTTCATCCATACAAAAGTAACGGCGGAAAAATTTGTATATTTAATTACTATTGATTGATCCATCATCAGCGAATGCAGGCTTTTTAAGCGAGAAGATTAGATGTCGCCTCAGTCTCATCCAACATGGTGCCACCTTGACTGTCGGGCCCATATGGATAAATGTATTTTGTATGCACGCCGTCCATCCATGTTTTCAGCTCATTTTTTCTAGAGTTAGATCCCAAAACTAAAGCATATCCAAATCTCAAGTGGACCACACCACAAGAAAAGTGGGAATTGAACAATTACTGTTTATAACTTATTGGGACCATCAACATTTGAATCAAGCTGATATCTTCATTTTTCCGTCATCGACATCTTTCTGACCTTATCAACAGGTTGGATGAAAAACAAACATCACTGCAGGCCCTAGTAGGGTTTCAACTGTGAACATTGTTGTTCCCACAGTTTTCTGTTGCGTCGTCTATTTCAAGTTTGGATATCCTTCATTTTTTTGTCTTTTAACCTAAAATGAGCTGAAAAAATAGATGAACGGCATCGATTAAACACATAAATTAAGTTAGGCCACAAATTATCCATACGCGTGGTGAGAATGGAAACATTAACCATTGAAATCTTCATGGGATCGCCATGATGTTTTATTATAAAATATTTCAAAAAAAAAAAAATTAAAATACAAAATTTGAATTTTTATTTTCAAAATCTCATAAATTTTCTCATATTTTAATTTTTTTTTTTCAAAATTTTTCTCAAACACTGTTAAAATTTTAAAACTTCTCAATATTCTTTTTCATGTGATATTACAAATCATTTAAATATTACTTTTTAATTATAAAAAATAAAAAAATTTTCACTCATATAATATAAAAACTATATATTTCCTTTCTAGATATAGGGCATACAAGATTGATTAACAATTATAGTGAAATTTTATTTAAACATTTAAAGTTATTTACTCTTCAATCTGGACTGATTAGATTCTCAAAAAATGGTTAAAGGTATAATTAGTGGAGGTGCCTAATAATTTAGTAAATTTTTTTTCAAACATAAATTTCAATTTCCATTTAAAAATAACATTATTTTTCAAAATGTATATTTTTGAAAACATTTTAACAAAATAACATTTATATTATAATTTTTTTCAAAAAAAATTAATACAAATTCTGAATTTTTATTTTGAAAATTTTCTCAAATTTTAATTTTTTTTCTCAATAATTTCAAAATGCCAGTTTTTTTTTTTTTTTCTTCAAAAGCATCATTTTGTTTTCAAATTTTTTCTCAAACATTATTAAAATTTTTAAACTTCTCAATATTCTTTTTCATGTGATATTACAAATCATTTAAATATTACTTTTTAATTATAAAAAATAAAAAATTTCCACTCATACGATATCAAAACTATATATATATACACACACACAGAGAAAAACAGAGGATTATTACCGACGGCTTTTGTTCGTTGGTAAAAACCATCAGAAACGGTTTTTAGCCGTCGGGAAAATTTTAAAATTTATTTTTAGCTACAAACATAATCGTCGGTAAAAATAATTTTTGGTAAAATTGTGTTTTTGGTCGTGGCGGGAATTTTTGGTCCATGGCGGGAACCTTTTCCCATCAGTTTTAGTTCGTTGGCAAAAGTATCATGCTTGCGGTTGTGGGGGAAATTTTTGGTCCTCGGCGGGAACCTTTTCCCGACGGTTTTAGTTTGTCGGTAAAAAACAATATTACCGAATCACTTACCAATGAAGATAGTTTTTGTTGGTAATAACATTGTACCAGAGTTTTGCCGATGGTTCATATCCGTTGGGAAAAACACTTACCAATGAACGTGGTTTTCGTTGGTAATAACATTGTACTAATTTTTGCCGATGGTTGACGTCCGTCGGGAAAAATACCTTTACCGACGAAAATATATTTTGTTGGTAATAATATTGTACTAGATTTATGTTGATGATTCATGTCTGTCGAAAAAAACACTTTTACTGATGACAATAGTTTTCATCGGTAATAAAATTATATGGGATTTATGCCGATGGTTTATGTCCATCGGGAAAAACACTTTCATCGATGAAGATGATGTTCGTCGGTGTTAACATCCTACCTGATTTTTTTCGACGCTTCATTTCCATCAGGAAAAATAGTGTTACCGATGAAAGTGATTTTCGTCAGTATTAACATTTATAAGATTTTTGCGGACGGTTATGTCCGTCGGGAAAAACACCTTTATCGATAATATGAGACTCGTATCCTATCCCGTACCGTTTTGTAGGCTTCCTCCGTCCTCTCGCTCAAATTTCGGTGACCTATGATCTGTTATCGGTATTTACACATGATCCTAAGTCTTGTCCCATATATTAAAGTCAGCTCGACCTGAAACTTGTACCCTAGCGACCATGCCGTCACCACGGTTGCAATACCGCGTCTCATGCTCCGAGGAGATACCCAGGCCAGGAGATGTGGGCCCGCGTTCAGTTCAAGGATAAATGTTGTGCATTGCAATCCCTAGAAAACATCACTCCCATCAATCAAGTACACATTAATCCCTAGAAAACATTAATCCCATCAATCACATCAATCAAGTACACATCACTCCCAACACTCACACTCATCCCCAAGTACAACCCCCCCCCTTAAAGTCAACTCTCTCTCTTATACAAGTACTCCCATCACTCACTCACCCATCATTCACATCTCTCACCTATCACCTCTCTCTTTCATTTCTCTCTCATTTCCTCTCAAGCTCCATGAGAATAACCCGTGTCCAAGCTCCATGGGAGAGATCTAGTGTGTCCCACCTTTCTATCACCCGATACCACCATCTTAAGTCCATCTCAACCGTTGAAATTGTCCCTTTGGGACTCTATCATGCATTGGCGGAAGAAGGAGAGGATATCTCGAGGTGGGTGCTTCTATTTGTTAATTTTATGATTTGAGGGCCCACACATGTGGGACCCATCTTGATGTATTCATGTATAGGGAGGGACCATAGTGGCGGGGTCCGTCCAATCTCCACGATTTTTTTTTCTCTCTCTCCCTCCATTTTTATTTTATTATTTTTTATGATTGTGTGGCTCACTTGATTTATGTGGACCCCACCACCATGGAAGCCTGTGGGGCCCACCTTATATTGGCATGTGAATCCTCACCGTCTAAGGATTGGACGGTGGGAAGTGGGTTGGCTGGGCTGCCGCACATTAGCTATATAGCTGTTGTATTGATGTCAACACTCTATGGGTCCCGCTGATGTATGTGCTTCATCCAAACGTCCATCTAGTTTGCCTGATCACGGGCCCACCCTGATATTTGGGTCATCTAGACCGTCTGACAGTGCTCAATGGTAATTGATCCTAAAACGGGTGGGCCATATCCACGTGGGTCCCAACCATGATGCATGTTTTATCTACACCGTCCATCTGGACGATGTATGAGGACTGCCTTGAATGTATGTATTAATCCACATCGTCCAGACAATGCTAAATGGTACTGGACCTATTTGGATAGGTAGTGCGTGGGACCCCACCTTTGATAAGTTCAATCCACACCGTCCGTCCGTTTTAAAAAGGGGATGTGGTGCCACCTTGGGACGTGTTGAGTGCAGCATGATGGATGATTTCCATCCAAACCATCCATCCTATTTGGAGGGACGAGCATGAGCTTTGAGTAGCCACCTTAATGGATGGCTTAAATCCAATCGTCCGTCCTAGGCGTTCTTACCCTCTAGAAGTTGCATTTTTTATAATATAATATTATATATAATTTTATATATATATATATACATGTGGTGGGCCCCACATGGGACCCACCTAGATCAGTAGTGGATTGGGTGGAATATCTCCCACCAACCACCATGATGTATGTGAAGTATATTCACACCGTCCACCAGTAAAGGACGGTGGAACTCCACCTGGCGTATTTGTTTTATTCATACCATCCATCTATTTGATGGAGTGGGCCTACCACTAACGTGTGACACGTGTGGACAGGTGGGACCCACCTTGATGTAAGTATCTTATAACCCCACTATCCGTATTTGGATGGTAGTAGGTGCAGCACACCGTGATGTATGTTTAATCCACTCTGTCCATCTATTCATCTGGACTGGTGGGCCACACGTGTGGACCCACCTTGGGATGAAAGCTGACTGGCTGGTGTACTTTACATCAGCTATATAGACGATGTATTGATGTCAGCAAGTTATGTGGGTCCCATCGGAACTGCGGACGCCACCTTGATGTATTCATTTCATCCACACCGTCCAGATAATGTTTAGATGGTGCTGGACAATGTTTGGACGGTGCTGATTTACACGGATAATGTTTGGACAATGCTGATCATCATTAGTGGGCCATGTGCCCCATAGAATGATAGTGTTCGGTGATACACATGTTTCACCTATAATTGTTGAAATGATTTTTGGTGTGGCCCATGTGATGAGGCCCACTTTGATGTATTTGTGGCCATCCATGAGGCCCGCCTTGATTGAATGTATTTTATATCAGCCATCCATCCGACAGGCTATGTGGGGCGCACCGTTATGCATTTGTGATCCATACCGTCCAGCTATCAGGTGGGCCACACAGTAGAAAACAGTGGTGAATTAAACTACCCTTGAAACCCTCTTGGGAGTATAGAAGTTTTAGATCAGTATGATAATTGTTTTATCCTTGCCATCCATCAATTTTTAGGCCCACCAGAGGCATGTGTTTTATCAAACCCACCTATTATGTATTTGAAGCCCATGGGTTGTAGCCTACTATGATGTATTCGAGGCCCATGGGTTGTAGCCTACTATGATGTATTCAAGGCCCATGGGCGAGGCCCATTGTGTTATATTCGAGGCTCATGGGCAAGGCCTGATATGATGTATTTATGGCTCATGTGCCGAGGCCCATTATGATGTATTTTTGACCCATGGATGCAGCCCTTTATGATGTGTATTAGGCCCTTATGTGAGACCATGGGACCACTATACGTTAGGCTCTATGTGGGCCACTCCTTGGGAGTAATGTTGGTTGAATGTCCACATTGATGGGTAATAATAGTTGAATGTCCACATTATGACCTTCCCTTAGGTCTTGTTAGGCTCATTCTCACCAATTTTGATTGTCGAGGCCGAGTATCGAGGTCGATTTCGAATGTCGAGGCCAATTATATAGGCTGATTCCGATTATCGAGGTCGATTGAATAGGCCGATTCTGATTGTCGAGGCCGAGTATTGAGGCCGATTCCGAGTGTCGAGGCCAAGTATTGAGGCTGATTTAGATTTGTCGAGGCTGATTGTATATGCTGATTTTGATTGTCAAGGCTGAGGATCGAGGCTGATTTCGAATGTCGAGGCCGATTGTATAGGCCGATTTTGATTGTTGAGGCTGAGTATTGAGGCCGATTCTGAGTGTCGAGGCCGATTTCAATTTGTCGAGGATGATTGTATATGTCGATTTTGATTGTTGAGGCTGAGTATTGAGGCTGATTCTGAATGTCGAGGCCGATTGTATAGGCCGATTCCGATTGTCGAGGTTGAGTATCGAGGTCGATTCCAATTTGCTGAGGCCAATTGTATATGCCGATTTTGATTGTTGAGGGCGAGTATCGAGGCCAATTCTAAGGGTTGATTCTGATTGTAGAGGCTGATTGTCGAGGGCCATGTGATGTATATGTGGCCCGTATTTGAGGCCTATTGTGATGTGCATTCGGCCTGTGTTTGAGGCCCAATGTGATATATATACGGCTCGTGTTTGAGGCCCGTTGCGATGTGTATTTAGCTCGTGATTAAGGTCCATTGTGATATATATGTGGCCCATGCGATGCAGCCCACTTGATGTATTTGAGGCCCAATGTGACGTATTTATGGCCATCCATTGAGGCCCACCTTGATGTGATGCATAATGGACTCGTGTGAGAGACCCATTGCGACGTGTTTGGGGCCCATGGGTTGTGGCCCATTATGATGTATTCAGGGCCCATAGGACGTGGCCCACCTGATGTATATAGGCCCATGTGATGTGTATTAGGCCCATGCGACGTGACCCATTATTATTATATGAGGCCCATTGTGGTGCATTTGAGGGCCAGGCTATTGAGCCCATTGTGATCTATGTTAGGCCCATGTGAAAGGCCAATCGTGATGTGTATTAAGCTTTTGAGTGAGGCTCATGGTGTTGTATTTTTGGCCCTTGTGTGAGGTCATGGGTCCACTATATGTTAGGTTCTATGTGGGCCATTCCTTGGGGGCAATGTTGGTTAAATGTCCACATTGTTGAGACCGATTGTCGATGCTGATTATTGACACCGATTATGAATATGTGACAGCATAGCATCATGATACATGTCCATACTCATCATCTGCATGTTTATTATGAGATGTGATTGACCATTGCATATATCATAGTACAGATGGTTTATGAGACTCCCTGATAGGTGGAGTTATTCCACATGAGTGCACGGTATGCGCAGGATTGATGCATGATTACTTGCGTGACTCATGCATCTTGCATTGTGTGATTGTGATTACTGTACGCCCTAGCAACATCAGGGCTATAGCCTCCACAGGCATGTCGTGGATGACCAGATGGGATACTGAAAATGTTTGGTTCTAGCATACGGGCGTCATAGATGTCCCTGGGTGAAAATCCCTAAACCTCCGAGGCCAGGAGATGCCCCAATGTCGAGACCGAGTGGATACATGAGTGCCTGAGTGCCAAATACCAGGAAGCTGCATCTCACACTTGTCATGGTTGGGAGGGGGTGTGACCTTACCTGCCCGAGGATAGGAGGCATAACTAGGCTGAGTTTGACCAGCTCGTGAACGAGTCTGCTATCGACGTTCCAGGTAGATATTGGCTAATTACTAGCCAGGAGGATAGTGAAGTCTCTTCCACTTGCATGGTCATCCGTCAGTGGGAGACAGTTGCATGTAGAGTGTACTAGACCCCAGTGATGATCCCAGAGATGAACCGTACTGATATGTGGACTTATTGAGCAGGAGTTGCATATGCATTCATTTATTCATTCACTATCCACTCAGGCTGGTGGTGGGCATCTGTTTATTACATGTACCTTTGTAATGGCAAGGATTTCAGTTGGGGCGCGTGACTAACCTGAGATCAGGAGTTTACCACATTGAGTCTGACTATCTAAATTTAGGTAAGAGACTAGTTTGAATAGAAGTCCTTTATGGGCTGGTGGTGAGCATCTGTCTATTACATGTACCTTTGTAATGGAAAGGATTTCGGTTGGGGCGCGTGACTATCATGAGATCAGGAGTTTACTACATTGAGTCTGACTATCTAAATTTAGGTATGGGAATAGTTTGAATAGAAGTCCTTTATGGTGGACCCCGTAACCTGCGATACTACGTACTATCATCCTAACTTCACACTTTAGTTTGGTCATTTCATTTGCATCGCATATTGCATTGCATCCTCAACACATTGCATTTGTTTTACTTTGCTTCTGTATTACATAACCTGATGAGGTTGACGACATTCGTGGGTTTGACAGGATTTGTATATTGCATTACTTCCTCAGTATATGATATTGACTTATTGTGTTTTTGCATCGCACAGCCTAGATAAGGCTGATGGTACTTATGGACTTACCAGTATATTTTTGCTTGCTTTGATATCATATGATTTATGAACTTACCAGTATTTCTGATATTGTATGATTTATGAGATGGTCAATATTTCCACTTACTCTGATTTCTTTGATATTGTTTACTTAGCACTTACCTCATGCACACACTTTCACCACCCACTAAGCTTTCTATAAGCTTATGCACGATAGATGCATGCAGGTGGTGTTAGCTTGCAGCAGTGTTGAGCATGGAGCATGTAGCGGTCTTCTGCAGCTTTGATTTTGACATATGTATTTTCCTTTCAGCATTGTATTCAAATGTTTATATTAGTGGATATGTGATGATGATGTTTCCTTTGTGATTTGGGTAAACTTGGTTATGCTTCTTATGGGATAAATGTATGTTGAAAAATTCTCCTTGTAGGATCCCAGGATCGGAATCTGGCGTATGAGTGTTGGAAACTGAGAATGGGGTACTACGGAGGCTGTCGGCAATGAATTCGGTGATCGAGATTCCTGTGAGTCTGATCTTCGGGTTTGGGGCGTGACAGACGACAACATATTTAGTCAGTAATAACATTGTACCAAATTTGTGCCGACGCTTCATGTCCCTAGGGAAAAGCACTTTTACCAACGAAAGTAGTTTTCATCGGTATTAACATTGTACGAGATTTATGCCGACGGTTTATGTATGCCGAGAAAAACAATTATACCGACGAACATAGATTTCATTTTATTTAATCTGTCCATAAATTTTACCAGATGATTTTAGGGCCTTATTCCAAAACTGAAGCATAATAAAGCTAAAATGGACCACACCACAGGAAACAGTATGAATTGATTGTCTACTGTGGACAATTTCTTGAGAGCTATGGAAGTTGTGGATTAACCTTATATTTATTTTTTACATTCATCCATGTTCGTGTGATCTTATAAGAAGGTTGGATGACAAATGAACATTACCATGGGCTTAATAAGGTTTCAATGGAGGAAATCATTATTTCTACTATTTCATGTGGTATGGTCTACTTGAGCCTTAGATAAGCTTCAATTTTTGGATCAACCCTAAAATAAGTTGGAAAAATGAATGGACGGTGTGGATAAACTACATACATTCACAGTATGCCCAACAGAGTTTACTCAGTATGATAAGAGCCTACTGAGTAACTCAGTATGCAATCAGATTTCAGATTAATGCATCTGTTTTACCATGCCGTGCATCCATTTTAACAATCATTTCAGGTGATGAGTCACAAAATAAGGTAAATTGAAGGCTCAAGTGGACCACAACATAGGAAACAATATGAATTGAACACATATGGTTGAAAACTTCTACCGAGCCACGGAAGGTTTGGATCAAACTAATATATATATATATATATATATATATATGTGTGTGTGTGTGTGTGTGTGTGTGTGTGTGTGTGTGTGTGTGTGTGTGTGTGTGTGTGTGTGTGTGTGTGTTTTCCTTCATCTAGGTCTCATGGGACCCAGTGAACAGTTAGAATGAAAAGAAACATGATGGTGGGCCTTGGGAAGGTTTCAACTATGGGCATCATTGTCACCGCTACTTTCTAGTGGGTAGTTCACCTGAGCCCACCATTAGTCTCATTTTTGGGCCTATCACATGAAATGATCTACCAAATGGATGGACAATGTGGATTAAAAAATACACCACAATGGCCCCATGGAGCCGTTGCCAAGATAGTCGTCTCTTGGTGGGGGTACACAAATCGGGTCCCAACCACCCACCCCCCCCCCCCCCCCCCCCCCCCCCCCCCCCCCCCCCCCCCCTGAGTGAGTGAATTGCATGCCGCCACAGGAGGGATGTGATGAGGTCCATCATTGTGTTCCATAGGGGATAATGTAACACCCCGCACCTCTAGTACGCGGGTGTTACCACTTAAACCTACTTCAGTAGAAATCCAGAATCAATTAACCAAACAACTTATGCTCAACGTGTGCAGGATGGGGCTTCCAATCATCATTAAGGCCACCCACTAGAGGCCTTAGAAGCCGAATTGCACTCTACATCAGTCAAGAAGGTAATCTCGATCAAGCACTTTTAAGTTAGAATCGTTCCTAAATCAACTAATCATAGCAATACTCTAAAGATTGATCTTCGAAGGCTAGTGGATAGCCAGCCCAACACCACTGTGCCTTAAATCCATATTTGACCATTGAAATCAAGTATCAAATCGATCTAGCCATTGGATCGATTGTATTGGTCGTACAGAGCCTTAGACGTGTGATATGGCCCACCTGGGCCTCAGTCCCTTCCTAATTCGGGCCAGGACCCCTAAGTGGGGCCCCCAAGATGATTGGATAGAGTAGATTTATCATAAACATCACAGTGGACCCCACATAGGGTACAAGTGCACCTAGTGCACTCATGCACTGGACGCGCGAAGCTAGCCAAACTAGCTTTGACCAAATTCTTTCATAAAAAGTGAAAATTTCTCTAGCCTTTTGTAATTTTGAACTAATGAACTTCAACCTCCAAAGTGGCCCAGCCAGGCCACTATTTGGATGATCCAAACCATCCATCTTGTTCATAGGGCCTTGCGGACCAAAACTGTATAGGCTTTTGGGCCCATTCAAAGAACATGGAAATCTTGATTGGAGCCGACCATGACTTCATGAGTGGTTAAGATCCTCAGATCGTGGACTATTAGGGGCCCAAACGAGTGGTTCAAGGCCGGTTTGGCCAGGCAATCCCAGCCGTCCACTCACCATTTGGAATTGTTTTCTCTCACTACTAGAAATGATCAAATAAGGGCTTGTGCCAAGAAAAAGTGAAAAGGAGTTTTCCCACTTCGGGAAATGGTTGCTGGTGCATCTCTGGCCGTCCCCTGGGCCACGTGGAGCCATCCTAGCTCCTCACCTCAGGGTGGTATGAGATGCAGATGAGAAACATCTAATCTCATGAGAAAATAATGAGAAACGGAATATCTCGTGAGATATTCTGAAACTCACGTAAAAGGCCTAAAAAGTGGGCCCATGCTGATCAGAGGCCCCATCTGGTTCGCTCAAATGAACCATATCATATTGAAATACCCTGGAGGATGATTTGCCATTAATAGCCACTTCATCTTCTTTGTTAAACCACACGATCCATGATCACTAGATGGGCCCCACCAGGGCTAAAAATTTACTTTATTGGTGGACCATTACAGTGGGAATACATCCCCAGGGTCGGATGGACCCCACACATCGTAGATTTTCAAGGAGGGTCATTACAAATGACATTTCCTTCTCAACCGTTGATAGGCTCTTTCTTATGCATATAAATGGGGCTACTGCTACCCTCAGGATTCACACCAGGGAGAGAGAGAAGAAGAGAGAGAAAGAACGAAAAGAGAGGGAGAGCAAAAGAGAGAGAAGAGGGAGAGTAGCGACGAGTGGAGCGAGTCAGCAGCTACTCAGCTCGACTCAGTCATGTTCAACCACTCAGAAGAGTGGGTTGCTGCCTCACTGAATCTCAACTCGGCCCACCTTTAGCTCAATTCAGTCATGTTCAACAACCCAGAAGAGTGGGTCACTGCCTCACTGAATCCTAAGGCTAGGAATCCATCAGGTATAGGCCCTACGACTGCCTTGGTAAATTCTTTCAAATCATAACTCCTTGCTAATTTAGGAAGGAACATCCACAAGGTCCATTGCTGCATCTACAACTGAGTTAAGATAACCCAGTTAACATCAAAACAGGCCAGGTAATGGCTTAACTTCTGTTGTTCTTCCTTCCTTTCATCTAATGTCTCATTATTGTGGAAATTCCAGCCACGCTTAGGGCTAAGATTGGACTGAAACTAAGCTGATAATCACCCTTAGTGGACCTTGATTTGGACTGAAAGAAACCCTCAAATGGGCCTCAATTTGAGGCCTTAGCCAGACCTAGAATCAAGCCCAAAGTAGGCCTTTAGCAGGCCATTGTACTTAGCTGAAATTATCAGTTAGCTGGCACGCAATTTAGGCTGAAGATGGGCCATTAATCTGAGTAGGATCCAGGCCTTTAGTGGGCTATAAATAGGGTTGTAACAGGTCTCTAAATAGACCTTAAATCCAAGTTGAAATGGACTCTCTACTGGGTTAAAACCAAGCTAAGAACAGACCCTTAACTGGGCTTTGTAATGGGCCGAGAACAAGCTCTCTTCAGGCGTTGATTTGGGCAAGAATCGGCTTGCTAATAGGCCATGTTTTAGGGATGGAATAACCCCTTCAAATAAGGTTCAACCCAACCTATAACAGGACTTTAAATAAGCTTCAATCCAAACCGAAAACAGACCTGGAAACATGTTGAAAATCAGGCCTTGAATGGGCCGTTACTTAGGCTGAAAGCTAGCCCAAAGATTGGCCAAAACCAAGCCAAAAATTAGGCAAGACCAGATTCAGTGGTCCGCACTAAGTGGGCCTCACCTTAAATCATAGGTGGGCCACACCCTGTAAGAATAGGTGGGCCGCACGCTGCAGCATGTGGGATGCATGCTGCAGCAGGGGGTCGCATGCTACAACAGGTGGACCGCACTCTGTAAGAATAGGTGGGCGACCCTCAGAAATTTGGTATGGGTCAGCTGGGGCACCTATTTAGGGCCTAGTAAACTAGGCTAGTTAGGCCCAGTTCAGATTAGGTTATAGATGGGAACCGGGCCCAGTGTTTGGGCCACCTTTGGAGCCACCAAATTGGGCCAAATCAAGCCCAAGTTTAGTTTAGTTGGGCCACCTTGTTGGAATAAATCATTGGTAGGCCTGGTCACTTTGATGCAGGCCCAACCCCCGTCATAATAAACCCTACAAAGCCCCATGCACTCTTAATGGTTTAGGTACTTGAAATACTTATCTAATGTGGGATGTTGAATCTGAAATGACAACTAGGAAATCACTTGTGTGATATTGGGTTGCAAGACTCTCATGGGAGCTTGGATCAAGGGACGCACTACGACTTGTCTAGTGATGATTTTTCTTCCCCTTGATCTTTCCATCTCTAAACTATACTGGGAGTAACCTTTACTATAACTACGAATGATGACCCATGAATGGTTACTCATTTGAGTAGTTACCTGAATACATGCCTTATAAATGATCTGAATATTCGAATAGTTTACTTAAACGAATGTATTAAGGATATTTTAATTTTTTACGTAAACAAGTGCCTTAGGAATTGGTTTGAAGGTTTACTTAGTCTACTTAAACAATGCAACAAATCCTTAAGATTTAGTAGAGTACTTGAGTAGTTTACGTGTGTGTGTGTGTGTGTGTGTGTGTGTGTGTGTGTGTGTGTGTGTGTGTGCCTGCCTTAAAACCCATTAAGTTCATTTGACTTGTTTACTTAAACATATGTCTTAAAGGTTTATTAAATCACTTGAGTAGGCTACTTAATCACATGTGTTAGAACTTGTTAATTCACTCAGTTAGTTTACTTAACCGTATGTCTTATAATGTATTAAAATAGTTGCTAGTTTACTTGCACACATGTTTTAGAATGGATTAAATCATTTGATTAACCCGCTTCGACGCATGCCTAAGAATTGTTAAGTTATGATCGTATGAATGTTAGGACTTGACTACTTAAGGGCTCTCTTGAATTATATATGAGATTTGCTTAACTCTGCTATTAAATATCCATATTATCTTCTCTGAGTATTGTATTGATTTTAAAGACACATGTGACTCAAAATCTCTCTAGAAAAACTCTCATTGGAGAGAACCCCTACTTAGGGTGTAACGGAATTGATTATGATAGGACTAGACCCTCAACATAGAGGTAATGTTAGTTGTAGTCTGATTTATGAGGTTTACTATTTATGGAGTGATTCCACCTAACTGACTATGGAACAAACCCTTCCGCATTTTCATTGTTGACGGTTAATCACGTTTAAGTCATACATACCGTCTTCATTTAGTCGCTGTGTTTAATATTATGAACCCTTCATTCCTAGTCATTACACGATGGTAGTTCCCCATACATTGAGAGTTGATTGGCCACGTGTTGATGGGTTTTACCCACACCATAAGGCGATAGACTCATGGGTTGGGGGTGGTGGTCATGGAATACTATGCCAGAGTCGTTGGCCTATGCTAGGCTACAAGCTCCCCGTAGTGACCTTGAGCTCCACAAAACCTGCTAGCTGTAGACAAATTAATAATGGTTGTGCTAATCACGCATACATAGCATTCGGGTGGTGATAGGTGGATTTAGCTAGGTATCGTTTGAATAGCTACTAGACCATCGACTATCGACCCACTCTCAATGAGTTTGACACTACGCATGTACTACGTACTCTCGCTGGTGACCGGCTACCTTGCATGGGCTTTGCCCAAAAGCCAAGTAGATGAGCATCTCCAGTTTATGTGCACTCATACATCCACATATTAATAAGATTGTATCATGTATTATTTTGTATGCCTTGCTGCTTTCATGTTATTTCTTGTATAGGGTGGTGGTGTGAAATCTTAAGGGGAGATCACACTGAGCTGACCACTCATTCATCAATGTTCAACCGTATAGAGGATACAGGTGTAGGGATGGAAGACTACACAATGAATTACGGGATTGCTGAAGCTGGAGCAGATGAGGAGTTGTTCGAGGATTTGCTCCGGGAGGCAGCTGCTTACTTTGGGCTAAATTAGTAGATTAGTTGTTTATGTTTATCTCAGTACACTTTGGAACTTGAGTTTTGTATTGGGCCCCTAGCTAAGTGGGCCATGATATTATTCTCATTTTTCTTATCTTATACTATGCTTGATTTCCATAAATCGCATTTTGATCATGTATAGATTACCATTTGATAATCTGCTAACATTCGAGTTTTTAGGAAATGAGTTGCAGACTCAGGTCCTGAAAATCGAGGCGTTACAAGTTGGTATCAAAGTAGAGTATAAGATAGCCTAGTTGTGGGATCAACATGCAAAACCTTAAGGGAGTAACTGAGGTGAAACTTAGAAATTTCCCTTAGAAAGTAAGTAAGATGAGTAAACATAGAAATAAAATACTTAGGTCACTTAGATATTAGCAGAATGAACAATTGAACCTATGAAGAGATCCCTAATAGCTAGAAAGAACTTAGAGTATGAACCACGTAGGAAGGAACTTAGAATCCCTTAAGAAATGACAAGTTAGTCGTCTGGACTTAGAAATTAAAACCTTGGTCCCCTTGAAATTTCAACTAGGAGTATCATTTAGAAGCTAAACTTGTACACCATACGACAGGCAAGATCACTGACTCTTGTGTTGTTTCGTAATTGACTATAATCAATTTTCCAATACTTGAACCATGAAATTCTAATCTCATTGGAAGTCATGCCACCTATACTATGATCACAACAGACCCGTACCGTCGACATACATCCCCTCACGTCAACTGAGAGCCAACTAGAGCGTAGCCTTGTCTATACACCAGGCCTTTTTCTTGGGGTGACAAATATGGGCATGGGATCAGAAGTCGTAGGGGATTCTCCTTCCCCTCAGGTTATTCCATCAGGGCTGTGCTCCTAGTGTTTTAAGCAGAGGACGCCATCAGTCGACGTACCTGCAGATTCACAGATGGGGGCGTCGGCCTTTGTAGCCTTTACGTAGATGGCTGCTACTATGCAACAACAACAGGATACGTTCGCACAATAGCAGTAGGACATGTATGCATTGATGATGCAAACTCTGCAGGATAAAGACCATACAGCAGCATCCCGAGATAGGGACGTTAGGGGCTCAGACATATTCGATCACTTCTCGAGACTCCTCCCATAGACCTTCAGAGGAGCACCTAACCCGGTTCAGGAAGAGCATTGGTTGGCGAGGATCACCAAAATGATGAGGCCGTTAGAGTGCACGAACTCCTAGATGATCACCCTGGCCACGTACCTGCTTGACGGAGAGGATGAGAATTGATGGGATAGTGTGCAGAGGAGCGTACCGATTGGATATGCTTGGACATGCGCTGACTTCAGGACAAAGTTCCTGGAGAAATATTTTTCGCGATTATGCCGAAATGAAAATATCGTGCAGTTCCTGAAGTTAGAATAGGGGAACCTGATGGTTGCCTAGTACGAGGCATGATTTGATGAGCTATCTTGATATGTGCCCAAGGTCCTCGAGGACGAGGAGTATAAGCTACAGAAATTTAAGGAGTGACTCAAGCCCAGGATATAGTCTCGGTTGTGCAAAGGGATTTCTAGGAATTGGTATATAAGGTGATGAGAGTCGAGAAAGACTTTGAGCGCAATATCCGTTCATGCCTCCCAGCCCGAGACACCCCAGCTAGACCGAGGAAGGCTCCTCATGCTCTGCTTATTCCAGCAGGGAGGTTCAGGTTGCTACCTGCATGAGCTTCGCCCATGCCCCACGGTAGGAACTGCGACTACTGCGTTAGAGGGAACCACATCGCCCAATATTGCTACAAGAAGATAGCCGATAAGGGCAACGCACCACAACGAATCTCCCCCAGCAGAATCGGGCAGCAGTCAGGGCAGCACCCAGGCCCCAACAACCCTGATAGGGACCTCAGATTTAGCAGAGGGTTCCCTCGACTCGAGTATATGTAGTTTCTGCTACGGAAGCTGAACATGACCCTCTTTAGATCATTTATGGTACTGCTCACATCAATAGTACCCCTGTACTCACCCTATTTTATTCTAGTGCAACTCTATCTTTCATTGATTCTGCTATCACATCTAGATTAAAGCTGAACATAACTCAAATACATGCTCCCTTAGTCGTAGCATCCCCTATCCATAAGTTCATGAAAACTAATAAAGTGTGCAAAGTGTGCCCCATAACTCTCGCGAATCATGAAGTAACCATGGACCTGATCGTCATGCTCGTCAGACATTTTAACGTCATCCTTGGGATGGATTGGCTTACCTTAGTGCGTGTGGTCATGCACTGTCGCAACAAGACCGTCACTATATCCATCCCCAAGCAGGCCTCCTTCACCCCGAAGGGGAGAGGTAGACGTGAGATGTTTAAGATCTTGCAAGCCTTAAGAGAATTCGAAACAATAGAAACCACCATCAGCCAGGTACCGGTAGTGTGAGATTTTCCATAGGTGTTCCAAGAAATACCAGGGTTGCCCCTTAGACGAGCAGTAGATTTTTATATCGACCTCAAGCCAGGGACCGTCCCCATATTGCTACCTCCATTTTGCATGCCTCCTTATGAGATGGAGAAGTTGAGGAGTCAAATTGACGAATTACTAGCCTAAGGCTTCATCCACCCTAGTGTTTCTCCCTGGGGAGAGCTAATTCTCTTTATGAAAAAGAAGGACGGGTCGATGCATCTTTGTATAGATTACAGAAGGATGAATGATGTAACGATAAAGAATAGATATCCCTTTCCACGCATTGATCTACAGTCGGGATACCATTAGTTGAGGACTAGGTATAAGGATATCCCTAAGTCGGCGTTCAGAACTCGCTATGGGCACTACGAGTTCTTCATTATGTCATTCGGTCTCACCAATGCCCCAGCCATGTTTATGGACCTGATGAACCAGGTATTCATGCCATACCTGTATCAGTTCGTAATTGTATTCATCGACGATATTCTAGTTTACTCAAAGAGTTAAGAATAACACAAGTAGCACTTGCGCATAGTCTTGAACACTCTGAAGGAGAACCAGCTGTACACCAAGCTGAGCAAGTGCGAGTTCTAGGAAGAGGAAGTGAAGTTCCTAGGACATGTAGTGAAGGTGGAAGGAATAGTAGTTGATCTAGCCAAAGTGGAATCAGTATCCAAGTAGGAGTAACCTACCACAGTCACTAAGGTCTGGAGTTTTCTGGGCATGACAGGGTACTATAGGCATTTTATCAAAGAATTCTCCAAGACAGTGTGACCGCTCACCCAACTAACAGAGAAAAATAACCGATTTATGTGAGATGAGAACACAGAAGTGGCCTTTCAAGAGTTGAATATGAGACTGACTTTCGTGCCAGTACTCACTCTTCCACAGGAGGGAGAGATGTTCGTAGTATACAACGATGCGTCGAAATTGGGGCTGGGATGTGTACTGATGCAGAATGACAAGGTGATTACCTACGCATCACGACAGCTGAAGAAGCACGAGGAGAACTACTTGACGCACGATCTGGAATTTGTAGCAGTAGTCTTCGCCTTGAAGATTTAGAGGCACTACCTATATGGGGAAGAATTTCAGTTGTTTTGTGACCACATGAGCCTAAAGTACATATTCACATAGAAGGACTTGAACATGCAATAGCATTGGTGGATGGAGACTCTTAAGGACTTCCACTTTTACATATCTTACCACTCGGGCAAGGAAAACTTCGTGGCTGATGCACTGAGCTGAAAGAAGAAGCACGAGTTAATAGATGCCTTGATGATTAAGGAGTCAAAGATGATGGAGTTCATGCAAGACATTGACATCCAGCTTACCCTCGACGAACCAGACGCTTACGTAGCCCTCCTGATAGCAAAGCCGACCCTGGTTCGACAGGTAATCTCTGCCCAAGACCAGGACGAGTGGCTTGTCAAAATGAAGAAGAGGTGTAGAGCCAAAGAAATGCCCAGTTGGAGGGTTGGTGGTGATAACGGTCTTCAATATCAGGGGCAAGTGTGCATTACAAAAAACACCATTTTGAGGAAGGAAGTTATGGAAGAAGCCACACTCAGATCCATAGCTCAACTTGTAAAGTGAGTGGAGATACCTCATTTCAACACTTAAGGTGTTGGTATCAATCCCTAGTGGGGGTGGCTAACATAGAGTGTGTGTGTACTAACATGGGTGTGTACTAACAAGCTTAAAAAAAAATTATGGTAGAAGCCCACCATTCCAAATTGCAGGCTTTGTAGCGAAGTGCATGGTGTTATCCACCCGGGTAACACAAAGATGTAAAACGACATCAAGAGACAGTACTGGTGGAACAACATGAAAAGGGACATTGCAGGCTTTGTAGCGAAGTGCATGGTGTGTTAGAAGATTAAGACTGAACATCGCAAGCCCATGACCTCCTTCAACTGATGCCGCTAGCTGAATGGAAGTGGGACAATCTGGCCTTCCTAGGACATAAGAAGCACGATTCGATTTGGGTCATTGTCAATAGGCTGACAATGGCTACCCAATTCCTTCCGATTTGCATGACCGATTCGACCAATAGTCTGACAAGATTATACATTCCGAAAGTCATGCGGTCCTACAGGAAATCATATCAGACAGAGACTCTAGGTTTACTTCTGCATTTTGAAAGAGGTTGTAGCAAGAGATGGGCACAGAGCTCAAGTTCAGCATGACGCTTCATCCTTAGACAGACGGATAAACCGAGTAGGTAAATCAGATCTTGGAGGATATGTTGAGAGCATGTGTTCTGGACTTTCAAGGTAATTAGGACAATTACTTGGCTTTGGCAGAATTTGCATACAACAACAGTTTACAGTCCACCATAGGCATGACACCATATGAGGCTCTTTATGGCTACCCTTGCCGAACCCCTCAGTGCTGGGCAGAGGTTAGGGAGAGAAGCTTGTTAGGGTCTGAGCTTATTCAGGCTACTACCTAGGTCATTGATGTTGTTTGAAATTGTTTTCACATCGCCCAGAGCAGACAGAAGAACTATGCGGACAATCGATGTTGTGACTTAGAATTCATGGTGGGTGATCATGTATTCTTGAAGATTTTTCCTATGAAGGGCTTGATGAGGTTTGGGAAGAAATGAAAGTTGGCGCAACAATTTATTGGGCCGTTCGAGATATTAGATCGTGTGGGAGCCATAACGTACTGCTTGGCACTACCTACTTCCTTGACAAACATCCACAACGTCTTCCACATATCCATGATGAAGAAGTATACGATAGATGAGCCATATATCATCAGTTAGAGCAGGTCAAGATCACCGAGGATGCTTCTTATATCGAGGAGATTATTCGCATCCTCTATCGCAAGGAGCAGGTCTTAAGGATGAAGACGATACCGCTGGTCAAGGTTCTCTGGCTACACCATGGTGAGGAAGAAGTGACTTGAGAATGAGAAGTGGAGGTCATGGAGAAGTACCCTCACTTGTTCAACAATACGCCACAGGTAATTTTGAGGGTAATTTTTTTAGGGGGTAGACTGTAACACCCCGCACCTCTGGTACACGGGTGTTACCACTTAAACCTACATCAATAGAAATCTAAAATCAATTAACCAAATAACTTATACTCAACGTGTACAGGATGTGGCTTCCAGTCATCATTAAGGCCACCCACCAGAGGCCCTAGAAGCCGAATTGCACTCTACATCAGTCAAGAAGGTAATCTCGATCAAGCACTTTAAGTCAAAATCATTCCTAAATCAACTAATCGTAGCAATACTCTAAAGATCGATCTTCGAAGGCTAGTGGATAGCCAGCCTACACCACTATGTCGTAAATCCATATTTGATCGTTGAAATCAAGTATGATCCAGCCATTGGATTGATTGAATTAGCAATAAATAGGCCTTGATACGGCCCACCTAGGCCTCAGTCCCACCCCAAATCAGGCTAGGACCCTTATGTGGGGCCCCCAAGATGATTGGACGAAGTGGATTTATCATGACCTCACATAGGGTGTGAGTTCACCCAATGCACCCGTGCATAATGTGCAATAGACGCGCCAAGTTGGTCAAACCAGCTTTGACCAAACTCTTTCCAAAAATGTAAAAATTTCTCCTGCCTTTTCTAATTTTGAACTGACAGACTTCGACCTCCAAAGTTGCCCACCCTGGCCACTATCTGGACGATCTAAACCGTCCATCTTGTTTATACGACGCAGAGGACCAAAACTGTATAGGCATTCGGGCCAATGCAAAGAAATGGGAAATCTGGATTAGAGCTGACCAAGACTTCATGAGTGGTTAAGATCTTCAGATGGTGGACCATTAGTGGGACAAACGAGTGGTTCAAGGTCCATTTAGCTAGGCAATCCCAGTCATCCACTCGCCATTTGGAACCATTTTCTCTCACTGCCAGAAATGGCCGAGTAAGGGCTTGCACCAAGAAAAAGTGAAAAGGAGTTTCCCACTTTGGGAAATGGTTGCTGGCGCATCTCTGGTCATCCCCTGGGCCACGTGGAGCCATCCTAGCCCCTCACCTCAGGGTGGTACGAGATGGAGATGAGAAACATATCATCTCATAAGAAAATAGTGAGAAATGGAATATCTCATGAGATATTCTGAAACTCACGTAAAAGGCCTAAAAAGTGGGCCCCACTCTGATCAGAGGCCCCATCTGGAATGCTCAAACGGACCAGATCATACTGAAATACCCTGGAGGATGATTTGCCATTAATGGCCACTTCATCTTCTCATTTAGACCACCTAACCCATGATCATGAGATGGGCCCCACTAGGGCTAAAAATTTACTTTCTTGGTGGGCCATTGCAGTGGGAATCCATCCCCAGGGTCAGATAAACCCCATCCATCATAGATTTTCTTAGAATACTATTACAAATAGTATTTCCCTCTCAACCGTTGATAGGCTCTCTCTCATGCCTATAAATAGGGTTATTGTTGCCTTTGGGATTCGCACCAGGGAGAGAAGAAAAGAGAGAAAGAAAGAAAAGAGGGAAAGAGAGAGAAAGAGAGAGAAGAGGGAGAGTAGCAACGAGTGGAGCAAGTCAGCAGCTACTTAGCTCGACTTGACCCACCTCTAGCTCGAATCGGTCATGTTCAACCACTCAGAAGAGTGGGTCACTGCCTCATTGAATCTTGAGGTCAGGAATACATCAAGTATAGGCCCTATGACTACCTTGGTAAATTCTTTCAAACCATAACTTCTTGGTAACTTAGGAAGGAATGTCCACAGGGTCCGTTGCTGCATCTGTAACTTAGTTAAGCTAATCGAGCTAGCGTCGAAACAGGCCAGGTAATGACCTACCTTCCCTTGTTCTTCTTTCCTTTCATCTAATGACACATTATTGTGGAAAATCCAGCCACGCTTGAGGTCAAGATTGGACTAAAATTAAGCTTATAATAGTCCTCAAGTGGACCTTGATTCGGACTGAAAGCAACCCTTAAATGGGCCTCGATTTGAGGCCTTAGCCAGGCCTTGAATCAAGCCTAAAGTGAGCCTTTTAGTAGGCCATTGCACTTAGCTAAAATATCCGTCAACTGGCCCGCAATCTGGGCCGAAGATAGGCCATTAATCTAAGTAAGAGCTAGGCCTTTAGTGGGTGATAAATAGGGCTGTAATAGGTCTCTAGATAGACTTTAAATCCAAGCTGAAATGGGCTCTCAACTGGGCTAAAACCAAGCTAGGAACAGACCCTTAATTGGGCTCTATAATGGGCCGAGAACAGGCTCTTGTCAGGCCTTGATTTCAGTAAGAATTGGCTTACTAAAAGGCCATGTTTTGGGGACCGAATAATACCTTCAAATAAGCTTCAATCCAAGCTGCAACAAGCCTTTAAATAAGCTTCAATCCAATCCAAAAACAAACTTGGAAACGTGATGAAAATCAAGCCTTGAATGGGCCGTTACTTGGGTCGAAAGCTAGCCTAGAGATGGGCCAAAAACCAGGCCAGAAATCAGGCTAGACCAGATTCAGTGGGCCGCACTAAGTGGGCCTCGCCTTGAATCACAGGTGGGCCACACCCTGTAAGAACAGGTAGGCCACACGCTGTAGCAGGTGGGCGACACCCAGTAAGAACAGGTGGGCCACCCTCAGAAATTTGGGACGGGTGAGTTGGGGCACCTATTTGGGGCCTAGCAAACTAGGCCAGTTAGGCCCTGTTCAGATGGGTTATAAATGGGAACCAAGCCCAGTGTTTGGTACACCTTTGGAGCCACCAAACTGGGCCAAATCAAGGCTAAGTTAAGTTCAGTTGGGCCACCTTGTTGGAATAAATTGTTGGTGGGCCTGGTCACCTTGATGTAGGCCCAACCACTGTCATAATAAACCCTACAAAGCCCCACACACTCTCAATGGTTTAGGTACTTGAAATACTTATCTAATGTGGGATGTTGAATCAGAAATGACAACCAGGAAATCACTTGCGTGATATTAGGTCGCAAGATGCTCACGGGAGCTTGGATCAAGGGACGCACTACAACTTGTCTTGTGATGATTTTCCTTCCCCTGTATCTTTCCATCTGTAAACTATACTAGGAGTAACCTTTATTATAACTACGAATGATGACCCATAAATGGTTAATCATTCAAGTAGTTTCCTGAATACATGCCTTACAAATGATATGAATATCCGAGTAGTTTACTTAAACAGATGGATTAAAGATATCCGAATTGTTTACTTAAACAAGTGCCTTAGGAATTGGTTTGAATGTTTGTTTAGTCTACTTAAACAATGCCACAAATTCCTTAGGATTTAGTAGCGTACTTGAGTAGTTTACGTACATATATATATATATGCCTTAAAACCCATTAAGTTCATTTGACTTGTTTACCTAAACATGTCTTAAATGTTTACTAAATCACTTGAGTAGCCTACTTAATCACATGTCCTAGAACTTATTAAATCACTCGATTAGTTTACTTAACCGGATGTCTTAGAATGTATTAAACCAATTGCTATATTACTTGCACACATGTTTTAGAATGGATTAAATAATTTGATTAACCTGCTTAGACACATGCCTAAGAATTGTTAAGTTATGATCATATGAATGTTAGGATTTGACTACTTAAGGGGTCTCTTGAATTATATACGAGCTTTGCTTAACCCTGCTATTAAATATCCATATTATCTTCTCTGAGTATCGTATTGATTTTAAAGACACATGTGACTCAAAATCTCTCTAGAAAAACTCCCATTGGAGAGATTCCGCACTTAGGGTGTAACGAAATTGACAATGATAGGACTAGACCCTCAACATGGAGGTTATGTTAGTGGCAGTCTAATTCATGGGGTTTACCATCGAGTGATTCCACCTAACTAACTTTGAACGGACCCTTCTGCATTTTTGTTGTTGATGATTAATCACGTTTAAATCATACATAACGTCTTCATTTATTTGTTGTATTTAATATCATCAACCCTTCATTCTTAGTCAACATACGATGGTAGTTCCCCATATATTGAGAGTTGATTGGCCACATGTTGATGGGTTCTACCCATACCTTAAGGCAGTAGACTCATGGACCAGAGATGGTGGTCATGGGACACTATGCCTCAGCCATCGGACTACGCTGGGCTATAAGCTCTCTGTAGTGATCTTGAGCTCCACTAAACCTGCTGGTTGTAAATTGATTAATAATGGTTGGGCAAATCACGTATACATAGCATTTGGGTGGTGACGAGTGGTTAATTCTGGATACTGTAACATGTGCCTAATAGGATTTAGCTGGGTATCGTTTTGCTAGCTACCAGACCATCGACTATCGACCCACTCTCGGTGAGTTTGACACTACGCATGTACTACATACTTCCGTTGGTGTCCGACCACATTATATTGGCTTTGCCCAAATGCGAACTAGATGAGCATCCCCAGTTGATGTGCACTCATACCTCTACACATTAATAAGACTACATCATGTATTTTTTTGTATGCCTTGCTGCTTTCATGTTATTTCTTGCATAGGGTGGCAGTGTGAAATCTTAAGGGGAGATCACACTGAGCTAGCCACTCATTCATCAATGTTTAACCATATAAAGGATACAGGTGTAGGGATGGAAAACTACATAGCGAATTTCGGTACTTCTGAAGCTGGAGCAGACGAGGAGTTGTTAGAGAAGGCTAAATCAGTAGATTAGTTGTTTATGTTTATCTCAATACACTTTGGAACTTGAGTTTTGTTTTGAGCCCCTAGCTAAGTGGGCCAGGATATTATTCTCATTTTGCTTATCTTATACTACGCTTGATTTCTGTAAATCAAACTTTGATCATGTATTAATTACCATTTGATAATCTGCTAACATCTAGGTTTTTAGGAAACGAGTTGCATATGTGGGTCCTGAAACTTGGGGCGTTATAGATAACTATTCCAAATTGAAATCACTACTCTTCAAATAAGGAACTTAAGCTTAGGACGGAGTTTTGGACTTAGACTCTAACTCAAACACCCTAAAAATTGTAACTTACAATTTATAAATAACCTCTATTCCTAGTAGACTTTGTGGTTTTTAGCCACAAAAAGGTAAGTGTCCAATTTGGCCCAACCACGTTATTCTCTTAACTTTTTTGAGCCCTTTTCATGTTGGGCATGATTTCTATAACTGAAAGGATCAAAAGTTATACTCGAACTAAAACTTATTACTGATAGTAAAAATAAAACTAAAAGGGACTTTTAACCGTTGATTTAATGGAATCTCGCAAATTCGGCATGGGCAACCTGGCGTAGGGATTGGTTGGCTTAAGTAGGCCCTCATCTTACCCCAAAATCATATATAATATGTCAAAAAACTCATTCTAGTTTACGAGATATGAATGATTTAAAGTTCTAATGCTCCGAATCATTTCCGCCTCAGATCGGGCCTTCTCTGGTCCATATTTTCTATGAAAGCGTCTGTGACCTGCTCAAAATTAGTCCCCTCCACTTCAAAAGAACTCGACCTTGAGTTCTCATCTAGCTTTAGTTTATGATACTTGTTTAAGTCCACAACATTAAAAGTACACGATATCTCCATGTCATCCAAAATATCAACAATGTAAGCGTTATCAATGATCTTTTGGAGGATTGGTACTGGTCCAATCTTCTTGTTGTTTTAACTCCTGGTCAGAAATCTCTCCTTATGTATATGAACCATAACATTGTTACCCACCTCGAACACCTTTTGTCGTCAATACCTATGGGCTTGTTCCTTGTACTTGTTATTTAAAGCTTATAACTTGGCTTGCACATCCACATGAATGCCTATAATTTCGCCTGTTATATAGTCTGCTATAATGCTCATGCCTAGGAGCTTGGGCAAATGGACTAAGTCAAGTGTTTGGTGGGACACTCGACCATAAACAATTTGGAACAAGAACTTCCTTATCGAGCGGTTCACTATATTGTTGAACAAAAACTCTACTCGAGATAATACTTGTAACGCCTGAAAATTAGGGGTCGAGCATAACTCAGCTCCCGAGTTCCAGAACATCACTTGTGCAACATTTTCAATGATGGATGAATGTTGGCTATATTAGTGCATAAAACATGAAGTAGATTAAGCCAAATCAACAAATCATAATCTAGGGACAATCTGAAAATGCAAGCGGAAGTCTGAAATATATATATGAGCTAGTACAAGTCCCCAGAATACGAGTGCTCTGCCAGGTCATAAGTACACGTCTTGTTTCAAATTACATATAACCAAATGTATTAGTCCAACAAAATGTATTAGTCTTGCAAAAAGTGTAAATCCTGAAGCCCCGGCGATCCGGACTCGGCTCATGCGAATCCACCCAAAAACTGCATGAACGAGAATGCTTCCACGTCCTCATCAAAATCCGGCTCTGCCTCAAGCGGTGCAAGATCATCTATAGCTAAATCAAAGTCTGGTTGGTGTTTAAGTACCATCTCAAAATGTGGGAGTGAGTGATCAACTCAGTGGAACTATACAGCAAAGGTTAACATGTTATCAATTCAATCAAGTAGTAATGATAAAGCAGTACAATCAAACATGTCCTAGATACTCTTGTTAATGCAAAAATGATATGAGAAAATGATGCATGCTCTCATGCAAACTCCCTCCTGCGACATCATTTAACGATCGCGGCATGAATCACTACCACTGTGCTTTACACCAACGCCAACAGCACATGCAGTGCTATGTTATGAACATGATTACCAAGTTCTTATTAGTCCTTTTTATACAGCAGGATTGGGAAGCTAAGGCACCTCACTTATATTAATTCCCAAACAATGATTCATTCTAGGGTCGTCAGTCCGAGTAATTCTCATACGATATTACTATTCTAAGTTACTGTAAAGGGCTCGTCACCAATCAATACAGGCCTAGTATACCTTAGTTACTATAAAAAGGCTTGTTGCCTATCTGTAGTGTCAAGGTATGCTCGAGGTCACTACAGAGGGCTCGTCACCAATCAATGTAGGCCGACAGTACGAATATAGTGTCCCATACTACCATAATCAGCTCACGAGTCTAGGTTGCTCACTGGTCACTACGGGGAGGCTTGTCGTCCCAGCGTAGGCCGGCAGCTCACACACGGTGTCCCATACCACCATGTCCGGCTCATGAGTCTTAGCGGATCGAGGTACCAAGTTTAACAAAATTTCATTAGTGAGTTCGGTACCTTAGATTCAAATAGTAGCGTCCAAACATGGTGAACATACATCGGTCAATCGGGTTAATAGATAGGCTCGACTAGGACAAGCGCACGTTGAGTTGATTGGCATGGAATGTATAAGCACTCCGTGTGGCCTAACCACTGTCGAACATCCCAGTACGACTTGGATTCATCGAACACATCTTGCGTGGCGTAAATAACTCCAACCACCAGTTTAAGAACAGTTACCGATTACCTGGACTGTAATATAGTCCCAATCACGTGCAAGCTCAATAATAGACAATTAAATCAATTCCTACATTCATATGAACATGTTATGAAATATAACTTAAACATGAATACAGTACATGGAGGAAATCATACACATAGTTAAACAGTTCATGGAGGAAATCATACACATAAGTAAGGAAATTGAGATTTATATCTCAACACCCTTATAAATCACACTTTACTAACTACGAACTCATTCAGACATTTTTTACAAACACATGAAATACTCTATTTACAAAATATGTTATACATATACGTAAAACAAAACAGATAGCGCATTTAGCATGTGTAATAGCATCCACGTCAATAATAAATCATTATCTAACATTGAAAGTCTTAAAAACCATAACCTAAATGTATATAGTCTGTACCTTTAACTAAAAAATGTGCAACAGATTTGATTTAGATGATAAGTTTTCGTCAACGGTGAATAGGCAACCTAAGCCATGGATTAGGTTAGCTACATCAACACTTAGACTATTCTAAGTTCCAAATAGGTCAGGGTTTGATTGACTTATCCAAAAATGAAATTAGAATCTCCAGAATAACGATTCAGATACGTGGATTAGGCACGTAGAAAGACTAGGAAGAATCCCAAGATGATTCACCAACTTCTCTCTCACTTTCTCTCTCTTTTTCTCTCTCTTTCTTAGCTAGGGTTTGAGAATTCGTATGGAATTTGTGAGAGAGGATTTAAGGTCCTTATATAGGCTGAAAACTAACGAAAATAGCCCATGGCCATGGTATACTTAGGTTATATCTAAATCGGGCTTGTTTCGATCCAACGGAGCATTTTTAGAGATCTCTTTACTGAATGTGGTTGGACTTAAACTCATAGATATTGGATCTTGATCAAGTCAAGTTTTCAGTCCGGTCAGGTTTCCAGATTGACCATGGAAAACCAGTTTCAGTTCAATGGTCATCGAAACTCGTTCATGGCCACGGGTAGATTGACATATGTGGGCCATCTTCCCTGATCCAAGGGTGTATTTGGGTCAAAATCCAATGGTCAGAACGCTTATAATTGGTCCGCAAGCGACATGACTCAGATTACTTAAATTTATATTTAATTTCTAAATATATTCACTTTTCGCACACTCTTCGCTTCAGACTCAAGAAAATAGTCCCAGGACATCATCTGGACTTAATTTTTGAGGTGATTGTCAAGTCTAATCAGGCGGTCATAATTATCTAAGTTCATCGCTATCGGACTTTTAATGTGTGGTCCAGGTTTGACACGAAGTTTTCGAATACTCTCGAAAGTAACTAGGTTTAGAGTTGGATCCTAGATTTTAGGGTAATGTAGCGTTAACAATTCTACAAGTTTTCGGTCTTGCAGATCGTATTTAAAATGATTGGTGCTAATTTCCTAGGTAATCTGGTGTAGCGCTAGTTAATTCTTATTTAATTTCTAAAGGAATTAGCCCTTAGTGATTTCTGCTTGAGATGGGATTTGAGTGCTCAAATGGAAGGAAAAGAAGGAGAAATTCAACAAGGGAGGTGGGTTTTAAAATGGGTAGAGTGAGGGTGCACGAAAATGGAAGAAGGAAGCCCGTGGAGGGTGATTTTTAGGAAGATTTGAGAGATGTTTGAAGAAAGGAGAGCTTGGAGGGGTGGTTTGTGAAGGGAAGACGCTGTAGGATGGTTTTTATTCAATTAATCATGGACAAGTGGGCCATACAGGACCCTAGAAGCATCGGCCCGCCCGATCTGGCCAGACCGGCGGGTCTCTGGACAGTCCAATGAGGATTCGCCAGTGGGACGATGTCCTGCTGCCCCCTTGGGTCTAAAAAGGTATGGGTCCCACTTTGGGTCCCCCTGGAAGTGCCCCGATTGGGCCCCCTACTCTATTTCAACTCGTTTCGGGTCATTTCGAATAGAATCTGATGCATATTTATGCTAACCAATTTTAAACTATTGGGATGAGATAAAACATGGTCTAAACCCGTCGATTGATAGTGTAGAAGTGGATTGGGATCATTTTACATGATCATGGGTGTGTACGGACCCGATCTCAGCGACCGTTTACAGTAAGTTTTAGTTTAAGTATTGTTCTTCACCATTTAAACTTTAGGATTTGTGTCTAATAAAAAAGTACTTAGAGAAATTTGAAGAATGAGGTGGTGAAAGGTGAGATTTTGAAGGAAATGGGTTGAAAAGCGATTTCTTTAGCTTTAGAATTGAGTTATGAGAAGTTACCAAGGTTTTATGGTTGACCCATTGCCTATAGACGTCTAATTCCAGGTTGGCAAAAATTTGGGATGTTACAATCTATCCTCAAAAATAATTTTATCCCCAAAAATGGCTAAGAGTACTGAGTAAAGATTCTATTGTTCCTTTTACCTAAACTTTATTGATTCAAGTTTATATGCGTGGTGGGGTATATACATCTATACTAGTCTAGCGCATTTTTGTCTATCCTCCTTAAAAATTTACTCTTTATCTCTTGCTTATACCTTGATGGTTTGCTAAAATTTATTTCCTTATCTATTTAGATTCTTGACGATGATTCCCATCTACTTAGAGTAAGATATATGTTTTCAATGGTCGACTAATACAAAGAGACGGTTATAGTGAGCTTGATCCCGATACTTCGATCACCTACCTGACCAAGGTAGAAGGCTCATTGTATCCCTTCCTAGTTCTGATAAATCCTGGTCTTCTGGTTGTTCAAAGAAGTAAGTCTATTGGTAGTCGCCCAGGATTGAGAATTGGGTCAAGCTGCGAATGCTTCGCAATTGTATATTTCAATAACTCTGTAGTCCAATCACTCTAAAAGCTTAGGGAATGGCCATCACTAAAAGGTTCAAATGTCCTATTTATAAGGTTGCCCTTTGGGTCTTGATTTAGGAGAGTCCTCGTCCAAATCTATGTCTAAGGTAGGGGTTAATAAGCACCCTAATAGATCATCCTAAAAGGATTTCTAATCGTATAGAGTTGGTCAAGGCTTGAAACAAGACGTGTACTTTTGACCTGGCAGAGAACTCGTATTCTGGGGACTTGTACTAACTCATATATGTATTTCAAACTTCCGCTTGCATTTTCAGATTATCCCTGGATTACGATTTGCTGATTTGGCTTAATCTACTTCATGTTTTATGCACTAATACAGCCAACATTCATCTATCATTGAAAATGTTGCATAAGTGATGTTCTGGAACTTGAGAGCTAAGTTATGTTCGACCTCCGATTTTCAGGGCGTTACAAGATGGTATCAGAGCATGATTTGGATTAAACTGGACCTGGGTTATGGTAACACAACGCACACTGACGCACTCTGACTTAGAAAGGGGGTGATGGAATCTAGAAACCACATTAGAATCCAAGGTGTCGGCGACGAGCGAGATTAACTACCGTAGAATAGCCCATACGTAATTGAGACCATGTAAAATGATCTCACATCCCCACTTCTATTCACTCAAGCTTTCATATTCTTCTACATCTTACACCCATCCACCACTATTCTTTATAACTCTTCCCTTCCTTATACCCCCTCATTTGGGCACAAAACCCACATTTTTGTGTCCCATAACCTGCACAACCTCCAAATGATGGGACATTTAGGGCCCGTTTGACCAACTGCATTAGGTAAGATTAGGGTAGATGGAATTGTAAAAGTAATAATAAATACATGTGTAAGGTATTGTCCCTAGATTGGGTGTATCCTATGGTTTCCAATACCATGTTTGGAATGTATGCAATTAACAGTAAATCCTGGGATTTCCTTTCAAATTATACTTGGAATTTCATCATCATGGGATTTTGAAATCTCATCTCACACTTTCCAACGTAAGGTTCATTTTTCAAAGCCTATAAAATTAAATTTTAATCCCATCCCACCCTCCTTCCAAACATGTCATTCCCAAATCTTGAGGTGGGATTAGTAACGCAATTAGCAGGTATGGTCCTATGTGTAGTACTCGAGCATAATCACATTTAAGTTCGGGCAACTTAAATTCCATCTAGCGTATAAACATATACTTTAGAATATAACCAGTGGATTACCGCTACTCGTAATTTAAGACTAGGCTACTAGTTATACTAAGGAATGTAAAAGACTAATTATGCTAAAGTAATTGAATGATAGACTTAGTTAGTCGGCTCAATTAGCTTGGAGTGGGGCCTCATTCTTTCGATGAAGTCCCTTGATACTTAGGGAAGCTGTTTTGATTTAGAAACTATTCATCCATAGAGGAACTTAAATATTCCTCGGATTGAACATTAGGTCAAATAAACAATTCCTTCTTAAGAACTTGTTACAATCGGGAACACGAAACAGAGAAACTATATATAAGCGATGTATTCGCGGTTTGAATTGCATTCTCAATCTGGTAGATTATCAATGAACTCTATGCTCTGATCAAGCAGAAGATCGGGATCGACTAGGATTACGAACCGATACGATAAATTTTTTGTCCTAGCTAAGTAGAAGGTCTATGTATCTAGCTCAGACCCACTACACAACTTTCCTTCCATGTTGGCCCAACCACTTACAACCAAAAGTTTATTACTTTGTCATTGAGAAGTGTTAAAAACCTATAGCCAATAGAGATTTTTCTTTTTAAGCCCAAGAAATGTCTCGAATAGACAATAGACAGTTAGGAATTAGGTCCCGAATCATAGACTATTCTGGCATTCACATTGTGCATATGAACTTAGAGAGATAGTACTAATAATGTATAGATTATATTACGGTATTAAAGTAGACATGATTAAAGAGGGTAAGTCGGGACCGTAGTAAGAGTCCTTCTTTGGTAGAATTAAGCACCTTGCCACCAACTCACACCCGTCCCTGGAATCAACCACAATAGAGATGAGGATCATTTCTATAACCATAGGTATCAATGCCATAGTACACACCATCAATGAAAGGAAGACCAATGTATTGAGAGATTGTATCCCATTCCATGTCAAGGATAGGTCCTAAATTATACCTTGTTCCGACATACGGATCAAGACATAGATTCTTGAGCCTTGAGCATAGAAATAATTTTTAAGGGGGGTAGAATATTATGAGCCCAATCTAGTTAGTTCAGCTAATATAACCGTTGGATCAAAGTGGATCAGTGGAAGCGTGGTTGGCCCCTTCTTCACTGGCCTAGGATCGAAGGAAATTGATTCAGGCTATATGTAAGGTTAGGTCATTAAATAGGATCTGAATTCTCGTTAGAATGTCACTAATAAAGTCTTTAAAGGGAAATAATTAGGGCTTAAGTGTTGAACCCATTCATATTAAACATAGGCCTAACAATGGGAATGAGCGGAGGTCAATGTATCCAAAATCGGGTTAATTGATAGGCTCGACTAGGACAAGCGCACGTTGAGTTGATCGACATGGAATGTATAAGCACTCCGTGTGGCATAACCACTGTCGAACATCCCAAGTACGACTCGGATTCATCGAACACATCCTGCGTGGCGTAAATAACTCCAACCACCAGTTTGAAAATAGTTACCGATTACCAGGACTGTAATATAGTCTCAATCACGTGCAAGCTCAATAATAGACAATTAAATCAATTTCTACATTCATATGAACATGTTATGAAATATAACTTAAACATGAATATAGTACATGGAGAAAATCATACACATAGTTAAACAGTTCATGGAGAAAATCATACACATAAGTAAGAAAATTGAGATTTATATCTCAACACCCTTATAAATCACACTTTACTAATTACAAACTCATTCATACATTTTTTACAAAAACTTAGACTACACTATTCAACGTACATCACGTATGTCGACCATATTGCATATTAGGGCAAATCCTTTAGCCAAGGAGTTGTCGCATTCATAACAATCATGTAATAACGACAATTAATCATGACAAGCACAACATCAGATTTCATATGCATACAGACATTTTAACAAACACATGAAATACTCTATTTACAAAATAGGTTATACATATAAGTAAAAAAAAATAGATAGCGCATTTAGCATGTGTAATAGCATCCACGTCAATAATAAATCATTATCTAACATTGAAAGTCTTGAAAACCATAACCTAAATGTATATAGTCCGCACCTTTAACTAGAAAATGTGCACCGAATTTGATTTAGACGATAAGTCTTCGTCAAAGGCGAATAGGCAACCTAAAGCATGGATTAGGTCAACTACATCAACACTTAGACTATTCTAAGTTCCAAACAGGTTAGGTTTTGATTATCTTACCCAAAAATAGAATTAGAATCGCTGGAATAACGATTCAGATACATGGATTAGGCACGTAGAAAGATTGGGAAGAATTCCAAGATGATTCACCAATTTCTCTCTCACTCTCTCTCTTTTTCTCTCTCTTTATTAGCTAGGATTTGAGAATTCGTATGGAATTTGTGAGAGAGGGTTTAGGGTCCTTATATAGGCCCAGAACTAACAAAAATAGCCCTAGGGCCATGGTATACTTTGGTTATATCCAAATTGGGCTTGTTTCGATCCAACGGAGCATTTCTTGAGGTCCCTTTATTGAATGCAGTCGAACTTAAGCTCACAGATACTGGATCTTGATCAAGTTAAGTTTTTAATTCGATCGAGTTTCCAGATCGACCGTGGCAGACCAGTTTTAGTTCAAAGATCATCGAAACTCGATCAAGGCCACAGGTAGATTGACATGTGTGGGCTATCCTCCCTGATCCAAGGGTGTATTTGGGTCAGAATCCAATGGTCAGAACGCTTATAATTGGTCCGCAAGTGACATGATTCTAATTACTTAAATTTATATTTAATTTCTAAATATATTCACTTTTCTCACATTCTTTGCTCCGGACTCAAGAAAATAGTCCCAGGACATCATCTAGACTTGATTTTCGAGGTGATTGTCAAGTCCAATCAGACGGTCATAATTGTCTAAGTTCATCGCTATCGGAATTTCGATGTGTGGTCCAGGTCCGACATGGAGTTTTCGAATGCTCCTGAGAGCAACTGGGTTTAGAGTTGGATCCTAGATTTCAGGGTAATGTAGCGTTAACAATTCTACAAGTTTTTGGTCTTGCAGATCGTATTTAAAGTGATTGGTGCTAATTTCCCAGGTAATCTGGTGTAACGCTAGTTAATTCTTATTTAATTTCTAAAGGAATTAGCCCTTAGTGATTTCTTCTTGTGGTGGGATTTAAGTGTTCAAATGGAAGGTAAAGAAGGGGGAATTCAACAAGGGAGGTGTGTTTTGAAATGGGTAGAGTGAGGGCGCATAAAAATGGAAGAAGGAAGCCCTTAGAGGGTGATTTTTGGAAAGATTTGAGAGATGTCTGAAGAAAGGAGAGCTTGGAGGGGTGGTTTGTGAAGGAAAGACGCTGTAGGAGGGTTTTTATTCAACCAACCATAGACTAGTGAGCTACACAGGACCCTAGAAGCATCGGCCCGTGCCGGCCCGCCCAATCTGGCCCAACCGGCGACAAGGCCTCGTGTAACCGATGAATCCCTCACTGGTCTTTGGACAGTCCGGTGAGGACTCGTGGGTGGGGTGATGTTCTCCTTCCCCTCGACGTCTAAAAAGGTATGGGTCCCACCTTGGATCCCCCTAGAAGTACCCCGATTGGGCCCCCTACTCTATTTCAACTTGTTTCTGGTCATTTTGAATAGAATCTGATGCATATTTATGCTAACCAATTTTAAATGGCTGGGTTGGGATAAAACATGGTCTAAACTCATCGATTGACGGTTTAAAAGTGGATTGAGATCATTTTGCATGATCACGAATGTGTATGGACCCGATCTCGGCGACTGTTTACAGTAAGTTTTAGTTTAAGTATAGTTCCTCACCATTTAAACTTTAGGATTTGTGTCTAATATGAAAGTACTTGGAGAAATTTGAAGAATGAGGTGGTGAAAGGTGATATTTTGAAGGAAATGGGTTGAAAAGTGATTTCTTTGGCTTTGGAATTGAGTTATGAGAAGTTACCAAGGTGTTATGGTTGACCCTTTGCCTAAAGACGTCTAATTCTAGGTTGGCAAAAATTTAGGGTGTTACAATACTAAATACCACTGCTTCGACTTGACATCTGAAATATACCAGAGGAGGTTTTCAAATGTGTAATTCACAACACAACTTCAGTCTATCCATTGGTCTATGGGTGGTAGGCACTATTGAATTGAAGTCGCGTACCGAACTGATTCCATAAAGTTCGCCGGAAGTGGCTAATGAACTTTGTATCATGGTCAAAAGTAATGGTCTTGGGAACTCTGTGTGGTTGCATGACCTCTTGGAAGAATAGATTCGCCATGTGTGTTACATCGAGGGTCTTCTTACATTGGATAAAGTGTGCTATCATTGGGAAATGATCTATCACTATGAATATTGAATCCATGTTATGCTGTGTTCGTGGGAGACCAACTATGAGGTCTATAGATAAGTCCTCCCAAGGGCCATTAGGCACATGTAATGGGGTTTACAGGCTGATATTCTAAGATTGCCTCTTGGAGGTCTGACAAATAGGACAACTCTACAATGCTTTACCCACGTCACGTACCAATTATGGCCAGTAATACTCATTCCTCAACAAGAGCCTACATCTTGTATCACCCAAGGTGTCTACCAAGGCTACTTGCATCTAGCTCTAAGATAATTTATATAGAGTTGATTCCCTTTGAAGAAGAAATGTCTTGCATACGTAGGTCATGGGGATGACCCTCTTGACATCTCATCCATGCATCCTTGAAGTCTTTATCCTCGGTACACAGCTCCTTCAGATAGTTGAAGCCGACAACCTTATTGCTTGTTGTAACCAGTAGTGATGCACGATGGCTACATGCATCAACCACCTTATTTTACTGCCTTGACTTGTACTTCAAAATGAATGTGAATTTCTGCAAAAAATGTGACCCATCTAGCATGCACACAGTTCACGTTAACCTGACTATTAACAAATTTTAAGGCTTGAGGGTAAGTGTAGAGAACAAACTCTCTCTGAATAAGATAATGCCGCACATGTCACAACGCTTAAACCATTACGTATATCTTAAGCTCATATGTTCACCATTTCTTTGGGACTTCACTTAGCTACTCACTGTATAAGGCTACTAACTTACCTTTCTGTGATAAGACTTCTCCAATTATGACATATGAGGCATCACACTCAACCTCAAACAATATTTCAAACTGGGAAGAACCAAGACCGATGTTGTGGACAATCGATGTTTAATTTCAACAGGGCTCTTGTTAGCCTCATCAGTCCACTAAAACAACCATTTATTAATGCAATATATAATGGGTGTGACTATAGTGCTAAAATTCTACACGAATTGACGATAGAATGCAACCAACCCATCGAAACTCCTCACTTTATGAATTCTCGTCGAAATTGTCCATGGCTTGCACCTTTTCATTATCCACACAAATGCTCGTGGATGTCACAATAAATCCTACGAACAATAAGTTGTTTGTAAAAAAAAAAAATACACTTCTTCACTTTAGAAGATTTGCGGTGTAAGGATTGTCTTATGACTATCCCTGATGAAGATGTAAGCATTGTCTCATTCATGGTGGGTTGTACAATGGTCCGATTGCCATGGTTGATCGAGTAATATATAACATACTTCCATGTCGACCACGTCACAAAGTACTTGATCTGTAATATTCCTACCAATTGAAAATGAGACAGTACATTGTTCAGCTACCTTGGTCGCATTCACCTTCTTTTATCTAACCAATCTAGTAAGGAGAATAATGCATTGTCATAGGTAGTCCACCATCACCTTCGAGATGCTGTTCACAATATTACCACTATATGCAATTACATCACAAACCTTGCAATTGGTGGTACAACGTGTGCGGAATATATTATGCCACTACGGGTGCACCTCCTTCCTTGGAGTGTACAATAACCACCTCATGACCAAGGATTATCCATGATCCTAAGCTAACCATTCTTTATTACCAGATCCTTTTTCAGTGGCTTGTTCATTCTAATCAAATATGAAAGTGCTCTCATTTGTCAATTATCATGCCACATGAGTCATAGAGTCTAATGAGCCCCATATGAAGACTACAAGCTGAATACTCAATAAGTGGATATATGCAAAAGTCTCCAAAGGTAAATGAAAACCTCACATCCCATGACCAAAACACCGCGGGTAATAAATCCCCTTAAAAATTTCTCTAATATATCTAAAAATCTTTTAGGAATACATCTATGGTAGATTAAAAAATGGAAAAATAGTTTTAAGAACAGATGAAATTATACAAAGTTATTCTGCAACTATTCGATGACATCGAACACTGATTCAATGACATTGAGTTTGCTTCCAAATATGTCCAGCAACCATTTGACATATCTCTGGAATTATTTGATGAAATCAAGCTTCATTCGATGTCGTCGAAATTCAACCTTCGATGACATTGAAATATGGGCACAAAATGTCCAGCAAGATTTAAAGGAAAATCATGATTTGTTTAATGACATCAAACAGGCTTCAATGACATCGAATTTCAAACTTCGATGACATCAAGGAACATTCAATATCATCAAAATTGGGACCAATTTGTCTAGAGAGTTTATAAAGAAAAATCAGGAATTATTAGATGTCATCGAATTCAAAATTCGATGACATTGATGTAGTCTTGATGACATCAATGTTTGAATTCTATTACTCTCCAAGCAAACCTCAAAATTCTCTTAGTAAGAAAAATTCAATGACATCGGCATTTGTTCAAGTCATCGAATGAAACTTCAATGACATCGACGAATGAAACTTCAATGACATCGATGACCTTCGATGACATCAAATGCAGACAAATGAGTGAGATTTAAGAGAGTCATTAATACAGTTGATCTACCCTCCTTAAATCTCTTTTCTTATGGGAGTTATCTTTCAATCCCTTCTTAAATGCAATCATTGTGAAATCAATAGATTGGATTAAAGAATGAACTCCACCATTCAAGGAATCTTTTAGGAATCTCTCCCTCACTTAATGACCAACATTTAATAAGAGAAGATTTATTAAAATACCTTAACCCAACATCAGAGACATGTATTTGAGCATCTATAAAGTTGCGGATAAAGGGCGCTAAAGATACTTCATCTATAAGGTAACCTTCAACATGTGCTAATCAACAGGGCTCACCGTGTTACAAGTAAGTCATTGGAGTCCTGTGACCTTGAAGATCTTTCCTTGTGTTGGACTGATATTCAGTGGTTAACATACCAAGACCTTCATAGGCCTCTGACGGGAGAATACGTCGAGTTCTTGTGTAGGACTTGTTAGCCTTGTGTGGGCTTTGCCTTGTGTAGGCATTGTTAAGCCTTGTGTAGGCATAAGTAGCCTTGTGTTGGCTCCTGGTTATGTCATTGAGTAGGACTTGATTTCCTTGTGTAGGTTCCTTAGTTAACCTTGTGTAGGTTGTGAACATTGATGGTTAACCTAATTTAAAACCATTCGATAGTGAAAATCTGGCACACTCCAAGGGGGAGTGCGTTAGCCGTGAGTGGAGTAGGCACATAGCTGAACCAGTATATATTGTTGTGTTTTGTGATAATTATTTATACTTATATATGTTAAGTAATTGAATGCTTAAATTATGCACTATGTATATTTTGATACAATGCAACAATTAGTTTTTCACTGCTCATGTTGTCTTCTTAACTCTTGTCAAAATTGGTAGAATTTTCAGTTAAGAAGGGTTAAAATTTTAAAAGTCCTATTCAACCCCTCTAGGACATTTGGTCATATATCCATACTTCAGTAAATAGTGGTTCTAGTACAATTTCAATTGGTATCAAAGCGGGTTCCTCTTAAAGGGCTTAACAACCTAGCGGGAGATCCTAACTGAAGTTGGTATTATGAACAAAGGAGAGGGATTGTTAGTCGCTCAACCTCCAATCTTTGATGGTTCAAATTATGCATATTGGAAAACAATAATGAACTATTTCCTACAATATTTGAATCATGAGGTTTGAAAAATAGTTGAGAATGGATATATACAACCAACTGAACAAATAGTATTGGACAATGGCACAACTATTTTTAAACTTAAACTAAAAGAGAAATGGACTAATTTTGATAAAGAAAAGAAAACATATGAAGCTAAAGCTATGAATGCTATTTACTGTGTAGTTTCACAAGCGATTTAATCAGATTAGTATGTGTGGAAATTCAAAAGAAGCATGAGATTTATTAGAAACAACACATGAAGTAACAAGCACAGTAAAAAGATTAAAGTTGCAGTTTTTGACTACGCAATTTGAGAACATAAAAATGGATGAACATGAATCTTTGATGGAGTTTTACACAAAACCGAATGACATATGTAACTCCATGTTGAGCCTTGGAGAAAGAGTTCCGGTATTTAAAGTATGTAGGAAAATCTCGAGATCTCTACTTGAACGTTTCAACTCCAAAGTCACCATCATTGAGGAATGTAGAAACATTGATGAAATAAAAGTAGAAGAACTTGTAGGGTCTCTATAAGCTTTTCAACTACACTTCAAAACTCCCACTAAATCCAAAAATAATATTCTCAAGGGATCCAAAACTACAATAACAATAGAGGAAGGAGAAAGTGAGGATGAGAATGCTGATGAGGAAGGGTACTTGTCATGCCCCTAACCCAGAAATCGGATTCACAGGAATCTCGATCGCCGAATCCGGTGCTGACAGCCTCCGTAGTACACCATTCTCGGCTCCTAGCGCAGCATATGCTAGATTTCGATCCTAGGATCATTCAAGGAGAATTTTCCAACGTACATTTGTCTTGTAATAAGCATAACCACAAGTTTACCCAAATCATAAAGGCAACATCATCATCACATATCTACTAATATAATCACGTGAATACAATGCTGAAAGGAAAATGCATATATCAAAATCAGAGATCCTGAAAATTGCTGCACGCTCTAAGCTCAACGCTGCTGCAACCTAACGCCACCTGCATGGATCTATCGTGCATAAGCTTACAAAAGCTTAGAGGGTGGTGTAAGTGTGTGTAAGGTAAGTACCGAGTATACAATAGAGTTCGTAAATCATACATCATCGAGATAAGCAGAAAAATGACAAGGTCATGAATCATACGATATCAGAGCAAGTGGAAATAATGATAAGCCCATAAATCATACAATATCAAAAATACTAGCAAGACAAATCAACTATGTGAACGAGGAGTCACAGAGAGCCAAATGTCAGATGTCGAGGGTACAATGAAATATGTAAATTCTGCTAAGTCCGTCTAGGCCATATACGTGCAACAATATAGTAATTCAAAATACTAAGTACTACGGATGCAATGAAATATGTGGTGCAAATGAAATGATCATGTTGGAATGTGAAGTCAGGATAATAGTACGAAGTAACACAAGTTATGAGGTTCATCACAAGGGAATTCTATCCAAACCAGTTCCATATCTAAATTTGGATAGTCAAACACAATGTGGTAAACTCCTGATCTCAGGTTAGTCGCGCGCCCCAACCGAAATCTTGACCATTACGAAGGTACACGTAACAAATAGTTGCGCACCACCAGCCCGAGTGGATAGTGAATGGATGAATGACTGAGTACGCAACTCCTGCTCAGTAGCTTGTCAGCACAGTAGCCTGCCAACTGCTGGTAGCTTGCCCAGTATAGTATCTCACGCAGGCCTCAGCCCTGCCCACATCACACCCACCCAAATCAGCGTCTGCCCATGTGTGCTCGCCTACATGTGCAACAGTGATGGGGTGTCATACTATCATGTCAGTCCTCATATTAAGTCCACGAATTAGTACGGTTCCTCTCTGAGAAATCGCCGGGGTCTATTACACTCCACACCGACTACTGCCTCCCTAGCCGCACAGCCCAGCGAGTGGAAGAGACCTCACTATCCGCCTAGCCAGCAGTTTGCCAATACCAACCTGGCTCGTCGATAGCGGACCCATTTACGAGCTGGTCATACTCAGCCTAGCTTATAGCCCCCTCACTCGGGCAGATAAGGCCACACCCCCTTCCAACCGACCACGACACAGTGGGAGAAGGCCTCATGGTATAGGCACTGGAGCTCAAATTTTACTCGGTCTAGACGTTGGAGCATCTCCTAGTACCAAAGAGGTTCTGAGATTTTCACCCAAGGACATCCTATGTGCCCACAGTGCTAGAACTAAGAATTTTTGGTGTCCCATCTGGCCATCAACGATGTGTCTGTGGAGGCGACTGTCCTGATGTCGCTAGGGCGTACAATGATCAAATCACATATATGCGAGATGCATGAGTCACACTACCCAGTCATGCAGTAATCATGTGCGTACGACACGATAATGCAAGCACTCCGCTTCATAAGGAGTCCCGTAAATAGTCTGCCCAATGACGTATGCTATGATCAAACATTCCTTATATCAGGCATACATATGATGCGTATGGGCATGAATCATGGAGTTATACTAAGCATTTTATATGGTGATGAAATATCCTCACAACAAAGATAAGCCTTGATGGCCTACACACAACAAGTATGGGCCTATCAATGAGCCCTAGGGAGAGTTATAATTCGGACATTTAACCAACATTATTCTTACAATGTGGACATCAAACCAACATTTCTCCCAAGGCATGGCCCACCATAAATGTCATTACATAACCCATGGTGGAATCACACTACAATGGGCCTCAACCCATGGGTTCCAAATACATCACACTGAGCCTCAACCCATGGGCCCTATACACATCACAGTGGGTCTCAACCCACCGGCCTTTATACATCATAATGGGTCTCAACCCATAGGCCCTAATGCATCGCAATGGGCCTTAACCCATGGGCCCTAGAATACATCACAATGAGCCTTAACCCATGGGCCCTAATTCATCACAATGGGCCTCAACCCATGGCCTTAAATTCATTACAATGGGCCTCAACCCATGGGCCATCAACACACCAAAGGTGGGCCTCAACAACGGGCCTTAAACATGGTAAGTGGGCCACATCACATGGGCCATATGCGTATTAAATGGGCCACATTAATAGATAAGTAGTAGTAATGATTTCCACCATTAAAATTCCTAAGGCGTCCTGTTAAACGAGCCTAAAAACCCATCCAGAGTGTAAGATTATGGGGTTTCCACCATCTAATCAGCTCAAAAATTTATATGCAACCTTGGGACCACAAATTAACCATACACGTCAAATTTCAGCTCCCGGATCCTTCTGAAAATGGCTAAACTGATAGATCAGCCCCTGAAATTATGATTTGGGGCCCGCCTGATATTTGGATAAGCTTCAAATTCAGTCTCAACGCTTTAAATGAGCTGACAATGTAGATGGACGGAGTAGATTTCTCACGATCATCACCATGGACCTATATGTATATTGCATGCACATCACGTACATGCATGACATCTTCTCATTTACGTAAACAGTGTTTACACTTTGCATTTAAAATTTTCTTAGTACAGCCTACTCCACATTTAAATCATCGATCCGTACCATCCATTGTGTTCAGAAGGAAGATTTAACCCTTGCCAAAGTGGCATTCTAAAACCATGCAGGCTGTTGCAACATCCTAGCCGTTAAATATAAGATGGACGACGAAGTAGATAAACCTGTGGACTGCACGGATTTTACTCTAAAAACAGTCCTTTCTAGATGGTTTTTTGTCCTGAAATCAATGGATGGAGTGGATAAAACACATATATATCGTGGTGGGTTCCGCCTCATGATGGACGGCATGAATGAAACACATACCATGGTGGGTTCCACCTGAACCTTAAATATGACTCATTTTTACTCTCAAGCCCTAAAATGGGCTTTCAAAATGGTTGGACGGTGGGGATGCAACACATGCATCATGGTGGGTCCCACTGTCCAAGCAGTGGACAGTGTGAATAAACACATGCATCACTAGGGGGTCCCACCGTCCAGTGGCATGGATGGTGGACAGAACACATACTTCATGGTGTATAAAACACATACATCATTGTGGGTCCCATGTGGGGCCTACTATAACGTTTATTTCCATCCAATCTATAGATAAGGTCGTACAGACCTGGATGAAGAGGAAAAGAAAATCTCATTTTGATCGAAAACTTCTGTGGACCCCAAAAAGGGCTTCAAGAGTAGACATTCAATCCCATTGTTTCTGATGATGTGGGCCACTTGAGCATTGGATGCATCTCATTTTTGGAGAGGGCCCACCTCAGGGGGTGGGCCACCTCATGGACGAGTCAGATGGCAAATAAACATCAAGGTGGGGCCCACGGCTGAAGCCATGGGTCGCTGCCACATGCCCACCGTCCGAGTGCAGGCGCTGCCTGCGCCTCTGGTAGCAGCAGCGTTTGCTGCTTCCTTTTTTTTTTGAAAATGTAGTTTTTCCACAGTTTGTCAGGTGTGGGGCCCACGTATGATGGATCCACCCCGCCCAATGGCCCCTATGGCTCAAGACTAGCCAAATGAGTCCGATATTTCACATTTTTTTTGAAGCATCAAATTGTCAGGGTGGATTTCAATCGCAAACTCACTGTTGGCTATACTATGGCCCGCCTGAAATTCGGATCAGCATCATTTTTCAGTTCAACGCCTAAAATGAGTCAGGGAGTGAGGTGGATGGTTTGGATTAGAAACATACATCAAGGTGAGGCCTATATAAGTGGCCATTCCACCATGCTTGAAAAACTAAGCTAATATTTGTGTTTTCCTTCCATGCCCAGCACATGCTTAAGGTGGGCCCTGCTTTAGGTGGGCGTACACATGCTTAAGGTGGGCCCTGCTTTAGGTGGGCCACCACATGGCTACATAGTGTAGATATATCATATCTAAAGTGGGGCCCACCTATGGATGGCTTGGATAAAATACATATTTCATGGTGGGGTTCATACAAGTGGGCCACATGGCCACATCAACATACAAAGAAAATAAATAAAAAGGAGAGGGAGAGAGAGAGAGAGAAAGAGAGTGGGACACGCGTGATGGAGGGACCCCGGCACTATGGGCCCTCCCTTGAGATCAATCATACATCAAGTGGGTCCCAATACATATGGGCCCACCAAATCAAAGATCAACGGTGGAGATCCTTTCTCCACCAAGATGTAAGGTCTAGTTGACCCATAACTACTATAAATTTAAACATCATGATGGGGTCCATGGAGAATGACCCCATCATGGAATGATATTAATAATCAAGGTGGGCCATCGGCCACATCTTAGGGTCCCAAGTGAGATCCATACCATTGATCGGTAGGCCTCACTTGGCCCATCATAAAAGCATGAAAAAATAGCCTATAGAAGCACCCACCTTATGATCTTCTCGGTCCATTGGAATGTCAGTCTCCTTGTGCTTCACTTTGATGGTGGAGATAAGAAATGGGTGGCTAGGATAAGAGCTTTTGGGATGGGAAAGTGGGCCACATAACCCACTTCTCTCCCTTAGAAATGTTGGACGTCCACCACTCTCCCTTGGAATGTTGCTTGGAAAAATGTGAGAGAGAAAAAGAGTTGTAAGAGAGATGAGGGATGGGTGTGATGGGTGAAAGGGTGAGGTGAGTGATGGATGTGGTACTTGACATGTATGGTGGTGTAAGAGAGAGGGTGAGAAAGAGTTGACTTTGAAGAGAGAAAGCATGGGTTGCTTTGTACTTGACATGAGGTGATTGATGGGATTGATTGATGAGATAGATTTGACATGTTGTAGAGATTCTCTTAGAATTTACAATGCGTGGTGTTTTCCTCGAACTGAACGCAGGTCTGCATCTCCCTGCCATGGTATCGGATCGGTGAGCGAGTTGTAGCGTTGGAACTACGGCGACGATGCGGTCGCAATGGTACAAGTCGCAGATTGAACCGACTCAGATATACATGATATGACTTAGGGTCGAGCGCGAACGTCGATCATCGGTCGCAGGTTGCCGGAATTCGACCAGGAGGATCGCGGGAGTTGACGGAACAGTACGGACTAGGATACGGGTCTTACAGTACTCTTAGCCAAATGATTCAAAAAATTCTTCAACAACAGAGGAAAATCATCGGACTACCAGCACCAAATAGGAAAATCTTTTGACAAGTCCAAAGAGCCCCAATGTTACATCTACAAAAAGTATGGTCACATATCCATAAAATGTCCTACCAAGAAATAAAAAGGAAAGGCCATGGCAGCCACCTGGGATGACACTGATGACTCAAATTCAAAAACAAGTGAGACAAAAAGTGATGTAGACCAAAAATCATTGAAAATACTCCTAGCCTCCACTTCCACAGTCATTCCTAAAAACCATGAAGAGAAAGTTGAGTATCACTCTGAAAGAATCAAGTGTGGAAAAGAATCTACTGTTAATGACATTACTCTTGAAAAACTAATCAAGAAAATTGATCTTCTAGAATCAGAAATTGAGAAACTGAAAAAGGAAAACAAAAGTTTGAAACTAGAAGTAGAAAAATCTGATCATATAGCAGAACTTAGTCAAAAATTTACTCAAAGTAATGAAAATCTAGAAAGACTCCTATGCCTAGGTAGGAACTCAGATAATATGAAAGGTCTGGGATATGAATCAGATGAATCTAACTCTTCCTCTGCACCACCTGTGATGATTGAATTAACTAGTAAAAAATAGGTTAACTCACCGTGCCATTCATGTTGAAAGACGGGGCACTACAAATTTGAATGTCTTACACTAAGACAACCTCATTTCTCTATTGAGTTGAGTCATAAAAGTAAAATTAAACCAACCGGTAAAATGATGCAGGAATTAAGAAATCCTTTCAAACAAGGATATCTGGATCTGTTCCCTGATGAAATCAAAACACCCATGAATTATCACTTTGAGAAAGAAATGAAAAACTCATGCTCAAAGAATGTGGTTACTAAGTGGATGATACAAAACAAACACAATTTCCCTATAAGTAATGCTAAACCTAACTCGTGCATTTGTAGGGATTGGTTCAAGTGAACCAACCGTGATCATGATCCAATTTATTAAAATATCTTAGGTTCATTAATGGGTCGGTCACTTCAAAAAGGAAGTTCCAACAAATGAATAAGCATATAACTTAGAATTGGGATTAACCAAAACACTATGGTCAAAGTTTTAAAACACAATCTATTATCTATGGAGAATTTTTGAATTACATGCTGAATATAAGATATTTGTACAAATAATTGTCTAAATGATTATTATCGGCCAACCACAACAAACCACCCTTGCTCTAATATGGAGGATGATGCAAATTGTACAAGATAGGAAAATCTAACATACTGCCTTATTCCTCCATTAGAAGCCTCATACTCAGCTGTGTCTTGAAATTAACAACCAGTCTAAATGATCAAAATTCAACTTGAAATGATAAATGAACTTAGTGATCAGTGATCGCCAAATATTTAAGTAAATATGAACAATTCAAATGACACGTTTAGATAAAATGTTTTATTTAAGGATCCATTTTGTTGCTGAGTATACATGTGTGTATGTTTGCATGTGTGTGTTCAAATTTGAGAATTCCACATAACTAATAATATATATATATATCTTACTTGCTCTCTCTCTCTCTCTCTCTCTCTCTCTCTCTCTCTCTCTCTCTCTCTGTGTGTGTGTGTGTGTGTGTGTGTGTGTGTGTGTGTGTGTGTGTGTGTGTATAATGATGCTTCACGCTTCAATAAAATAATCAATGTTATCAAAGTTATCCTCAATGACATCGAACAACACTTCTATTACATTAAAGTACATGAAGAAGATAAAGCATCGTGAGGATCGATGATATCAAATGCACTTCGATGTCATTGAACTTTGAATTTCGATGACATTGAAAAAACTCGACAATATAAAGATCGGGCACGTGCTGAAACTTCATTCTCTCTTCTCCATTTAACTCGAGACGATTTGTTCACTCTCAGCAAATTCCTTCAATCTATTTCTCATATTGGTAAATCAATCAAACTCAATCGTCATTATCCTAATATTCATTTGTGGGGAACTCTTTTAATTTGGGGTAAAAGTTTTGGGAGTGTTTTAAATAGTGCCTTAATCCTCCTAGATAGTTCTGATCCTATCCAACCTATTATGGCTAAAGACAAAGGGAAGGATCCTATTCAAGGAGAACCGTCTAGACTAGTTAGATAGAAAAGAACTGTGTCGAGATCGTGGTAGGGCCTCTGTAAAGTCTCCCACACCTCCATCTCCTGGTACACAGCAGAGAACCCCAACTCAAGGGATTTCTCAGCCAAACATGTCCACCATAACTATTCCACCACCCAGTGAAAACATTATGGAAAAATATCAAGGTCGGAAAGTTATTATGGAATGACAGGTTGATCTTGACTACATTCAATCCTATGGTATTGAAAACATTCTGACCAAAGTTGGGTGGGAGAAAAATTTACATTTTGAGGGTGAGACAAGGACAGAGATGGTCTATCATTTTCTAACATATTGTCATTCACCTATTGCCGATCCCCCATCCATGACCATCATAGTAGGAGACACAACCACAATCATCACAACAGACTAGATTGCAATCTTCCTTGGAATTGCATGCTCACCTGTTGGTCTATGCAACATTAACATTGATTCTCTACCTGTACGCTCGTCGATCACAAAATTTCCGTGCAAAGGACAGGAGTGGCTTGACATGAAGGGAATGCCTTAAAAACAACACACATGCCCTTCAATTTTAGAGTACTCCATGTCATTTTTACCACAAAAGTATATCCTCATGGTACAAACTAGGTGGACATGACTCCCTTCATGGTTGCTATCTTATATTCCATCATTTGTGGTACTAAGCTATGTCTCCCATCTCTCTTTGTCCATTAGCTTACTCTTACTATTCATGGCACTCATCCTATATACCTTCTATTCCCACATTTAATATGTCGATTATCTCTGGAATGTGGACTTCTGCCCACAAATGACTGTCCTCGACCTGCTCCTAAGTTTAACAAACTAAATATCAAATGGATGAAGTCTGCATGTTCAGAAGCTGACCCTTCACATCATGATGATCCTAAGGTAGTTGACACTAATGCATTGACTGACCTCCCGACTGAGGAGGATGTGCCAACTCCATCTACTATCCTAACGACTCCTAACACAACACATTCACATCGGCATCGTCGACATCAGGATATGATTGGGATGATTCTTCGAGGCCAGCTGAGCTTGGAAGATCGGATGGGTCAGACTGAGGCACGACTCATAGGCTTGGAACGGATGATAGAAGGTTTGCAACGCACTGCTCAACATATTGTATATCTTCTAATGTGTTGCCATGATTATCTTGCATTGCGCGATACTGTACCCACTCCATAGCTCTCCTCACATCACATACTGATGTTCATATGTTAGCCAGGATGCATGTATAATTTGGAATATCCTATTTTGTGTGTCTTCTGGATGAATCTCTAGTAATTAGAGTTTGGTGTCCCTAGTTGGGACATTGTCTTTTTGTATATTATTGCCCATGCTTGGGGCATTAAATTTTGGATGATTATGCCCATATGGGCTTCTGGGTGATGGCTGCTACTCATGTTTGGAGTAGCATCTTTTATGGATAAATGATGATATCTTTCTATGTCATGTGTGTTGACTAGCTTGATTATGCTTGTTAATTCATGATAATTTTATATGATTGTATAATTAGGTGAAGTTAGAAAGATAACTAATGATTGCACACACACACACACACACACACACACACACACACACACACACACACACACACACACACACACACACATCTACTGGACCCTCTAAAGGCTTAGAAGCCTTAGAGTTTCATTTTGGTTTCATATCATGAGTGTTATTCATTCTTATAATTCTTGATATGATTTCAATATGAAGACTATAAGTTGAAGACTTAATAAGTGTATGTATGCGAAAGTCTCCAAAGGTAAATGAAATTCTCACATCCCATGATTAAAACACTACATGTAATAAATCCCCTTAAAAATTGCTCTAATATATCTTAAAATCTTCTAGGAATACATCTCTTGTAGATTAGAAAATGGATAACATAGTTGTACGAATAGATAAAATTATTTAAGTTACTTTGCAACTATTCAATGACATCGAACATTGATTCGATGACATCGAATTTCAAACTTTGATGACATCAAGGAAAATTCAATGACATCAAAATTCAAACTTTGATGACATCAATGTAGTCTCGATGACATCAATGTTTGAATTCTATTACTCTCTAAGAAAACCTCAAAGTTCTCCTAGTAAGAAAAACTCAACGACATCGACATCTATTCGATTCATCGAAGTTTCCTTAGATGACATTGAACAACCTTCGATGACATCAAACACAGATAGATTTTTGCTCATTTTTTTACTATTTGAACTTTATTGTCTATTTAAAGAGTCTTGCTCCTTAGGTTCCTTAGTGAGAAAAAAAGAGTGAGATTTGAGAGAATCATTAATGCAACTGATCTACCCTCCTTAAATCTCTTTTCTCATTGGAGTTCATCTTTCAATCCCTTCTTAAATGTAATTATTATGAAATTAATAAATTAGATTAAAGAATGAACTCCACCATTCAGGGAATCTTTCAGCAACTCTTAATGGTAAATTATTAAGTTGAAATCCTTTGAATGGAGAATATTCTGGAATCTCTCTCTCACTTAATGGCCAACATTTAATAAGAGAAGATTCATTAGAATACCGTGACCCAACATCAAAGATATGTATTTGAGCATCTACAAATTTTTGGATCAAGGGAGCTGAAGATACTTCATGTATAAGGAAGGTCACCTTCAGTATGTGCTAATCAACAGGGCTCACTTGCTTACAAGTCATTAGAATCCAGTGACCCTGAAGACCCTTCCTTATGTAGGACTAATATTCAGTGGTTAACATACCAAGACCTTCATAGGCCTCTAATGGGAGAATACGTCAAGTTCTTATGTAGGACTTGTTAGCCTTGTGTGGGTTTTGCCTTGTGTCGGCATTGTTAAGCCTTGTGTATGCATAAGTAGCCTTATTTTAGCTTTTGGTTATGTCCTTGATTTGGACTTGATGGCCTTGTGTAGGCTCCTTAGTTAACCTTGTGTAGGTTGTGAAGGTTGATGGTTAACCTGATTTAAAACCATTTGATAGTGAAAATCTGGCACAATCCATGGGGGTGTGCATTAGCCGGGAGTGGAGTAGGCACATAGATTAACCAGTATATATTGTTGTGTTTTGTGATAATTATTTATGCTTATATATGTTGATTAATTGAATGCTTAAATTATGCACTATACATTTTTTGATACAATGCAACAATTAGTTTTTCACTACTCATATTGTCTTCTTAACTCTTTTTAAAATTGGTAGAATTTTCAGTTAAGAAGGGTTAAAATTTTAAAAGTCCCATTCACCCCACTTTAGGACATTTGGTCATATATCCATACTTCAGTATACATTGGTTCTATTGCAATTTGAAAATACAGGGCCTTCTTCTGCTACCTCATCTTCAGTGCCTCCTTCGTTAATGGTTAAGTGGCCTATAAGGTGTTGAGAGAAGATGTTCGATAAGTGGCCTGATTAGCCACAATGAAAATAATGGTCCAGCTTTGGCCGACCATAAGGATTTTAAATCCTGCTCTAATCCACTGCCCTAGGCGTTGCAAGTTGAGGCATAAAAGGATTGCTTCCGTGTCATAGTTTGTGGTTTTAGGAGGTTAAGGACACCCTCATACTAGCTCATTTCCTTTGTCTAGCACAAAATCCTACATAAGACCCGTCATAGGGTCCCGAGTTGAAGGATAAGACCAACTGAGACTCTTGTAAGCAGAATTTCCACCCTACCCGCCAACAGAATTGCTTTGTCCACAATCCCTACCGTGTGCATTTGAACTCGATCTTGAATTGTCAGTCATAAATTGCTTATGAACCGCTCTACCTTGTGTGATTCGGTCTTCGACAAATAATTTCGCATTGCCAACCGCTGGAATTCTTTGAGGTAATCTGTGATCCTCCAATTCCTCTGTCAACAATTTTGATATTGCTGGAAAATACCTACTTATAAGCACTAGGGAGGAATTGTGATCGAAGAAAGCGTATCATCCATATCCATGATTCGATAGGCAACTTGTTCATTTGGTTACGTGAGAGTTGTAATTGCTCCCATCATGCAAAGGCACCGGATTTGAATTTGAACGCAACAAACTTCATTTTCTTATGTTCCAGCACGTCCATGTAATCAAAATACTCCTTTACTTTGACTAACTAATTGAGGAAGTCTTCTATACACAATAAGCCATTAAAATTAAGAAGTTCGGCCTTGCCTCAATAGTCTCTTTTAGCACGATGTAGTCGGTCATTTCTAGGGACCGACCATTGGGCAACAATGCCACTGGCGTCCTCGTCAATGGAACTTAACTCATCTAGGATAACCCTGTGATTTTCCTCCAAAAGTGATATATGGTAAACGAGATTGTGTCGTACAACTATCACAAGCGGCTAAGCATCGCCTTGGGCTTGGGGTGGAATTAACACATCTGCAATACGGTCGAGGTTTTCCTGCAACCCTTGCATGGTCAAATGACTCACTTGGTGGAAATCTTTCATTCTTTCTAATAGATAATAAATCCCTGAATCACCATCTATAGAATTTTTGTCCATTCCATCTTTAGTTTCCATTGGCTCGAGGGGAGTCCTCGCTCTGATACAACTTAGGTCAGAAGAGGAAGTGATGAGGTTGATACCGTCTTCCTCAAGGGATAACAACTCTGAATCTACGAAGCTCTTTACACTCCTCATGAAGCTTTCAAATATCCATGTATAAAGGATAAAAGCAAGAACACTACAAGAAAAAAACGGGCAAAGGCTACGGCCAAAAACTGTGGCAAAAGCCCTTTTGCTATGGATATGATCCGTAGCATGTCCGTCGCTATTGGTGGGGTAGCTAAAGGTCTAGCTACGGATTATATTTGTAGCAATAGATACCAATAGCTATGAATATAATCCGTAGCAATAGATACCAATAGCTACGGATTATATCCGTAGCAATACCTTTAGATACTCCACCAATAGCGATGGATGTGCTACAGATCATATTCATAGCAAAAGGGATTTTATCCATAGTAATAGATACCAATAGCACCAATAATATTTGTAGCAATAGATACAAATAGCTATGAATAAAAGCCGTAGCTATATTTGTAGCTATTTTTTTTAAATTATAATAATACAATTTGTTTCCATTGCAAGAACCTGCTGTGATTGATAACTCATCTAAGCTTAACGCTGATAGAAATAGTACATAAAATACAATAAAAAGAAAAATAATACATTTATTACAAATAGCAATCAAATCATACAATGCATCCTACATTCACATTTCTAAATAAAAAATACTTCACTTTGCTTAACCTATCATAAGAATTACAACTAAGGCGTACCCTCATGTGCAAGAAACAAATACACTCCAACACAGTAAACACTCTCCATATGCATTCAATAATGCTCACATTTTTACAGAATTTTCTTCCTTCAGACGGTCAATTTCAGCAAATGCAGAAGACAAAGCTTCTTCTTTCCTTGAAACTGCAGATGTAACTTCTGTGGACTTCGACACAAGATCACTTTCGAGTTTTGAAACACTTCCCTCAAGAAAATGAATTTTTTCCTCCACTAACTTCTTTAGCTTGTCAGCCTATATAAAATAGCATTTGTAGACACAATCAAACAAGCATGCCTTTATACACATCTCAAAAGGAAGAAAGATAAAAAAAAAAAAAAAAAAAAAAACACTTACATATGAAGAAATAAAAAATGTACCTACAAATCTTCTAAACTATGGAAAAATCCAACATGAGTAATGTGGTCAAACATAGGATGGACTTTTAAACTCAAAACCTAGGTTTAGGTTAAGGTTATAGGTTTAGGTTTAGGTTTAGGTTTAGGTTTAGGTTTAGGTTTTAGGTTTATGTTTTAGGTTTAGGTTTAGGTTATAGGTTTAGGTTATAGGTTATAGGTTATAGTTTTAGGGAATTGAGAATAGGTTAAGGTTTAGGTTTAGGAAATCGGGTTCGGGTTCGGGATCGGGTTTAGGTTTGGGTTTTCAAGTTTAGGTTTAGGTTTAGGTTAGGGAGTTGAGATTAGGATTACGTGTAGGTTTAAGTTTAGTTTAGGGAGTTGAGATTAGGATTAGGCGTACGTTTAGGTTTAGGGATTTGAGAATACATATAGGTTTTAGGTTTAGGTTTAGGTTATAGGCTATAGGTATAGGTTTAGGTTTTAGGTTTAGGTTAAGGTTAGATTATAGGTTATAAGTTTAGGTTATAATTTATATAGGTTATAGGTTTTGGTTTAGGTTAAGGTTAAGGTTAAGGTTAAGGTTTAGGTTTAGGTTAAAACTTTAGGGAATTGAGAATAGGTTAAGGTTTAGGTTTAGGAAATCGGGTTCGGGTTTGAGATTGGGTTTAGTTTGGGTTTTCATATTTAGGTTTAGGTTAAGGATTTGAGATTAGGATTAGGTGTAGGTTTAGGTTTAAGGATTTGAGAATACATTTAGGTTTTAGCTTTAGGTTTGGGTTTTAGGTTTAGGTTAAGGTTATAGGTTTAGGTTTTAGGTTATAGGTTAAGGTTAGGTTATAGGTTATAAGTTTAGGTTATAGGTTATAGGTTAAGGTTTTAGGTCATAGGTTTTGGTTTAGGTTAAGGTTATAGGTTTAGGTTTAGGTTATAAGTTTAGGTTTAGGTTTAGGTTTAGGTTAAGGTTTAAGTATAGGTTATAGGTTATAGTATATAGGTTATAGCTTTAGGGAATCGAGAATAGGTTAAGCTTTAGGTTTAGGAAATTTGGTTCGAGTTTAGGATCGGGTTTAGGTTTGGGTTTTCAAGTTTAGGTTTAGGTTTAGGTTAGAGAGTTGAGATTAGGATTAGGTGTAGGTATAGGTTCAGGGATTTGAGAATACATTTAGGTTTTAGGTGTAGGTTTAGGTAATAGGTTTTAGGTTTAGGTTTAGGTTTAGGTTATAAGCTATAGGTTTAGGGATTTATGAATAAGTTAAGGTTTAGATTTAGGAAATCGGGTTCGGGTTTGGGATCAGGTTTAGGTTTGGGTTTTCAAGTTTAGGTTTAAGTTTAGGTTTAGGTTAGGGAGTTGAGATTAGGATTAGGTGTAGGTTTATGTTTAGGGATTTGAGAATACATTTAGATTTTAGGTTTAGGTTTAGGTTTTAGGTTATAGGTTAAGGTTTAGATTTTAGGTTTAGGTTAAGGTTAGGTTATAGGTTATGAGTTTAGGTTATAGGTTATAGGTTAAGATTTTAGGTCATAGGTTTTGGTTTAGGTTAAGTGTAAGTGCTATGATTTCATATCCCTTTGGTTGTCAAATTTTGTGGTGCCAAAACCTATATCTATGTCTTGTACATCTTGTGTTTTATGATTGAAGATTATTCATTGTAATCAAGTCATCGCATTTCAAGACAAGATCTTAAATGAAGAAAGTTTTCAAGATATGGATGAAGAATTCAAGTATTGAAGTCTTCAAGTTTGTATGTTCAAGATTCGATCAAGTTCAAGTTTAGTAGAAGACTTTGTCAAGTCAAGATCAAGCTCAAGAAGGCCTACTACAAGATTTGTATATTCTCAAGCTTCTCTTAAGGGTCATCTGAGTGTACAGACTTTCAATGTCCATCTCACTTTTAAGGTTTGTTTGACCTTAGATTGACCTTAGGATAGGCTTTACAGTAGGTCATTCTGGATACATAACTCATATATTTTATTATGCTTGTTTGGAGTGTTCTAAGACCAATTCTAGGGACTTCAAGACCAGTCTTAGCTCTGCTACGACCAGTCTTAAGTTTTTCAAGACCAGCCCTAGGTTGTTGAAGATTTTTAAATCTTTCTGACTATCCTATGACCAGTCCTGGACATCCTACGACCAGTCCTGTGAGTTTTACGAGTCATCCTTCGACCGGTCGTAGCCCTACGACTCAAACTCCAATAATCATTTTTGGGGTCCTACGACCGGTCGTAGGTGTCCCACGACCAGTCGTAGATGGCCCACGACCGGTTGTAAACCGCCCACGACCGGTCGTGAAATAGAAAATCTTATCCCGCGAAAATCTTTCAAAAATCTTTGGAGCTACGACCAGTCCTAGGTTCCTAAGACCAGTCGTAGATGGGATTTTTTAGGCTATAAATAGAGCATGAACTTCAGAGTTTTAGCACTTCAAATTAATTCTATTCAAACATTCTTTAGGCTATACTCTGAGATAAGTTTGTGTTTATTTTAAGCTACTTTGTGCTTATTTAATATTCCTTTTGCTAGCTTATTTTTATTTGATTTTGATCTACATTCCAATCTTATTAGAAAAGAGGAATTTCTGATATTCCTTCTTCTTGGATTCAAAATCAAATAGAACTAGCCATTTTGATTTAAAATCAATTAGACTTAGAACCATTCTTAAAGTGAGTATTGGACTTTGAACGTTGAATCGAACATCTACTCCGATTGGTTCTACCGGGCTTCTTCAAAAGGTTATTCAGGTATTTTATATTTTTGTAATTTACTTTCTCTGGTTTTTGTTTGAGATTCGCCAGAAAAATCTCATTATATTGGTTATCTGAGGAGAGCCAGAAAACTCAGATTGTGGGGTTTTTGGATTGTGTAAGCCCGAGATCAAAGACACAATTGTGAAGGTTTTAGGTGAACATGTGAAACCTATTTTGATAGTGCATACTAATATCCCCTGTGTGAGGATATTAGGAGTGGAGTAGCAATCTGTGTGGCTGTTGGATAACAGTTAGTGTACACACAGGCGAACCACTATATATCGTTGCGTTGTGGATGTGTTTTTCTCTTTCATTCTTTTATTCATTCTGTTTTGTGGAGAGTGTTTGTGGATGAATGTTGTAATCACTTCAAGAAAGTGTGGATGAATGTTGTAATAACTTAGGATTTATTTTCTGCAAGTTATTTTGATTTTCTTGCTTATTATTCCTCATTGATTTGTGATACAAAGGATGTTCTAGAAATAAGGTTGTCCTACCTTAAACCTCTGGTTTTTGGTGTAAGGTTGTCCTTAGAACTAATAAAGTATCAATCTCTTTATTTTAGGCTATTGTGATTGTTTTATATTCAGCATTGTGCTTTATATATTTTATTATTCCGCTGTTATAAGTTTTATTTGGCATTTTCCTATTCACCCCCCCTCTAGGGCATATAGCTAGGCCCTTTCATTAAGGTTATAAGTTTAGATTTAGGTTAAGGTTTAGGTTTAGGTTATAGGTTATAGTATATAGGTCATAGCTTTAGGGAATTGAGAATAGGTTAAGGTTTAGGTTTAAGAAATCGTATTCGGGTTCGGGATTGGGTTTATGTTTGGGTTTTCGAGTTTAAGTTTAGGTTTAGGTTAGGGAGTTGAGATTAGGATTTGGTGTAGGTTTAGGTTTAAGGATTTGAGAATACATTTAAGTTTTAGGTGTAGGTTTAGGTAATAGGTTATAGGTTTAGGTTTAGGTTTAGGTTTTGGTTAAGGTTATAAGCTATAGGTTTAGGGAATTGTGAATAGGTTAAGGTTTAGGTTTAGGAAAATAAGTTTGGGTTCGGGTTCGGGATCGGGTTTAGGTTTGGGTTTTTTAGTTTAGGTTTAGGTTTAGGTTAGGGAGTTGAGATTAGGATTAGGTGTAGGTTTATGTTTACAGATTTGAGAATACATTTAAGTTTTAGGTTTAGGTTTAGGTTTAGGTTTTAGGTTATAGGTTAAGGTTTAGATTTAGGTTTAGGTTAAGGTTATAAGCTATAGTTTAGGGAATTGATAATAGGTTAAGGTTTAGGGTTAGGAAATCGGGTTCGGGTTTAGGTTTGGGTTTTCAAGTTTAGGTTTAGGTTTAGGTTAGGGAGTTGAGATTAGGATTAGGTGTAGGTTTAGGTTTAAGGATTTGAGAATACATTTAGGCTTTAGGTTTAGCTTTAGGTTCTAGGTTATAGGTTTATGTTTAGGTTTAGGTTAAGGTTTAGGTTATAAGCTATAGGTTTAAGGGAATTGAGAATAGGTTAAGGTTTAGGTTTAGGAAATCGGGATCGGGTTTAGGTTTGGGTTTTCAAGCTTAGGTTTAGGTTTAGGTTAGGGACTTGAGATTATGATTAGGTGTAGGTTTAGGTTTAGGGATTTGAGAATATATTTAGGTTTTAGGTTTAGGTTTCGGTTTTAGGTTATAGGTTGAGGTTTAGGTTTAGGTTTAGGTTTAAGTTTAGGTTTAGGTTAATGTTTAGGTTAATGTTATAAGCCATAGGTTTAGGGAATTGAGAATAGGTTAAGGTTTAGGTTTTGGTTAAGGTTATAAGTTTAGGTTAAGGTTATAAGTATAGGTTTAGGTTATAGGTTAAGGTTTAGGTTTAGGTTATAAGTATAGGTTTTAGGATTTGAGAATAAGTTTAGATTAAGGTTATAAGTTTAGGTTAAGGTTATAAGTTTAGGTTTAGGTTTAGGTTTAGGTTATAAGTATAGGTTTTGGGATTTGAGAATAGGTTTAGGTTATAAGTATATGTTTAGGTTAGGTTATAGGTTAAGGTTTAGGGAATTGAGTTTAGGTTATAGGTTCAAGTTATAGGTTATAGGTTATAGGTTTAGGTTAAGGTTTAGGTTATATGTTTTGGAATTTGAGAATAGGTTTAGGTTATAAGTATAGGTTTAGGTTAGGTTGTAGGTTACAGTTTAGGGAATTGAGTGTAGGTTGTAGGTTATAGGTTTAGGTTAAGGTTTAGGTTGTAGTTATAGGTTTTGGGATTTGAGAATAGGTTTAGGTTATAGGTTAAGGGTGTGGTCCCTACATATACAGATATAAACACGGTCTGATCCAATAGGCCAAGCCCCTCAAATGTTGTCCATGAGAAATGGATGGCTTCATCATGGTCAAAACAGTGGTTCTCACCTTCTAGGGACCCTCGCTCAATATTTAGATAGCTCCAACGCACATCTGGATCTGCTTCATCAATTTCAAGATAATAATTAAATACGGGCCTGTCCAAATGGCCAAGCCACCCATATTGTTGTCCATAGGAAATGGATAGCTTCATCATGGTTATAATAGCAGTTCTCACCTTCCAGGGACCCCCGCTCAACATCCGGATAGCTCTGACGCACATCCGGATCTACTTCATCAATTTTGAGAAAATATATAAATATGGGCTTGTTTAAATGGTCAGGCCACCCATATTACTGTCCATAGGAAATGGACAGCTTTATCATGGTCATAGCAGTGGTTCCCACCTTTCAGGGACCCCCGCTCAATATCCAGATAGCTCTGACGCACATCCGGATCTACTTCATCAATTTTGAGATAATATATAAACATGGACCTGTCCTAATGGCCAGGCCACTTCATCAATGAATCATATAGTATGAAGGAAAGAAGACTCACCAATTTAGCTAGCAAGGAGAGAAAGTGTAAGTGCTTGGAATGTCACCCTTTCTTTGAATAATGGATGCATATTCCACAATGCAATCTGAGAATGAGTAAGTTTTTTAGTTTCTCGGACAATGCATATGGGCAAAGATTTACAAATAAAGATTTTAAATATTGTAAAACAGAGTAAATGATTATATTAACTTCAAAGTATCAATTAAGACAAAAAATGTAAATGATGATGGAAAAGAAATCTCGATATATTAAATTATTGAAGGACAATGAGACATACCATAACTATGGGTGCCCAGAGACTGCACCAATGTTGTACCTAGCTACATTGACAGAATAAGAAAATTATACGAATAAAATGATAAAAACCCAAGATATCATGGACCGAGAGGAAGATGAGTACCCTCAAGAAAAAACTCATGCCAAGCATATTTAATGCAACGAATTTTCATTATGTCTTTGATTAGTTCACCAAAGGTTTTATCTGCACTAGCAGGACAGATTAATAAACACCACCAATAAAACAGAAATTTACTTGGATGTAAAAGCTGAATGCCAATTTGCAACACAGAAGCAACAACCAGAAAATTGTGTATATGAAAATATAAATAAAGAACTAAAATTTGAGTACATCTGAGTGAAAAAAGCACCAGCTTGAAAAGCACCAGAAAGTCAGAGATGCAAATCCAAATAACTATTAGGAAACTAGCAACCACAATAATCAGAAAGAAATAGGTAACTTTATAGGAATGAACGTCTGAGCATATGCTTCAAAATCTCCCAAAAGTTCCTTCGATAGTAAACTTAGCATATAGAAAGCCCAGGGAAAAAAAAAACAATGAGCAATTCTTAAAAACAAAGAATATCAAGCAAAGTATATCAGTGTTTTCTCTCAAACCATCTTCATCTCCACTTCAAGCATGATTAGTGTAACAAATTGTATCTGCTGCAGGATCACCTAAACCAGCTTCCTTGTGTGAATTGCTTTCAACTGCAAGCTGATCAGGTCCTACAACATTACCAAAAGGAGCTATTTCCAGCTCTTGATTATGGTTGTTACTATCGGTGTATTTCCCAAGCAAGATTTTAGTTTCATCAATACTATTGGATCCTGACCTCAACTTGAGATGATCCTTAGCTTGCTGACACTCAGGAAAGACGGTGAGCTCACAACACATTTTCAATCATAAAGTCTTAAAAGAAATAGTAAAGTACCTTATCAGAAAAATATTGAAAGCTACGTGTTTATTTTCCATCACCATATCATATGATCCTCACCAACAGCTCAAGCCACTCATGCTGAAAAAGCACCAGCTCCATATATGTAAACAAAAGATACCCCGAAGCCAACATCTCCAAACCTGCAACCATTCCGCTTATTCATACTATGCATCGGTCTTATACAAAAATCGGCCAAGTTTTGTATTGACTTGGCCAATCCATCGAGCCATGAAAACTTAGCTGAGTCAATATTTGTCTTATAAAATTGCTTAGTAAGAACCATTTTTTTAAGTGAACAACTTTTCTTTACTTTTACAATAGTCACTAGAGACCATGACAAGTACTCAAGAGGACGAAACTGTCAAGTGGTGTTAATAAAAAATTTTTGTCAAGGATATGAAAGTGAAACCATGGTACTCACCTTATTCAAGACCTGCCTTTTGCTTTCTGTTGTTCAAAATCCCATGATGCACAATTCCCAGAGTTTCAGGAATTTGAGTGATGGCTCTTTGTAAACACGCACCTAAGAAAAAAAAGGAAAGAAAAAATCAACTTATAAAAATATTTACCCCAAAATTTGATTGTCCTTTCAATATAATGCCTTATATCTAGAACTGAACTGAATTCCATTACCAAGGCCACGAAGAATTATTTGCCAATATGCTAACTATTAAAAAAGAATTCAAAGAAGGTACAAAGTGAAAATCATAAAAAAAACAATGGGGAACAGAAAAATTCTTGTTCCAATCCTTTCTCTTGACCTTGACTTCAGCTTTTTTTCTAAATGAAACTTAAATACCTCTAATTGATTTATTATTAAAGCACACAACCACTCTACCAGTTACTTGGAACTGGGCAATTCCAACTAAATTTTCGAACAAAAACTCGTGGCACAAAACTAAAAGGAAGAAATGATAGTTTTTGGTACTCTTAAAAGAAATGATAATATTCAAACAAACCAGATGGAGGAGTTCTAGGGGTTGCTGCTCTCATTTGAAGTGATGATGGAATGTAAAAGCAGGGCTACCATATTAAACAGAGTTTATATAAATGCACAATCAAACAACTAGGAAGCATACTTGTACTTGTGTGATTCACAGCAACATGAATTCTCACATTGATGGTAAGGATAATTCAAACGTGATCACGGCTTGGCTTTTGTTTATCAAACATACAAATAAACCATAAAAAATATGGGCGTGTTTGGACACAAGGAATCCACACAGATTCTAAACAGGCACCTCATTTAAAGGTAAAAGAAACGAACTCAAAAAATGTATGCATTTTAATTCCAAAGGGTAGATCTTCATAAACTGACCATTTATTTATATGGGAAAGAACTACTTCAAAAAAAAAATAGAGCGTCATCATTCATCCAAAGAAGAAATCACCTAAATAAAGGGCAATTAGCTGGCAGCTACCTAGTTTGAAAATACAAATGACCACTTGAACTAAAATATCACACTCTTCTAATGTTTATAGTCCTGAGGGAAAGCTAACGAAGTTATGTTCTGATCCTCCTCATGTATAGCCTCCATCCCCCTTGCATGCATGTGAGATTCAAATAATCCACTATGTAGCCCGAACATGCAGTTGCCCAAGAATCAGCCCTTTCTCTCATCCGATGGAGCACATTTACATTGAATTGGGTTTGTTGGTTAATTGTTTGTAGTCATCCATTTGTTTCGTACATTTTTCCCACCTGATGAGCAGACCGAACTAATTCCTAGGCCCACCTAATTGACAGTTTGGATATGACACGTGCCACACTGGCATGCGTGTACATGTAGGAGAGTCTAGGTCTCAGTTGCATATGCAATTAATGAAACTTAGCTTTTTGGGCCCTAAAATGGAGGAGCTAACACTGAAAAGGAACCCAAATCCTCTTTTACTGATGAAGGGTCTAAGGTTTTATTGAAAATTCTAAGAATGATCAAAACACTTAAGCGCTGAAAAGGAACCCAAATGCTACCTTGTGTTTTTATTTCAGATTTTCCTTCCACACATACATGCAGAGGTCATAAAGTAAACTCAGCTGAGTCAAATTTTGCAGTGGCCAAGTCGAGGGCAAGTATGAAGATTTCTGATATTGTACAAAACTAAATCATCTACTATTTTTGGACATCAAGCATCCTAGGAAACTAACAGGAATGATTTCTAAAAAAGGTGTCAATTAGAAGGGATTAACTTGTAAGAAAGTTAATCCTGACAGATGAAACTAAATAATATGGTAAAGCATTTTAAATTTTAAATCATGGTTGTCTATTCGAATTCTATGAAACTCAAATATTAATTACAGTTTAACAGTGTTTCGTCTGTTATTTTTATTTTTCAATTTCCAACTCTAGAGCAGGGAAATAAAACATATATTGGTCTGGATGAATTACAACTGATCAAATTTTTATATCATCAACATGACATAAACATATGCAATTCTTGAACTTCTAGGTTCACCAATGTATAAATAGCAACAGTTCTACATTATCCCTTATTTAACAAATAAGCTCTAACCAGTTTATACAATTAAAAATAAATGAGAAAGAAGTTGATGAATAACATTCAAGATAAAAAGGTAAGCAATCATTAACATGAGGGAAAGGCATTTACCATGGTGAAAGGCCCTGGGGCATCCATCACAAAGCAGAAGATCTCCAAAATCTGCACATATTGTGCAAAGGTCATCATTGTCACTGGCAGAAAGCTTCTGAACTTTAAACCCAACATACACCCCAGCCCACAGTTACAAAGCTCACAGTTTCGAGTCAACCTGCTGGATTTTAGAACTATGATCAGGACATCTTGAGCAAACATTCTCACCGTAGCTAGAGGCATAAATGCATCTAACCAAAAAATGTAAAAAAAAAGGGAAGAGTTTACCTTCTCCTTTGGTCCCTTTTCTTTTACTTCATTTGTTGGATCCTCCTTGATTTCCTTATTAACATTTGAAGCTGATGCATCTTCCTACTCTGGCTACTTGTCAGGAGTCAAGATCTTGCTTCTTTGTTTGTGATTTCCACATGTTCCCTAGTTAATAAAATCATTCAAATATTCATATACTGCAAGTGATGAATCCAATTCATGCATTCCTCATCAGGCCATTTTAAAATCATTCAAATATTCATAAATGCACCTCATCAGGCCATGTGCGTCTTGCACAATAACTATTCCCAAAGCTCTAAAATACCAGATAGTTGATTGAACTGGAGAAGTTCTCTCCCCATCACCATGCGCATGGCCTAATTTTGCCTACCAACCTTACTTTCTCTAAGCCGGGAAAACAACTTAACATGCATGAAAGCACTGCGTCAATCAAGTATATGAAACACCTTGTTTAGCCTTGGTCCCCAAAGAAGACTAATTCAATACTCAAGTGGGCCATCCCAAAAGAATTATTACATAAAACCTCTAAATTCACATGGTATTACCCACATGAGTTTTGGAATAACATGTCTTTGGGTAAGTGGTTCGTCTTCACATCAAGTGAATGGATTAGAAGGCATATAAACAGCACGAAGGGCCCTACACAAAACTTTATGTGATGGGCATTCCATCATAACTATTTCACATAGTCTAGCCTACCCAAATTATCATGATTCTTTGGTTTTTATAATTTTGAATGAATTTTGTACTGAGCAACTAGAAAAAACATGCAGACTATCAATATGATGAACTATAGAGTGCCAAATTAGTTCAAAATTAAGGAAAAAACAAGCCAAACATCATATAAAGGTAACTAAAAAGGAAAAAAGAGATGAGCTACCATCAATGGACTAGAAGAATTGCAAAAAAGCAATGGGTGTTAATCTTAAAGTCACATCAAGCTGGAAATTTCCTCAATGGTTACCTATATTTGATAATAAAACAATGCAACAGTTATAAAATTCTAAACTAAATAAAATACAACCCATAAAAATCAGGGAAGAGAGCCCAACTCATCCAGATGCAAGCATACGTGCAAGCACTTAGAATATAACCTCAAAAAAAATATACATATGAGATGAACCCCTACCAGATGACCATAGCATGCCAATGGTATGGTTAATGACAACCAACATTCCACATTTGACAGGGAACCAATGGATGGTTAGGATAATCCAATCAAGGATGTTTTTAAGTGCAAACAACTGTCCGCATTCAATGGTCAGGACCAAAAGGTCTGGGAGTGGTCCAAGGAATGCTCCAGCCAATGGAAAGCTCATCGGACTAGCAATTTGGACCATGGAATCACGGTTCCACTGGCCATTGATACCCACCTGTCATATAGGTAAACCATGTGAAAAGTGAAAAGTGAATATATGATACCCACCTGTCAAAAAAGTTTAACCATGTGGGACCCATTGCATCACTTTGGGCCACGCATGCATAACTGATCCCATCCATCTAGCCTCATCCCTTGCTTCATATTTCTCAATGACACAAGCATATGTGGATGGATCATATCCATTCCAATGACCACATTTTCTATTATAATCTAGCTCAAAAGCTTTTATTTTTTCTTCAGGTGTTATGTTCTTATTTGTCCATTTTGCTCCTAATTTCCTTGGTCTTTCCATGCACATCAATATTTAGAAATAATTGATTAAATCTTTTACATTATTCCTAATATATCGCCATTTTAAAATTTAAAGACGAATAAATAGTCTTTATTATTTCTCTGTGGGGACTGGATGTTAACGTCTGGATAGATAAGATCAAGGGATCATATGCTCATCACTCCAATGGTTTGATCATTTTCAAACAGGTCCAACCAAACAAGACATCAACATTCTATAAAAATAAAAAATAAAATTCAAGCTACTTCTAATTTCAGTAACCCGAATCTACACAAAGAACCATTATACACACACACACACACACACACACACACACACACACACACACCTAAAAAAATATATAGTCATGGATAAGAAAAGATTGCTAGAGTTCCGATACCAATATCAAAACAGAAACTTGGCAGAGACTGAAAGAATATTGCCAGAAAAATTATGAATTGAATATATAAGTGTAATTATTTTTTTCGACGAAAAGAGGAAACCATTGGCTAGAAAACAGAGAGCAATGAGCCACAACCCTATCATACCAAGATCCAACTGCCTATCAATTGCATCACTTGGAATGAGATATGGTCCTATGGACCTGACACATCCAAACATGCATTATTCATTGCTTGTACCAAGCTTTTACATAATAATAACAATAATAATAAAAGCAATTAATCTCAGATTAAAGTCGTAGTAACAAGGAAATCAACCAAACCCTAAAAATGTAAGGGAGAGGGAACCTTTGAAGAGGAAGAAGCCTCGATGTTAGGGGCAGTGAGGGCGCGGGAGAGCCGATGGAGGCAACGTTGCTGAAGAGCCGTGCTGTTGAAGGGGGAGTGAGGGCGTGGGAGCTCGAGAGTGGGAGAGGGAGACGGCGAGGGAAAGGGAGCTCGAGAGAGAGAGAGGGAGATTGGGAGTGTTGACAGTGAAAACGGAGAGAGAGAGAGAGAGAAAGAGAGAGAGAGAGAGAGAGAGAGAGAGAGAGAGAGAGAGAGAGAGAGAGAGCAATGGGGCACGGAGAGAGAGTGAGAGGATAAGGGAAGGGAAAGAGAGAGGAAAGAAGATGAGAGAATGGGTTAGGGAACGGAGTGAGAGAGAGAGAGAGAGAGAGAGAGAGAGAGAGAGAGAGAGAAATGGGGTGAAATTTGGGAGCGACTCTGTTTCGAGCATGCGCCCATTTTTGGGCCCAAGGACCCATGGACGGTCCTGTCGGGGTCTCTGTAGGGCCCATCATGATGTATTTGCTTAATCCATTTTGTCCATTAATTATAATAAAATATTTTAATTCATAATCCCAAAAAATAAAGTATATCGAAGCCCAAGTGGACCACACCATAGGAAGCACGTGTGATATAATCTCCATGTTTCCTACCGTGTGGTCCACTTTAGCCTCTGATCTAGATGATTTTTGGTTTAATATCATATAATAATAATTCAAAATATATGAATGGCTTAGATGGAATACATATATTTTTTTAGGCCCTATAAAGCCCCTTACACCACCGTTAATTATTAATGGTGTGGTAACCTTTTTGCTATGGATTAAATCTGTAGTAAATATAGTTACGGTTTAAATCCATAGGGAAAAACTAACGTAATCTATATCTTTACCCCTTTTTTTGGTAGTGGAATAATTTCTAATAAATTCAAAATAACTTGATTGATGATAAAAAAATAAATTTATAACTCTTTAATTAAGGAGCTCAAACCTAGGATGGATTTTTAGACTTAACCTCCAACTCATATACCCTAAAAATGTGGCTTACTATAAATAATAAACTTACTATTTATAGATGACCTTTATTCTTATTAGACTTCGTGGTTTTCGGCCAAAAATATTAATTGTCCAATTTGGCTTAACCATGTTATTCTCCTAACTTTTCTTAGCCCTTTTCATGTTGAGCCTTCTACAACTCGAAGGATAAAAAGTTATACTCGAACTAAAACTTATTATTCATAGTGAAAATGAAACTAAACAAGATTTTTGACCATTGATCTGATGGAATCTTGTAAATCCAGCATGAGTAACTAAGCGTTGTTGAGTGTCAAATATTGAATATTTTTTCCTATTTATATCTTAGTTTTATGAACATGATAACACTTGATGGGGATATTTTATACATGTTTGTATTGAGAGGTGAATTCAAGAGCTTGGATTAAAAAGAATGTTAAAATCTTGGATTTGATGCTTAAGAATCACCAAGGAAAGGAATGGATCTTAGAAGACTAAGATTGAAGATTTCAAGACCCCAAGATTCAAGGAAACCAAGTGAAAATGGAAGGAAGTTGAAAGTGCAAAGTACGGAAATTCACAATGTCTACGTCATCGAAGGTTGTTCGATGACATCGAAGTTAGTCCTCAATGACATTGAAGAATTAAAGAAAATCAAGTCTAGTTACTGGACTAATTGGATACAGCTCTCGATGACATCGAAGCCTTGTTCAATTGTTCAAAGACCTATTCGATGACATTAAAGGTAGTTCGATGACATCAAACTTTTGGAGCAACTCATTGGAACACTCTGGACACATTCTCGATGGATCGAATACCCTTCGATGACATCGAAGGCAGGTTCGATGATATGAAAATTTACTCAGTGTGAAAAGGTGCAACTTCCTGATTAAAGTTACATTCGATGACATCGAAGGCGTTATGCAGAGTTACGCGGACTGCGTAAATTTGAGTCATTTTTCCAATTTTAGACGGACAAGGCTATAAATATGGGTTTTCCTCAGAGTTCTAAACAAGAATTAGGTTTTGAGAATAAGAGAAAAAGGGTGGAGCAACCTCCTAAGAGTTTTTCTTCTATTTCTTATTTTTAATGCTTTCTTTTATGGTTTTAAATCCAATCATGTCTATAGTTGGCTAAACCTCTTAGCTAGGGCTAACAAGTGAAGCTTGTAGCATGTTGGGATGATATTCTTGCTTTGATTCTTTTTCTTGTTGAACCTTATTGATTTCTAGTTTGATATTAAAAGAATATTTTTAATTTTTTATGATTTATTGTGACTCAAATTACAATAGATGTTGTGATAGCTTTGAATATCTTCTTTTCCTATTTTAAGATTATGAGATTGATAGATCCTGTTGTTCACCATCGTCTATTGGGCATGGTAGGGTGATGGAATCCCTTTCAATCCTCACAATACTCCATGTGTGGTTAGGTTAATGAAAAGTTCAGATTTGTTTATGCTTTATCTTCCAATTGGATATGATATGACTCCAATTCTAATTGTGCTTCTTGAATCAAGCAAGGTAGCATCCTGATAGTTATAAGTGATTCTTAGCACCCTAGTTCTCTTTTGATTATTGAAATCTCATTCACAATTACTCTCTTATATTCTAGATTTAGGTTTACATCTTTTTTTAGTTCTAATTTTAATTATTTTAGAATACATTCAAGCACTAAAAAAAAAAAAAAGAGCAATGCCAATGGTAGTGTAAAATATTTCCCAATGGCCTTTAGCCGTTGGAATTGCTGATGGCTAAAAACCGTTAGCGAATCATAATAAAAGTTCACCAAGAACTATGAGGTTACTAAACTTTTATTGCAAATGCATTACAAAAAACGTGGTCTATGAGGCCCACCACCATATGTTTATTTTATTTAAGCCATCCATCAATTTTGAAAGCTCATTTTATGGAGTGAGGAAAAAAATGAGGCAGAACAAAGACCAAGTGAACCACACGATAAAAAACATTAGAGATTAAGTGTCTAACATTGATACATGGTGTGTTCGAGTCGGAGCTTCGATCTACCTCCTTTTTGGTATCGTGCCCTTAGATGAACCATAGAAATGGATGTACGGAGTGGATAAAATAATATACATCACAGTGGGTCCCATGAGCACCTGACTGGACCGCTGGCCTTTTGCTCCGCGTAGAGCAGCCTGTGCATAACCTGTTGGCGGTTGTACACACATCGACAACCTAGCTCTGTGTTAATGTCACCAAGTTCTGTGGGTCCCATCATGAGGTATGAGTTATGTCTAAACTGTCCGTACACTTGCTGAGTTGGATGTAAGGCTTGAGAAGAAAAATTAGACAGATATAAAAATCAGATGGACCACAGTATAAAAAGCAGTGGAAGATTGAACAGCTACCATTGAAACCTTTTTGAGGGTGTCAGAAATTTTGGATCAATATGATACTTGTTTTTTCTCGATATTTGTTTTTTCTCTTCATCGAGGTCTTTGCAACCTTAGGAGCAGAGTGGATGGAAAGTAAATGTTACGCTGGGCCCTATGAATGTTTTAACGGTAAGAATCATTTCCCCATTGCTATTTGTGGTGTGGTCCACTTGATCATTGTAAATTACTCAGTTTTGGTATTATGATATAAAATGATCTCTCCAAATTGATGAATGGTGTACATATTATAAATACATCATTCTGAGGCCCATTTAACTTTGATCTCCTTTGAACCGTTCGTACAACTCAGAGCTTGAGGAGTGTCAACGGTCTCTCTCTCTCTCTCTCTCTTTCGCCCTAATCGTTTCCATCCTTTCTCTGTATCTCTCTCTTGCACTAATCTCCTCGCTTTCCTCTCCTCTCTCTCTATCTCTCTGTCTCCCTCCATCCATGATTCCCCTCTCTATCTGTCTCTCTCCACCCATTTTTGTGGATTTTCCATGGATCTACAAAGGAGGAGCAATATCGAAAGACGTGGAAGGAGAGGCGGAGGAGGCGATTTGTACCCAAAAATCCCTTCCGCTTCGCTTCCTCCGTTTCGTCGCAGCTCGTCATGGTACGGTCTCAGTTGGTAAGTTCTTAAAATCAATTAGTTGAAGAAGCGGTAGCAACTTAGGGTTTTGAAATTAGGCTCTCCTTTTCAAATCACGAATTTTTTTTCTTTTGTTTATATATTTTTTATATTTTTTTGTCTTTTAGTTCTTTCTGTTTATGCTTACGCAAATGGGATTTTAGAAAATCATGGCGTTTTTTTTTTTTTTTTTTTTTTTCAAATTGGATCTTAGTCTTTTTTGGAGATTTCTTGACTTGATCTTGAAAATTTAGGTTTTCTATTTTTTTAATAGTATTCATGTTTTATTTTTAGGATTTCTATTCTCGGTTTATATATATATATATATATATATATATATATATCATTTTGTATTGTTCATTGTTTGTTTTTCTTACTTAAATTTTCTTTATTTATTTACTTATTTTTGGGTATTTGTCTCTTTTCAACTTTTTTAACTTGATTTTTTGAAATGTGAAATCTGAAAAATGGACATCTCTATTTTTTTAAACGCTTTTTTATACTTTTGGTGGAAAATTGCAGTAAGAAGTCTCACCACGTACATTAGGAAGGCTCTCTCACAGTAGTGGGCCATTGAACGGTGGCCAGAGCTGCAGCTCTTTGACTGACAACCCTCCCGTCTCTCCGTCTGAGATCGATGATTCTTCCAGAATACCCTGAAACAAAGCAAACAATCATTTTTGTAGTAGAAGAAACCCCAACAGCCCAAATGAGATTAGAGTTTCTAACGACTCCTCATATCTTGGCATGTGGAAGAATGCAGTGGACTGTGAAAGGAAGACGTGGGAGTTCTAGGAGATTTCCAACAACTCCTTTGCTACCGCAGCTAGGAAAGTAGATGATGATAGTCCGGATGCTCTGGAGCGCAAGTACTAATAGTTTAAGAAGATTCTGAAAGTCCCAAAGGACGAGAGGGACCGGGCCCAACAAATGCAGGTCATCGATCGGGCTGCAGCTACTCAAGCTCTTCTTGAGGAGAATCCTTAGGAAAAAGCTGCCATGGATGTTGTTTTGGGGTTTTTTTTTTAGGGCCTGAGATTCCAAAGATCGAGGGTAATGCTATAATTATTCAAGAAGGTAGGATTTCTATAAGATGCCTTTACTCTATTTGAGTTATTGTTTATAAAAGTTCTTGAATTATTTCAAGATTGATGAAATGTTAAAATTCTTGCTTGGGTTGTCAGGATTTTACTTTAATTTGGGGATTTTGGTGTCTGTGGTTTTTATACTTCCAAGTGGTTATTTGGATGCACAATTACAACAATGCCACTTTGAAGTTTGCATTTTCAAGAAGGTATATGCATCTTCATAGTTCCATGCCAATACAGTTCTTGGATAGTTTTTCATAGCCTATGGAAATAAATATTTATTGATTTGTTTTTGGTTTAAATTTATGAAATGATTTGATTGCAATGAGACAATATGGTGAAACAAATTTTCTAGAGGATTTGGAGAAAGTAGTCCAATAATATGCTTTTTTAAAAATGTTGGGGCTTGAAAGATTGTGATCTTTTTGTATTGTTTATTTAGGATAATTTTTTGCAATTCCATGCCGTAGTATACCATGCTAAACTAAATTAGCATTCACTACTTAACTAGAATTTGATGTTATTTCCCAATTTGAATTACCACCCCCTCTTTACTACAATAGTTGCGTCTTCTCTGCTCAACTATATCATCTGTTGATTATCTAAGCATTCCTCCAACACATAAGATTGGCTTTTGAGAATCAGTTGGGGATTTTTGTTTGCCAATTTGCAGTTGAATTTTCATTTTCCTCATTTTAACTAACTAAACTAGCATTTGCTGCTAGTTTGCTACACTATTGCACTCACATCAATTACCTTTTTGGTGTAAGTTTGTTTTAGTAAAAATATTTTTCTTGTTAGTTTGTTTTAGTTGTGACAATTCAATTTCAGCTTTATTCTAAATCATCATCTCTTTTCTTGGTTGGGAAGAACAAATTTAGAGGCCATCCAAATCATTAAGAAAGCTAGAGGATCCTTGAAGGATTCGTTTTTAGATGAGTACGTTTCCTTAGTTTTCAAAGTTTGTGCTGTGCACTGCTTTGTAGTGACCAATGAACTAGCTTGCATCATCTTTTAGATATTTACGATGATAGTTTTTGGAGAATAGGATGGGTATATATTAGAATACAACATCAAATGGCATTTATTTACAATGGTTCATTTTAATACATGGATTGTTTGTGCTAGCACTTTTTGTAATCTGATAGTTAAATATAAGTTCTCTCAGTTTGTATAAGGATATGCATGGTATCTTCGGGATCTCAGTTTACATGTGGGGCCCAATGTTCCAAATAGTTTATCCATGTGGCCCATATGGATGGACCATCTTCTAAACCCCTCTAGATTGGACAATCTTAGTTATCTGATCTTTGGCTTTCATTTTTGTCGAGTACACTACAAGAAATATGGTTTTTACCGACGAAATTTATTTTCGCCAGTAAAAGTTTATTTTTACCAACAAAATTTTTGTAGGTAAAGGGTTTTTGGAATTTTTGAAAAAAATGAAAAATCGAAAAGGTTACTTTTACCTACAAAATTAAATTTTGTACGTAAGCCATATTTACCTACAAAAAGTTTCATAGGTAAAGGGTGTGTTGAATTTTTGAAAAAATAAAAAATCGAAATGGATACTTTAATTTCGTAAGTAAAAGTCATCTTTACCGATGAACATTTATGTAGGTAAATGGTGTTTTGAAGTTTTGATAAAACAAAAACTCGAAAAGGTTACTTTTAACTACAAAATTGGATTTCGTAGGTAAAAGTCATCTTTACCAACGAAATGTTTCGTAGGTAAAAGGTGTGTTGAATTTTTGAAAAAACAAAAAATCAAAAAGGTTACTTTTACCTTTACCTACTAAATTAAATTTCATATGTAAAAGCCATCTTTACCAATGAAACTTGTCGTAGGTAAATGGTGTTTTGAATTTTCTTTTAAAAAATAAAAAATCAAATAGGTTACTTTTACCTATGAAATTAGATTTCGTAGGTAAAAGCCATCTTTACATATGAAATGTTTTGTAGGTAAAGGGTGTGTTGAATTTTTGTAAAACAAAAAATTGAAAAGGTTACTTTTACCTAAGAATTTATATTTCGTAGGTTAAAGCCATCTTTAATGATGAACATCTTCGTAGGTAAAGGGTGGTTTGAATTTTTGAAAAAACAAAAAAATCGAAAAGCTTACTTTTACCTACGAACTTAGATTTCGTAGGTAAAAGCCATCTTTACAGATTTCGTAGGTAAAAGCCATCTTTACGAATGAAATTTGTCATAGGTAAAGAGTGTTTTAAATTTTTGAAACAATAAAAAATCGAAAAGTTTACTTTTACCTACGAGATATAATGTCGTAGGCAAAAGCCATCTTTACCGACGAAAACATTCGTCGGAAATAATGATTTAAATTTTACAGGTGGATGAGACTTTTACCTACGATACTTTTTGTAGGTAAAAAACGTGAATGATACTTTTACCTACGAAATGTTTCGTAGGTAAAAAATGTGGATGAGACTTTTACTTATGAAATATTTCGTAGGTAAAAGTCTTTTCCTTTTTTTTTTTTTTTTTTTTTTTTTCAATATTCCAGCACAAAATTCTTGATATACACCTGTTACAATATATTTCATCATGACATACACCTGTTATATAATATATTTCATCATATTCACATTCACATTCATTTAAGCCCAAACAAATGAAAAGAGAGAACATATGAGAGGTGATCCTTATCTCCTTTGATGGATTCAAGTTGCATGTGCCCTTCCCAACTTCCTATAAGGAGAAGTTATATGGGTCTTGAAATAATGTTGGTGACAAATCCACCTTGTCTATTAATATTATCATATTGTGTTAGGACATGTCTCTAAAAATGAGATAAATGCAAATCTCAAATAATTTATGCTATAAGAGATAGTGGAAATGGAAATAGTTGCATTGTAATGCTTGAGTTCGAGTATGCTTGCCAACAAAGCAAGATTTTCTTGTTTGTTGCCATGTGATTGGGCTACATTATTACATCAATCAGGTTCGGGTTTACGATCGAGTTTAGGTTTGAGTTTTCAAGTTTAGGTTTAGGTTTAGGTTAGGGAGTTGAGATTAGGATTAGGTGTAGGTTTAAGTTTAGGGATTTAAGAGTACATTTAGGTTTTAGATTTAGGTTTAGGTTTTAGGTTATAACTTTAGGCTATAGGTTTGGGTTTAGGTTTTAGGTTATAGGTTATAAGTTTAGGTTATAGGTTATAAGTTTTGGTTTAGGTTAAGGTTATAGGTTTAGGTTTAGGTTTAGGTTATAGGTTTAGGTTTAGGTTTAGGTTTAGGTTATAGGTTATAGCTTTAGGGAATTGAGAATATGTTAAGGTTTAGGTTTAGGAATTCGGGTTCGGGTTCGGGATCGGGTTTAGGTTTGGGTTTTCAAGTTTAGGTTTAGGTTTAGGTTAGGGAGTTAAGATTAGGATTAGGTGCAGGTTTAGGTTTAGGTATTTGAGAATACATTTAGGTTTTAGGTTTAGGTTTAGGTTTTAGGTTTAGGTTAAGGTTTAGGTTTAGGTTAAGGTTAGGTTATTGGTTATAAGTTATAGGTTATAGGTTAAGGTTTAGGTCATAGGTTTTGGTTTAGGTTAAGGTTTTAGGTTTATGTTTAGGTTAAGGTTTAGGTTTAGATTATAAGTTTAGGTTAAGGTTAAGGTTAAGGTTTATGTTTAGGTTATAAGTTATAGCTTTAGGCAATTGAGAATAGGTTAAGGTTTATGTTTAGGAAATCGGGTTCGTGTTTGGGATCGGGTTTAGGTTTGGGTTTTCAAGTTTAGGTTTAGGTTTAGGCTAGGGAGTTGAGATTAGGATTAGGTGTAGGTTTAGGTTTAGGGATTTGAGAATACATTTAGGTTATAGGTTTAGGTTTAGGGTTAGGCTATAGGTTTAGGTTTAGGTTATAAGTGTAGGTTATAGGTTTAGGTTTAGGTTAGGTTATAGGTTAAGGTTTAAGGAATTGAGTTTAGGTTATAGGTTATACATTATAGGTTAAGGTTTAAGTTATAGGTTAAGGTTATAGGTTTTGGGATTTGAGAATAGGTTTTGGTTATAAGTATATGTTTAGGTTAATGTTGTAGGTTATAAGTTTATATTAATGTTGTAGGTTATAAGTTTGGGTTTATAGGTTTAAGTTTAGGTTTAGGTTTAGGAATTTGAGAATACATTTACGTTTTAGGTTTAGGTTTTACGTTTAGGTTAAGGTTACAAGTTTGGGTTTAGGTTATAAGTGTATATTATAGGTTTAGTTTTAGGTTAGGTTATATGTTAAAGTTTAGGGAATTGAGTTTAGGTTATAGGCTATAGGTTAAGGTTTAGGTTATAGGTTAAGGTTTAGGTTTAGGTTATACATTTTGAGACCTAAAAATAGGTTTAGGTTATAAGTATAGGTTTAGGTTAATGTTGTAGGTTATAGGTTTAGGTTATAACTTTATCTTAACGTTGTAGGTTATATGTTTAAGTTTAGGTTTAGGGATTTGAGAATACATTTAGGTTTTAGGGTTAGGTTTAGGTTTTACGTTTAGGTTAAGGTTTTAGGCTTATATTATAGGTTTAGGTTTAGGTTATAAGTGTAAGTTATAAGTTTAGGAAATTAGTTTCGGGTTCAGGTTTAGGTTTGGGTTTTCAATTTTAGGTTTAAGTTACGGAGTTGAGATTAGGATTAGGTGTAGGTTTAAGTTTAAGGATTTGAGAATACATTTAAGTTTTATGTTTAGGTTTAGGTTTTAGGTTTAGGTTAAGGTTATAGGTTTAGGTTAAGGTTATAGGTTTAAGTTTAAGTTTTAGGTTTTAGGTTTTAGGTTATAGGTTATGGGTTATAGCTATCAGGAATTGAGAATAGGTTAAGGTTTAGGCTTAGGAAATTGGGTTCGCGTTCGGGTTTAGGTTTGAGTTTTCAAGTTTAAGTTTAGTTTAAAGAGTTGAGATTAGGATTAAGTGTAGGTTTAGGTTTAGGGATTTGAGAATACATTTAGGTTTTAGGTTTAGGTTTAGGTTTTGGGTTTAAGTTATAGGTTTAGGTTTAGGTTTAGGTTTAGGTTTATGTTATAGGTTATAACTTTAGGGAATTGAGAATAGGTTAAGGTTTAGGTTTAGGAATTCGGGTTCGGGTTCGAGATTGGGTTTAGGTTATAGGTTATAGGTTAAGGTTTAGGTTTAGGTTTAGGTTAAGGTTATAGGTTATAGGTTTAGGTTTAGGTTTAGGGATTTGAGAGTAGGTTTAGGTTATAGGTTTAGGTCATAGATTTAGGTTTAGGTTTAGGAATTCGAGTTCAGGTTCAGGTTCAGGTTTGGGTTATACGTTTAGGTTAAGGTGTAGGTTTAATTTAAGTGAATTAAGTTTAGGTTTAAGTTTATATTATAGGTTTAAGTTTATGTTAAGGGTTTAGGGATTCAAATTCAGGTTCGAGATTAGGTTTGGGTTTGGGTATTCACGTTTAGGTTTAGGTTTAGGATAGGGAGTTGAGATTAGGATTAGATGTAAGTTTAGGTTTATGGATTTGAGATTACATTTAGGTTTTATGTTTAGTTTTATGTTTTAGGTTTAAGTTAAGGTTATAGGTTTAGGTTTAGGTTTAAGTTTAGGTTATAAGTTATAGCTTTAGGAAATTGAGAATAGGTTAAGGTTTAGGTTTAGGAAATCGGGTTCGGGTTCGGGTTTGGCATCGGGTTTTGGTTTGGATTTTCAAGTTTAGGTTTAGGTTAAGGAGTTGAGATTTGGATTAGGTGTAGGTTTAGGTTTAAGGATTTGAGAATACATTTAAGTTTTAGGTTTAGGTTTAGGTTTAGGTTTAGGTTTTAGGTTTAGGTTAGAGTATAGGTTATAAGTTAAGGATTTGAGTATACATGTAGGTTTTAGGTTGAGGTTTGGGTTTTCAAGTTTAGGTGCAGGTTTAGGTGAGAGATTTGATGTAACACCCTGAAAATCGGGGGTCGTGTAGAAACCCGACTCCCGAGTTCCAGACCATCACTTATGCAACCAAATGAATATGATTCAATGTTGTCTGAGTTAGAGCATTCACATGAGTAAGATTATACCAAAACTGCAATTCATACTCCAGATCCAGTGATAAAACGCAAGCGGAAGACTATCATATATATATCACTGTATGAAAACAAAATAATCTCAAACTGTCTCCAAAGTATGAATACATCTCTGAGTCTCATATACATGTCATAAAGCAAAAATAAATTTCAGGTGATAGTTCAACTAGCATGTCCCGTCGATCCAGGTCACCTACGCAAAGCCGTCAGCGAACTGCATATACGAGAACTCGTCCTGGTCCTCGTCGTAGTCCGGCTCCGCGTCCTGAATCGCATCGCCACCTGCATCTAAGACAGGGTCTGGTGGGTGTTGCAAACACCATCCCGTAATGTGGGAGTGAGTGATCAACTCAGTGGAATAATAGAGTAAAGATTAGCATGTTATCAAATCAATCACGCGATAATAGCAAAGAAATCAATCAAACATTCCTAGATACTGTTGTTAATGTATGCATGAAATGACATGATGGATGCCCTCACCGACATGCTCCCTCATGCGGCACAATCTGCATCCGCGGCATGCTTGCGTTCCTCAGTGCTCCACATCTTCCAGGTACATGCAATGCTATATGGATAATGATTACCAAGTTGTTATTAGTCCGTTCATATAACAGTATTGGGAAACTAAGGTACCTTCCTTATATCAATCCCAACACAGATCCTGTCTAGGGTCGTCACTCCTAGTAATCTCATACGATGTTATATTTATAGGTCGCTGCAAGGGCTGTCAGGGCTGTTGCTCGCACTCGTTGCACCGCTCCCCCATCATCTCATCAATACAGGCCTAATGTACTCTTGTTTCTACGGAAGGGTCGTCGCCTCCCGTAGACTCAGAATACGCTCGAGGTCACTACAAAGGGCTCGTCACCAATCAGTGTAGGCCGACAGCTCGAATGTAGTGTCCCATACCACCACAATCGGTTCACGAGTCAAATGTGCTCACTGGTCACTACGGGAAGGTTTGTGGCCCTAGCGTAGGCCGACAACGACCACGGTGTCCCATACCACCATGCCCAGCTCATGAGTCTTTATGGATCAAGGTACCATGGTTATTAGGCTTTCCAATGGTAAGTTCAGTACCCTAGGTTCAAACAGCTATGACTCGCACATGGTGAACATACAATGACCAGTCGGGTTACTTGACAGGCTCGATTAGTACAAGCGCATCTCAAGCTGAACGACATGAAGTGTATAAAATACTTCGCGTGGCCTAACCACTGCCGCCAACCCAAAACACGACTCGCATTCATTGACGCGTCCTTCGTGGCAAATAGAAGCCAACCACGAATTTGATCCACTACCGACTGCCTGGACTGGAACATAGCCCTAAGCATTTGTAAATTAACATCAGTGTCATATGAGAGTAATAGAAATGAAATACAACAATACAAGCATGTTGACACATGTTATAACATATAACTTAAGAAAATCATTCAACACACGCATTTCATATATATAATGAAATTAATACATATAGCCAACATGATGGAATTCATATACATCCGCATATTGATTGAGAATTCAATCTCAAAACTAATTCACGACACCATTACTCAATACATACTAATACAATCATTTATACAAACACTTAGTCTACACACTTTAGTGTACATAGCGTATGTCGACTCAAAGTGCGCATTAGGGCGAATCTCTTCGCCAAACAGATCATGCACGCATTCCTAATATCCTAACACAACAAATAACCATGGCAAACATTTCAGCAAAATATAGACGTAAACAGTATTTCTTACAAATGACTAAATTACCCTAAATCTCATATTTTCCATACGCAGTCGAAATGAAAAATGGATAGCATGTTCTACATGTCAAACGGCGTTCTCTTCGATAATCTACTATTAAATGACATTGAAAGCTTTGAAATCAGTCAATCAAAGCGTCTAAAATTCTCACCTTTCGCCTTAGACGTGTATCGATTCGAATAGAACGTATACGCTTCGTCAACGGCGTAAATGCGACCTAATGCACAAGATACATAAGCTACTTCGCTATTGTATCAAAGGAACCCCTAAAATAGCGAGTGGTTAGGGTTTCCTTACCTAGAAGTGTGTTGGAAATCACCAGAAAAGTGATTTGAATGCGATGCTTCGGTACGTGCAATAGCTGGTGCAAGTGGCGGGAAATCTCTCCCACAACTCTCTCACAATCTCTCACTTTCTCTCTCTCTCTTTCTAGGGTTTCAAGGAAATTCAGATGACAGAGATATTGTAAGTGCTATGATTTCATATCCCTTTAGTTGTCAAATTTTGTGGTGCTAAAACCTATATCTATGTCTTGTATATCTTGTGTTTTATGTTTGAAGTCTATTCATTGTAATCAAGACATATCAAGACATCGCATTTCAAGACAAGATCTTAAATGAAGAAAGTTTTCAAGTCTTGGATGAAGAAATCAAGAATAGAAGTTTTCAAGGTTGCATGTTCAAGATTTGATCAAGTTCAAATTTACTAGAAGACTTTGTCAAGTCAAGATCAAGCTCATGAAGGCCTACTACAAGTTTTGTATATTCACAAGCTTCTCTTAAGGGTCATCTGAGAGAACAGACTTCCAATGTCCATCTCACTTTTAAGGTTTGTTTGACCTTAGATTGACCTTAGGATGGGCTTTATTATAGGTCATTCCAGATACATAACTCATATATTTTAATATGCTTGTTTGGAGTGTTCTAAGACTAGTCCTAGGGACTTCAAGACTAGTCCTAGGGACTTCAAGACTAGTCCTAGCTTTGCTACGACCAGTCATAAGTTTTTCAGGACCAGTCCTAGATAGTTGAAGATTTTTGGATCTTTCTGGCTGTCCTACGACCAGTCCTGGACATCCTACAACCAGTGCTGGAAGTTCTACGACTCATACTTCGACCGGTCGTAGCCCTACGACTCAAACTCTAACAACCATTTTTGGGGTCCTATGATTGGTCGTAGGTGATCCACGACCAGTCGTAAGTGACCTAGGACCGGTCGTAGACTACCCAGGACTGGTCGTGGAACTGAAAATCTTATCCTGTGAAAATCTTTTGAAAATATTTGATGCTACGACCAGTCCTAGGATCCTAAGACTAGTCGTAGACGGAATTTTTCAGGCTATAAATAGAGCACGAACTTCAGAGTTTTAGTACTTCAAATCAATTCTATTTAAGCATTCTTTAGGCTATTCTCTGAGATAAGTTTGTGTTTATTTTAAGCTACATTATGCTTATTTAATATTCTTTTTTCTAGCTTATTTTTATTTGATTTTGATCTACATTCCAATCTTATTAGAAAAGGGGAATTTCTGATATTCCTTCTTCTTGGATTCAAAATCAAATAGATCTAGCCCGTTTGATCTAAAATTAATTAGACTTAGAACCATTCTTAAAGTGAGTATTGGACTTAGAACGTCGAATCGAACTTCTACTCTGATTGGTTCTACCAGGCTTCTTCAAAAGGTGATTCAGGTATTTTATATGTTTTGTAATTTACTTTCTCTGGTTTTTGTTTGAGATTCGCTAGAAAAATCTTATTGTAGTGGTTATCTGAGGAGAGCCAGAAAACTCAGATTGTGGGGTTTTTGGATTGTTTATGCCCAAGATCAAAGACACAATTGTAAAGGTTTTAGGTGAACTTGTGAAACCTATTTTGATAGTGCATGCTAATATCTCCTGTGTGAGGATATTAGGAGTGGAGTAGCAATCTGTGTGGCTGTTGGATAACAGTTGGTGTACACACAGGCGAACCATTATATATCATTGTGTTGTAGATGTGCTTCATTCTTTCATTCCTTTATTCATTCAGTTTTGTGGCTTGTGTTTGTGGATGAATGTTGTAATCACTTCAAGCAAGTGTGGATGAATGTTGTAATAACTTAGGATTTATTTTACGCAAGTTATTTTGATTTCATTACTTATTATTCCTCTTTGGTTTGTGATACTAAGGACGTTCTAGAAATAAGGTTGTCATACCTTAAACCTCTGGTTTTTGGTATAAGGTTGTCCTTAGAACTGATAAAGTATCAATCTCTTTATTTTAGGCTATTGTGATTGTTTTATATTCAGCATTGTGCTTTAAATCTTTTATTATTCCGCTGTTATTAGTTTTATTTGGCATTGCCCTATTCACCCCCCCTCTAAGGCATATAACTAGGCCCTTTCAAGTGGTATCAGAGCCTAATAGCTCGTGGTTATTGTTTATTTATTGGATTTATTTCCTGAGCTAACGATCTAAGCTATATTAAGATGGCAAATTTTGATAGCCTATCAGTCACTAGGCCACCACCCTTTAATGGCACAAACTATGCCTATTGGAAAGCCAAGATGAGGATCTTCCTCAAATCCTTGGATGAAAGTGTGTGGCTGGCCACAGTGAATGAATGGAACCCTCCTATCACTGAAGTAACTAATGGCGATAGTTCAAAATCTATGAAAGTAACGGCTTATTCGCTTTGGACCACACTCCAGAAAAGTGAAAGTAGTGCAAATGCAAAAGCACTAAATGCAATTACTTGTGCATTATCACCAGATGAATTCAAAAGAATCATCTCTTGTAAAAATACAAAACAAGCACGAGATATATTAGAAATGACACACGAGGGTACATCTATTGTCAAGAAATCTAAAGTCCAACTCTTCACAACTAAATTTGAAGAAATTCATATGGAGGAGAATGAGATGTTTATGGACTTCTACACTAGATTGAATGACATTGTGAACTCTATGTGGGGTCTTGGTGATAGAATCCCTGAAAGTAAAGTGTGTGCAAAAATACTACGTTCACTTCCTGAACGGTTCAATTCTAAAGTGACCGCGATTCAGGAACTTCGTGATACGGATAGGGTTGAGGAATTAGTTGGTTTACTTCAAACCTATGAGTTATCCTTTAAGGCTCCTAAAGGAAAATCAATTGCTCTCAAATCATCTAAAAATGTTTCACAAGAGAGTACTTCGGATTCAGAAAATATCAAAGATGATATGGCACTTTTAGCAAAAAGGTTTTTCAAAATTTTCAAAAATAAGAAAAAGGTTGATTTTCAAAATTCAAATGATAAGAGACGATCGAAACCTAGAACTCGTAAATCCTTGAAAGATAGTCAATGTTACAACTGTCAAGAGTATGGGCACTTATCTAACAAATGTCCTAAAAAGGACAAATCAAAAAGGAAAAGCATGATGGCTACTTGGGATGAATCATTTGATTCTGAATCCTCTTCTAAATCAGAAGATTCTGAAACCGAGTCGGGCGATGGTGTTAAACCCCTTATGACTCTAGCCAAGATCATCTATTCAAATCATGATGATAGATCTAGTGAAGAAAATCTGAATGGTGATTGCGATAATGAAAATGATCTTCAAGATGCTTATAATGCCCTTTATAAAGAGAGTTGTAAAATTGCTGTCAAGCTTAAATTACAAAAAGAAAAATTTTCTAAGCTTAAGGAAGATTATGAGTCTCTTGTCTTAGAAAAGTCTCATACTTCTGATGCTTTTGAAAAAACTAAAAATGATTTAGATTTCAAAACCTCCCAAATTGAAGATTTGAAATCTGAAAAAGAGAAACTCAAAAATGAGGTAGCTTCTCTTCTGAGTTTGAAAGACACATGGAGAGATGCCCAAGGTGATTCGAAATTGGAAAAATTATTGTCCGGATCAAGAAAATGTGGCGATCGATCCGGGTTGGGCTATGATAAGAATACATCTCCTAAACAAAAGAACATTGCTCCTAAATTTGTAAAAGGAGAGTCTTCAAACTCAAAAGAAAAGAATACTTTTCAAGGTTTTTCTAAAAATTCAAAAACTTTTCAAAAACCTAAAAGTAGCCATGTCAACTTTAATTTTTAAATCCGAAATCAATAAGCTGAAAAAATTCTTGATCTTCTCAAGGAGCTATTAAAGTCGAACTCTATAGGTCGTTCCTACAATAATAGACAGAAAAAGACCATCTATACTCCTAAACCCAAAACAGTTATGAAATGGGTTCCTAAAGTTGCCAGCTTGGTTGCCCACACTGCTTTCAAAGAAACAAGCCATTCAAAGTAGTACCTAGATAGTGGTTGCTCCAGGCATATGACAGGTGACAAATCTTTATTCACCGATCTTAAAGATATGACTGACGGGTCAGTCACATTTGGTGATGGAAGCAATTGCAAGATTATTGGCCAAGTATGGTTCAACTTTATAACCTTCCCTTATTTAAGGATGTCTTATATGTTGAGGGTTTAAAACACAACCTATTAAGCATTTCTCAGATATGTGATAACAACCATAGTGTAAAGTTTTCTAATCAAGATTGTGAGATAGTTAATAAAAGGGGTTCTGTTATATTAACTGGTCGCAGAACTTCTGAAAACTGCTACATCGTTAGTGATGCTAGCTCATCTACTCAATCACGTTACATGGTCCATACCGATGAGACTGAATTATGGCATAAACGCCTTGGACATGTACACTATCGGAACTTATTTAGATTGAGCAAAAGAGAAATAATTAGAGGTCTACCTAAATTGCAAAAAGTAGACAAAATATGTGGTGAATGCCAGTTGGGCAAACAGATTAGGAGCTCTCATAAGAAAGTGAACTCCAATGCCACATCTAGACCACTCGAGCTTCTCCATATGGATCTTATTGGACCAATCAAATCAGAGAATCGAGGAGGCAAAAAATACATCTTGGTTATCGTAGATGACTATAGCAGATTCACTTGGGTATCATTCTTAAAAGATAAAACTGAAACCCTGGATGAAGTAAAAAAGGTCATCAAACGAATCCAAAATGAGAAAAGTTCTCATGTTAGTAAGATCCGTAGTGATCATGGATCTGAATTCGAAAACAGTAGTTTTGAAAAATTCTGTAGCGATCAGGGAATATCATATGAATTCTCAGTGCCCAAAACACCGCAACAAAATGGTATAGTTGAAAGGAAAAATAGAGTGCTTCAGGATATGACTAATGTTATGTTGAATAGTATGAAGCTCTCTAGAAATCTTTAGGCTGAAGCAGTTAATACCGCATGTTATATTATTAATCGAGTTTATACTAGTAAATTCGATAATAATATTGCTTATGAATTATGGTTTGAAAAGAAACCTACTGTCAAATACTTTCGGGTTTTTGGTAGTAAGTGTTATATTTTATGGGATTGTGAAAATTTGGGTAAGTTTGATACGAAGAGTGACGAAGGAAGTTTTCTTGGTTATTCTTTGAACAGTCGAGCTTATAGGGTTCTAAATAAGAGAACTGGTGTGATTCAAGAATCCATCAATGTGGTCATTGATGATCATTTGAATACACCAGCCCCAAGTTCAGATGATGATGAAGCTCTTATTATTGACAATCTAGATATCTCATCAAGTCAAAAAGAATCTGAACCAAGGACTGTTAAAGATCATCCAACCAATCAAATACTTGAAAATCCTCTCACTGGAGTTCATACTCACAAACAACTTGAGAACATATGTAATTATGTTTGTTTTACATCCCAAATAAAACCGGTCAACGTAAAAGAAGCACTTTCTCACGAAAATTGGATAGTTGCTATGCAGGATGAACTTAATCAATTTGTTCGTAATGATGTCTGGTATCTTGTTCCTAGATCTAAAGATAAAAACATTATTGGAACAAAGTGGATCTTTAAAAATAAGTCTGATGAACTCGGAAATATTATACAAAACAAGGCTAGACTAGTTGTACAAGGGTACACTCAGATTGAAGGCATTGATTACGATGAAACCTTTCCTCTAGTCGCTCGCCTTGAATCAATCAGACTTTTTATTTCCATCGCATGTTTTAGAAAATTTAAAATCTATCAGATGGATGTAAAGAGTGCTTTCTTGAATGGCGATTTACATGAAGAAGTGTATGTTGAACAACCTTCAGGGTTTGAAGACCCTAAGTTATCTGACCATGTATTTTGTCTCAAAAGGCTCTCTATGGTCTAAAACAAGCACCCAGGGCATGGTATGAAAAATTGACTAAATTCTTACTTAGTCATAGCTTTCAAGTAGGTAGTGTCGATAAGATGCTTTTTGTTAAAAAGAATAACAATGATATTTTGATGGTTCAAATATATGTTGATGATATTATTTATGGATCTACTTATTCTAACATGTCTACTGAGTTTGCAGAGTTAATGAAATCAAGGTTCGAAATGAGCATGGTTAGCGAACTTAACTATTTCCTAGGGTTACAAGTAAAATAACCTGATGGAATTTTCATTTCCCAGTCCAAATATGCTTCAAACTTGGTTAAAAGGTTTGGATTTGAAAATGGTAAGAACTTTGATACTCCTATGTGTACAACATTAAGACTCTCAAAAGACTCTTCAGGTAAAGATATAGATCCAAAATTATATCACAGTATGATTGGCAGTTTGTTATATCTTACTGCTAGTAGACCTGATATCGCATTTAGTGTTGGTATTTGTGCGAGATATCAGTCTAATCCTAAGGAATCACATCTTATTACTGTTAAACAGATTATGAGATATGTCGCAAGTTCTATAAATTTAGGAATTTGGTATCCTTTTGATACTAATGTTCAATTAGCCGGGTATTCAAATGCTGATTGGGCCAGAAATATTGATGATAGAAAATCAACCAGTGGTGGTTATTTTTACATTAGAAATTACTTAGTTTCTTGGTTCAGTAAGAAGCAAAGCTCAATATCGCTCTCTACTGTTGAGGCTGAATATATTGCAGCTGGATATGCATGTACTCAACTAGTTTGGATGAAACGCATGCATAGCAATTATGGAATTAATCAAGATTCAATGATCTTACATTGTGATAATTCCAGTGCTATAAACATTTCCAAAAACCCAATCCAGCATTCACGTACTAAGCATATTGACATTAGGTATCATTACATTCGTGAGTTGGTTGAAGAAAAAGTTATTTCATTGGAATATATACCAACCGAAACTCAACTTGCTGATATATTTACTAAACCGCTCGACAAAAGCAGGTTTAATAAATTGAAATTTGATCTTAGTATGTGCATTTTACATTGAATATTCTTGCTTGCATGTATCATAGTGTATTATATTTCATATTATAATTGTTTAAATTTTAAATTTTTTCATTAAAAATATATTTTTGGTCGATGCTCGACCGGTCGTGGTTGTACACGACCAGTCGTGGTTCGACCGATCGTGAACCACACTCGACCGGTCGTGGATCTCGTGAATGTGATATAATTTGGGAAAAATCCCCTTCTTCTTCATTTTCACACCGACCTACGACGAGTCGTGCCTCGACCAGTCATAGGATTTCTAGTTTTTCTTCAAAGCAAGTCCTATTTCATTATTTTTCTTGAAGATTCATGATCTCTATGCTTTGATTTGTTCATAGTACAACTTGATTTCATCTCTCATTGAGTTTTTCAAGGGTTTCCTCTCAATTTGCTGATCTAGAGAAAACCCATCTTTTTTTGTGCATCTTGCTTGCTCTTTGTATATCTTTTTGAATATGGATGCTAGAGGGAAAAAGAAAACATCCCGTGGTCCATCTTCATCCAGATCTGCACCGATAACTAAACGGCACTTTCGGTCACCCGAAGATGATACTCAAGATGTACGGGATTTACGTGTCCGTAACATTATCGTTGAGCATACCGCTGATCTAAATCACATTGCTTCATATGGTGTCATTCCCCTTCTTGAATCTGTAGGCTGGACTAACATTTTGCTTTGGGGTGGGTCTGCATACCAGTCCATTGCTCAATCAATGGTATCATGTATCTCAGATTTTTCTCCTAATAATTTAACATTTTCAATCGATACTAGAGAAGGAAAATTTAAAGTAGACCATCATTTGATATCAGGTATTATGGATATACCTGTTAATGATGAAGAAACACCAATTCATACCTTATACGATAAACCTTCTGAATCGGAAAAACGCATGTTAACAAGAGATTTATGCAAAATTGATGTACAATGGAATCACAAAGGGAATGCGCTCCCTGCAAAGTATTTGTTACCCAGTTACAGAATATTACATTGTTTCTTCATTTCCAATGTATATCCTTGGTCCGGTAATAAAACCGAGTTGACTTCTTTCATGGTTCGTGTGTTGCATTCTATTGCTTCAGGAACCAAGGTCTGTCTTCCTTCTTTGATTTGTCACTCCATTATACAATTCGTTTCCATCCGGGTCATAGTGATATTCCATTCGGTTATCTTATGACTGTTTTAGCCACTCACATGCTTGTCGATAAACCTGTTAATGAGGCACCAATTCATCATCTTATTTTCAACAATGCCAATCTTAATGAGATGAAATTGGATCTGCTCCCTGGCCAATTTGATGAAGCTGGTGTTAGTGGTGTTGGTGGTGATGCTGGAAACGAAGGGGAAGCTGGCGATCTTCCTCAAGATGTTAAAATGGATGACATATTTGATGATATTGAAATTGATTCACCTAATGATCCAGATTATGATCCTTCTGGTTTTGATGCACGCTTTCGTGCATTGGAGGAAAAAGTTGATAATATGAATATAGCCCATGATATGAGATTCAAGTACATGCGAAAATATCTTCGTCGCATAAATAAGGGCTTACACCAGATTGATCCAACTATCCCTGCTCCCTCCTCTGGATCAGATTAAGTGAATTATCTTCTGGATAGTATGTCATTTCCTTTTATTTTGGATATGTATTATGAATTATGGTTTCATAACATTGTCTTTTGGATAATGGATTATGACTTGATGCTTAAGATTTATATGATGTCTTTTCATATCTCTTTCTCATTTTTTTTTTACTTTCTATGTTCTCCTTCCTATTGTGCCTTTCCCTTGTCATTTTGTGACAAAAAGGGGGAGTAGTAAAGCTAATGCTAAAATGAGAGTAATACGGATAGGGGGAGTAATTTGTTTGTATTATTTGAGAAGGATATGTGAATTGTTGGATATGTGGATTGAAGTCTTGAGGTTTTCATGTTGTGTATTGATTATATGAGCAATACTCATATTACTCAGGGAGAGTAGAGTATTTTGTGATTTCATGACTTCTCATTCCTTATTATCTTTGATGCTATGTGTTTTATCACAAATTTGACAAAGGGGGAGATTGTAAGTGCTATGATTTCATATCCCTTTAGTTGTCAAATTTTGTGGTGACAAAACCTATATCTATGTCTTGTATATCTTGTGTTTTATGTTTGAAGTCTATTCATTGCATTTAAGACATATCAAGACATCGCATTTCAAGACATGATCTTAAATGAAGAAAGTTTTCAAGTCTTGGATGAAGAAATCAAGAATAGAAGTTTTCAAGGTTTCATGTTCAAGATTTGATCAAGTTCAAGTTTACTAGAAGACTTTGTCAAGTCAAGATCAAGCTTTTGAAGGCCTACTACAAGTTTTGTATGTTCACAAGCTTCTCTTAAGGGTCATCTGAGAGAACAGACTTTCAATGTCCATCTCACTTTTAAGGTTTGTTTGACCTTAGATTGACCTTAGGATGGGCTTTATTGTAGGTCATTCCGGATACATAACTCATATATTTTAATATACTTGTTTGGAGTGTTCTAAGACCAGTCCTAGGGACTTCAAGACCAGTCCTAGCTTTGCTACGACCAGTCTTAAATTTTTCAGGACCAGTCCTAGGTAGTTAAAGATTTTTGGATCTTTCTTGCTGTCCTACAACCATTCCTGGACATACTACGACTAGTCATGAAAGTTCTACGACTCATACTTCGACCGGTCGTAACCCTACGACTCAAACTCCAGCAACCATTTTTGGAGTCCTACGACCGGTCGTAAGTGATCCACGACCAGTCGTAAGTGACCCACGACCGGTCGTAGACCACACAGGACCGATCGTGGAACTAAAAATCTTATCCCGCAGAAATCTTTCAAAAATCTTTGATGCTACGACCAGTCCTAGGATCCTAAGACTAGTCGTAGACGAGATTTTTCAGGCTATAAATAGAGAACGAACTTCAGAGTTTTAGTACTTCAAATCAATTCTATTCAAGCATTCTTTAGGCTATTCTCTGAGATAAGATTGTGTTTATTTTAAGCTACATTGTGCTTATTTAATATTCCTTTTGCTAGCTTATTTTTATTTGATTTTGATCTACATTCCAATCTTATTAGAAAAGGGAAATTTCTGATATTCCTTCTTCTTGGATTCAAAATCAAATAGATCTAGCCCGTTTGATCTAAAATCGATTAGACTTAGAACCATTTTTAAAGTGAGTATTGGACTTACAATGTCGAATCGAACTTCTACTTCGATTGGTTCTACCGAGCTTCTTCAAAAGGTGATTCAGGTATTTTACATGTTTTGTAATTTACTTTCTCTGGTTTTTGTTTGAGATTCGCTAGAAAAATCTCATTGTAGTGGTTATCTTAGGAGAGCCAGAAAACTTAGATTGTGGGGTTTTTGGATTGTGTACGCCCAAGATCAAAGACACAATTGTAAAGGTTTTAGGTGAACCTGTGAAACCTATTTTGATAGTGCATGCTAATATCCCCTGTGTGAGGATATTAGGAGTGGAGTAGCAATCTATGTGGCTGTTGGATAACAGTTGGTGTACACACAGGCGAACCACTATATATCGTTGTGTTGTGGATGTGCTTCATTCTTTCATTCCTTTATTCATTCAGTTTTGTGGTTTGTGTTTGTGGATGAATGTTGTAATAACTTAGGATTTATTTTTCGCAAGTTATTTTGATTTCATTACTTATTATTCCTCTTTGGTTTGTGATACTACGGACATTCTAGAAGTAAGGTTGTCCTACCTTAAACCTCTGGTTTTGGTGTAAGGTTGTCCTTAGAACTGATAAAGTATCAATCTCTTTATTTTAGGCTATTTTGATTGTTTTATATTCAGCATTGTGCTTTAAATCTTTTATTATTCTGCTGTTATTAGTTTTATTTGGCATTGCCCTATTCACCCCCCCTCTAGGGCATATAGGTAGGCCCTTTCAGATATGAGAGGGTTTAAGGCCCTTATATAGGCTAAAATCTAACCTAATTAGACTTGGGAACAAGGTATACTTGAGTTATAACCAAATCGGGACTTTTCCGATCCAAAAGGATGTTTCGGGAGGTCCCCTGGCCGAACGCGGTTGGACTTAAGCTCATGCATACTGGATCTTTCTCACACGAAGTTTTCAAACTGGTAGAGTTCCTAGATCACACGTGGAGGTCCAGTTTCAGTTCAGTGCTCATCGTACCTAAATCAGGTCTACAAGTCTGATGATATGAAAGAGAAATTTTTTCTGATCCAAGGGTGAAATTTGGCTGAATTCTAACGGTCAGAATGCTTAATAATAACGCGCAACGACACCTGCCAGATTTGGAATTAATTTCCTAAACCTTTACCCTATTCTCACTCTCTTCTGTCCAGGCTCAATGAAATAGCCTCAGAACATCGGTTGGGCTTGATTTTCGAAACGATTGTCAAGTCCAGCTACACGGTCATAACGGTCTAAGATTGTAGATATCGGACTTTCGACGCACGGTCTAAATCCAATATGGAGTTTCAGAGGGTTCCTAAGAGTAAACGGGTTTAGAGTTGGATCCAAGGTTTCATGGTATTATAACGTCATCGATTCTATAAGTTTTAGGTCTTGCAGAACGTATTTAAAGCGATCAGGGACAATTTCACAGCTACTCTAACGTAGCGCTAGTTAACTTACGCTTATTTTCTAAAGGAATTAATCCTAAGTGATTTCTGATCGAGTTGGTACTCGAGTCTCTGTATGAATTTTTTTGAGGTGTTACAATCTACCCCCCTTAATAATAAATTTTATCCTCAAAATTTGTACCTTTTCATACTCCTCAAGAAGTTGTGGGTAGTTCTTTCTGATCTCGGTTTCCGTCTCCCAAGTAGCCTCTTCCTCTGAGTGATGCATCCACAACACCTTCACAAGGGGGATGACCTTGCTACGCAGCACCTGCTCCTTCCTGTCTAGTATATGCGTCGGTCGCAGTGTATTTGTCACATCCTCACCTAATTGCACCTGCTCCCATCTAATGATATGGGAAGGATCAGGAACGTATTTCTTCAGCATAAAAACATGAAATACGTTGTGTACGCTGGCGAGAGGCGTAGGTAAAGCCAGACGATAAGCCACTGCACCCACATGGTCGAGAATCTGAAATGGTTTAATGAATCGCGGCGCTAGTTTCCCCTTCTTCCCGAGCCGAAGGACTCCCTTCATAGGGGAAACTCTCAAAAACATGCGATCCCCAACCGCGAACTCTAGCGGGCACCGTCTCGTATCGGCATAACTCTTCTGTCTGTTCTGCGCTGTAAGAAGCCGGCGTCTAACGATATCAATCTTCTCCTACGTCGCCTACACTAACTCCGGGCCAATCAATTTGTGCTCACCGACCTCTGCCCAGTAATACGGTGCTCGACAAGGTCGCCCATACAAGGCCTCATAAGGTTCCATACCGATACTCGCCTAGAAACTGTTGTTGTACACGAACTCTGCATATGCAAGACAGTTATCCCAAATGTCTTTAAAGTCCAATATGCAAGCCCGCAACATGTCCTCTAGAATCTGGTTCACCCGCTCTGTCTGTCCGTCTGCCTTTGGGTGGAAGGCAGTACTGAACTTCAACTTCACACCCATAGCCTCCTGAATGCGAGTCCAGAACATAAAAGTAAAGCGCGTGTCTCTGTCCGACATGATCTCTAAGGAAACTCCATGTAGACGCACGATCTCTCTGATATACAACCTGGCTAACTCATCTGCAGAGTTCGTAACTCTGATCGGTAGGAAGTGCGCCGACTTCGTCAGACGGTCGACGATCACCTAAAAAGAATCATGTCCCTTCCTAGTCTTCGGTAGTCCTGAAATGAAATCCATGGAAATGAAGTCCCACTTCCACTCAGCTATAGGCATAGGCTGAAGGAGTCCAGGTGGTCGGCGATGCTCTGCCTTCACCTGCTGGCAAGTGAGATAACAGGACACGAACTTTATGATGTGGGTCTTCATACCATCCCACCAATACGTCCTCCTCAAGTTGCGATACATCTTGGTGCTGTCCGGATGCATCGCAAGTCTGGTACAGTGCACAGCCTCGAGAATCTCTCGTCTCAAGTCAGGGATATCTGGGACGGATAGACAGCCACAATAACTTAAGCCCCCATCCGTGCCAACTCGCCACTCGGCGTCTGCATCATCACTGGCCTGCTCTTGAAGCTCAGTAAGACGCGCATCATCCCTCTGCATCACGATGACTCTGTCATCGATAAGAGATCGCACCTGCACATGTGCGATAAACTCATAGGGCTCCTCCACAGTGAGTTTCTGCTCAAAGTCTAACAAAAATTCAACCATATCCCACTCAGCAACCATTAGTGGAGCGGCAAACTTTATCGCCTTCTTGCGGCTCAACGTGTCAGCCGTAAGGTTCACCTTGCCCAGATGGTAGGAGCTTTAAACTTAAAGTCCTTCAAAGTCTCCATCCATCGCCTCTGCCTCATATTCAGATCCCGCTGTGTGAATATGTACTTGAGGCTCTTGTGGTCGCAAAAGAGCTCGAACTCCTCTCTGTATTGGTAATATCTCTAGAGCTTCAATGTGAAAATGACGGCTGCCAACTCAAGGTCGTTTGTAAGGTAATTCTCCTCGTACTTCCTTAATTGTCTCGAGGCATACGAAATTACCCTGTCCTTCTGCATAAGGACACAACCCAGACCAACGCTAGACGCGTCAGTGTATATCGTGTATCTAACCCCTTGCTCTGGCAATAATAGTACAGGGCGGACGTCAACCTATCCTTTAGCTCCTGAAAAGCTGCCTCCGCCCTATCATTCTAGGCGAACTTCACATCCTTCCATGTTAACTGAGATAGAGGTCTGATGATCTTCGAGAAATCTCGAATGAAACGTCTATAGTAGCCTGCCAAGCCTAAGAAACTCCTCACCTCAGTGACAGAACCAGGCTGCTCCCAATCTTGCACCGCAGCTACCTTAGCCAGGTCAACTTCCATCCCATCCTTAGACACCACATGTCCTAAGAACTTCACTTCCTGCTTCCAGAAGTCGCACTTCTTATACTGTATGAACAACTGATGATGCCTCAGTGTATCCAGGACCAATCGCAAATGCTCCTCATGCTCCTCTCGACTCCTGAAGTATACCAAAATGTCGTCTATAAACACTATGATGAATCGATAGAGGAAAGGCCTAAATACCCTGTTCATCAGATCTATAAACATGGCTGGTGCGTTCGTAAGACTGAACGACAGCACGAGGAACTCGTAGTGGCCAAAGCTGGTCCTGAAAGCTGTCTTCTCCACGTCCTCATCCCTGACGCGCAACTGATGATACCCTGACTGAAGATCAATCTTCGAGAAGTACTGGGCCCCTCTCAACTGATCAAACAAGTCATCTATCCTAGGCAAGGGATATCGGTTCTTCACCGTAATCTGGTTCAGCCTGCGATAATCAATACACAATCACATAGAACCATCCTTCTTCTTCACAAACAATACTGGTGCTCCCCAAGGAGACACACTCGGTCGAATGAAGCCAACCTCCAACAGATCATCAATCTGTTTCCTCAACTCCTCCATCTCACACGGTGCCATGCGATACGTCGGCAGTGAGACAGGATGGAACCAGGTACCAGATCGATAGTAAAATCGATCTCTCGCCAAGGTGGCAACCCAGGAATCTTTCTGAACAGATCCCCAAAATCACGGACTACTGGCGTGTGCTCAAGTGTCGGGGCATCGACGTCCCGTAATAAGGATGCATAGCTAAGTATGTGAAAGGGAAGATTAACCTGCACTGAAAATGTAAAGGGCGTGCCCTCCGGTTCATAGACTATCACCATATGGGTCTCACAATCAATCTCGGCCCTCCCTGCAGTCAGCCAATCCATGCCAAGAATGACATCGACATAATAGAGAGAGGGGTCGACAACAAGGTCAAGAGCCATCATCCTGCCCCCTAGATCCACCAAACAACCCTCACACATCATGGTGGCATCAGAAAAGGTCCATGAGCCGTAAGGACTCGCACTCCATCCATCCGAATAGTCGATAGCCTGAGGCGTCTGACTATGGAATGTGATATCAATGAAATCGTGGATCCTGTATCCACCATCACAAGTATAGGAGTACCTCTAATATGGGCGGTGACCTCAAAGGCCAAAGGCTGAGTAGTCTCTGTCTTGGCGGCCTCATCTGTCAAGGCATGTACCCGTTCCTGCTATGGACGGTTCAGCCGCGGTACCATGGGCCATTGAGGCGGCCGGAGCTGAGATGCGGGAGGTTTGAAAGAAGGGTGCGCAGCAGCCAACCGTAAAGGTGGAGTAGAGATAGCCTGTGGGCGAGGACGGTCTATCTTCTGCGGCGGCGAAAACCCGTTGTCTCTCATCCAAGTGAAACAGTTCCCCACAGAATGACCCAGTCTCCCATAATACGTACAAGACACATCAGGGCGCCGCGTCGGAAGTACTGGCGCTGTAGCCCTAGGAGGGTCAATGTGAGGCCTCTTGCCAACAAATGGCTTGTCCTGCACATTCGGTCGTGGCCTAGCAACCACGGGGCCACGAGATCGCGCAAGTTGATCAACATCATGTTCTGCCCTCATGGACATATGTATCAACTCTACATAGGAAGGTATGCTGACGCAACATATCTTCGACCGAATGTCCGGCCGTAAGCCCTTAAAAAATCCACGTATGCGCATCTGCTCGTCAGCAAGTATAGTTGGGACGTATCTTCCCAACTCAGTAAATCGATGCTCATACTCTGTAACTGACATGCCTCCCTACCTGAGACGTAGAAACTCGTTCTCCCGCTCGTGCCTGTAAGTCTGGGGATAGTATTTCTCGTGGAAACGGAACTCGAATGCTGCCCAAGTCCAGACGTAGTCAGCAACAACTGTCCGCAATACGCTATCCCACCATAAGCTGGCCTCTCGCTCGAACATAAAGGTGGCCAACTCAACCTGCTCAGACTCTGAGCAGTGCAACATCCTCAGAATCTTTGACACACGGTCGAGCCAATACTCAGCCTCCTCAAGTCTGTGAGAACCCATAAAAGTAGGAGGCCGCAAGCACTGTAATCGGTCGAGTAGGCCCCGTGACTCAGCAGTATGCCCCGTAGGGTAAACAGATGGTACAGGATGAGCCATGCCCTCATCCTGAGTCAAAATACTAGCATCCTCAGCTGAATGCACAGGTGGTGCAGGTGGAGTCGCACTCCCACCCTAGGCTAAGCCCCCTGATATCGTAGTCAGAAGCTGCTGATGCTGCTGATGCATCATGACCATCAACTGCTCAAACCTATTAGGAGGTGGAGCATGCTACGACACATACTGCGTCGAGGAAGACGCACGATACTTCTCTCTGACAGGTGGTGTGAACGGTGGCGGTCCGACTGTATGGCCTGAAGAAGGCTGAGACTCATTTGCAATCTCAAGAAGCGGGCCCACAGCAGGGTCCGTATGAACATCACTCTGGAGAGGAACCCGATCCATAGGCTCTCCCAATGTAAGTCGTACCGTGCTCCGCGTAGCCTTAGGCGGCATTCCTTATATTCAAAATAGGGCACAACCTTGTCAGTTTCAGCAATAGCACAGACACACCACAATCATTCACATAACAAACAGCAAAATTCCATGTATTTCATTAACTCAAAATTCGTCACAATACAAGAGATACATTCTTACATGCATCATGACAAGAAACGCATGGGAACTAAGTTAGCCAAAGCTATAACTGCAACATAAACTAACTACTAGCCTTCTCAGGCTTACACACAGAAAGCAGGAAATAAACAACTACAACCAACAAACATCTAAAACCTAATCGCTAGTCCGAGTCTGGCGATGGAGGAGGAGCACCATTATCCTTCAGACAACACAGGATGGCCTTCAAAGTGCGAGTCACCTTGACAAATTTCTATTTCATGACGGCCTTAGTATCCTTAAGATCTTGTTTCACCTTAGCCTGAAGTTCTTGGACTTTCCGTCGCAAAGCAACCTGACTCTCCTCAAGTCGGGCTATGTGAGCATCCCTAGTAGCCCGAGCCGTAGGAGGAGGGCTCTCATCAGTATCATGAGCCTCCTCTTCCTCTTCTTCATGGACTTCTTCTTCTATTTCTATCCCAGCTTCTTCTTCACTATCATATTCGCCCTCACTGTCATCATCAAGCTGAGCCTCACGCTGCCGAGGCCCTATCTTCATCTTGTTCATGGTAGCCTCATCAATGAAGTGAATCGGCATAGGCATCTCCGGCCCAAGTCTATAAGCAAACTCAAGCGCGATCTTGCATATGAGTCGGCCAAAGGGAAGTGACCAGACGTTCTTCTCGACTTCGCTATGAGGACGATCTGTCACAACACAAAGGTGGCCATGCATATATTCTCTCCCTGACCCACCAGATAGAGGAAGTCGACCATGAGTCGCGTGCATTCACTGTGGTTGGTCGACCTGGGATACACATTGAAAGTGCAAATGTGGTGTAACAGGTGAAAATCATTTGACATGTGAGACGCTAAAAGGCTCTTGTTACGTTGCCACGAAACCAAACCACCACATAGGAACCTGGTGCGGCGATTTCGCTCACGAACACTCTTCAGATTCTTAGCGCTTGGATGTACCTCGCCAAGAGGCACCTTCAAAAGTCGGGCGATCAATCGAACGTCGATCGTGACCTCCCGATCTCTATCAAAGGGAATCCTAAACTGCAATGGCTCCAACGTAGGAGCCCGAATATGAGCATAGAAGGCACGAACAGTGCTCACATTCGCACGAGACTGAGCTTCAAAGAGCGGACCCCAATTAGTAGCTTCAATACGCTCAAACAACAGAAATTCACCAAAGAGTCGCCCATCCACATGTGCCTCAAACAGAACCTTACGATCAGCTTAAGCACCGTGCGCCAAGTCCGCCAATAATGCTCTTCCTATCTGAGTGTGGGGATCTAAATCTCGCTTCGTATGCAGCTCTCTCCTAACACTTGGACTAGCGGCGACACTTAAGCTAGCGGCGCCACCTCTCGGCTTCCTTGATCGTGAAGGGCGACTAGGCCTAGCTTCATCTGCGCCGGTCTTTCTCTTTCTCATGAGAGAGAGGATGGTGGAAAGAGAGAAAAAGGCCAAAATAGCCTCAACAAAAGCCATGAAAAATGAAAAAATGGGGAGAAATGGCTGCTCTAATGGACTGAAACGAATCTAGGCCCTGTAGAGGGGTGAATCAAGCTCCCAAAGGTTAGATTTTCAAAGGGAAAAGAGAACAATGGGTAGGGATGGAAGCTCACCCAATTTTTAACCTTTAATGGAGCTTGTAAGAGCTCCAATCGACGAGAATGGAGAGAGAGAGAACTGTGAACAGCTGTAAATGGATGGGTTGGAGTCGGTTGAGGGAGAAAATGGGATGAGAGAGGTTTGACACCGGGATTTGAGAGAGAGACAACAAAAAAATGAAAAGGGAGAGCTTGGAGGACATTTTTGTGAAGGGGATAGGGTTTTTGGGGGGTTTCAAGGTGCAGCCCACATATAGGAGAGGTGCCCTACCCATTTAAGGGTGTAGGCCAGACGTACAGCCCGAGTGGGGCCCACCAGTCAGCGAGGCCTCGCCGAACCGATGAGGTCCTCGCCGGTGAAAGTAAAATTCAGTGATGACCACCATATGGGCTGGGTCCTCCTGCCCTAGGGTCCCAAAAAGGTGTGGTTCCCCCTCTGTTTCATTGTATATTGGCCTGGATAGGCCCATGACCCCGTTTCGATCCATTTCGGGTCACTTCTAACACTACTTGATGCATATTCGCATTTAGCGATTTCTGATAGCTGCGATTGGGTCCAGAGAGGTCTAGACCCGTCCACACATGATCTAGAAGTGGTTCGGGGTCGTTTTATGCCACCACGGATGCACACGAACCCGATCAAAATGATCGATTTGCGTGAACTTCGCCGATTGGCGAAACTAGGATCCTATAAGTGTTTCTAGATTTTTCTCGTACCCAGCTAAGTCAAGGAGCTGTAGAAACATGCTCTGATAACAACCTGTAACACCTTAAAAATCTAAATCATGCTCTGATACCAACTTGTAACACCCTGAAAATTGGGGGTCGTGTAGAAACCCGCCTCCCGAGTTCCAGACCATCACTTATGCAACCAAATGAATATGATTCAATGTTGTCTGAGTTAGAGCATTCACATGAGTAAGATTATACCAAAACTACAATTCATACTCCAGATCCAGTGATAAAACGCAAGCGGAAGACTATCATATATATATCACTGTATGAAAATAAAATAATCTAAAACTGTCTCCAAAGTATGAATACATCCCTGAGTCTCATATACATGTCATAAAAAAAAATGTCAGGTGATAGTCCAACTAGCATGTCCCACTGATCCAGGTCACCTACACAAAGCCGTCAGTGAAGTACATATACGAGAACTCATCCTAGTCCTCGTCGTAGTCCGGCTCCGCGTCCTGAATCACATCGCCACCTGCATCTAAGACAGGGTCTGGTGGGTGTTGCAAACACCATCCCGTAATGTGGGAGTGAGTGATAAACTCAGTGGAATAATAGAACAACGATTAGCATGTTATCAAATCAATCACGTAATAATAGCAAAGCAATCAATCAAACATTCCTAGATACTGTTGTTAATGTATGCATGAAATGACATGATGGATGCCCTCACCAACATGCTCCCTCATGCGGCACCATCTGCGTCCGCAGCATGCTTGCGTTCCTCAGTGCTCCACATCTTCCAGGCACATGCAATGCGATATGGATAATGATTACCAAGTTGTTATTAGTCCGTTCATACAGCAGTATTCGGAAATTAAGGTACCTTCCTTATATCAATCCCAACACAGATCCTGTCTAGGGTCGTCACTCCTAGTAATCTCATACAATGTTATATTTATAGGTTGCTGCAAGGGCTGCCAGGGCTGTTGCTCGCACTCGTTGCACCGCTCCCCCATCACCTTATCAATACAGACCCAATGTACTCTTGTTTCTACGGAAGGGTCGTCGCCTCCCGTAGACTCAGAATACGCTCGAGGTCACTACAAAGGGCTCGTCACCAATCAGTGTAGGCCGACAGCTTGAATGTAGTGTCCCATACCACAACAATCGGCTCATGAGTCAAATGTGCTCACTGGTCACTATGGGGAGGTTTGTGGCCCCAGCATATGCCGACAGCTTGACCACGGTGTCCCATACCACCATGCCCGACTCATGAGTCTTTATGGATCAAGGTACCATGGTTATCAGGATTTTTAATGGTAAGTTCTGTACCCTAGGTTCAAATAGTTATGACTCGTACATGGTGAACATACAATGACCAGTCGGGTTACTTGATGGACTCGACTAGTACGAGCGCATCTCAAGCTGAACGACATAAAGTGCATAAAACACTTCGCGTGGCCTAACCACTGCCGTCAACCCAAAACATGACTCGCGTTCATCAATGCGTCCTTCGTGGCAAATAGAAGCCTACCACGAATTTAATCCATTACCGACTGCCTGGACTGGAACATAGCCCCAAACATTTTTAAATCAACATCAGTGTCATATGAGAGTAATAGAAATGAAATACAACAATATAAGCATGTTGACACATGTTATAACATACAACTTAAGCAAATCATTCAACACACACATTTCATATATATAATGAAATTAATACATATAGCCAACATGATGGAATTCATATACATCCGCATATTAATTGAGAATTCAATCTCAAAACTAATTCACGACACCATTACTCAATACATACTAATATAATCATTTATACAAACACTTAGTCTACACACTTTAGTCTACATAGTGTATGCGACTCAAAGTGCGCATTAGGGTGAATCTCTTTGCCAAACAGATCATGCACGCATTCCTAATATCCTAACACGACAAATAACCATGACAAACATTTCAACAAAATATGGACGTAAATAGTATTTCCTACAAATGACTAAAATACCCTAAATCTCATATTTTCCATACGCAGTCGAAATGAAAAAAGGATAGCATGTTCTACATGTCAAACGGCGTTCTGTTCGATAATCTACTATTAAATGACATTGAAAGCTTTGAAATCAGTCAATTAAATCGTCTAAACTCCTCACCTTTCGCCTTAGACGTGTATCGATTCGAATAGAACGTATACGCTTCGTCAACGGCGTAAATGCGACCTAATACACAAGATACATAAGCTACTTTGCTATAGTATCAAAGGAATCCCTAAAATAGCCAGTGGTTAGGGTTTCCTTACCTAGAAGTGCATTGGAAATCACCAGAAAAGTGATTTGAATACGATGCTTCGGTACGTGTAATAGCTGGTGCAAGTGGCGGGAAATCTCTCCCACAACTCTCTCACAATCTCTCACTTTCTCTCTCTCTCTTTCTAGGGTTTCAAGGAAATTCGGATGGGAGAGATATGAGAGGGTTTAAGGCCCTTATATATTCTAAAATCTAACCTAATTAGACTTGGGAACAAGGTATACTTGAGTTATAACCAAATCGAGACTTTTTCGATCCAAAAGGATATTTTGGGAGGTCCCCTGGCCGAACGCGGTCGGACTTAAGCTCATGCATACTGGATCTTGCTCACACGAAGTTTTCAGACCGGTAGAGTTCCCAGATCGCACGTGGAGGTCCAGTTTCAGTTCAGTTGTCATCGTACCTAAATCAGGTCTACAAGTCTCATGATATGAAAGAGAAAATTTTCCTGATCCGAGGGTGAAATTTGGCTGAATTCTGACGGTCAGAACACTTAATAATAACGCGCAACGACACGTGCCAAATTTGGAATTAATTTCCTAAACCTTTACCCTATTCTCACTCTCTTCAGTCCAGGCTCAATGAAATAGCTTCAGAACATCGGTTGGGCTTGATTTTCGAAACGATTGTCAAGTCCAGCCAAGAGGTCATAACGGTGTAAGATTGTAGATATCGGACTTTCGACGCGCGGTCTAAATCCAATACGGAGTTTCAGAGGGTTCCTAAGAGCAAACGGGTTTAGAGTTGGATCCAAGGTTTCAAGGTATTATAGCGTCATCGATTCTACAAGTTTTGGGTCTTGCAGAACGTATTTAAAGCGATCAGGGACAATTTCACAGCTACTCTAACGTAGCGCTAGTTAACTTACGCTTATTTTCTAAAGGAATTAATCCTAAGTAATTTCTGATCGAGTTGGTACTTGAGTCTCTGCATGGATTTTTCCGAGGCGTTACATTTGAGAATACATTTAGGTTTTTGGTTTAGCTCTAGGAATTCGGGTTAAGGTTTAGGTAATATGTTAAGGTTTAGGGAATGGAGTTTAGGTTATAGGTTATAGGTTAAAGTTTAGTTATAGGTTAAGGTAATAGGTTTAGGTTTAGGTTATAGGTTTTGGTTTGGGTTAAGGTTATAGGTTTAGGTTTAGGCTATGGTTTAGGTTTAGGTTATAGGTTTAAGTTAAGGTTTATGTTTAGGTTATAAGTTATAGCTTTAGGGAATTGAGAATAGGTTAAGGTTTAGGTTTAGGAAATCGGGTTCAGGTTCAGGATCGGGTTTAGGTTTGGTTTTCAAGTTTAGGTTTAGGTTTAAGTTAGGGAGTCGAGATTAGGATTAGGTGTAGGTTTAGGTTTAGGGATTTGAGAATACAAGTAGGTTTTAAGTTTAGGTTTAGGTTTTAGGTTTAGGTTTAGGTTATAGGTTTCGGTTATAGGCTTAGGTTTAGGTTTTAAGTGTAGGTTATAGGTTTAGGTTTATGTTAGGTTATAGGTTAAGGTTTAAGGAATTGAGTTTTGGGTTATAGGTTATAGGTTATAGGTTTAGGTTATAGAGTATCCGTTATAGGTTAAGGTTTAGGTTATAGGTTTAGAATTAGGTTATAGGTTTTGAGATTTGAGAATAGGTTTGGGTTATAAGTATAGGTTTAGGTTAATGTTGTAGGTTATAGGTTTAGGTTATAAGTTTATGTTAATGTTATAGGTTATAGGTTTAGGTTTGTAGGTTTAGGTTTAGGTTTTGGTTTAGGAATTTGAGAATACATTTACATTTTAGGTTTAGGTTACAGGTTTAGGTTTAGGTTTAAGTTTAGGTTATAGGTTTAGGTTTAGGTTATGTTATAGGTTAAAGTTTAGGGAATTAAGTTTAGGTTATAGGTTATAGGTTTTTGGTTTAGCTCTAGGAGTTGAGATTAGGATTGGGTGTAGGTTTAGGTTTAGGGATTTTAGAATACATTTAGGTTTTAGGTTTAGGTTTAGGTTATTGGTTTAGGTTTAGGGTTAGGATTATGTTATAGGTTAGCTTTAGGGAATGGAGAATAGGTTAAGGTTTAGGTTTAGGAAATCTGGTTTGGGTTCGGGATTGGGTTTAGGTTTGGGTTTAGGTTATAGGTTATAGGTTATAGGTTTAGGTTATAGGTTAAGGTTTAGGTTTAGGTTTAGGTTTAGGTTATAGGTTTAGGTTAAGGTTATAGGTTTAAATTTGGGTTTAGGTTATAGGTTATAGGTTTAGGTTTAGGTTTAGGTTATAGGTTTAGGTTAAGGTTATAGGTTTAAATTTGGGTTTAGGTTATAGGTTATAGGTTTAGGTTATAGGTTAAGGTTTAGGGAATTAAGTACTCAATCCTAACACTAAGGTAGCATACTAGTAAACTCTTATGTGGCCATTATGATGTAAACATATTTTGATGATAGATTGTGATCTTGGTTAATGGGTGTTGTTTATGTCCAAGGGATGCTGAAGACACTAGCCACCTGTTAATCCACTATCTATTTGAGCCAACAATATGGGGATGGTGCTTCAACAATTGAAGGTGGCTTTGTTGATGCTTCATTGATTAATAAGATAGTTGTCGTTGGAAGCATGAGATCATTTGAAATCTCTGTTTTGTGGCTCTCTTCTAGGCCATTTGGAAAGAAATGAAAAAATTGCACTTTAGTCAATTGTCCTCAGCCACTATCTATTGAGTTAAATGTCTTGTTTGTTGCCCTTTCCTTCATTTAAATGGATGATGTTTCTCTCTGTTGGTCAGAGATTATTGTAATGTCTAAGCTTTGAATTTATTTCTCTACCTAGTTTTAAAACTAATGAATTCTTCGTACTTATTTCATTTAGTGTCTCTTGGTATCATCAGATTTGGCCTCCATCAACCCATGCAGTAACATCTACTAATCAAAGTTTTTGCTGAAATGGTTGTTTCAGTATGAACATGAGCACAGAAAATGGTCGGCCACTATATCTTTGGGACTGATATCAAGTTGTTTACATGTAACGGATTCAAGACAAATTCCAAATCATCATGGACTTCTTGAGGTACATACTAGTTCATGCATACATATAAATGCTAACATCATTATTGTCATTATCATTGACATCACCTGATTGTGTATGGTCTGTTGACTTGTTCTAAATATTCTAAGCTCTCAGTAATGTGAACAATTTAATTTGAAAGTGTTTTGGTCAAGTACATATTCAATCAGGCCCACTTGTTATAGAGGCATATGGCCCAATCAAATCACTAGGGACCTATCACAAGGCAATCCACTCTCTTGGGCCCTTTGAATACGTACCATTAAAAACTTCTTGGGGCCACCAGAAAGTTTATTTGCCATGCGACTTGTTTAGAAAGTCATAAGGACTTGGATGCAGGGACGACACAAATATTAGCTTGATCCAATAATTTCTTGGCCCGCATGGAGTTTTTAATGGTGTTTGGATGAGATCATGCCCTAAAATAAGCTGTCAAAACTAATGGACCATGTGGATGTAAGGCACTCTCTCTTAAATCCTCAAAAATTGAAAATTCCACTTCGAACCATGTACATGGTCAAATTACCCTTTCCATCTTCAAATTGAAAATTTCATGATTAGGTGCAATTAAGTGCACAGGTAGTGCAAAAAAGGAAGTGCCATTTTTAGGTCTTCCATTTAATTAGTATTGAGATTTTGCGTAGTTGTAGATCACAAGTATTTAAAATCAGTGTTAATATTACTTCAGATTACAGGTAATGCACTTTTAAATTTTTTATATCTGGTGTTATTTGCTAGGGTTTTGTAGGGGTGGGCCTCATATTAGTAGTTTAGGATGCTTAAGAGTGTGAGGGTGGTGAATCTACTGGTTTGCATTGGTCTGATGAAAATAAATGAGCTCTTGCATTTACTTGACATCTTAACAAACAAGGTTAAGGCTGTCAAGAGACTCATGGAGCTTTTGATGATGAAACTACCTCGTAGGACATTTCCTGTCAAGATAAGTCCTGTACATGCATTTTTCTCTTATTTGATTATTTTATCGCTTCATTGTTGCTTAATGCCTTTTCTTTCTCTTCTTGTATATTTTTCTTCTAATGTGATCAATTGACATAGCTGTTCTTAAGGGAAAATCTGGACACATTAATCAGATATACTGCATTTTTGCATACATGTAATGGTGTTTCATGATCAGTTGCTTTCCATAGACTAACAGTACTTATTTCAATTTTCTTGGATGGATGATGAATGTAATTGTGAATGTAAATGAAAATAAAGAACTTATAATATATATATATATATATATATATATATATATATATATATATATATATATATATATATATATATATATATATATATATATATATATATATATGTTATCAATGGAGGATATCTTGTTTAGGGGGACATGAAATTCTTGTAGCTTATGGTATGATGCCCCAATATTGGTTATATGTTACTAGTATGTAGTAGATAATACTAGGTTCGATAGTAGACAATACTAGATAATACTACACCAAATCCTAATCATAACTCCCTAACCTAAACATAAACCTAAACATGAAAACCCAAACCTAAACTCGATCCCGAACCCAAACCAGATTTCATAAACCTAAACCTTAACCTATTCTCAATTCCCTAAAGCTTTAACCTAAAACCTATAACCTAAACCTAAACCTATAACCTGCACTTATAAACTAAACCTACACCTAAACCTAAACCTAAACCTATAACCTTAACCTAAACGTAAAACCTAAACCTAAAGCTAAAATGTAGATGTATTCTCAAATCCCTAAACCTAAACCTATAACATACACTTATAACCTATAACGTACACGTATAACCTAAACCTAAACATATAACCTAACCTTAACCTAAACCTAAACCTATAACCTACACATAACCTAAACCTAAACCTATAACCTTAACCTAAACATAAAACCTAAACCTAAACATATAACCTAAACCTATAACTTATAACCTAAACCTAAACCTAAAATTAACATTTATAACCTATAACCTAAACATATAGCCTAAGCCTAAACCTAAACCTAAACCTATAACCTATAACCTAAACCTAAACCTACACTTATAACCTATAACCTAAACCTATAGCCTAAACTTAAACCTAAAACCAAAATGTAAACCCGATCTCGAACCCGAACATGATTTCCTAAACCTAAGGCTTAACGTATTCTCAAATCCCTAAACCTAAACTTACACCTAATCCTAATCTCAATTCCCTAACCTAAACCTAAACCTAAACTTGAAAACCCAAACCCAAACCCGATCCTGAACATGAACCTGATTTTCTAAACTTAAACTTATAACATTAACCTAAACCTATTCTCAAATCCCAAAACCTATAACCTAAACCTAAACCTAAACTTTAACCTATAACCTTAACTTATAACCTAAACCTATAACTTAAATTCAATTCCCTAAACCTTAACCTATAACCTTACCTAAACCTAAACCTATTGAAAATAGCGGTGAAGACTGCTTGAGTTGAAGTAGGAATATGCCAATATGTCCTAGAGGGGGGGTGAATAGGATTTTTTAAAGTTTTATAGTGTATTTAAAAAACCTATTGCACTAATCCTATTAGATATTAATTTATAGGATTACTCAAATGTAACTCTACTGGCTTCCAAGCCTAGTCGAGGATTCAATCATAAACTTTTTAAAAGATAAACAAGTTGCATGTAAGATTGTGATGGATATGACTGTGTGTGTATATGAGGTGTGATCTTAGAAAATCAGATATAAAAGCATGTAAGGAGTATCACACAAATAAAAAACAATAATAATCTCAAACGCAGTCATTTTTATAGTGGTTCGACTACTTGTCTACTCCACTCCCGGCTGTCGCACTCAACCCTTGAGTGTACCGGATTTCACTATGGAGGTTTCCCAGGGTTCACCTCAAACCTAAGGTTTTAAATCAGGTTCACCTTCAACCTTTACATGGAGGTTTCTACTCGGTTCACCTCTAACCCATGAGTTTTATTGGTGCACTCCTAACCAGATGTTTATGCCCACATAGAGCAAGGGTCTACATAATGCACCTGAATGTTTATGCTCTCCACAGAGAAAGGGTCCACACAACGCACCCACAATGTACACTCCCGCCGAAGGCCTCCTATGAGGACTTCAAAGGGTGAGTAACACTTAAGACCCAATACTTAAAAGGAATGATCGCAAGTGTCCTCTAGAATCTAGATACTTACAGATAAGTTGATGAGTCCCATTCAGTGCAATGATGAAGATCTCCTCCTTGTTGTTGAAGAATCTTCAGCTCCCTTGATCTGCAACACATAAGATGTGTAAGTACTTGGCTTCAGGTTGTGTTAAGGTTAGGACAGAAATCCACTCTCTTAGAATTTTCCTATAAGGAAGATAGAGTGATTCCCGTCATCTATTCATTCAAGGCATCCCAGCTTAATGATATATTGTTAAGATAGTTGCTGAAGGATCCTTGAATGCGGAACTTTATTTTCCAATCCACTCTATTGAATGTCAATGAATTAGAGTGGATTGGAAGATGAACTCCCGTGAAAAAAAGTGCTTTAGGTATATGATCTAAAGGTAAAACACACAAAAGCACTCTCTTCTTTCTCTATTAGCAATGTAGATAAGTTTCTCTTTATATAGGCAAAAGGTTCCAACGGATATAAAATGGTCATATTTATAATAGAGTTCGATATTATCGAGCAGGGTCGATATCATCGATCTTATACTCTCAATGGGATCGACTGTCCGCTAATAACACAAACTCAAATATCATACGCTTTTGAAACCTATTGCCAGCTGGTTGATGGGATCAATACTAGTGTCGATGTCATCAAATTTTAAACTCTGATTCCATCGATACTGAGATCGATCTATCGACATTTGAAAAATGAGAGAGACTAGCCTTGAAATATTTCAGGTTTTTTCGGATATGATCGAAAAATAATCGATGTCATTGAAATTTGAATATCGATGATATCGGGACCTTGTTGATGAGATCGATAAATCGTATAGATTTACCTATAAGTACACTGGACAGTTTGTGTCCAGTCTCGATCCAATCGACTAGACCTCGATAGCATCGACATAAGAATATCGATTCCTCGAGTGGCCCCCGATCAAAGTTAAAAACATCCTGAAATATTTACTGGAAGAAATTTGTGCCCACTGTCGATATGATCGACGACCTTCCGATATGATCGATATTTGAATTCAGATTAAATCGAAAAAGGTATCGATATATCGAAGCATATAGTAATTTTTTTTAAGAAAATAGGGAGGCCAGAAATCTGCCTGTGAATATTATCGAGCCACTTCAGATGGGCTCGATAATTGAATATCGATGATATCGATAGGTGTATCGATATATCAATAAATTCGTCCAGATGAGTATGCGGTTACTGAGCACTTATAGTCCTCTTATCGATAGTATCGATAAAGAGTCGAGGACATCGACAGCGCAGGTCGATCATATCGAAATGTGTATTGATACAATCGACAAGGCAAGCAAACTTAGAGATTTTTTGATGTTTGAAAAAGTTCACTTACCCAAAAACCCTCATATGTTCTAAGTTGTTTTTAAGGGTTTTAATCACCTGGTGTTTTGGGACATGAGATGTGAGGCTATGATTTACCTATGACGAGCTTCCACACATCCAGTGGAGGCAGGCACTTGAATTGTTCTTCCTGTGAGGCTTTGTAGTCCGACTGACTCAACGCACACGCTAATTGACAAACCAGTGCACTCGTAGATGCACTTTCAATCTCCCCCTTTGTTAATTATGTGAAAAAAATACTAAAACACCCAAAACACCCTAGTATAATATCTAGACAGACACATCCTAAATTGTGTGTACATGTTTTTACACAATTTTACAAATTCTAATACAGCCATGTACAAAACCAGTATTTTCTCCCCCTTTCTTGGTGCAGTCGGTCCCCCTTGCAACACCATTCAAAGACACAATTTTTTCGCACTGCGTGTTTTGAACTGTTCTCCCCCTTTTTGTCAGTCATTGGCAAAGGTAAAGCAGTAGATATTGACTGAAGTTAAAGAAGTATATGGAGAACTACAGATAGAGATGTATAAAGATGAGATCATTTTAAACCATACATCATCTTGAGAGAATATGAATACATATTAAACAGTTCAGGTAAGATAATCATGAAAATCACATGCATTCCATAGCAGAAACTCTATTCAACCAGGGGACATCATATATCACTATGGCAGTAAGAATAGAGTTATATATAGCCATTTTCAACAAAACATGCATCATCCAAAAACACATACTGCCCCAGACGATAGTAGACTATCAACCATCAGACAGAGATATTAAACCCATGTAGGGATACCTAAAATGAATAAATAGGAATGAGTGAAAAAACTAGTGTTCATAGCTAGACACACTTCCTTCCAAAACAACTATCTTCTTTTAACACATAGAAGGCCCAACAGTCGTTAGTAGCTCAAGAATCTGTTGCACAAAATGTTGGAGAGCTTCCATCTTATTTTCTATTCTTAACAGTCGTTGCTTGCAGTGATGGAGCCGCTCATCAATTCCAATGAGACTGTTTAAAAATTGGCGCTCAAGCACATGACGTTGACAATTAGTGACAGAAGCAGTATATTCAGGAGTTCGGTTGGATCCCCAGATAGTTTCTTCATTAGGCACGAGACCAATGTCTCCAACAGGTGAAGAGTTCTTAGTATAAGATGAGACAGAGACATACACCTGTTGGGCTGCATTATGGTCGAACCATACTTCAGGATATACCTTATCTGTTGTTTCCGACAGTCCTGACTAGTGTGCGAGTTTGCAGATAAGGGACGAAAAAGGTAGTATTTCAAGATGGTCACTTTTGACTACCTTAATTAGCTGATCTAGAATGAGAGTTGGTAGACATACAGGGACCTCTTGATAGGCATTATATAGAACATTTAGCGCAAAGGGACTTAGGTATGTGTCATTGGCATCACATGGATATACATTCGTACTGAAAATACTGTGAAGGAGTCGAAACAAGGTTCCTAGATGTTTAACCTAAAGGATATTGTCATTATTTCTAAGAATTGTCATGCCCTGACACAGTGCTCGAGTAATTTTCTCCCATCTACCAAATTCATTTAGATTTCTATTAGTGACAGAGATTTGTGTCACCTCAATGTTTAGAACATGACCAAGAACTGTTGGAGTAATCTTCTTGGTGTGTTGCATGAATTTCAGACGCATACATGGTGGATAAACTTGGACAACATGACAACAGTTGAAGAACCTTTGGAACATTTCAAACTGATATGCACCACCCATAGTAAGCATATTCTTCCACCCAATAGTTTCCATCATGAGATCCACCTTAAAAGGCTTGATAGCACTAGGGAGAATGGTACGGTCGACAATCCTAACTTGTTCCCAATCAGATTGGTTTTGAGGTGGTCTAATATTTTTCCCTTTCTTAATCTTGGAGGATTTTACAGATGAGAGAGCCTTACCTTTCCCTTTAACCATCGTTCTTGCTTCATTTGGATGCTGAGATTTCATTAAGATTCCGAGCGGATCGACCAAAGAAACTGATAAAGGCAGCGAGACCGGACTGGCTATTGTAAAAGTAAAAATTTTTGCTCAACAGCCTTTTATTGGGTGCCATCTATTGATCATATCGATCATTGTTTCGATAATATCGAGAGGTTGCCGATCGATTCTATCGAGTCTGTCTCTGATGTCATCCACGGTCATACGGCTTTTCTCATTATGAAGAACCATTGATTGTATCGACCCTAGTTCGATGTAATCGAAAAGTCATATTCAAGGTGAAAGATTTTTTGGTTTTAAAATTCAGACAATTTTTCAACCAGACTTCTAGAATTTCTTTAAGACAATGGTATATTTAGCAAAATATTGTACAATCTCTGTACACACATAAAAGTATAAACATTTGACTGTTTATATACAAAAAGAGGTCTAGAACCTTAGTTAATTCATTTAGAGCTCAGCAGAATCGCATCTTCTCAGCCATTATCTAGATCTAGATGTGCAATTTAGACAAGTTTTTCTATGCCCAGTCCTTCTAGGCATCAGTCTGTTCTTTGCCCCTGATAATGTAACAGTGATTGTTTGTACGATGACCCTTAATTACTGATTTTCCTGATTGATCTAAGATATCGCATTCTTCTTTTTTGAACTTGACCATATGCCCATTGTCACAAATTTAAGAGATGCTTAAAAGATTATGCTTCAATCCTTTTATGCAGTAAGCATTCTCATTCTTGAACGATTCGATTCCGCTTATGATTCCTTGTCCAATCACTTTAGCGGTGGTACCATCTCCATACGTGATTATCCCTTTTTGAAGATCCGTATATTTTGAGAGAAGGGATTTGTCACCTGTGACATGTCTTGATCAACCACTGTCTAGGTATCATCTAGCATTATTGCTTGTTAAATGATCTGAGTGTATAAAAAAGCATTTTCTCTTCTCTTTGATTACTCATCTTGTGACAGGATTCTTACTTGTGGCAAATTTGTTTGTCTTAACTGATTCAACCACTTAATTCACTGAGTCTTTCTTCCTGTCGGATAGTTTGAGTGGTGATGGTGGTATATATCCTTTGTTCAACACATCCTTTGAATCACCACTTGTCTGATAAGCCGAATTTTTACCTTTGTTGCAACTAGAAATATCAGATTTTCCATGTGTTCCATATTAAGTTCTTATTCTAGCTTTTCATAGCCCAAGCCATATTTGTTGTTCCTAGATTTTCCCATACCTAAAATTTTTCCTAACCTCTCACCACTCTGGGAAAATTTACAGTTTAGTTGGGCTATTTTTCAGGATTCTTCTAATTCATTTTGAAGTGTATAATTTTTGTTCTGAACAATCAAGTTTTCCTCATTTAATGCTTTGACTTGTTTCTTTAATTTTTTCAACTCAAATTTCAAGAAAATGTTGGTTCTTTCAAGTCTTTCATTTTCTAAGTGACATTGCTGCAAATCAGTAATTAGTTGAGTATTAATATTTGAAGCTTTATCCAAATCTAATTGCAACAATTCCTTTTTATTCTCAGATATACCAAGTCTTTTAACGACCTTGATGCTGTGGATGTATAGTTGATTATAGGCATCTTGCAATTTATCTTATTCAACTTCTTCCTCTTCTTCAATTTCCTCATTGTCAGTTGGAAATGATTCAGTAGCTTGCTGTTCTTTCTTAAATTCAGTTGGAATGATCGAAGCAGTGGAGACCATAAGTAATTTCAAAGATTTTTGGTCCCCATCGCTTCCTGAGTCACTTGATTCTGAATTTGACTCCTCCGAATCATCCCATGTGGCGGCCATTGCCTTACCCTTGATTTTTCTATTTGGGCATTCGGTAGATAGGTGTCCATACTCCCGATAGGCGTAGCATTATAGTTCTTTGGTTATTTTCCCAAATTTTCCTGTAGAAGATTTATCATCCACCTTTCTACCTCTAAAGGAATGGCCGCGATTCTTTTAAAAGAATCTTCTGAATCTCTATGCCAGCAAAGATACTTCCTCATCTTCATCTTCTTTTTCACTCTCACTGTCCTCATGTTTTATTTTCTTAAAAGTTCTTAGGACAATGTTTTTGAATTTTTGAGATTGAGTGAAGTATAGTTCAAAAGTTTGTAAGGAACTTACTAGTTCTACTTTCATCTCATCAATATTTCTACACTCCTCAATTGTTATTACTTTGGGATTAAACCGTTCAGGTAGGGATCTTAAGATTTTTGTACATATTTTAGGTACATGAACTTTTTCTCCCAATCCACCCATAGAGTTACAAATAATATCAATTTGGTGAAAAACTCCATAAATGTCTCATGCTCTTTCATCCTGAGATTTTCGAACTCTGAAGTCAGAAGTTGTAATTTAGACCTCTTCATAGTACTTGTGCATTCATGGGTTGTTTTCAGTAGATCCCATGCTTTCTTAGATGTCTCACGCATACTTATCTGACTGAATATATCCTGAGACATGGCACAGTAGATGGCGTTCATTGCTTTTGCTTCAGCAGTTCGTTATTCTTTGTCGAACGTCGTCCACTTTTCTTTGGGTTTGTGTTTAGTGATGGTAGTTTCATCTTCAAGTATGATTTGTTCAGATGTCTCACACATACTTATCTGATTGAATATATCCTGAGACATGGCACAGTAGATGGCGTTCATTGCTTTTGCGTCAGCAATTCATTATTCTTTGTCGAACGTCGTCCACTTTTCTTTGGGTTTGTGTTTAGCGATGGTAGTTTCATCTTCAAGTATGATTTGTTTAGATGGTAACACATATCCCTTTTCAACTACATCCCAAACATCATGATCCAAAGATCTTTGGAAGTAATGCATTCTAGCCTTCCAGTATGCATAATTTGAACCATCAAACACTAGAGGTCTAGTACTGATGAGCCCTCTCCTTTGGCCATATTCCTAAACTTCAGTCAAGATCACTCTCTAGGCAATGAAGCCCTTAAAGAGAGACCCACTCTGATACCAATTGAAAATAGTGGTGAAGACTGCTTGAGTTGAAGTAGGAATTCTGCCAATATGTCATAGAGGGGGGTGAATAGGATTTTTTAAAGTTTTATAGTGTATTTAAAAATCTTATTACACTAATCCTATCAGATATACAATTTACAGGATTACTCAAATGTAACTCTACTAGCTTCCAAGCCTAGTCGAGGATCCAATCACAAACTTCTTAAAAGATAAATAAGTTGCTTGTAAGATTGTGATGGATATGACTATGTGTGTATATGAGGTGTGGTCTTAGACAATTAGATATAAAAGCATGTCAGGAATATCACACAAATAAAAAACAATAACAATCTCGAACTCAGTCATTTTTATAGTGGTTCGACTACTTGTCTACTCCACTCACAGTTGTCGCACTCAACTCTTGAGTGTACTGGATTTCACTACGGTGGTTTCCCAGGGTTCACCTCAAACCTAAGGTTTTAAATCAGGTTCACGTTCAACCCTTACACGGAGGTTTTTACTCGATTCACCTCTAACCCTGGAGTTTTACTGGTGCACTCCTAACCAGATGTTTATGCCCACATAGAGTAAGGGTCTACATAACGCACCCAAATGTTTATGCTCTCCACAGAGCAAGGGTCCACATGACGTACCCATAACGTACACTCCTGTCGGAGGCCTCCTATGAGGACTTCAAAGGGTGAGCAACACTTAAGACCCAATCCTAGAAAGGAATGATCACAAGTGTCATCTGGAATCTAGATACTTACAGATAAGTTGATAAGTCCCATTCAGTGCAATGATGAAGATCTCCTCTTTTTTGTTGAAGAATCTTTAGCTCCCTTGATCCACAACACATAAGATGTACCAGTACATGGCTTCGGGTTAGGTCAAGGTTAGGACTGAAATCCACTCTCTTAGAATTTCCTATTAGGAAGATAGAGTGATTCTCGTCATCTATTCATTTAAGGCATCTCAGCTTAATGATATGCTGTTAAGAGAGTTGCTGAAGGATCCTTGAGTGCTGAAGTTCATTTCCCAATCCACTCTATTGAATGTCAATGAATGAGAGTGGATTGGAAGATGAACTTCCATGAGAGAAAGGGCTTTGGGTATATGATCTAAAGGTAAAACACACAAAAACACTCTCTTCTTTCTCTACCAGCAATGTAGACAAGTCTCTCTTTATATAGGCAAAAGGTTCCAACGGATATAAAATGGTCATATTTATGATAGAGTTCGATATCATCGAGCAGGGTCGATATCATCAAGCGTATACTCTCGATGGGATCGACTATCCACTCGATGACACAAACTCAAATGTCATATGCTTTTGAAACCTATTGTCAGCTGCTCGATGAGATTGATATTGGTGTCTATGTCATCAGATTTCGAACTCTGATTCCATCGATACTGGGATCGATCTATATACATTTGAAAAAAGAGAGAGACTAGCCTTGAAATATTTCAAGTTTTTTAGGATATGATTGGGAAACAATCGATGTCATCGGAATTTGAATATCGATGATATCGGGACCTTGTCGATGGGATTAATAAATCGTATAGATTTACCTATAAGCACACTGGACAGTTTGTGTCCAGTCTTGATCCAATCGACTAGACCTAGATAGCATCGACATAAGAATATCGATTCCTCGAGTGGCCCCCAATCAAAGTTAAAAACATCCTAAAATATTTACTGGAAGAAATTCTCGCCCACTGTTGATATGATCGACGGCCTTCCGATATGATTGATATTTGAATTCAGATTAAATCAGAAAAGGCATCGATATGTCGAAGGACATCGTAATTTTCTTTAAGAAAACAGGGGCGTCAAAAATCTGCCAGTCGATATTATCGAGGCACTTCCGATGGGCACGATATTTGAATATTGATGATATCGATAGGTGTATCAATATATCGATAAATCCGTCCAAATGAGTATGCGGTTGCTGGACACTTTTAGTCCTCTTATCGATAGTATCGATAAAGAGTCGAGGACATCGACAGCGCAGGTCGATCATATCGAAATGAGTATCGATACAATTGACAGGGTAAGTCAACTTAGAGATTTTCTGATGTTTGAAAAAGTTCACTTACCCAAAAACCCTCATATGTTCTAAGTTATTTTTAAGGGTTTTAATCACCTGGTGTTTTGGGATATGCGATGCGAGGCTATGATTTACCTATGACGAGCTTCCACACATCCGGTTGAGGCAGGTGCTTGAATTGTTCTTCCTGTGAGGCTCTATAGTCCGACTGACTCAACGCACACGCTAATTGCAAAACCAGGGCACTTGTAACACCCCAGATTTTTACCAACCTGGAATTAGACGTCCTTAGGTAATGGGTCAATCATATCACTCTTAGAGATCAATCCTAAAGTCTAGAAATCGGTTTTCAACCCATTTCCTTCAAAATCTCACCTTTCACCACTCCATTCTTCAAATTTTTTCAAGTACTTTCATATTAGACACAAACCTAAAGTTTAAAAGGTAAAGAACTATACTTAAACTAAAACTTACTATAAATGGTAAATACATGCGTAAAATAAAATTTTAACTATTTAATATTATAATTTCATAATGTAGATAGGCTATTTGGATGGATTAGCTTCTTCTACCCCAAAATCATATATTGTACGTTGCGTAACTCATTCCACTTTGTAAATGAGACTCGATAAATGCCTCGACGAACTCGTGGGCCCAAATGACTCAATTCGGGGGGATCTAAGGCGGGCCCCACATGTTTTCGGCATCCCTGGGGGGTGAGGACCTCACCCATGGGGCGATCTCTCACCAAATAAGTCAGTGACCGGCAAGGTCCTCGCGGCATCGGCGAGGCCTCGTCCGTACAGCGGACAGGCAGCCCAGTTTCTGTATTTTTTCTGTGCATTTTGTCAAACTTTAAAAAATCATATCTCCTTCGTTATAACTCCGATTTAGGTGATTAAAAAACTATTGAATCTAAATGAGTCTCGTTTTATATAAAAATATGTGAAAAATATAATAAAATATTTAACATAGTTTAAAGTAGGTCGTTGTGAGCAACTGTCCGATAATCACTTATTGGACAACTTCTGCTTTTGGAATTTTTTAAAATTTTTTACAACTCAAAATATTATAAAATTTGGTGGATTCAGGGTAAACTTGATGATGAACTATTAAAAAAATAATTAAAATAATATGATACCTAGAAGTTCCCAAAATGGGGCATAGAATGGACCTAGGACCGTATTCTGCCATAATTAGGGTAGAATTTGGTTAAGTACCAAACTGAATACTCAGTAAAATTGACTTGAACCTCTTTAAATATGAACTACAAGACCCAAAATGAGTAGGACTACTAACACTATGTTACCTAGAAACTTAGGATCAATCTCTAAACCCAGTTGCTCTCGGGAGCACTTTGAAACTTTGTATCGGATCTAGACCGCACGTCGAAAGTCCGATAGCAATGAACTTAGACAATTACGACCACCTAGTTAGACTTGACAATCATTTTGAAAATCAAGCCCAATCGATATCCTAAGACCATTTTATTACGTTCGGAGTGAAGAGAGTGAGAAAAGGAAGATATTTAGAAAATTAATTATAATTTATGAAATCTGGCACGTTTCACTTGCGTGTTATTTTTAAGCGTTCTGACCATTAGAATTTGACCCAAATTCACCCTTGGATCAGGATAGGTGGCCCTTACATGTCAAAGTACTTGTGGCCTTGATCGAAGTTCAGTAACCGTTGAATTGAAACTGGTCCACCGCGGACGATCTGGAAATCCGATCAGACTGAAAACTTAACTTACTAAAGATTCGATGCTAGTGAGCTTAAGTCTGACCGCATTTGATAAGAGGACCTCCAGAAGTGCTCCATTGGATCGGAACAGACCCGAATTGGTTATAACTTAAGTATACCTTGACTTCAAGTCTGTTTTCGTCGTGTTTGGGCTTATAAAAAGGCCTTAAACCCTCTTTCACAAATCCCATACGAATTTCAAACCCTACCCAAATCAAGAGAGAGAAAAGAGAGAAAGTGGGAGAGAAGTTGGTGATTCTTCTTGGGATTCTTTTCATCTTTGCTACGTGCCTAATCCACCCCTCCGTATTGCTTTTTCGGCGACTCCGGCTTCGTTCTTAGGTAAGAAAGCCTAACCCTAACCTGTTCTAGGGTTTCAATTGGTGCAAGTGGTGAAGTAGCTAACCTAAGTCATACTGTAAGTTGCCAATCAGTCGTTAACGAAGACTTAGAGTCTCTATTGAATTCGTTACACTTCTACGGCGTAAGGTACGAATTTTAGATGCTTAGGTTACCTGTTTTCAAAGCTTTCAATGACATTTAATGGTAGATTGTTGACAAGGATGTTGTTTGACATATAGAACATGTTTTGTATTTTTTATTTCGAATACGTACGAAGAATATGAGATTTAGGGTATTTTAGGTATTTTTAGGAAATACTGTATACGTACGTATTTTGCTGATATGATTGCCATGAGTATTTGTCGTGTACCTATGCTAGTTATGCGTGTATGATCAGTTTGGCGAAGAGATTCACCCTAATACACATTATTGGCCGACATATGCTATGTAGACTAATGTGTGTAGACTAAGTGTTTGTATAAATGTATGTATTAGTAAGTATTGAGTAAGTGGTGTTGTAGATTAGCGTTGAGATTGGATTCTCAACTAATTTGATGATGTACATGATTTCTTTCATGCTTGTTGTATTTGAATTGATTATCTTATGTGTGAAATACTCGTGTATGGTTAACTGCTTATGATGTACGTTATAACATGCTGATAATATGTTAAAATTACTTGTATTTCAATTCTGTCTCTCTCATATGATTATTGATTTAGATTACAAGTGTTTAGGGCTATACTCTAGTCCAGGCAGTCGGTAACAGATTTGAATTCGTGGTTGGATTCTATTCGCCACAAAGGATGCATCGACGAACCCGAGTCGTTCTTTGGTTGACGGCAGTGGTTAGGCCACACGAGGTGTTTATACACTTCATGTCGTTCAGCTTAAGGTGTGCTCGTACTAGTCGAGCTCGTCAAGCAACCCGACTGACCACTGTATGTTCACCTTGTATTGGTCATAACTGCTTGAACCTACGATACTGAACTTACCAGTGATAACCCTGATAACCATGGTACCTTGATCCATTAAGACTCATGAGCCGGGCATGGTGGTATGGGACACCTGGTCGAGCTGTCGGCCTACACTATGGCGACGAGCCTCCCCGTAGTGACCAGTGAGCACCTCAGACTTGTGAGCCGATAATGGTGGTATGTGACACTATATTCGAGATGTTGGCCTACTCTGATTGGTGACGAGCCCTTTGTAGTGACCTCGAACGTACTCTGAGTCTACGTGAGGTGACGACCCTTCCGTAACAACAAGAGTACAAACTAGGCCTGTATTGATAAGGTGATGGGGGAGCGGAGCAATGAGTGCATGCAACAGCCCTGACAGCCCTTACAGTGACCTAGAAATATATCATTGTAAGAGAGTACTAGGAGTGACGACCCTAGACAGGATCTTTGTTAAGAATGATATAAGGGAAGTACCCTAGTTTTCCAATCCTGCTGTATGAAAAGGACTAATAACAACTCAGTAATCATATTCATATCGCACTGCATGTGCCTGGAAGATGTGGAGCACTGAGGGAAGAAAGCATGCGGTGGACATAAGATGGTGTCGCATGAAGGAGTATGTTGGTGAGGGCATACATCATATCATTTCATCCTTGCATTAATTACAGTATTTAGGAATGTTTGATTTGTTTGCTTTATCATTATCGCTTGATTGATTTGGTAACATGTTAACCTTTGCTCTATGATTCCACTGAGTTGGCCACTCACTCCCATGTTATGAGACGGTGTTATACACACCAACCAGTCCCTGTTTTATTTTCAGATGATGGCGTTGTTTGTGAAGCGGAGCCGGACTTGTATGATGATTAGGAGGATTTCTCCTATAGGCAGTTATCAGGCGGGTCTAGGTAGACCGTGCTCTGATCGATGGGATTATAGGGAGGTTGATTAGATGCCATGACACTTGTCATTTTATATTTTTGGAGCACTCATGTATATTCTTTTTTATCATTTTTGGAGTATACTTGTATATGTTTAACCTGGTAACATGTTCACTCTCTGGAGACTTACAACAGTTCATATATTTTATATATCTATCACATTCTTCCGCTTGCTAATTTAACTATCTCTGGAGTATGATATGCTGTTTTGGCTTAATCCACTTCATGTTTTATGCACTACTACAGCTGACATTCATCTATCATTGAAAATGTTTCATAAGTGATGTTCTGGAACTCGGGAGTGGAGTTTATGCTCGATCCCCGATTTTCGGGATGTTACAGCACTAGTAGGTGCACTTTCACCTATACCAACACTTATAACCTAAACCTAAACCTATAACCTTAACCTAAACCTATTCTCAAATCCCAAAACCTATAACCTAAACCTAAACCAATAACCTAAACCTATAACCTATAACCTAACCCTAAACCCTAAACCTAAACCTACACTTATAACCTATATCCTAAACCTATAGCATAAACCTAAACCTAAAACCCAAACGTAAACCCGATCTCGAACCCGAACCCGATTTCCTAAACCTAAACCTTAATGTATTCTCAAATCCCTAAACCTAAACCTACACCTAAACCTAATCTCAATTTCCTAACCTAAACCTAAGCCTAAACTTGAAAACCCAAACCCAAACCCAAACCCGAACTTGATTTCCTAAACCTAAACTTATAACCTTAATTTAAGCTTATTCTCAAATCCAAAAACCTATAACCTATAACCTAAACCTAAACCTTAACTTAAACCTAAACCTTAACCTATAACCTAAACCTTAACCTATAACCTTAACTTATAACCTAAACCTAAAACTATACTTATAACCCAAACCTATTCTTATAACCTAAACCTATACTTATAACCTAAACCTGTTCTAAAATCCTAAAACCTATAACCTAAACCTAAAGCTTAACCTAAACCTAAACCTATAACCTATAACCTAAACCAAAAACCTAAATCTAAACCTACACTTATAACCTATAACATAAACTTATAGCCTAAACCTAAAACTAATCCAAAATGTAAACCCAATCTCAAACCCAAACCCAATTTCCTAAACCTAAACCTTATCGTATTCTCAAATCCCTAAACCTAAACCTACACCTAATCCTAATCTCAACTCCCTAACCAAAACCTAAACCTAAGCTTGAAAACTCAAACTTAAACCTGATCCCGAACCCGAACCCGATTTCCTAAACCTAAACTTATAACCTTAACCTAAACCTATTCTCAAATCCCAAAATGTATAGCCTAAACATAAACCTAAACCTTAACCTATAACCTAAACCTTAACTTATAACCTTAAATTATAACCTAAACTGAATTCCCTATACCTTAACCTATAACCTAACCTAAAACTAAACCTATTACCTACACTTATAACCTAAACCTATACTTATAACCTAAACCTATTCTTATAACCTAAACTTATATGTATAACCTAAACCTTTTCTCAAATCCCAAAGCCTATTACCTAAACCTAAACCTTAACCTAAATCTAAACCTATAACCTATAACCTAAACCCAAAACCTAAACCTAAACCTACACTTGTAACCTATAACCTAAACCTAAACCTAAAACCCAAATGTAAACCCGATCTCGAACCTGAACCCGATTTCCTAAACTTAAACCTTAACGTATTCTCAAATCCCTAAACCTAAACCTACACCTAATCCTAATCTCAGCTCCCTAACCTAAACCTAAACCTAAACTTAAAAATCCAAACCCAAACCCTATCCCGAACCCAAACCCAATTTCGTAAACCTAAACTTCTAACCTTAACCTAAACCTATTCTCAAATCCCAAAGCCTATAACCTAAACCTGAGCCTAAACCTTAACCTAAACCTCAACCTTAACCTATAACCTAAACCTTAACCTGTAACCTTAACTTATAACCTAAACCTATAAATTAAACTCAATTCCCTAAACCTTAACCTATATCCTAACCTGAACCTATACCTATAACCTACACTTATAACCTAAACCTATACCTATAACCTAAACCTATAACCTTAACCTAAACCTATACTTATAACCTAAACCTATTATTATAACCTAAGCCTATACTTATAACCTAAACCCATTCTAAAATCCCAAAACCTATAAGCTAACCTTAACCTAAACCTAAACCTATAACATATAACCTAAACCTATAACCTATAACCTAAACCTAAAACCTAAACCTAAACCTACACTTATAACCTATAACCTAAACTTAAGCCTAAAACCCAAACGTAAACCCAATCTCGAATCTGATCCCGTTTCTTAAACATAAACCTTAATGTATTCTTAAATACCTAAACTTGAACCTACACCTAATCCTAATCTCAACTCCCTATTCTAAACCTAAACTTAAACTTGAAAACCCAAACCCAAAACCGATCCCAAACTCGAACCCGATTTCCTAAACCTAAACTTATAACCTTAACCTAAACCTATTCTCAAATCTAAAAACCTATAACCTAAACCTAAACCTAAACCTTAACCTAAACTTAAACCTTAACTTATAACCTAAACTTTAACCTATAACCTTAACTTATAACCTAAACCTATAACCTAAACTCAATTCCCTAAACCTTAACCTATAACCTAACCTAAACCTAAACCTATAACCTACACTTATAACCTAAACCTAAACCTATAATGTATGGCCCGTATCCTAGTCCATGTCGTTTTGTAGGCTTTCACAGTCCTCCCGATCAAATTTTGGCAACCCTCAACCTGTATCCGACATTTGCGATCGATCCTAAGCCGAGGCCTGCATACCAAAGTCAGCTCGACCCGAAACTTATACCTTAGCGATCGCGTCGTCGCCGCGACTCTAATGTTGTGAGTCACACACCGTTCCGATACCCAGGCTAGAAGATGTGGGCCCGCTTTTATTTTGAGAAAAATGCTGCGCGTTGCAAATTTTGAAGGAATCTCTACAACATATCTCATCAATCAATCAATCAATACACACCATACCTCAAGTACAAGCTCGATTCCTCCTTTTTCCACACGTTAACTCTCTCTCTCCCCTACCCATCCCTCTTTTACAAAATTTTAAACACACTCATGATTCTCCATCTCCTTTCCTTACAACCACCACTCCACCCATCCCTTCATCCATTATTTCTATCTCTCCCTCTCATTTTCTAGCAATTTCTCAAAAATCCCATGAGAGCTCAAACATCCAAGCTCTCTCCAAAATAGTAAGTTTAGCCCACCTTTTCATCTCTCATCTCAACCTTTCAATACCTATCTATCTCCATCAAAATTGAAGGTAAGGAGCATAAGAGTCCAAGGAGTTAAAGTAGGAGTGCAATAGGTGGGTAATCAATCTTTAAATTTTAATTATCATGCTTCTCTCTCTTTCTCTCTTTTTCTTACTTTGATGATGGTGATGAGGTGTGTGGCCCAGTTGAAGTGTTTAATGATCTAGACCGTCCAGATTTCCTTGGACGTTCAGCAGATGTGGCCCACTTGCTACTCATTTTCGGGCCTGCTCAGATGTAAGAAAACATGAAGATTAGCTTGGTCAGTGGGATAGTCCACTGGTGCAGTCCCCACCATATATGTGTTGCACATTGGCAAGACACAACATCAGTCAAATATATATATAATAATAATAATAATTTTTGGTGGGCCACACCACATGGACCCACCTTGCTGACTGTGGATACAACCATCCAGCGTCACTCCCTGAAGGCTGGATGTTGTAATTTTATAATATAATACTATATATATATTATATTATATTTTATAATATATATTACATTAGTTATATATATATTATATAATATAATATATTATATTAAATGTAATTAGGTGGGCCACGCACACGTGATATCTCCACTGAATACATCCAGCTGTCCATTGCTGGACGCTGGATGTTAGGTGGATATATAATATATATATAAAGTTTTATATATATATATATATATTAGATTTTTATATAAATGTAGTGGGGCCCTCGTGGGACCCACCTGTGCCGTTTGAACACTTATAATAGCTATATAGCTGCTGTATATATATTAACATAAGCAAGTAGGTGGGACCCACTCCCCTGTGTTAATCCGTTGTGAAATCAGTGGGTCACACCTGATGTATTTATCCTACCATCCATCACCACACGTGATGTATGTGTAGTATCCATATCGTCTGCCTACTGGACGCTGGGCTACTGGCCCAGCAGTCCAGCGGCATGGATGCCTGGTATGGCCCCACCATGATGCATGTACTGTATTTAATGCAGGTGTTGTATCTATATAGTCCATCAATGGTTCCATGTAATTAGCAATTTTGTGGGGTCCATTGATGCAAAACCGTCCATCCATTGACAAGCTCACCATGGTGGGCCACGCTCGTGGACCCCACTCAGATGTACAGGGTGCATCCAAACCGTCCATCCATTTGGTGAGCTAGTCCAAAGGCTTGAGACTAGAAATAAGATTGATCCAGTTATCAAGTGGACTACACTACAGAACGCAGTGGAGTTGAATGTCCAACATTGAGACCCCCCCTTTGGGTTATAGAAGTTCTGAATCAATATAATATTTATTTTTCCTCCTCCCTGTACAAGTCTTTGTGACCTTATGAACAAACTGGATGGAAATTAAATACTATGGTGGGCCCTCTAAATTTTTAATTATGGGAATCAATATCACCACTGCCATTTTTGGTATGGTCTAGATGATCCTTTGGATATAATTCATTTTATTTCTTTTTATATATATGTGCTCTATAATAATCTTTAACAACGGATGAATGGCCTATTGGAATCGACCCATTTGATCGGCTTATTCAACTCGTCCCATTCGACTTGGCCCATTTAAATCGGCCCATTTAAATCGGCCCATTTGATTTGGCCCATCTGTATCGGTCCATTTAACTTAACCCATTTGGATCAGCCCATTGATTTGGCCCATCTGTATCGGTCCATTTGACTTAGCCCATTTGAATCGGCCCATTTGATTCGACCCATTGATTCAGCCCATCCGTATCGGTCCATTTGACTTAGCCCACTTGATTCGGCCCATTTGATTCTGTCCATCTGTATCGGTCCATTCGACTTGGCCCATTTGAATCAGCCCATTTGAATCAGCCTATTTGACTCAGCCCATTTGATTCGGCGCATCAACTCAGCCCATTTGTATCAGCCCATTTGATCGACCCAATTGACTTAGCTCATTTGATTTAGCCCATTGACTCGACCCAATTGATTTGATCCATTTGTACCTGCCCATTTGATTCGACCTGTTGGTATGACCCAAAGTTATATACATTGGCCCATGAGTGAGGCCCAATGTGATGCGTATATGCCCCATAAGCGAGGCCCATGATGATGTATATTAGACCCTTGTATAAGACCGTGGACCCATTATACGATTGACCCTTTGAGCGTCATTCCTTGGGAGCAATGCTGGTTAAAGGTCCACATTGATGGGTAATGATGGTTGGACGCCCACATTGTGACCTTCCCTTAGGCCTTGTTAGGGTCTTCCTCATCATTCTCTCATGGGTTAACCCTAATTAGAGAGCCCCATCCACTATATACGGATGGTTTCGCCCTATGGGGTCTGATATAACCATGGCCAAGGGCCGATCTTTATATTATGGTTCAAGTGGCTGTTCATATATGGAACCCACCTTACTTATAGGCCGATTATTGGTGCCAATTATCGAGACCAATTTCAATTATTGAGGTCCATTCGGATTATTGAGTCCAACTTCGATTGTCAAGGTCGGATATCGAGGCTGATTGTTAAGGCCTATTGTGATGTATATGCGGCCCATATTTGAGGCCCATTCTAATGAGCATTCGGCCTCGGCTTCATGTATTTGAGGCCTATATAATGTATGTGAGGCCTATATGATGAGGCTCATTGTGGTGATTTTGAGGGCCAGGCGATGGAGCCCATTGTGTTATAATTAGGCCCATGCGAGAGGCCCATCGTGATGTATATTAAACTCTTGAGTGAGAAACATGGTGTTGTATATTAGGCTCTTGTGTGAGGCCATGGGTCCACTATATATTAGGCTCTATGCGGGCCATTCCTTGGAGGCAATGTTGGTTAAATGTTCACATTGTTGAGGTCGATTGTCAATGTCAGTTATTGATACCAATTATGAGTATGTGACAACATAGCATCATGATACATGCCCATATACATCATCTGCATGTTTATTATGAGATGTGGTTGACCATTGCATATATCATTAGGCAGGTTGTTATGAGACTCCTTGATAGACGGAGATTGTCTCACATGAGTGCACAGTATGCGCAGGATTGACGCATGACTAGATTGTATGACTCATACATCTGGCATTGTGTGTTGTGATTACTGTACACCCTAACGACATCAGGGTCGTAGCCTCCACAGGTATATCGTCAATGGCCAGATGGGACACTGGAAATATATTATTAGCATTGGGCTGCCATAGATGACCCTGGGTGAAAATCCCTAAACCCTCTTGGTACCATAGGATTCCCAACGTCGAGATTGAGTGGATATACATGAGCGCATGAGGGCTGTATACCGGTAGGTCATGTCTTCCACTGTGTTGTGGTCGATTGGGAGTGGGCGTGGCCTTACTCGCTTGAGGGAGTAGGCATAACTAGGCTGAGTTTGACCACCTCATGAATGGGTCCACTATCGACGTGTCGGGTAGATATTGGCCGACTACTAGCCAGGCGGATAGTGAGGTCTTTTTCACTTACCCAGTTGTGCGCTTGATGGGGCTGCAAGCTGGTGTTGGGTGTACTAGACCTCGGTGATGATCCCAAAGATGAACAGTACTGATATGTGGACTTATTGGGCAGGAGTTGCATACTCATTCATTCATTCATTCACTATCCACTTAGGCTGGTGGTGCACAACTATTTGTTAAGTGTGCCTTCATAATGGCCAGGATTTCAGTTGAGGCGTGTGACTAACCTGAGATCAGGAGTTTACCACATTGAGTCAAACTATTCAAATTTAGGTATGGGACTGATTCGGATAAAGTCCCTTATGATGGACCCTATAGCCTGCGATACTACGTATATCATCTCGACTTCACACTCCAGCATGGTCATTCCATTCGCACCGCATATTTCATTACATCTGCGGCATATGGTATTTTAGGTTACTATGTTTCTTTATTTATATGGTCTAGATACGACATCTAATATTTAGTTCTTTATGAGTCCCCATTTGCATAGTTGATCTGTATTGCGTATTCTGATATTGTTTAACTCGCGGACTTTTCAGTATTTTCGCTTACTCTAATATAGTATGATTCATGATCTTACCTGTATTTTTGACATTGTATGATTGCGACGTTGTATTTGTGTACTTGACACTTATCTTGTGCACACACTTACACCACCCTCTAAGCTTTCTATAAGCTTATGCACAATAGATGCGTGCAAGTGATGTTAGGTTGCAGCAATGTGAAGCATGTAGCATGTAACTGACTTCTGGAGTTTTGATTTTAACATATGTATAAGTGCTATGATTTCATATCCCTTTGGTTGTCAAATTTTGTGGTGCCAAAACCTATATCTATGTCTTGTATATCTTGTGTTTCATGTTTGAGACTATTCATTACTTCAAGACATCGTATTTCAAGACAAGAACTTAAATGAAGAAAGTTTCAAGTCATGGATGAAGAATTCAATAATAGAAGTCTCCAAGAATGCATGTTCAAGATTTAAACAAGTACAAGTATAGAAGAAGACTTTGTCAACTCAAGAAAGGATCAAGCTCGAGAAGGCCTACTATAAGATTTGTAAATTCTCAAGCTTCTCTTAAGGGTCATCTGAGTGTACAGACTATCAATGTCCATCTCACTTTTAAGGTTTGTTTAACCTTAGATTGACCTTAGGATGGGCTTTACTGTAGGTCATTCTGGATACATAATTCATAAATTTTAATATGCTTGTTCGGGCTGTTCTAAGACCAGTCCTAGGGACTTCAAGAACAGTCCTAACTCTACTACGACCAGTCTTAAGTTTTTCAGGACCAGTCGTAGGTAGTTGAATATTTTCGAATCTTTCTGGTTGTCCTACGACCAGTCCTGTGAGTTGTACGACTCGTCCTTCAACCAATCTTAGCTCTACGACTCAAACTTCAGCAACTAAACTGGGGGTCCTATGATCGGTCGTAGGTGACCCACGACCGGTCGTAGGCTACCCAGGACCAGTCGTGGAACAGCTAATCCTTATCCCATGGAAATTTTTAAAAATCTTTGAAGCTACGACCAGTCATAGGATCCTAAGACCAGTCGTAGATGAGATTTTTCAAGCTATAAATAGAGCACGAACGTCAGAGTTTTTCAATTTAATTCAACTCAATTCAAGCAATCTTTAGGCTATACTCTGAGATAAGTTTGTGTTTATTTTTAAGCTACTTTGTGCTCATTTAATATTCCTTTTGCTAGCTTGTTTATTATTTGATTTTGATCTACATTCCAATCTTATTTGAAAAGGGAAATTTTTGATATTCCTTCTTCTTGGATTCAAAATCAATTAGACTTAGAACCATTCTTAAAGTGAGTATTGGACTTTGAACATTGAATCGAACTTCTACTCCGATTGGTTCTACCGGGCTACTTCAAAAGGAGATTCAGGTATTTTACATTTGTGTAATTTACTTTCTTTGGTTTTGTTTAAGATTTGCTAAAAAAATCTCATTGTTTTGGTTATCTGAGGAGAGCCAGAAAACTTAGATTATGTGGGTTTTTGAATTGTGTAAGCCCGAGATAAAAAGACACAATTGTGAAGGTTTTAGGTGAACCTGTGAAACCTATTTTGATAGTGCATGCTAATATCCCCTGTGTGAGGATATTAGGAGTGGAGTAGCATTCTGTGTGGCTGTTGGATAACAGTTGGTGTACACACAGGCAGACCACTATATATCGTTGCGTTGTGGATGTGCTTTATTCTTTCATTTCTTTATTCATTCAGTTTTGTGAATTGTAGTTGTGGATGAATGTTGTAATCATTTTATTTCAAACAAGTGTGGGGAATGTTGTAATAACTTAGGATTTATTTCTGTAAGTTATTTTGGTTGCTTTACTTTTTATTCCTCATTGGTTTGTGATACAAAAGACGTTCTAGAAATAAGGTTGTCCTACCTTAAACCTTTGGTTTTTGGTGTAAGGTTGTCCTTAGAACTGATATAGTATCATTCTCTTAAATCTAGTTTATTGAGATTGATTTTTAATTCAGCATTGTGCTTTATTTCTTTTATTATTCTGTTGTTTTAAGTTTTATTTGGCATTGCCCTATTCACCCCCCCCCCCCCCCCCCCCCCCCTCTAGGGCATATAGCTAGGCCCTTTCAAGTGGTATCAGAGCCTAATAGCTCATGCTTATTGTTTATTTATTGGATTTATTTCCTGATCTAACGATCCTATATTAAGATGTCAAATTTTGATAGCCTATCAGTCACTAGGCCACTACCCTTTTAATGGCACAAACTATGCCTATTGTAAAGCCAAGATGAGGATCTTCCTCAAATCCTTGGATGAAAGTGTGTGGCTGGCCACAGTAAATGAATGGAACCCTCCTATCACTGAAGAAACTAATGACGATGGTTCAAAATCAATAAAAGTAACAGCTTATTCTCTTCGGACCACATTTCAGAAAAGTGAGAGCAGTGCCAATGCAAAAGCACTAAATGAAATTACTTGTGCATTATCACCAAATGAATTCAAAAGAATTGTCTCTTATGAAAATGCAAAATAAGCATGGGATGTATTAGAAATGACACACGAGGGTACATCAATTGTTAAGAAATCTAAAGTCCAACTCCTCACAACTAAATTTGAAGAAATTCATATGGAGGAGAATGAGATGTTTGTGGACTTCTACACTAGATTGAATGACATTGTGAACTCTATGTGGGGTCTTGGTGATAGAATCCCAGAAAGTAAAGTGTGCGCAAAGATACTACGCTCACTTCCTGAACGGTTCAATTCTAAAGTGACCGTGATTCAGGAACTTCATGATACGGATACCATGAGGGTTGAGGAACTAGTTGGTTCACTTCAAACCTACGAGTTGTCCTTTAAAGCTCCTAAAGGAAAATTAATTGCTCTCAAATCATCTAAAAATATTTCATAAGAGATCATTTCGGATTTAGAAAATTTTGAAGATGATATGGCGCTTTTAGCAAAAAAGTTTTACAAAATTTTCAATAGCAAGAAAAAAAGTGATTTTCAAAAGTCAAATGATAAGAGACGATCTAAACCTAGAGCTCAAAAATCTTTGAAAGATAGTCAATATTACAACTGTCAAGAGTATGGGCACTTAGCTAACAAATGTCCTAAAAAGGACAAATCAAAAAGGAAAAGCATGATGGCTACTTGGGATGAATCGTCTGATTCTGAATCCTCTTCTAAATCAGAAGATTCTGAAACTGAGTCGGGCGATGATGTTAAAGCCCTTATGACTCTAGCCAAGATCACTTTTTCAGATAATGATGATATATCTAGTGAAGAAAATTTGAATAGTGATTGCGATAATGAAGATGATCTTCAGGATGCTTATAATGCCCTTTATAAGGAGAGTTGTAAAATTGCCGTCAAGCTTAAATTACAAAAAGAAAAACTTTCTAAGCTTAAAGAAGATTATGAGTCTCTCGTTTTAGAAAAGTCTCATATTTTCGATTCTTTTGAAAAGACTAAATGTGATTTCGATTTCAAAACCTCCAAAATTGAAGATTTGAGATCCGAAATTGAGAAACTCAAAAATGAGGTAGCTTCTCTTCTGAGTTTGAAAGACATATGGAGATATGCCTAAGGTGATCCTAAATTGGAAAAATTATTGTCCGAATCAAGAAAATGTGGCGATCGATCCGGGTTGGGCTATGATAAGAATACATCTCCTAAACAAAAGAACATTGCTCCTAAATTTATAAAAGGAGAGTCTTCAACCTCAAAAGAAAAGAGTACTTATCAAAGTTTTTCCAAAAATCCAAGGACTTTTCAAAAACCTAAAGGTAGCCATGTCAACTTTGATTTTCAAAACCGAAATCCATTGGCTGAAAAAATAATTGATCTACTCAAGGAGCTATTAAAGTCTAACTCTATAGGTCTCTCTTATAACAACAGACAGAAAAAGACCATCTATACTCCTAAACCCAAAACAATTCTGAAATGGGTTCCTAAAGTTGCCTGCTTGGTTGCCCACACTGCTTTTAAAGCTACAACCATTCAAAGTGGTACCTATATAGTAGTTGCTCCAGGCATATGACAGGCGACAAGGCTTTATTCACCAATCTAAAAGATATGACTGATGGGTCAGTCATATTTGGTGATGGAAGCAATTGCAAGATCATTGCCCAAGGTACGGTCTAGCTTTATAATCTTCCCTTATTTAAGAATGTTTTATATGTTGAGGGCTTGAAACACAACCTACTAAGCATTTCTCAGATATGCGATAACAACCATAGTGTGAAGTTTTCTAATCAAGGTTGTGAGATACTTAATAAAAAGGGTTCTGTTATATTAACTGGTCGCAGAACTTCTGAAAACTGCTACATTGTTAGTGATGCAACCTCATCTACTCAATCATGTTACATGGTCCATACCGATGAGAATGAATTATGGCATAAATGCCTTGGACATGTACACTATCGGAACTTATTTAGATTGAGTAAAAGAGAACTAATTAGAGGTCTACCCAAATTGCAAAAAGTAGACAAAATATGTGGTGAATGCTGTAAGTGCTATGATTTCATATTCCTTTAGTTGTCAAATTTTATGGTGCTAAAACCTATTTCTATGTCTTGTATATCTTGTGTTTTATGTTTGAAGACTAGTCATTGTAATAAACATCGCATTTCAAGTCAATATCTTAAAAGAAGAAAGTTTTCAAGTCTTGGATGAAGAAATCAAGAATAAAAGTATTCAAGGTTACATGTTCAAGGTTTGATCAAGTTTAAGTTTACTAGAAGATTTTGTCAAGTCAAGATCAAGCTTATGAAGGCCTACTACAAGTTTTGAATATTCACAAGCTTCTCTTAAGGGTCATCTGAGTGTACAGACTTTCAATGTCCATCTCACTTTTAAGTTTTGTTTGACCTTAGATTGACCTTAGGATGGGCTTTATTGTAGGTCATTCTGGATACATAACTCATATATCTTTATATGCTGGTTTGGAGTGTTCTAAGACCAGTCCTAGGGACTTCAAGACCAGTCCTAGCTTTGCTACGACCAGTCTTAGATTTTTCAAGACCAGTCCTAGGTAGTTGAAGATTTTTAGATCTTTCTAGCTGTCCTATGACCAGTCCTGGACATCCTATGGCCAGTCCTGTGAGTTCTACGACTCATCCTTCGACCGGTCGTAGACCTACGACTCAAACTCCAGCAACCATTTTTGGGGTCCTATGACCGGTCATAGGTGGCCCACGACCGGTCGTAGACCACCCTCAACCGGTCGTGGAACTAAAAATCAAATCCCACGAAAATCTTTCAAAAATCTTTGGGGCAACGACTAGTCCTAGGATCCTAAGACCAGTCGTAGATGGGATTTTTCAGTTTATAAATTGAGCACGAACTTCAGAGTTTTAGTACTTCAAATCAATTCTATTCAAGCATTCTTTAGGCTATTCTTTGAGATAAGTTTGTGTTTATTTTAAGCTGCTTTGTGCATATTTAATATTCATTTTGCTAGCTTATTCTTATTTGATTTTGATCTACATTCCAATCTTATTAGAAAAGGGGAATTTCTGTTATTCCTTCTCCTGGATTCAAAATCAAATAGATCTAGCCCGTTTGATCTAAAATCAATTAGACTTAGAACCATTCTTAAAGTGAGTATTGGACTTTGAACGTCGAATCGAACTTCTACTCCGATTGGTTCTACCGGGCTTCATCTAAAGGTGATTCAGGTATTTTACATGTTTTGTAATTTACTTTCTCTGGTTTTTGTTTGAGATTCGCCAGAAAAATCTCATTGTATTGGTTATCTGAGGAGAGCCAGAAAACTCAGATTGTGGGGTTTTGGGATTGTGTAAGCCCGAGATCAAAGACACAATTGTGAAGGTTTTAGGTGAAACTGTAAAACCTATTTTGATAGTGCATGCTAATATCCCCTGTGTGAGGATATTAGGAGTGGAGTAGCAATCTGTGTGGCTGTTGGATAACAGTTGTTGTACACACAGGCGAACCACTATATATCATTGTGTTGTGGATGTTCTTTATTCTTTCATTCTTTTATTCATTCTGTTTTGTGGAGAGTGTTTGTGGATGAATGTTGTAATCACTTCAAGCAAGTGTGGATGTATGTTGTAATAACTTAGGATTTATTTTTCGCAAGTTATTTTGATTTCATTGCTTATTATTCCTCTTTGGTTGTTGATACAAGGACGTTCTAGAAATAAGGTTGTCCTACCTTAAACCTCTGGTTTTTGGTGTAAGGTTGTCCTTAGAACTGATAAAGTATCAATCTCTTTATTTTAGGCTATTGTGATTGTTTTATATTCAGCATTGTGCTTTAAATCTTTTATTAATCCACTGTTATTATTTTTATTTAGCATTGCCCTATTCTCCCCCCCTCTAGGGCATATAGCTAGGCCCTTTCAAGTGGTATCAGAGCCATAATAGCTCGTGCTTATTGTTTATTTATTGGATTTATTTCCTGAGCTAACGATCTAAGCTATATTAAGATGTCAAATTTTGATAGCCTATCAGTCACTAGGCCACCACCCTTTAATGGCACAAACTATGCCTATTGGAAAGCCAGGATGAGGATCTTCCTCAAATCCTTGGATGAAAGTGTGTGGCTGGCCACAGTGAATGAATGGAACCCTCCTATCACTGAAGTTACTAATGACGATGGTTCAAAAACTATGAAAATAACGGCTTATTCTCTTTGGACCACACTTCAAAAAAGTGAAAGTAGTGCTAATGCAAAAGCACTAAATGCAATTACTTGTGCATTATCACCAGATGAATTCAAAAGAATCATCTCTTGTGAAAATGCAAAACAAGCATGGGATATGTTAGAAATGACACACGAGGGTACATCTATTGTCAAGAAATCTAAAGTCCAACTCCTCACAACTAAATTTGAAGAAATTCATATGGAGGAGAATGAGATGTTTATGAACTTCTACACTAGATTGAATGACATAGTGAACTCTATGTGGGGTCTTGGTGATAAAATCCCTGAAAGTAAAGTGTGCGCAAAAATACTACGTTCACTTCCTGAACGGTTCAATTCTAAAGTGACCGCGATTCAGGAACTTCGTGATACGGATACCATGAGGGTTGAGGAATTAGTTGGTTCACTTCAAACCTATGAGTTATCCTTTAAGGCTCCTAAAGGAAAATCAATAGCTCTCAAATCATCTAAAAATATTTCTCAAGAGAGCACTTCGGATTCAGAAAATACCGAAGATGATATGACACTTTTGGCAAAAAGATTTTACAACATTTTAAAAAATAAGAAAAAGGTTGATTTTCAAAAATCAAATGATAAGAGACGATCTAAACCTAGAACTCGTAAATCCTTGAAAGATAGTCAGTGTTACAACTATCAAGAGTATGGGCACTTATCTAACAAATGTCCTAAAAAGGACAAATGAAAAAGGAAAAGCATGATAGCTACTTGGGATGAATCATCTGATTCTGAATCCTCTTCTAAATCAGACGATTCTGAAACTGAGTCGGGCAATGGTGTTAAAGCCCTTATGACTCTAGCCAAGATCACCTATTCAGATCATGATGATACATCTAGTGAAGAAAATCTGAATAGTGATTGCTATAATGAAGATGATCTTCAAGATGCTTATAATGCCCTTTATAAAGAGAGTTGTAAAATTGCTGTCAAGCTTAAATTACAAAAAGAAAAATTTTCTAAGCTTAAGGAAGATTATGAGTCTCTTATCTTAGAAAAATCTCATCTTTCTAATTCTTTTGAAAAAACCAAAAATGATTTAGATTTCAAAACCTCTCAAATTGAAGATTTAAAATCCGAAAAAGAGAAACTCAAAAATGAGGTAGCTTCTCTTCTGAGTTTGAAAGACACATGGAGATATGCCCAAGGAGATCCAAAATTGGAAAGATTATTGTCCGGATCAAGAAAATGTGGCGATCGATCCGGGTTGGGCTATGATAAAAATACATCTCCTAAAAAAAAGAATATTGCTCTTAGATTTGTTAAAGGAGAGTCTTCGACCTCAAAAGAAAAGAATACCTATCAAGGTTTTTCCAAAAATTTTAGGTCTTTCCAAAAACCTAAAAGTGGCCATGTCAACTTTAATTTTTAAAACCGAAATCAATTAACTGAAAAAATTATTGATCTTCTCAAGGAGTTATTAAAGTCGAACTCTATAGGTCGATCCTATGACAATAGACAGAAAAAGACCATCTATACTCCTAAACCCAAAACAGTTATGAAATGGGTTCGTAAAGTTGCCAGCTTGGTTGCCCACACTGCTTTCAAAGTAACAAGCCATTCAAAGTGGTACCTAGATAGTGGTTGCTCCAGGCATATGACAGGTGACAAAGCTTTATTCACCGATCTTAAAGATATGACTGACGGGTCAGTCACATTTGGTGATGGAAGCAATTGCAAGATTATTGGCCAAGGTACGGTTCAACTTTATAACCTTTCCTTATTTAAGAATGTCTTATATGTTGAGGGTTTAAAACACAACCTATTAAGCATTTCTCAGATATGTCATAACAACCATAGTGTAAAGTTTTCTAATCAAGGTTGTGAGATAGTTAATAAAAGGGGTTCTGTTATATTAACTGGTCACAGAACTTCTGAAAACTGCTACATCGTTAGTGATGCTAGCTCATCTACTCAATCATGTTTCATGGTCCATACCGATGAGACTGAATTATAGCATAAACGTCTTGGACATGTACACAATCGGAACTTATTTAGATTGAGCAAAAGAGAACTAATTAGAGGTCTACCCAAATTGTAAAAAGTAGAAAAAATATGTGGTGAATGCCAGTTGGGCAAACAAATTAGGAGTTCTCACAAGAAAGTGAACTCTAACACCACATCTAGACCACTCGAGCTTCTCCATATGGATCTTATTGGACCAACTAGATCAGAAAGTCGAGGAGGTAAAAAATACATCTTGGTTATCATAGATGACTATACCAGATTCACTTGGGTATCATTCTTAAAAGACAAAACTGAAACCCTGGATGAAGTAAAAAAGGTCATCAAACGAATTCAAAATGAGAAAAGTTCTCATGTTAGCAAGATCCGTAGTGATCATGGATCTGAATTCGAAAACAGTAGTTTTGAGAAATTCTGTAGTGATCAGGGAATATCACATGAATTCTCAGCGCCCAAAACACCACAACAAAATGGTATAGTTGAAAGGAAAAATAGAGTGCTTCAGGAAATGGCTAATGTTATGTTAAATAGTTTGAAGCTCTCTAAAAAACTTTGGGCTGAAGCAGTTAATACCGCATGTTATATTATTAATCGGGTTTATATTAGTAAATCTGATAATAAGACTGCTTATGAATTATGGTTTGAAAAGAAACCTACTGTCAAATACTTTCAGGTTTTTGGCAGCAAGTGTTATATTTTACGGGATCGTGAAAATTTGGGTAAGTTTGATACGAAGAGTGACGAAGGATTTTTTCTTGGTTATTCTTTGAACAGTCGAGCTTATAGGGTTCTAAATAAGAGAACTGGTGTGCTTCAAGATTCCATCAATGTGGTCATTGATGATCATTTGAATACACCAGCCCCAAGTTTAGATGATGATGAAGCTATTATTATTGACAATCTAGATATCTCATCAAGTCAAAAAGAATCTGAACCAAGGACTGTTAAAGATCATCCAACCAATCAAATTCTTGGAAATCCTCTCACTGGAGTTTGTACTTGCAAACAACTTGAGAACATGTAATTATGTTTGTTTTACATCCTAAATAGAATCGGTCAACATAAAAGAAGCACTTTCTGACGAAAATTGGATAGTTGCTATGTAGGATGAACTTAATCAATTTGTTCGTAATGATGTCTGGTATCTTGTTCCTAGACCTAAAGATAAAAACATTATTGGAACAAAGTGGATCTTTAAAAATAAGTCTGATGAACTCGGAAATATTATACGAAACAAGGCTAGACTGGTTGTACAAGGGTACACTCAGATTGAAGGCATAAATTACAATGAAACCTTTGCTCCAGCCGCTCGCCTTGAATCAATCAGACTTTTTATTTCCATCGCATGTTTTAGAAAATTTAAAATTTATCAGATGGATGCAAAGAGTTCCTTCTTGAATGGCGATTTACATGAAGAAGTGTATGTTGAACAACCTTCAGGGTTTGAAGACCCTAAGTTATCTGACCATGTATTTCGTCTCAAAAAGGCTCTCTATGGTCTAAAACAAGCACCTAGGGCATGGTATGAAAAATTGACTAAATTCTTACTTAGTCATAGCTTTTAAGTAGGTAGTGTCGATAAGACGCTTTTTGTTAAAAAGAATAACAATGATATTTTGATGGTTCAAATATATGTTGATGATATTATTTATGGATCTACTTGTTCTAACATGTCTACTGAGTTTGCAGAGTTAATGAAATCAAGGTTCGAAATGAGCATGGTTGGAAAACTTAACTATTTCCTAGGGTTGCAAGTAAAACAACAACCTGATGGAATTTTCATTTCTCAGACCAAATATGCTTTAAACTTGGTTAAAAGGTTTGGATTTGAGAATGGTAAGAACTTTGATACTCCTATGAGTACAAAATTAAGACTCTCAAAAGACTCTACAGGTGAAGATATAGATTCTAAACTATATCGTAGTATGATTGGTAGTTTGTTATATCTTACTGCTAGTAGACCTGATATCGCATTCAGTGTTGGTATTTGTGCGAGATATCAGTCTAATCCTAAGGAATCACATCTTACTGCTGTTAAACGGATTATTAGGTATGTCGTAAGTTCTATAAATTTGGGACTTTGGTATCCTTTTGATACTAATGTTCAATTAGCCGGGTATTCAGATGTTGATTGGGCCAGAAATATTGATGACAGAAAATTAACCAGTGGTGGTTGTTTTTACATTGGAAATTGCTTAGTTTCTTGGTTTAGCAAGAAGAAAAGCTCAATATCGCTCTCTACTACTGAGGCTGAATATATTGCAGCTGGATATATATGTACTCAACTAGTTTGGATGAAACGCATGCTTAGCGATTATGGAATTAATCAAGATTTAATGATTTTACATTGTGATAATTCCAGTGCTATAAAAATTTCCAAAAATCCATTCCAGCATTCACGTACTAAGCATATTGATATTAGGTATCATTACATTCGTGAGTTGGTTGAAGAAAAAGTCATTTCATTGGAATATATACCAACCGAAACTTAACTTGCTGATATATTTACTAAACCGCTCGACAAAAGCAAGTTTAATAAATTAAAATTTGATCTTGGTATGTGCATTTTACATTGAATATTCTTGCTTGCATGTATCATAGTGTATTGTATTTCATCATTTTTCTTGAAGATTCATGATCTCTATGCTTTGATTTGTTCATAGTATAGTTTGATTTCATCTCTTGTTGAGTTTTTCAAGGGTTTGCTCTCTATTTGCTGATCTAGAGAAAACCCATCTTTCATTTGTGCATCTTGCTTGTTCTTTGTATATCTTTTTGAATATGGATGCTAGAGGGAAAAGAAACATCCCGTGGTCCATCTTCATCCAGATCTGGACCAATAACTAAACGGCATCTTCGGTCACCCGAAGATGATACTCAAGATGTACGGGATTTTCGTACCCGTAACATTATCGTTGAGCATACCGCTAATCTAAATCACATTACTCCATATGGTGTCTTTTCCCTTCTTGAATCTGTAGGTTGGACTAACATTTTTCTTTGGGGTGGGTCTGCATACCAGTCCATTGCTCAATCAATGGTAGCATGCATTTCAGATTTTTTCCTTGATAATTTAATATTTTCAATTGATACAAGAGAAGGGAAATTTGAAGTTGACCATCATTTAATATCAGGTATTATGGATATACCTGTTAATGATGAAGGAATACCGATTCATACTTTATACGACAAACCTTCAGAATCAGAAAAATGCATGTTAACCAGAGATTTATACAAAATTGATGTGCATTGGAATCATAAAGGGAATGCGCTCCCTGCAAAGTATCTGTTACCCAAAAATAGAATATTACATCGTTTCTTCATTTCAAATGTATATCCCCGGTCCGGTAATAAAACCGAGTTAACTTCTTTCATGGTTCGTGTGTTGCATTCTATTGCTTTTGGAATCAAGATCTGTCTTCCTTTTTTGATTTGTCATTCCATTATACAATTTCGTTTCCATCCAGGTCATAGTGATATTCCATTCGGTTATCTTATGAATGTTTTAGCCACTCACATGCTTGTCGATAACCTATTAATGAGGCACCAATTCTTCATCTCATTTTCAACAATGCCAATCTTAATAAGATGAAATTGGATCTGCTCCCTGGCCAATTTGATGAAGCTGATGTTAGTGGTGTTGGTGGTGATGGTGGTGATGCTGAAAATGAAGAGGAAGATGGTGATCTTCCACAATAAGATGTTAATATGGATGACTTATTTGATGACATAGAAACTGATTCACCTAATGATCCAGATTATGATCCTTTTGATTTTGATGCACGCCTTCGTGTATTGGAGGAAAAACTTGATAATATGAATATAGCCCATGACATGAGATTCAAGTACATGCGAAAATATCTTCGTCGCATAAATAAGGGCTTACACCAAATTGATCTATCTATTCCTGCTCCCTCCTCTGGATCAGATTAAGTGAATTATCTTCTGAATAGTATAACATTTCTTTTACTCTGGATATGTATTATAGATTCTGATTTCATAACATTTTGGATATTGTACTTTGTGGTATGGATTATGACTTGACACTTCAGGTTTATTTTATACCCTTTCATATCACCTTCTCATTATTTGCTCTCTATATTCTCCTTTATATTGTTCCTTTCCCTTGTCATTTTGTGACAAAAAGGGAGAATAGTAAGCATTGCTAAAAGGGGAGTAATACGGATAGGGGGAGTAATTTGTTTGTATTGATTGAGAAGGATATGTGGAATGATGGAAATGTGGATTGAAGTTTTGAGGTTTTCATGTTATGTATTGATTATACGTGCAATACTCGAATTACTCAGGGGGAGTAGAGTATTTTGTGGTTTCATGATTTATCATTCCTTATTATCTTTGATGTTATGTGTTTTGTCACAATTTGACAAAGGGGGAGATTGTAAGTGCTATGATTTCATATCCCTTTAGTTCTCAAATTTTGTGGTGCCAAAACCTATTTATATGTCTTGTATATCTTGTGTTTTATGTTTGAAGACTAGTCATTGCAATCAACATCGCATTTCAAGTCAAGATCTTAAAAGAAGAAAGTTTTCAAGTCTTGGATGAAGAAATCAAGAATAGAAGTATTCAAGGTTGCATGTTCAAGGTTTGATCAAGTTCAAGTTTACTAGAAGATTTTGTCAAGTCAAGATCAAGCTTATGATGGCCTACTACAAGTTTTGAATATTCACAAGCTTCTCTTAAGGGTCATTTGAGTGTACAGACTTTCAATGTTTATCTCACTTTTAAGGTTTGTTTGACCTTAGATTGACCTTAGGATGGGCTTTATTGTAGGTCATTCCGGATACATAACTCAAACTCCACAAAATTTATTGGGCTTATTGGGCTTTATTGTATGTCCATCTTTATATGCTTGTTTGGAGTATTTTAAGACCAGTCCTAGGGACTTCAAGACCAGTACTAGCTTTGCTATGACCAGTCTTAGGTTTTTCAGGACCAGTTCTAGGTAGTTGAAGATTTTTTGATCTTTCTAGCTGTCCTACGACCAGTCCTGGACATCCTACGACCAGTCCTGTGAGTTCTACGACTCATCCTTCGACCGGTCGTAGACCTACGACTCAAACTCCAGCAACCATTTTTGGGATCCTACGACCAGTCATAGGTGTCTCACGACCAGTCGTAGGTGGCCCACGACCAGTCGTAGACCACCCTCGACCAGTCGTGAAACTGAAAATCAAATCTCGTGAAAATCTTTGGAGATACGACCAGTCCTAGGATCCTAAGACCAGTCGTGGATGGGATTTTTCAGTTTATAAATTGAGCACGAACTTCAGAGTTTTAGCACTTCAAATCAATTCTATTCAAGCATTCTTTAGGCTATTCTCTGAGATAAGTTTGTGTTTATTTTAAGCTGCTTCGTGCTTATTTAATATTCATTTTTCTAGCTTATTCTTATTTGATTTTGATCTACATTCCAATCTTATTAGAAAAGGAGAATTTCTGTTATTCCTTCTTCTGGATTCAAAATAAAATATATCTAGCCCGTTTGATCTAAAATCAATTAGACTTAGAACCATTCTTAAAGTGAGTATTGGACTTTGAACGTCGAATCGAAATTCTACTCCGATTGGTTCTACCGGGCTTCATCAAAAGGTGATTCAGGTATTTTACATGTTTTGTAATTTACTTTCTCTGGTTTTTGTTTGAGATTTGCAAGAAAAATCTCACTGTATTGGTTATCTGAGGAGAGCCAGAAAACTCAGATTGTGAGGTTTTTGGATTATGTAAGCCCGAGATCAAAGAAACAATTGTGAAGGTTTTAGGTGAACCTGTGAAACCTATTTTGATAGTGCATGCTAATATCCCCTGTGTGAGGTTATTAGAAGTGGAGTAGCAATCTGTGTGGCTGTTGGATAACAGTTGTTGTACACACAGGCGAACCACTATACATCTTTGTGTTGTGGATGTGCTTTATTCTTTCATTCTTTTATTCATTCTGTTTTGTGGAGAGTGTTTGTGGATGAATGTTGTAATCACTTCAGGCAAGTGTGGATGTATGTTGTAATAACTTACGACTTATTTTCTGCAAGTTATTTTGATTTCATTGCTTATTATTCCTCTTTGGTTTGTGATACAAGGATGTTCTAGAAATAAGGTTGTCCTACCTTAAACCTCTGGTTTTTGGTGTAAGGTTGTCCTTAGAACTAATAAAGTATCAATCTCTTTATTTTAGGATATTGTGATTGTTTTATATTCAGCATTGTGCTTTAAATCTTTTATTATTCCGCTGTTATTATTTTTATTTGGCATTGCCCTATTCACCCCCCCTCTAGGGCATATAGCTAGGCCCTTTCAAATGCCAGTTGGGCAAACAGATTAGGAGCTCTCATAAGAAAGTGAACTCCAATACCACATCTAGACCACTCGAGCTTCTCCACATGGATCTTATTGGACTAACCAGAATGGAGAGTCGAGGAGGCAAAAAATACATCTTGGTTATCGTAGATGACTATACTAAATTCACTTGGGTATCATTCTTAAATGACAAAATTGAAACCCTGGATGAAGTAAAAAAGGTCATTAAATGAATTCAAAATGAGAAAGGTTCTCATGTTAGTAAGATCTGTAGTGATCATGGATCCGAATTCGAAAACAGTAGTTTTGAGAAATTCTGTAGTGATCAGGAAATATCTCATGAATTCTCTGCGCCCAAAACACCGCAACAAAATGGTACAGTTGAAAGAAAAAATAGAGTGCTTCTGGATATGGCTAATGTTATGTTGAATAGCATGAAGCTCTCTAGAAATCTTTGGGCTGAAGCAGTTAATACCGCATGTTATATTATTAATCAGGTTTATACCAGTAAATCTGATAATAAGACTGCTTATGAATTATGGTTTGAAAAGAAACCTACTGTCAAATACTTTCAGGTTTTTGGCAGCAAGTGTTATGTTTTACGTGATCGTGAAAATTTGAAAAAGTTTGATACAAAGAATGATGAAGGTATTTTTCTTGGTTATTCTTTGAATAGTCGAGCTTATAGGGTTCTAAATAAGAGAACTGGTGTGATTCAAGAGTCCATCAATGTGGTCATTGATGATCATTTGAATACACCAGCTCCGAGTTCAGATGATGATGAAGCTCTTATTATCGACAATCAAGATACCTCATCAAGTCAAAAAGAGTCTGAACCAAGGACTGTCAAAGATCATCCAACCAATCAAATTCTTGGAAACCCTCTCACTGGAGTTCGTACTCGCAAAAAACTTGAGAATATATGTAATTATGTTTGTTTTACATCCCAAATAGAATCGGTCAATGTGAAAGAAGCACTTTCTGTCGAAAATTAGATAATTGCTATGCAGGATGAACTTAATCAATTTGTTCGTAATGATGTTTGGTATCTTGTTCCTAGACCTAAAGATAAACACATTATTAGAATAAAATGGATCTTTAAAAATAAGTCTGATGAACTTGGAAATATAATGCGAAACAAGACTAGACTGGTTGTACAAGGGTACACTCAGATTGAAGGCATCGATTACGATGAAACCTTTGCTCCAGTCGCTCGCCTTGAATCAATCAGACTTTTTATTTCCATCGCATGCTTTAGAAAATTTAAGATTTATCAGATGGATCTAAAGAGTGCCTTCTTGAATGACGATTTACATGAAGACGTGTATGTTGAACAACCTTCAGGGTTTGAAGACCCCAAGTTATCTGACCATGTATTTCGTCTTAAAAAAGCTCTCTATGGTCTAAAACAAGCACCCAGGGTTTGGTATGAAAAATTGACTAAATTCTTACTTAGTCATTGTTTTCAAGTAGGAAGTGTTGATAAGATGCTCTTTGTTAAGAAACATAATAATGATATTTTGATGGTTCAAATTTATGTTGATGATATTATTTATCGATTAACTTGCTCTAACATGTCTATTGAGTTTGCAGAGTTAATGAAATCAAGGTTCGACATGAGCATTGTTGGTGAACTAAATTATTTCCTAGGTTTGCAAGTAAAACAACAACCTGATGGAATTTTCATTTTCCAAACCAAGTATGCTTCGAACTTGGTTAAAAGTTTTGGATTTGAGAATGGTAAGAACTTTGATACTCCTATGAGTACAATGTTAAGACTTTCAAAGGACTCTGCAGGTAAAGATATAGATCCTAAACTATGTCGTAGTATGATTGGTAGTTTATTGTATCTAACTGCTAATAGACCTGATATCGCGTTAAGTGTTGGTATTTGTGCAAGATATCAGTCTAATCCTAAGGAATCACATCTTACTGCTGTTAAACGAATTATTAGATATGTCGCAAGTACTATAAATCTGGGTCTTTGGTATCCTTTTGATACTAGTGTTCAATTATCCGGGTACTCAGATGCTGATTGGGCCGGTAATATCGATGATAGAAAATCAACCAGTGGTGGTTGTTTTTACATTGAAAATTGCTTAGTTTCTTGGTTTAGCAAGAAGCAAAGATCAATATCGCTCTCCACTGCTGAGGCTGAGTCTATTGTAGCTGGATATGGATGTACTCAACTAGTTTGGATGAAACGCATGCTAAGCGATTATGCAATTAATCAAAATTCAATGATCTTACATTGTGATAATTTTAGTGCTATAAATATTTCCAAAAATCCAATCCAGCATTCACGTACTAAGCACATTGACATTAGGTATCATTACATTCGTGAGTTGGTTGAAGAAAAAGTTATTTCCTTGTAATATATACCAATCAAAACTCAACTCGCTGATATATTTACTAAACCGCTCGACAAAAACAAGTTTAATAAATTGAAATTTGATCTTGGTATATGCATTTTACATTAAGAATTCTTGCTTACATGTATCATAGTGTATTATATTTGGTATTATATGTGTTGAAATTTTAATTTTTTTCATTAAAAATATATTTTTTGTCAATACTCGATCGTTCGTAGCTGTACACAACCAGTCGTGGAGCTCCACACTCGACCGGTCGTGGAGCTCGTGAACATGATATAATTTGGGGAAAATCTCTTTCTTCTTCATTTCCACTCCGACCTATGACGAGTCGTGGCTCGACCAGTCATAGGATTTCTTGTATTTCTTCAAGGTTAGTCCTATTTCATCATTTTTCTTGAAGTTTGATGCTCTCTATGCTTTGATTTGATCATTGTGTAGCTTGATTTCATCTTTTTATTGGGTTTTTCAAGGGTTTCTTCTGAAATTGCTGATATAGAGAAAACCCATCCTTCTTTTTATGCATTTCTCTTGCTCTTTGTATATCTTGTTGAAGATGGATGCTAAACGGATGAAGAAAACATTCCGTGGTCCATCCTCATTTTGATCTACACCGATAACAAAACGGCACCTTCGGTCACCCGAAGATGATCCTCAAGATGTACGGGATTTGCGTGTCCGTACTGTTATCGTTGAGCATACCGCTGATGTCAATCACATTGCTCCATTTGGTATTGTCCCTCTCCTTGAATTTGTTGGTTGGGTTAACATTTTTCTTTGGGGTGGGCCTACGTACTAATCAATTGCACAATCAATGGTTGCATGTATCTCAGAATTCTCCCTTGACAATTTAACTTTTTCAATTGATACTAAAGAAGGGAAATTTGAAGTAGACCGTCATTTGATATTTGGTATTATGGATATACCCGTTAATGATGAAGGTATACTGATTCATACTCTATACGACAAACCATCTGAATCGGAAAAACGCATGTTAACAAGAGACTTATGCAAAATTGATGCGCAATGGACACACAAAGGGAATGCACTCCCTTCAAAGTATCTGTTACCTAGATACAGAGTGTTACATCATTTTTTCATTTCAAATCTATATCCTTGGTCTGGTAATAAAATCGAGTTGACCTCTTTCATGGTTCGTGTATTGCATTCTATTGCTTCTTGTACTATGTTCTGCCTTCCTTCTTTGATTTGTCACTTTATCATACAGTTTCGTCTCCATCCGGATCATAGTGATATTCCGTTTAGTTTTCTTATAATTGTGTTAGCCACTCACATGCTTGTCGATAAACCTATTAATGAGGCACCAATTCATCATCTTATTTTCAACAATACCAATCTTAATAAGATGAAGCTGGATTTACTTTCTGGCCAAGTAGATGAAGGTGGTGTTGGTGGTGAAGCCGGAAATGAAGGGAAAGCTGGCGATCTTCCTTAATAGGATGTTAACATGGATGAGTTATTTGATGAGATAGAAACTGATTCACCAAATGATCCTGATTATGATCCATCTAGTTATGATGCACGTCTTCATGCATTGGAGGAGAAGGTTGATAACATGAGTGTAGCCCACGATATGCAGTTTAAATATATGTGAAAATATCTTTGTCACATTAATAGGGGCTTACACCAGATTGATCCTACTATCCCTGCTCCCTCCTCTGGATCTGATTAAGCGAATTATCTTTTAGATTGTATAGCATTATCTTTTCTTTTATTTTGGATATTGTATTAACTTGGTTATGGCTTGATGATTCTTGATTTATATTTTGAAATATGCTATGTCCTTCCATATTTCTTTCTCATTATCTGCTTATTATTACTCTCTATGTTGTTGTTCTCTTTCCTATTGTGACTTTTCCCTGTCATTTTGAGACAAAAAGGGGGAGTAGTATGGAAAGGGGGAGTAATTTATTTTGGATTGATTGATTGAGAAGGATATGTGGATTGAGAATATGGAGTCTTAATGTTTACATGTTGTTTATTGATTACATGAGCAGTACTTGTATTTATTATTTACATGAGCAGTACTCGTTTCTCTCAGGGGGAGTAGAGTAATTTGTATGATGTTGCTCTTATTTGTATGATATGTGTTTTGTCACAAATTTGACAAAGGGAGAGATTGTAAGTGCTATGATTTCATATCCCTTTGGTTGTCAAATTTTGTGGTGCCAAAACCTATATCTATGTCTTGTATATCTTGTGTTTCATGTTTGAGACTATTCATTACTTCAAGCATCGTATTTCAAGACAAGAACTTAAATGAAGAAAGTTTCAAGTCATGGATGAAGAATTCAAGAATAGAAGTCTCCAAGTATGCATGTTCAAGATTCAAACAAGTACAAGTATAGAAGAAGACTTTGTCAACTCAAGAAAGGATCAAGCTCGAGAAGGCCTACTACAAGATTTGTAAATTCTCAAGCTTCTCTTAAGGGTCATCTGAGTGTATAGACTATCAATGTCCATCTCACTTTTAAGGTTTGTTTGACCTTAGATTGACCTTAGGATGAGCTTTACTGTAGGTCATTCTGGATACATAATTCGTATATTTTAATATGCTTGTTCGGGCTGTTCTAAGACCAGTCCTAAGGACTTCAAGACCAGTCCTAGCTCTGCTACGACCAGTCTTAAGTTTTTCAGGACCAGTCCTAGGTTATTGAAGATTTTTAGATCTTTCTGGTTGTCCTACGACCAATCCTGGACATCCTACGACTAGTTCTGTGAGCTGTACGACTCGTCCTTTGACCAGTCTTAGCCCTACGACTCAAACTCCAGCAACTAAACTGGGGGTCGTACGACCGGTCGTAGGTGACCCACGACCAGTCGTAGGCGGCCCACGACTGGTCGTAAGCTACCTAGGACCAGTCGTGGAACAACTAATCCTTATCCCGCGGAAATCTTTAAAAATATTTGAAGCTATGACCAGTCCTAGGATCCCAAGACCAGTCGTAGATGAGATTTTTAAGGCTATAAATAGAACATGAACTTCAGAGTTTTTCAATTTAATTCAACTCAATTCAAGCAATCTTTAGGCTATACTCTGAGATAAGTTTGTGTTTATTTTTAAGCTACTTTGTGCTCATTTAATATTCCTTTTGCTAGCTTATTTATTATTTGATTTTGATCTACATTCCAATCTTATTTGAAAAGGGGAATTTTTGATATTCCTTTTTCTTGGATTCAAAATCAAATAGAACTAGCCCTTTTGATTTAAAATCAATTAGACTTAGAACCATTCTTTAAGTGAGTATTGGACTTTAAACGTTGAATCGAATTTCTACTCCGATTGGTTCTACCTGTTGAGGCATAAAAAATGGTAAAAGAATCGAGCAAGGAAAGGTAAAGAGATAGGAAGAACTTTTGGAAAGAAGAAGATAGGGATACCTTTTGTGAGAGTGCGCAGATTCGCGCAACCACTATAAGTTGCATGGTTCCGCACAATCAATCTCAGTTGCGCAAGTTCGCGCAAAGGAAAAATCAGTTGCGCGGGACCTCGAAATGTACTGCACAAAGGGCTTCGTTCAGAATGATCTAAAGCACTGAAAAATAGTCCCACATCGCTAAGATCAGGATTTTCACATGTGCGAAGGTCTATAAATACCCCTTCCCCTCCTTCATTAAGGGTAATTGAAGATCTTCAAGAGGAGCGGAGCAGAGCGGAAGACAGAAGGTAGAAGAGAGTCTCCTGGCAGTTGCGCAGGACCGCGCAAACAGTATTGGTTACGCGGGTCCATGCAACCAGGCTGCCCTGCAGTCTGTGAAGTCTAAAGGCCGTCATGCTGCCAAAATCTGTGGGCCAGGCTTCCTTTCATGGGTTCAAAGGAGAAAGATTACTCGATCGAATCGACATTCCTTCTAAGTCTCAGAGGATGGTTGAAACAGGCACTATTATGCTGCTGAAATCTTTATTTCATGAAAGACCCGTCGATCGAATCAACATTCCTCCTAAGTCCTAGGAGATGATCGAATCAGGCGCCGGAAGGCTGTCGAAATAAACTTTTGATACTTAAAGCACAAGTCCTTTATTTCTAAATGATATCTTAGAATCAAGGGATGTAAAGAGGATGTAAATGAACTCAGTATCAATAAATGTGATGAATGTTCCTAGTACTCTTTCCTAGTTATGTTTGAATAAGACAATCTCCCAAACCAAATGTATTTGTTTCTTTATCGAAACAAAATGGAGACTCTGCTGGGGACATTCTTTATTGTCTTATTTAAACTATTAACAGTGAAGTTGTTACGAACATTCGTCACGGTTTGGCGTCCTATGGACGCCAAAATGGCTACTCTCAATGAGAAGTCCTCCCCTTCATCTCTAAGATAGATCACTCTAATTGTTCAATTACTAATTATAACTATGTTTCATGATTGAAGGTTTCAAAAATTTGACTACGACTTATTACCCATGGCGATCCCCATAAGAAAAGTGAACTTTCGATTCACCCCGACAGGGTTCGTGATATAATACGCACTAAGTCATGCGAGTACAAACAGGGCTCAAGTAACAGCTAGGGTCATTTCTGCTTCACCCCAGTCATCAGAAGACAATGCAGGCTGGACCGTCGTGACCTCTCGTAGGGCAAGAATACGAAACTTCAGAAATTTGGTAATTAATCAGCATTCATTAAGAATCAGAGGGCTCGTAACGCGAAGCACAGTTAGAAGAAATCCTGAACTTGCTCCTCCGACAATTTATCAAGCGTAAACAGTGCAAACAATTCCCCGGTTGACAGCACGTGACTTCCCAGCTTTAAATGCTTCAATGGCTGAACGAACAAGAGAATAAAAGGGAAAGGCATTGGTCATTAGATTGCCGACGCCATCCCGAAAAGATTCACCACTATCGGCGTCATCTCAGTCAATTGATGCCACAGAGAGTACGAAAAGGCCCGATGGAACTTTGTCCCCTCCCTCTTCTGCAAACCCTGTCACATCAGCATTCTCTTGTTCTCCTTCGATTACTGCTTCGTCGAAAAGTGGAGAAGCTGCAGTACTCATGGCTGGAACAAATCCAGACTATAGAACAACTACAGAGGATCATTTCAATGCAATGATAGAAGTCCAAAATGAATTAATGGAAGAATGCAGAAGTCTCAAAGAAGCCTTGGCGACTTTCATGCATAATGCAGCTCAAATAACAGTCATTGAAATAGATGACCAAATGGAAAAGGAATAAGAAAATACTAGACATTTTAGATACCATGCGCCATATCCAAGAGAGGTGGATGACATTCCCTTACCAGCCAATTTCAGGTGTCCAGATTTTTAAAAGTTTGATGGGAAAGGATCCCCTGAAGAACATTTGATGTGCTTCATTACCAGTATGGGAGATCTTTCTGCAATACCACAATATTATTTGTAATTGTTCGGGACATCGCTGACCAGTAGTGCATTCCGATCATATTTCAATTTGGCTCCGGGTTCTATCCGCACTTAGAAGCAGATGCAAGATGCTTTCACATCTTAATTTTTCTCCCCAAGTCGCGACGTTAATATTGTTAAGTTGGCTTCTGTACGACAAGGCAAAGATGAGTCGGAAAGGAGTTACGTAGACAGACGGAGGGCATTGGGAACTTTGTGCAAACCGTTGCTAAAAGAAACTGAGCAAGTCGAGATATGTCTAAACTATATGAAAAAGGAATTCGTAATGGGACTGGCCAATTCCAACATCAACACTCTTCATGATTTGGCCGCAAAGGCTCATGCTTTGGAATTAGTAAATCAGATGGTGTCAAAATTTCACCATGATGTGGCTCGAAGGGATCCTAACATGATAACAACAAATACCAGTGATCGCTATCAGCAGCGTATAAGTGTAAAAGGTTTAAAGGAAGAAAGTACGAGGTGAAAAGAAGAATTGGCTCAATCAAGAAGAAATAAAAAGGTCAAAACGCTTAATTCGCATGAGGGATTTTTTTTTGATAAGGAAGATGTCATTCTAATGATGGACCAGTTATTGAGAGTTAGCGCGATAGAATTTACAGAGCCTAAATGCCCTGAGGAGGCGACAAGGTGCAGAGAGTAAAATTTTTATCGCTATCATCGTCTAGTGGGACATCCAACGGAGAACTGCTATACATTGAAGTGTATTATACAACGGATGATAGACAAAAATCAAATAATCATCGAGGATAGTACAAGCAAGGAGGTCATGCAAGGTACGGGTCTCGACTGCGAAGATTACAATGGCTTAAATCGTGAAAAAGGAATTTCAATTGGGATCAGTCAGGAAAGGCGAAGAAAATTTAAAAACATCAAGACAAGGTCGTCAGTAAATATGGTTACGATAAAAGAACCAGTGAAGGAAAGTGCTGAAGTAGTCGAACGTTCCGAAGGCGCTACTGATTTTGATACAGAACATTATCAAGATAATAATTCTGTATTAAAAGGGGGCAAGATGAATAGGATGAATAAGGAAGAAGTTCGCAAGCATATCAAAATCATATGACAAAGCATATCAAGATCATATGATAGCAAATAAAGAAAGACGAAGAAGATGAACGCCATCAAGAGAGTTCTATAAAATTTTTCCTGAAATTGATATCACCATCAAGCTGGTATATTACAAACAATACAGACAAATGATACAGATAAGCAATTTCAGGTAAAAATACCTATCATCGTCTTCCAAGACAACATGCTAGATCATTGCCAAAAGTCTTCAGTCTTCCAAGTCATTTGAAGATAGCATATTAAATCGTCACCGAACAAAAAAGTGCTTATGATAGCTATCAAGCATTGACGCTCATCGCCGATAGAAAATCTCCATCGAAATTAAAATCATCAGGTATCGATGATCATAAAAAGAAAAGAGAACAGCTATCACTGTTTCCGTTCAATCGCTTATTAAAATTGCCATCATCGCTAAGCTAATATATTGCTTTAAACATGATACAAAAGTACTTATGACATTATCAGCAGCAGCGAAATGTCAATTATTGTTCAACCATATGATGAATCTTACAACCAACTATATAAAATTGGCGACAGTGATGACAACTGATCATAAAAAGGCAGTCTAGCCACATGTCCCGAAAAAAAAAAAAGAGAAAAAAGGCCAAATCCTAAAAGGATTAAATATTGAAAGGGACCGGCTACGCATAAGACCTATGATTATAAAAAGGCAGCCTAGTCAAGCCAATGGCCCGCTGTGCATGAGACCTATGAAGATCGCCATTCGGGCAGCGACGAGAAGCCAATGGCCCTAAAAAGCCCGTGAAGGCCATCGTACGCATACCCATGCAGGTAGCTGACGGAGTCAATGACCAAAAGCCAGAAGGCCACATGTTGACAAAAAAGCCAAGAGCTCAAAGTCTTCAAATGACGAAAGGCCAAAAGAGCTAAAAGTCTTCAAATGACCAAAAGCCAAAAGAGCCAAAAGTCAACCAAATGACCAAAAGCAAAAGGCCAAAAAGTCGACTAAAAGCTAAAGTGTTAAAAGTCCTCAAATGACCAGTCAGCGTAACCCCTGTGTCATTGTATAGCTTTCCGGCAGCATCACGGGGAATGGAGGACAAGCCTTCCCATGAATGGGCCCGACCTTGCAGGCGAAGAAAATGAGGGCTGCAGTGTGCGCTTTAGATAGGCCAACCGTGCATAAGACCCCTCAGATTTATGGTTCTATTCCGGTACTAACTCATGAGGAAGGGATTAAACCTACTCATCGATGGATCGACAACCATGGATTTGGTACCTCCAAAGGTAATCTTGTGAGCTCTGTGAACTCTAGAGAGTTACCATGGCCAACCCTGTGCATAAAACCAACCGAGTTCACGGCCCCGGTAGCTTCACTGGGCCCCTCTGATGGATCGCGGTTTGTGAACTCCCTAAGCAGTGAGAAGTCCAGTGAACTCTAGAGAGTTACAGAGACCATCATGTAAGACCCGACTCTAATTAGAGTCCAAGTAAATTCGCCAAGTAAATTCACTCCACTACTCAAGAGCTTAAACTTTGTGCGTAACTGACTGAATTGAAACTTAGCACCGCCAATTAAATATAAATGAATAAAGTCATGTAGGAAATCCCGCACTAACAAGCATAAAATGTTGATGTTTTTATAATTAGTGCTTTATTGAATATCGTGATAAACTAGGTGCAACGTTATAGACATATATCTCATTATATATATATATATATATATATGTTTGTTCAAATATGCAAAGCATAAACTGTGCGATATTTAGAATATAGCAAATCCATGTTTCACTCTAGATGTGTTCAAATGTGCAATTGCTTGATGAAAATTCTAAATATTAAATAGACAATATGCAAGAATGCATTTCTCTAGAATCAGGTTCCCAATTACATCGACGGTAAATGCCCCCAAGATGTTGGCTATTATCTATGCAAGCACTCAAATCTCCAAGAGTACGATATAAAGAATACAACGTGAAGCACGATGACAAGTTCAAAGATTGCCTAAATCATATTACGAATACCACACTCAGTCTAAAAAGAGAAGAAACTTTCAATCTATTTCAAAAAATTATCAAGTTACATTGAAAATTATAATGAATTAAAATACTAATTCTGATTAATCTGGCAGGAAAGATCATCACTTGAAAGCTTGAGTTATGCAGATCGTGAGTAAAGGAAACAATCGAAAAAGGATGTTGTGGCAGGAGCAGCATTAAAGAACAATTCCAGATACAGAGTTGAAGTAAAGAATTGTTGGAGTTGATCAAGAGGAAAGAATTGCTGGAGTTGATCAAGAGGAAAGAATTGATGGAGTTGATCAAAGAGACCGTTATAACAGCAACAGTGTTGGAAGAAAGCTCTCTGATCAAATCGCTCAAAGATGAAGCCATCACAGCTGTTGAAGAAGCGTGCTTCAATAAAAAGAGAACTTTATCCTCTCTAAGTGAAGCATCTGCTCGACACTGTTGACTGGGGGCATTCAAGTTTTTTAGCTCGAGTACCATTATTCTAGTCTTCCACTCGAGTGTCCTCCTTCAAGTCTTCCAGTTGGATGCAATCATTCAAGCCCTTCATTCAAGCACGAGAGCCCTCCGTTCAAGCACGAACCTCCCGGTCTTTTGTTCGAGTGTCATTATTCAAGTCTTCTATTCAAGCGCAATCACTTAGTCTTCCGTTTGAATGCGAGCATTCCAGTCTTCCGATCGAATGTGATCGTTCAATCTTCTATATAAGCAAGATCATTCGGTCATCCTTCAGTTACGATTTATTCAAGTTCTTTAGGCAGAGGAAGATCGATCCTCCATTTAATTTTAGGAATCAATCAAAGAAGGATCGAGGGGGCATCTGTTGAGGCAAAAAAAATGGTGAAAGAATCGAGCAAGGAAAGGTAAAGAGATAGGAAGAACTTTCGGAAAGAAGAAGATAGAGATAACTTTCGTGAGAGTGCGCAGATCTGTGTAACCATTATAAGTTGTGCAGTTTTGTGCAATCAATCTCAGTTGCGCAGGTCCGTGCAAAGGAAAAATTAGTTACGCGGTACCTCGAAATGTACTGCACAAAGGGCTTTGTTCAGAATGATCAAAAGCACTGAAAAATAGTCCCACATCGCTAAGATCAGGATTTTCACATGTGCGAAGGTCTATAAATACCCCTTCCCCTCCTTTATTAACGGTAATTGAAGATCTTCAAGAGGAGCGAAGCGGAGCGAAAGACACAAGGTAGAAGAGAGTCTCTTGGCAGTTGTACAGGACCGCGCAACCGGTATTGGTTGCGCGGGTCTGCGCAACCAGGCTACCCTGCAGTCTGTGAAGTCTAAAGGTCGTCATGCTGCCAAAATCTATGGGCCAGGCTTCCTTTCATGGGTTCAAAGGAGAAAGATCAGTCGATCGAATCGCCATTCCTTCTAAGTCCCAGAGGATGGTTGAAACAGGCGCTGTTATGCTGTTGAAATCTTTATTTCATGAAAGACCCATCGATCGAATCAACATTCCTAGTAAGTCCTAAGAGATGATCGAATCAGGTGCCAGAAGGCTGTCAAAATGAACTTTTAATACTTAAAACACAAGTCCTTTATTTTTAAATGATCTATCTTAGAATCAAGAGATGTAAAGAGGATGTAAATGAACTCATTATCAATAAATGTGATGAATGTTCCTAGTACTCTTTCCCTGTTATGTTTGAATAAGACAATCTCCCAAACCAAAAGCATTTGTTTCTTTGTTGAAACACTACCGGGTTACTTCAAAAGGAGATTCGGGTATTTTACATTTGTGTAATTTACTTTCTTTGGTTTTGTTTGAGATTTGGCAGAAAAATCACATTGTTTTGGTTATCTGAGGAGAGCTAGAAAACTCAGATTGTGTAGGTTTTTGAATTGTGTAAGCCCGAGATAAAAAGACACAATTGTGAAGGTTTTAGGTGAACCTGTGAAACCTATTTGGATAGTGCATGCTAATATTCCCTATGTGAGAATATTAGGAGTGGAGTAGCATTCTGTGTGGCTGTTGGATAACAGTTGGTGTACACACAGGCGAACCACTATATATCGTTGTGTTGTGGATGTGCTTTATTCTTTCATTTCTTTATTCATTCAGTTTTGTGGATTGTAGTCGTGGATGAATATTATAATCATTTTATTTCAAGCAAGTGTGGGGAATGTTGTAATTACTTAGGATTTATTTTTGCAAGTTATTTTGGTTTCTTTGCTTTTTATTCCTCTTTGGTTTGTGATACAAAGGACATTCTAGAAATAAGGTTGTCCTACCTTAAACCTTTGGTTTTTGGTGTAAGGTTGTCCTTAGAACGGATATAGTATCATTCTCTTAAATCTAGTTTATTGAGATTGATTTTTAATTCAGTATTGTGCTTTATTTCTTTTATTATTCCGTTGTTTTAAGTTTTATTTGGCATTGCCCTATTCACCCCCCCTCTAGGGCATATAGCTAGGCCTTTTCAAGTGGTATCAGAGCCTAATAGTTCGTGCTTATTTTTTATTTATTGGATTTATTTCCTGAGCTAACGATCTAAGCTATATTAAGATGTCAAATTTTGATAGCCTATCAGTCACTAGGCCACCACCCTTTAATGGCACAAACTATGTCTATTGGAAAGCCAGGATGAGGATCTTCCTCAAATCCTTGCATGAAAGTGTGTGGCTGGCCATAGTAAATGAATGAAACCCTCCTATCACTAAAGTAACTAATGACGATGGTTCAAAATCAATAAAAGTAACAGCTTATTTTCTTTGCACCACTTTTTAGAAAAGTGAGAGTAGTGTCAATGCAAAAACACTAAATGCAATTACTTGTGCATTATCACCAAATGAATTCAAAAGAATCAACTCTTGTGAAAATGCAAAACAAGCATGGGATGTATTAGAAATGACACACGAGGGTACATCAATTGTCAAGAAATCTAAAGTCCAACTCCTCCCAACTAAATTTGAAGAAATTCATATGGAGGAGAATGAGATGTTTATGGACTTCTACACTAGATTGAATGACATTGTGAACTCTATGTGGGGTCTTGGTGATAGAATCCCAGAAAGTAAAGTGTGCGCAAAGATACTACGCTCACTTCCTGAACGGTTCAATTCTAAAGTGACCGCGATTTAGGAACTTCGTAATACAGATACCATGAGGATTGAGGAACTAGTTGGTTCACTTCAAACCTACGAGTTATCCTTTAAAGCTCCTAAAGGAAAATCAATTGCTCTCAAATCATCTAAAAATGTTTCACAAGAGAGCACTTCGGATTTAGAAAATTTTGAAGATGATATGGCACTTTTAGTAAAAAAGTTTTACAAAATTTTTAAAAGCAAGAAAAAAAGTAATTTTCAAAAGTTAAATGATAAGAGACGATCTAAACCTAGAGCTTGAAAATCTTTGAAAGATAGTCAATGTTACAACTGTCAAGAGTATCGGCACTTAGCTAACAAATGTCCTAAAAAGGACAAATCAAAAAGGAAAAGCATGATGGCTACTTGGGATTAATCGTCTGATTCTGAATCCTCTTCTAAATTAGAAGATTCTGAAACCGAGTTGGGCGATGATGTTAAAGCCCTTATGACTCTAGCCAAGATCACTTTTTTAGATAATGATGATATATCTAGTGAATAAAATCTGAATAGTGATTGCGATAATGAAGATGATCTTCAGGATGCTTATAATGGCCTTTATAAGGAGCGTTGTAAAATTGCCATAAAGCTTAAATTACAAAAAAAAATAAAAATTCTAAGCTTAAAGAAGATTATGAGTCTCCCGTTTTAGAAAAGTCTCATATTTTCGATTCTTTTGAAAAGACCAAATGTGATTTAGATTTCAAAACCTCCAAAATTGAAGATTTGAGATCCGAAATTGAGAAACTCAAAAATGAAGTAGCTTCTCTTCTGAGTTTGAAAGACACATGGAGATATGCCCAAGGTGATCCTAAATTGAAAAAATTATTTTCCGGATCAAGAAAATGTGGCGATCGATCTGGGTTAGGCTATGATAAGAATACATCTCCTAAATAAAAGAACATTGCTCCTAAATTTGTAAAAGGAGAGTCTTCAACCTCAAAAGAAAAGAGTACATATCAAAGAAAAGAGTACTTATCAAAGTTATCAAAAGAAATCAAACTCAATTTCCTAAACCTAAAATTATAACCTTAACCTTAACCTATTCTCAAATCCCAAAACCTATAACCTAAACCAAAACCTAAACCTTAACTTAAACCTAAACCTTAACCTATAACCTTAACTTATAACCTAAACCTATAACCTAAAATCAATTCCCTAAACCTTAACCGATAACCTAACCTAAACCTAAACCTATAACATATGCTTATAACCTAACCCTAAACCAATAACCTAAACCTAAACCTATACTTATAACCTAAACCTATTATTATAACCCAAACCTATTCTCAAATCCCAAAACCTATAACCTAAACCTAAACCTGAACCTAAACCTAAACCTATAACATAAACCTATAATCTATAACCTAAACCTAAAATCTAAACCTAAACCGACACTTATAACCTATAACCTAAACCTATAGCCTAAACCTATACCTAAAACCCAAATGTAAACCCGATCTCAAACCCGAACCCGATTTCCTAAACCTAAACCTTAACGTATTCTCAAATTCCTAAACTTAAACCTACACCTAATCCTAATCTCAACTCCCTAACTTAAACCTAAACCTAAACTTGAAAAACCCAACCTAAACCTTATCTCGAATCCGAACCCGATTTCCTAAACCTAAACTTATAACCTTAACCTAAACGTATTCTTAAATCCCAAAACTTATAACCTTAACTTAAACCTAAATCTTAACCTATAACATAAACCTTAACCTATAACCTAAACTCAATTCCCTAAACCTTAACCTATAACCTAACCTAAGCCTAAACCTATAACCTACACGTATAACCTAAACCTAAACCTATAACCTCAACCTAAACATAAATCCTAAACCTAAACCTACACTTATAACCTAAACCTATTCTCAAATCTCAAAACCTAAACCCTAACATAAACATAAACCTATAACCTATAACCTAAACCTAAAACCTAAACCTAAACCCAAACCTACACTTATAACCTATAACCTAAACCTAAATCTAAAAGCCAAAAGTAAACCTCATCTCGAATCCAAACACGATTTCCTAAAACTAAACCTTAACGTTTAATCAAATCCTAAACTCAAACCTACTCCTAATCCTAATCTCAACTCCCTAACCTAAACCTAAACCAAAACTTAAAAACTCAAATCCAAACCCGATCCCGAACCCGAATCCGATTTCCTAAACCTATTCTCAAATCCCAAAACCTATAACCAAAACGTAAACGTAAACCTAACCTAAACCTAAACCTTAACCTATAACCTAAACCTTAACCTATAACCTTAACTTATAACCTAAACCTATAACTTAAACTTAATTCCCTAAACCTTAACCTATAACCTAACCTAAACCTAAACCTATAACCAACACTTATAACTTAAACGTTAACCTATAACCTTAACCTAAACTTACACTTATAACCTAAACCTATACTTATAACCTAAACCTATAACCTATACCTAAACCTATAACCTATAACCTATAACTTAAACCTATAACCTAAACCTATAACCTATAACCTATAACTTAAACCTAAAACCCAAACTTAAACCTACACTAACCTATAACCTTAACCTATAGCCTAAACCTATACCTAAAACCCAAACGTAAACCCGATCTCGAACCCGAACCTGATTTCCTAAACCTAAAACTTAACGTATTCTCAATTCCCTAATCCTAAACCTACACCTAATCCTAATCTCAACTCCCTAACCTAAGCCTAAACCTAAACTTGAAAACCCAAACCTAAACTCGATCCCGAACTCGAACCTGATTTCCTAAACCTAAACTTATAACCTTAAGCTAAACCTATCCTCAAATTCTAAAACCTATAATATAAACCTTAACCTAAACCTTAACCTATAACCATAACTTATAACCTAAACATATAACCTAAACTCGATTCCCTAAACCTTAACTTATAACCTAACCTAAACCTAAACCTATAACATACACTTCTAACCTAAACCTAAACTTATAACCTTAACCTAAACATAAAACCTAAACCTAAGCCTATACTTATAACCTAAACCTATTCTCAAATTCCAAAACCTATAACCTAAACCTAAACCTTAACCTATAACCTAAAGCTATAACCTATAACATAAATCTAAAAGCTAAACCTAAACCTACACTTATAATTTATAACCTAAACCTATAGCCTAAACCTAAAACCCAAACGTAAACCCGATATCGAACCCAAACCCAATTTTTTAAACCTAAACCTTAACGTATTCTCAAATCCCTAAACCTAAACCAACACCTAATCCTAATCTTAACTCCCTAACCTAAACCTAAACCTAAACTTGAAAACCCAAAACAAAACCCGAACCTGAACCCGAACCTGATTTCCTAAACCTAAACTTATAGCCTTAACCTAAACCTAATCTTAAATCCCAAAACTTATAACCTAAGCCTAAACCTATAACATAATCCTTAACCTATAACCTAAACTTATAACCTAAACATAATTCCTTAAACCTTAATCTATAACCTAACCTAATTCTAAACCTATAACCTTGTAACGCCCTGAAATTCGGGGGTCGAGCATTAATCAACTCCCGAGTTCTAAAACATCACTTATGCAATATTTTTTTATGATGGATAGATGTTGTCTATATTAATGTATAAAATATGAAATAGATTAAGCCAAAAAAATAAACATAAGCTAGGGACAGTTAGAATATGCAAGCGGAAGACTGAAGAAATATATATACCAATATAATTCCTCAAGATATGTATGCTCTGCAAGGTCTTAATTACAAGTATTTGTCTCAAATTATAAATATCAAAATGTGATAGATCACTACAAACATAGCCTTGAATATCTGTCGATCAAGACATGGCTCACATGAACCCGCCTGAGAACTGTATGTAGGAGAATGCCTCCTCATCATCCTCATATTCCTGCTCTTGCTCGAGTGTCACATCATCACCTGCAGCTAAGTCAGAGTTTGGTTAGTGTTTAAGCACCGTCCCAGAATATGGGAGTGAGTGATCAACTCAGTGGAACTATACAGTAAAGGTTAACATGTTATTAATTCAATCAAGCAGTAATGATAAAGTAGTACAATCAAACATGTTCTAGATACTCTTGTTACTGCAAGGATGATATGAGGTAATGATGCATGCCCTCGCCTACACTCCCTCTTGCGACAACATCTAACGATCGCGGTATGAATCACTACCACTGTGCTCTACACTAACACTAACGGCGCATGTAGTGTGATGTTATGAGCATGATTACCAAGTTCTTATTAGTCATTTTCATACAGCAGGATTGGGAAGCTAAGGTACCTCCCTTATATCAATACCTAAACAATGATCCATTCTAGGGTCATCGGTCCTAGTAAAATTTATACGATGTTATAGTTTTAGATTGCTGTAAAGAGCTTGTCACCAATCAATACAGGTCTAATTATACCCTAGATACTACAATAAGGCTCGTCGCCTCAATGCAGTTTCAGGGTATGCTCGAGGTCACTACAAAGGACTTGTCATATATTAATGTAGGTCGACAGCACGAATATATCGTCTTATACCACCATATTCATCTCACAAGTCTAGGTTGCTTGCTGGTCACTACGGGGAGGCTCGTCACCCCAGCATAGGCCGACAGCTCGACCATGGTGTCCCATACCACCATGTCCGGCTCATAAGTCTTAGCGGATCGAGGTACCAAGGTTAATAGGGCTTCACTGGTGAGTTTTGTACCTTAAATTCAAACAGTAGCATCCATCGAGTCAATCGGGTTAATTAATGAGTTCCACAAGGACGAGCGCACGTTGAGTTGAATGACATGAAATGCATAAACACTCCGTGTGGCCTAACCACTGTCGAACCTCCCAAGTACGGCTCGGACTCGTCGAACACATCCTGCGTGGCGAAAATAGCCTCAGCCACCAGTTTAAGAATTGTTACCGATTACTTGGATGTGATACAGTCCCAACTACGTACAATTACAATAATGCATATTTAAATCAAATCCTACAATCATACGACATGTTATGGAATATAACTTAAACATGAATATACAGTACATGGAGGAAATCATACACATAATTAACATGAATAATTAGGCTCAACAGTTCATGAAGGAAATCATACATACAAGTAAGGTAGTTGGGATTCATACCCCAATTCCCTTTGAAATCACACTTTACTAATTCCTAACTCATTCTGGCATTTATACAAACACTTAAACTATACTTTTCAACATACATCATGTATGTCAGTCGTATGACGTATTAAGGCAAATTCTTTTGTTAAAGAGTTATCACATACATAACAAACATGTTCCTATGACAATTAATCATGACAATCACAACATCAGATTTCAAATGTATACAAACATTTCAATAAAAATATGAAATAGTCTTTACACAACACAGTTCATATATAAACGTAAAGTAAAACAGATAACGCATTTAGCATGTGTAATGACACCCATGTCAGTAATAAATCATTATCTGACATTGAAAGTCTTGAAAACCATAACCTAAACATATATAGTCCACACCTTAAATTGGTAAATGCATAACAGATATGATTTAGACGATAAGTCTTCGTCAACGGCGGATTTACAACCTAGAACATGAAGTAGGTTAGCTACATCATTACTTAGACTATTGGAAACCTTAGAACAGGTTAGGGTTATGATTTCTTACCTATGTATGGTATTAGAATCGCCGGAATAACGATTCAGATAGGTGGATTAGGCATGTAGAGAGGCAGGGTAGAATCCCTGGGAGAATCTCCAACTTCTCTCTCACTTTCTCTCTCTTTTTCTTCTCGCTTATCTTAGCTAGGGTTTAGAATTCGTATGGAATATGTGAGAGAGGATTTAAGCTCCTTATATAGGTCCAGAACTAACGAAAATAGTCCCAAGGCCATGGTATACTTAGGTTATATTCAAATCGGGCTTGTTCCGATCCAACGGAGCATTTTTGAAGGTCCCTTTGCTGCATGCAGTCGGACTTAAGATCATAAATATTGGATCTTGATCAGGTTAAGTTTTTAGTCTGATCGGGTTTCCAGATCGACCGTGGCGGACCAGTTTCACTTCGACAGTCACCATGGCCACAAGTACATTGGCATATGTGAGCCATCTTCCCTGATCTGAGGGTAAATTTAAGTCAAATTCTAACGGTTAGAATGCTTATAAACGGCCCGCAAGTGACACGACTCAGATTACTTAAATTCATATTTAATTCTAAATATATTCACTTTTCTCACACACTTCACTCCGGACTCAAGAAAATAGTCTCAGGACATCAACTGGACTTGATTTTCGAGGTGATTGTCAAGTCCAACCAGGTGGTCATAATTGTCTAAGTTCGCTGCTATCGGATTTTTGATGTGCAGTCTAGGTCCGATACGGAGTTTCATTGTGCTCCCGAGAGCAACTGGGTTTAGAGATTGATCCTAGATTTTAGGCTAATGTAGCGTTAACAATTCTACAAGTTTTGGATCTTGCAGATCGTATTTAAAGTGATTGGTGCTAATTTCACAGGTAATCCACTTTAGCGCTAGTTAATTCTCATTAAATTTATAAAGGATTTGATCCTAAGTGATTTCTGCTAGAGGTGGTACTTGGATCTTTGTACGGATTTTTCCAAGACGTTACAATCTACCCCCCCCCCCCCCCCTTAAAGAAAATTTCGTCCTCAAAATTTATACCATTTCGTACTCCTCGAGGATCTGAGGGTAGTTCTTTCTGACCTCAGCTTTAGTCTCCCAAGTAGCCTCTTCTTCACTGTGATGTGTCCATAGTACCTTCACAAGTGAGATGACCTTGCTACGTGGTACCTGCTCCTCCTATCCAGGATACGTGTCAGTTGTAGTATATAGGTGACATCCTCACTCAACTAAGGATCAGGAGCGTACTTCTTCAACATGGACACTTGGAATACGTTATGCACCCCTACGAGTGGTGTGGGAAAAGTAAGACGATATGCTACTGCCCCCACTCTATCAAGTATCTAAAATGGGCCAATGAATCTCGACGTGAGCTTCCTTTTCTTACCAAACCGAAGGACTCCCTTCATGGGGGAAACCTTAAGGAATACATGGTCCTCAACTTCAAACTCAAGCGGTCGCCGTTTCGTATCAGCGTAGCTCTTCTGCCTACTTTGTGCTAATAGCAGTCGATGCCTAATAATGTTGATCTTCTCTGAGGTCGCCTGAACTAACTTTGGGCCAATCAGAGTCTTCTCGTCCACTTCTGCCCAGCAATGTGGTGCTTTACACAGGCGACCATACAGTGCCTCATAGGGAGCCATGCCAATACTCACCTGGAAGTTGTTGTTATACGCTAACTCTGCATAAGGAAGACAGTCATCTCAACTGTCTTTAAAATCCAACACACAAGCTCGCAACATATCTTCTAGCACCTGATTCACATATTCCGTCTACCCATCTTTCTGCAGATGGAACGCGGTACTGAACTTCAACTTCACACCCATCACTTCCTCGATACGAGTCCAAAAGATAGATGTGAATCACGTGTCTCTGTCAGACACAATCTCCAAGGGAACTCCATGCAGACGTACAATCTCCTTGATGTACAATTTGGCCAACTCGTCTACAAAGTTCGTAACTCTAATCAGTAGGAAATGAGCTGATTTCATCAATCAGTCGACGATCACCCAAATGGAGTCATGTCCCTTCCTCATCTTCGATAGCCCTGAAATAAAATCCATAGAGATAAAATCCCACTTCCATTCGACTATGGGCATGGGTTAAAGCAATTTAGCAGGTCGACGATGCTCTTCCTTGACCTGCTGGCATGTGAGACAACGAGACACAAACTCTACAATGTGAACCTTTATATTGTCCCACCAGTACGATCTCTTCATGTTTTGATACATTTTCGTGCTACCTATATGCATCGCAAGCCTCGTACTGTGGGTTGCCTCGAGAACTTCTCGTCTCAAGTCAGGAACGTTTGAGACGCATAGGCGGCCACGATAACTTAAACCCCCATCGATACCAACACTTCACTTAGAGTCCTCATCTATACTAACCCTCTCTCTCATCTTCACCAATAGCTCATCGTCTGCCTGAGCCGCGATAATCCTGTCGTCAATGAGGGGTTGTACTCGAATATGTGTGATAACCTCGTACGGCTCCTCCACCATAAGTTTCTGCTCAAAGTCTTGCACAAAATACACCATGTCCCATTCAGCTATCATAAGTAGAGCCGCACACTCTATGGTCTTCTTGCGGCTCAATGCGTTCGCCAAAAGGTTGGCCTTGCCCGGATGGTACGAGACCTCGAACTTAAAGTCCTTGAAGGTTTTCATCCATCGGTGCTACCTCATATTCAAGTCTCGTTGAGAGAATATATATTTAAGGCTCTTGTGGTCATAAAAGAGCTCGACCTCCTCTCCATAGAGGTAATGTCTCCAAAGCTTCAGTGTGAAAATGACGGCTGCTAACTCCAAGTCGTGTGTAGGGTAATTCTCCTCGTGTTTCCTTAACTGTCTCGAGGCATATACAATCACCCTATCCTTCTACATAAGGTCACAACCCAAACCAATGCGAGAGGCATTAGTATATATCTTATACTTAACCCCTTGCTCTGACAATACTAGTACAGGGGCAGACGTCAACTTATCCTTCAGCTCCTGAAAAGCTGCTTCAGCATTCTCATTCCAGGCAAACTTCAAATCTTTTTGTGTCAACTGAGATAATGGTCTAGTAATCTTAGAAAAGTACAGAATGAATCGTCGATAGTACCCTGTCAGACCAAGAAAACTCTTCACCTCAGTAACTGAACCGAGCTGCTTCCAATCCTAAACAGCAGCTACCTTAGTGAGGCCGACTATTATACCTTCCTTAGACACCACATGTCCCAGGAACTTGACTTCTTCTTTCCAAAAGTCGCATTTCTTGTACTGCCCAAAAAGCTGATTCTTCCTGAGAGTATCCAAGACCGCTCTTAGGTGCTCCTCGTGCTCTTCCCGACTCATGGAGTATATCAAAATGTCATCTATAAATACGATGACAAATCAGTACAGAAACGGCTGAAATACCCTATTCATCATATCCATGAACACGATCGGGGCATTTGTGAGTCCAAATGACATCACAAGGAACTCGTAATGACCAAAACTGGTCCTAAATGCGGTCTTCTATAAGTCTTCATCCCTGATGCACAACTGATGATACCTCGACTGTAAATCTATCTTTAAAAAATACCGTGCCCCCTTCAACTGATCAAATAGATCATCAATCCTGGGTAAAGGATACTTGTTCTTGATTGTCACCTGGTTCAACCTACGATAATCAATACATAATCGCAGGGAACCGTCCTTCTTCTTCATAAACAATAAGGCGCTCCCCAAGGTGACACACTCGGTCGAATGAAGCCTGCCTCTAACAATACATCAATATGTCTCCTCAGTTCCTCCATCTCACATGGAGGCATCGATACATCGACAAGGAAGTAGGTGTCGCACCGGGCACAAGATTGATAGTAAAGTCAATCTCGCACCTAGGAGGAAGTCCCCAGATCTTCTCAAATACGTCTGTGAAGTCCTGAACCACAGGCATATCTCCCAACATCGAATCATTAAAACTCTCTAATAAAGAAGCATAGCTACTAACTCGATAAGACCAACTGACCTGAACTGGAAATGTAAAGACCGTGCCCTCAGGTCCGTAGGCTGTCACGACTTCGGCCTCGCAATTAATCTTTGCTCGCATCTTGGTGAGCCAATCCATCCCGAGAATAAGATCGTAGTAACACAGTGGAGCGACAATTAGGTCAACAACCACTATCCTGTTACCCAAATCTACTAAGCAAGACTCACAGGTCCATGTAATGTCTGAAAAGGTCCCTGTAGCTGTCGTGAGTCTCACTCCCTTCGTAAGAGCAGTATCCAATCCTAGTCGCTTGACCGCAGCATAAGAGATGAATGAAATAGTGGACCCAGTGTCCACCAATAAAAAGACAGGTGTACCTTGGATATGAGCTGGAACCTCAAAAGATCTCGGTGCTGAATCTACCTCGGGCGCCTCAGCTATAAGCGTATGAACCCGAGCCTTCTGTGGACGGTTCGGTCGAGGTACCATGGGCCGTTGTGGTGGCCTAAAGTGAGGAGCAGATGGCCTGAAAGATGGGTGGGCTGGTGCTGATCGAAGGGGTGGTACTGATATGGCCTGAGGAAACTGGTGGTTGTCCTCTAGGGCGGTGAGAATCCACTGTCCCTCATCCTAGTAAAACAAGTCATCTCAGTGTGGCCTGGCTTCTTGCAGTAGTTGCACTACACATCTGGTCACCTCACAGGGTAGCAGAATCTACTCGTGGCCTCTTGCCAAGAAATGGTCTACTCAGAAGATCAGGTCGCAGCCTAGGAACTATAGGTGCTCGCATACGGGACAACCTGTCCCCACCTTGCTCAGCTCGCAAGGACATGCCCACCAACTCCACATAGGAAGAGATGCTCGCACAACACATCTTTGATCGAATCTCAAGCCACAGACCCTCTGAAAAATGCCACATCTGCATCAGCTGATCACCCAAAAGTAAAGGAGCATACCTGCCCAGCTCCCGTAAACCAGTTCTCATACTCCGTCACCGACATCCCTCCCTGATAGAGGAGAAGGAACTCACTCTCCTTCTCGTGTCGGTAGGTGACCGGGAAATACTTCTCATGGAAGCGGGCCTCAAATGCCTCCTATGTCCACTCAAATCCCTCCGCAATAGTACGGAGAACACTATCCCACCATAAACTGGCCTCCTTCTCAAACATGAAGGTGGCAAGCTCGACCTGCTCCACCTTAGAACAGTGAAGCAGCCTTAACATCTTAGAGATGCAGTCAATCTAGTACTTGGCCTCCTCGGGTCTGTGAGTACCCGTGAAAGTGGGAGGCCGCAAGTGCTGGAATCACTCAAATGTGCCGCTAACACTAGCGTTCCCAACAGGGTGCATAGGTGAAGCAGGTAGAGTCGCCCCCATCGTCTAAGAAAAGATGTCTGCCATGGAGGTCAAGAACTGTTGCTGCTGTATCTGGTGCTGCTGTTACTGCTGCTGTATCTGTATCTATTGCTGCTGCATCAACAACATCATCTGCTCTAGCCTATCAGGAGGCGAAGTGGACTGTGATGCATGAGGCGTCGACGTAGACTCACGGTTCTGCTCAAGAACGGAAGGTGTGATAGGTGGTACCACAGATGGTGTCACAAGAGTCGACCCAATAGTAGGGCCAGAAGCCTGCTGAAAATCCGGCATAGAATCAGGATGAGACAGGCCCGAACGGGGGTTCGTGTAGCTATCGTTCAGGGGAAGGGCCCCGTCAAGCGACTCACCCAAAGAAAGACAGGACGAAGTCCTCGAGCCCTTAGGTGGCATACCTATATACAACAGAGGGTGAAACCAGTGAGATTAAACATACACACAGTCCATCCACACAAAATTCACATCTCAACTTAAAGAAACAACATGCATTTCATTTAATAAAATTGTCATAATACATGAAGTGCAACATTATATGGATCACGACAGAGAATGCATGTGAGTTATTACAACCAAACTTCAAACACTAAAACAACTACCAAACTACTATGCCTATAAAGGCTATACATAAGAACAAGCAACAAAACAAATAAACAACGACTACATATATGACTATTCGACATAATCTGGCGAAGGAGGAGGGTCACCCTTATCCTGTAGACAGCACAGGATAGACTTCAAAGTGCAAGTTACTTTCTTAAATTTGTGCTTCACGAGGCCTCGCAGATCGATAATATCCTGTCGTAGGGTGGCCTGACCCTCCTCAAGTCTAGCTAAACGGGCTTCCCTATTGGCCCTATCAGGATCATGCTCCTGAGTTGCAGGAGAAGGGCTCTCATCCGTATCCTAGGCCTCCTCTTCTTCCTCATCCTGCCCTTCTTCTTCTTCTATTTCAGCTCCACCTTCTTCATCACTCTCTCACTCTTTGCTTTTTGTCTCATCCTTACTCTCCTCGAGTAGGGCTTGTCATTACCGAGGCCTAATATCCATCTGATTGAGAGTAGTCTCGGTGATGTAATGGATCGGCGCCGACAATTTCGCCCCAAGTCTGTAGTTAAACTCAAGTGCAATCCTGCATATGAGTCGGCCGAATGGGAGGGATTCAGTCCTTCTCTTTGAACGTGCGATAAGGACTCTGTCGCAAGACATATGTAGGCACACATAACTTCTCTCCCTGTCCCACCTGGTATAGAAAATCCACCATCAGGCGCGTGCATTCACTGCGGTTGCTCTACCTGGGGTAGACATTGAACGTGCAGATGTGGTGAAGTAGGCAAAAGTCATCCGTCATGTTGGTCGCTAAAAGGCTTTGTTAGGCTGCCATTCAACCAGACAACCACAAAGGAACCGTGTGCGGTGATCCCTTTCACGTGCACTACTCAGATTCTTCTCACTTGCATGAACCTCGCTAAGTGGCACATTCAGAAGCTGAGATATGAAAGCAACGTTGATTGTGGCCTCCCGATCTCTTCCAAATGGAATCTTAAACTGTAAGGGCTCCAATGTCGGCTCTTAAATGTAGGCATAAAAATCTCAGACTTTACCCACATTTTCACGATGCTCACCCTCAAATAGCGGACCCCACTTAGCTTCTACCAGGCGCTCGAACAATAAAAATTCTTCAAATAGCCACGCATCTACGTGAGCTTCAAAAAGGACCCTACGACCCTCATAGACTCCATGAGACAACTCCGCCAACAAAGCCCTTCCTATGGGAGCATGGGGATCTAGATCCCACTTCGTCTGTAACTCTCGAGTGGCACTTGAACTCGCGGCGTCACCTCTCGGCCTCCTTGAACGGGTTGGGCGACTAGGCCCGACTTCATCTACGGAAGCTCTCTTCTTCCCCATGAAAGAGACAATGGTGAAAATGGAAAATATGGCCGTAACAAGCTCGAATAGGGCCATGAAAAATGAAAGAAATAAAAGGAATGGGATAAGATAGAGGGTTCCCATGAATTTTAGACTCAAAGTAGGGATTTGAATGCTCAAATGGAAAGAAAAGAAAGGGAAATCAGTAATAGAGGTGGGTTTTAAAATGGGTAGAGAGAGAGTGCACGAAAATGGAAGAAGAAAGGGTTTGGAGAGGGATTTTTATGGAGTTTTGAGAAATATTTTTAGAAAAGAAAAGCTTGGAGTGGTAGTATGTGAAGGGAAGACAATTTGGGAGGATTTTTATTTGACCAACCATGAAATAGTGGGCCACACTAAGGCATTTTGGATACATAATCCATATATGTTTTATACATAAATTTGCTCTGTTCTAAGACTAGTCCTGGACCTTGTTCGACTAGTCCTAACACTAGTTCGACCAGTTCAAGAAATTCCACGACCAGTCCTAAGTTGTTGGGGATTTTTAGAATTTTTTGGTTACTCTACGACCAGTCTTGGTGACTGTTCGACCAGTCGTAGGAACAGTATTGACTGGTTCTTCGACCAGTCGTAGACCTTCGACTTAAAGTTCAGCAATAAAATTCATAGGTCTACGACTAGTCGTGTGGAACCTACAACCAGTCGAAGGTGACCTACGACCAGTCATACGGTACCCACGACCAGTCATAAAACCGTCTTATCTTATCCCACTTGAAATTTTAAATTTCTGTTGGTTCTAAGACCAAACATAGGGGTCTTAAGACCAGTCGAAGACATGATTTACTTGCCTATAAATTGAACATGAATTTCAGAGGTTTTATAAGTAATTCAAGTATATTTAAAGCTCCACTCTGAGATAAGTTAGTGTTCATTTTAAGTTACATTGTGCATAATTTTTATTCTATTTTTATTAGCTTTCATTATATGATTTTGTTCCCAAATTCTAATCTAATTTGAAAAGAGGAATTGTTGTATTCCTTCTTGAAATTAAAATCAAATAGAGCTATTGAAAGGGCCTAGTTATATGCCCTAGAGGGGGGGGGGGGGGGGGGGGGGGGGGGGGGTGAATAGGGCAGTGCCAAATAAAACTAAAAATAGTGGAATAATAAAAGTAATAAAGCACAATGCAGAATTGAAAGTAATCTTAATAGCCTAAAATAAAGAGAATGATACTTTATCAGTTCTAAAGACAACCTTACACCAAAAATCAAAGGTTTAAGGTAGGACAACCTTATTTCTAGAACGTCCTTTGTATCACAAATCAATGAGGAATAAAAAGCAAGAAAATCAAAATAACTTGTAGAAATAAATCCTAAGTTATTACAACATTCCCACACTTGCTTGGAATAAAAAGATTACAACATTCATCCACGAATATAATCCACAAAACTGAATGAATAAAGGAATGAAAGAATAAAGCACATCCACAACGCAACGATATATAGTGGTTCGCCTGTGTGTACACCAACTGTTATCCAACAGCCACACAGAATGCTACTCCACTCCTAATATCCTCACACAGGGGATATTAGCATGCACTATCAAAATAGGTTTCACAGGTTCACCTAAAACCTTCACAATTGTGTCTTTGATCTCGGGCTTACACAATCTAAAAACCCTCACAATCTGAGTTTTCTGGCTCTCCTCAGATAACCAATACAATGAGATTTTTCTGGCAAATCTTAAACAAAACCAAAGAAAGTAAATTACACAAATGTAAAATACCTGAATCTCCTTTTGAAGTAGCCCGGGAGAACCAATCGAAGTAGAAGTTCGATTCAACGTTTAAAGTCCAATAATCACTTTAAGAATGGTTCTAAGTCTAATTGATTTTAAATCAAAAGGGCTAGTTCTATTTGATTTTGAATCCAAGAAGAAGGAATATCAGAAATTCCCCTTTTCAAATAAGATTGGAATATAGATCAAAATCAAATAATAAACAGGCTAGCAAAAGGAATATTAAATGAGCACAAAGTAGCTTAAAACAAACACAAACTTATCTCAGTGTATAGCCTAAAGAATGCTTGAATAGAGTTGAATTGAATTATTAAAACTCTGAAGTTCGTCCTCTATTTATAGCCTAAAAAATCATGTCTATGACTAGTCTTAAGATCCTATGACTGGTTGTAGATTCAAATATTTTTAAAGATTTTCACAGGATAAGGATTTGCTGTTCCACGATCGGTCCTGGGTAGCCTACACCGATCGTGGGCCACCTACGACTGGTCGTGGGTCACCTACGACCGGTCGTAGGACCCCCAATTTAGTTGCTGGAGTTTGAGTCGTAGGGCTAAGACTGGTCGAAGGACGAGTCGTACAGCTCACAGGACTGGTCGTAGGATGTCCAGGACTGGTCGTAGGACAACCAGAAAGATTCAAAAACCTTCAACAACCTAGGACTGGTCCTGAAAAATTTAAGACTGGTTGTAGCAGAGCTAAGACTGGTCTTAAAGTCCCTACGACTGGTCTTAGAACAGCCCGATCAAGCATATTAAAATATATGAATTATGTATCCAAAATGACCTATAGTAAAGCCCATCCTAAGGTCAATCTAAGGTCAAACAAACCCTAAAAGTGAGATGGACATTGAAAGTCTGTACACTCAGATGACCCTTAAGAGAAGCTTGAGAATATACAAATCTTGTAGTAGGCCTTCTTGAGCTTGATCCTATCTTGAGTTGACAAAGTCTTCTTCTATACTTGAACTTGATTGTATCTTGAACATGCATACTTGAAGACTTCTAATCTTGAATTCTTCATCCATGACTTGAAACTTTCTTCATTTAAGTTCTTGTCTTGAAATGCGATGTCTTGAAGTAAACAATAGTCTCAAACATGAAACACAAGATATATAAGACATAGATATAGGTTTTGGCACCACAAAATTTGACAACTAAAGGGATATGAAACCATAGCACTTACAGCTATGCCTAATTTGATTTAATTTAAAATCAATTAGAACTAGAACCAATGTAATGTGAGTTTGGACATGGTACTTAGACATTTAATCATCTACTCTGACTTGGTTCTTCTGGGCTACTACAATGAAGGAGATATTCAGGTATTTTACATTTAATTATAAATTCCTTGTTGTTTTTTATTTTGTTTGGGATTTGTCAGAAAAATCTCATTGTATTGGTTATCTGAGGAGAGCCAGAAAAACTCAGAAGTGGAGTTTTTTAATTATGTAAGCCCACATTGAAAGACACAATTGTAAGGTTTTGGGTGAACCTGTAAAAACCTAACTTGATAGTGAATGCTAATATCCCCTGTGTGAGGATATTAGGAGTGGAGTAACATTCTGTGTGGCTGTTATTAAACAGTTAGTGAACACACAGGTGAACCATTATAATCCCTTGTGTCTCGTGGTTGAATGGTTTATATTTCATATCTTTTATTATTCATTTGTGGGATGTATATGTGGATGTGAATGCTGTAATCATTTATTTCAAGCATTGTGGGAATGTTGTAATAATTTAGCAATTATTTCTTTCGATTCTTTTTTCAGCATTCTTAATTGTTCTAGTAAGGTTGCCCTACCATTTCTATGGTGCATAGTTTTCCTTAGAACAGTATATAATTGATTGCAGCTTATTCTTCAATACAGTTTGCATTTTATTTTCCTTTCCTCTTCGATTTGAGATTTGATACAAAGACCTTTCTAGAAATAAGGTTATCCTACCATAAACTCTGGTTTTTGGTGTAAGGTTGTCCTTAGAATAACATTTGTATCAACCTCTCAAGATCTGAATTTTAAGGTTGCTTTACATTATTTACATTCCTGCATTGGGATTGGTTTACTTTAATTGTTGGCTATCGTATTTGTTTAATTTTCGCTGTTACAAATTTTATTTGGCATTGTCCTATTCACCCCCGCTCTAGGACATATAGCTAGGCCTTTTCAAGTGGTATCAGAGCCTAATAGCTCTTTTTTTTCTTAATTCTTGGATTTATTTCCTGAGCTAACGATTTAAGCTATTTAAGATGTCAAATTTTGATAGCTTATTAGTCACTAGGCCACCACCCTTCGATGGCTCCAACTATGCTTATTGGAAAGCCATGATGAGAATATTCTAAAAATCCATGGATGAAAGTGTGTGGATGGCCACTGTGAATGGTTGGAACCCTCCTACCACTAAAGTAACTGGAGTTGATGGTTCAAAATCTATGAGAATAACACCCTATTTCTCGTGGACCACACTACAGAAAAGTGAGACTAGTGCAAATGCTAAAGCACTAAATGCAATCACTTGCGCACTATCATCGGATGAATTCAAAAGAATTATATCCTATGATTCTACAAAGCAAGCTTGAGATATATTAGAAATGACACACAAGGGTACCTCAATTGTCAAGAAATCAAAATTCCAACTCCTTACAACCAAATATGAAGAAATTCATATGGAAGAAAATGAAACATTTATGGACTTTTATACACGATTAAATGACATTGTAAACTCTATGTGGGGTCTTGGTGATAGAATCCCAAAAAGTAAAGTGGCCTGGATCCATCACACGTGCTGCGAATCACCTTAGCACCCATCTTCTACGTAACATCTGTTTATTTGTGGTCTAAACACCTTGGTCTTATTGGATGTCTTTCACTTAGCAATACGAGATTTCTTGTGCATCAACTAAAGCTTTGTGTTTTCCTGAATTGTGCATGGTAAAATGGGATTTCACTAACTTGTTAGCATGCCTGACTTGAGCTGACAAAACAAGTTTTTTCTAATTCAAAAGCAGAGTCGGTCTCGGTGCAGGATGATTCAACACAGAAAGTGAAACCTACACCCAATATCCCACCTCCAAAGGTTGATTATGCCACTGATCTTTTCAATATGCTTTCTATGGATGGCCCAAGTCATTTTTTTCTGATGAATAAAAATTCATCTTTGTCAGTAAGCCAGTGTTTGGATGTACATGCCAATTGGCAGCACAAATTGAAACCCGATCGGTGTGTTTGGATGTACACGCCAATCGATAGCACAGAAATTGAAACCCAAAATGGGTGGATTGTCAGTTACCATTTTTTTTCCATCTTGGAGATTTCATTCATCTCAATGCATGTTATCTTTTTATTTCCATAGGACATGTTTCCGAGGGGACAAAACCCAAAGGCAGGGGAGCTTTGAAGAAGGCTCCTGCTAGAAAGGTGTGCTTGTAAATCCTGAACTTCTTATTTCCCAAGTATTTCCCTGTTTCTGTGGACTCCTCATTACCTTTTTGGATTCGGTCTTTCAGAAAAAAATGCCAACTGTCGTTGATAGTGAAGAGGAAGATGATGGGGTGCTCGAGCTGAAAGAACAAATGATCAGGGCCGAAGTTGGAAATGAATGATTGTGTTTAATTGAATGAATGAATGATTATTTTTGATTGAATGAATAAATGATTGTGTTTGATTGAAGGAATGAATGATTTAGCCATGAAGTATTTATCTATATCAACTTATATGAGTTATCAGGGTGTACGACAATGGTAAGAGCTGCCATTACTATTTAAATTTTTTTATTAACAATAGGCATTAGCTACAGCTATTAACCATAGCCCTTTGTTGAAAACTGTAGCTCTTGCTAATTTTAGCCTTTTTTGCTACGGTTTGCTTCTACTTTTCACGACAAATACAATCCGTAGTTGTTTATAAATTTCAAACTACGGACAATATTGCTACAGATTTAATCCATACCTATAGTTTTAATAGCTACGGCCATTGCCCGTAGCCTCATATCTGAAAACCGTAGCTATTGTTAAATTAAGCCTATTGCTATGGTTCTTACTCAACTTTTAGCTACAGATATAATCCGTAGCTATAAGTACTTCAGGCTACAGCAATTATGGCTGCAGTCGTAATCCGTATCCATTACTTCTATGGCTACGACTTAAGACCGTAGCCATAGCTCTTTGACCTATGGCTACGACATCAATGGCTACGGTCGTGCTACGGATAAAAACCGTAGCCATAGGCTTTTTTTCGTAGTGTAGGTTTAGGTTTAGGTTATAAGTGTAGGTTATAGGTGAAAAGGCCTAGCTATATGTCCTAGAGGGGGGGGGGGGCGGGGTTGGTGAATAGGACAATGCCAAATAAAATTTGTAATAATGGAAATTAAACAAATGCGATAGCTAACAATTAAAGTAAACCAATCCCAATGTAGGAATGTAAAGAATGCAAAGCAACCTCAAAATTCAGATCTTGAGAGGTTGATACAAATGTTATTCTAAGGACAATCTTATACCAAAAACTAGAGTTTATGGTAGGACAACCTTATTTCTAGAAAGGTCTTTGTATCAAATCTCAAATCAAAGAGGAAAAGAAAATAAAATGGAAACTGTATTAAAGAATAAGTCGTAATTAATTATATACCGTTCTAAGGACAACCATGCACCATAGAAATGGTAGGGCAACCTTACTAGAACAATTAAGAATGCTGAAAAAGGAATCGAAAGAAATAATTGCTAAATTATTACAACATTCCCACAGTGCTTGAAATAAATGATTACAACATTCACATCCACATATACATCCCACAAATAAATAATAAAAGATATGAAATATAAACTATTCAACCACGAGACACAAGGGATTATAGTGGTTCGCCTGTGTGTTCACCAACTGTTTAATAACAGCCACACAGAATGCTACTCCACTCCTAATATCCTCACATAGGGGATATTAGCATTCACTATCAAGTTAGGTTTTTACAGGTTCACCCAAAACCTTACAATTGTGTCTTTCAATGTGGGCTTACACAATTAAAAAACTCCACTTCTGAGTTTCCTGGTTCTCCTCAGATAACCAATACAATGAGATTTTTCTGGTAAATCCCAAATAAAATAAAAAACAACAAGAAATTTACAATTAAATATAAAATACCTGAATATCTCCTTCATTGTAGCAGTCCAGAAGAACCAAGTCAGAGTAGATGATTGAATGTCCAAGTTTAATGTCTAAACTCACATTATAATGGTTTTAGTTCTAATTGATTTTAAATTAAATCAAATTGGGCATAGCTTTATTTGATTTTAATTCCAAGAAGAAGAAATACAACAATTCCTCTTTTCAAATTAGATTGGAATTCAGGAACAAAATCAAATAATGAAAGCTAACAAAAGAGAATAGAAATTATGCACAATGTAGCTTAAAATGAATACTAACTTATCTCAGAGTGGAGCTTTAAAAATACTTGAATTACTTATAAAACCTCTGAAATTCGTGTTCAATTTATAGGTGAGCAAATCACGTCTTCGACTGGTCTTAAGACCCCTATGACTGGTCTTAGAACCAATAAAAATTTAAAATTTCGAGCGGGATAAGATAAGACGACCGATCATGGGAACCCTATGACGGGTCGTAGGTCACCTTCGACCGGTCGTAGGTTCCACATGACTGGTCGTAGACCTATGAATTTCATTGCTGGACTTTGAGTCGAAGGTTTACGACTGGTCAAAGAACCAGTCGACACTGTTCCTACGACTGGTCGAACAGTCACCAGGACTGGTTGTAGAGTAACCAAAAAATTCTGAAAATCCTCAATCTTTGCAGGTTCTGATGAACCTAACAAATGAGAATCCTTATGGTTGTCAGCAAATTGCTGATTGCGGAGGACTGGACACAATGGCTGCCTTGATCATTGGTCACTTCCCATTGTTTGGGGCATGCCTATCTACAAATAGAATGCATATTTAGTGTGGAGTCTGCACTTTCTATTTTAATAGTTACATGTATATTAGCACCACAGCCTGCAGAAACCATATCTACACCATAGTGTGGTTTACTACTCTATTAGTAGGTTTAGTATAAAAGGAAAAAAAAAAAGGCCAAATGCAAATTAATATGTGTTTGTATTTTTTATTTTATTTTTTTACCTAAATTTTGATCTAACTTATTTTCTTGTTTAGTCCTTGCACATCTGCATGCATACACATATATGCTTATATTGCATTGATCGGTGATCATGATCTCAGGCACTTGAAAAAAATGATTTGCAGTTTAAGTGAAAATCAAGAGAGATTTATTTGAATAGCTAGCCATGTTTTCTGCACTCAACTAGAATTTTCGTGGTAAACGATGATTCAAAGGGAGACTATATGAATCAGATTCTTCATCCTAATCTTATCTGATCTATATGAATAAGAGGAATTCCTACTACCAAGTTGGATTATGATATGTGGTTGGACTTGGAATGATGTAGATGAGATTTAGTGATGGATCTGCTCCTAAGATTTACATGGGCTGCAACATAGGGAATGGTGTAAAATCATGCTCTAAATACTTTAAAATTCACATGATTTGGCAACATGCACTTATAAAATTCGTTGTTTATAGCATTTACAAATGGAGAGAGAAAGAGAGAGAGAGAGAGAGAGAGAGAGAGAGAGAGAGAGAGAGAGAGAGATGACTCTCACGGGAGTTCAAAACTAGCATTTGCATGATCATGAATGTGATATTTACACCAGCCACAGCAAATGGATACTCCTAAGTAGCTCGCTTTCCACCTTGCTTGTTCAATAGCCTTTGAAAAGATATCTAAGACAGTACAAAAGAAACAAGCATTTGTTCAGAAAGATAACTAAGACAATACAAAAGAAACAAGAATTTGTTCAGACAGAAAGATAAATATTTTTTAAACTTAACAGCATTTTTTAAGATTAGCAATGGAATGATTAAAATGTAGAAATGATAGAATGCAGATTTGGTGTGGAGTCTGCACTTTCTATTTTAACAGTTACATGTATATCAGCACCACAGCCCGCAGAAACCATATCTGCACCATAGCTACATGTATATTTCTTATTTTCATCTCTCAAAATTCTAAAATTCTCCATACACTAAAATAAAATCCTCAAACATTCCATGAAAATTGAAGATAGAAAGGAAAAATGAAAACACTAAACCTTAAGCGCCAACTCCTTGAGATCACAGGACGTTTCCTGGTTAACCATGATTTCCCTCATTTTTCTCCTTAGATTTCCACCATTGGAAACTCATTTTCTATCTATTAAATAGTATCATTTTCATTACGACCAAGCGTGTCAACACATTTAATAAGTTGTCCTTCATATTCCAATAATTCGTAAATAATATGAAATTACTGTGCTCCATACTCAAAAAATGCTCCAGCTCCCTTAGATCACTATAAGTTAATGTGCTCCTAGTATAACCAAAGAAAAATATCCAAATACAACTTCACCTTGAACTGCAGGGTACTGTTGATAGCATCACTTATCGGCTTCCAGTTTGGACCCATATCATGCATGAGGACAACAAGTGCCTAAAATAAGAAATTTTAGTTAGGGAGTTCTCCATTGTCCGTGCAATTAGATTTCATGTTTGTTCTATTTACATGGGTTTCAATTTCTCAAAATCATTAAAATGACCAAACAGAATTTTCAAAAACAGAGTAGGGAAAATTGAAAAAATAGAATTTTCATGTTTGTTACCACTATGGCATAGTTGAAAATTGTGTAGGGAAATGGTGACACTCGGAAGAGTGCCACCACTTGAAACTGATGGAACCAGCTTCCTTCTCCAGCCAACCTAATTACATTCGCTTTCGGGGCCAATAACTAGCATTCATGTGAAGGGGTTAGGTGCAAGTGCGAGGTACTAATGGGAATATAGTTGGAAAGTTACTAGAAAGACACTTTCAAACTGAACCATATCCTCCACATCAGATTCCTCAAACCGAAGCAGTGTTTCAATTTGTGGACACATTGTTCCATGAATCAAACTGTCTCAAGCTCCGCATGTGTCTGACAAATCATGATATTAGACAAAGAACCTTCAGTGAGCTTCAAAAGTTGGGCCTCAACCTAGTGCAGTGTACCATCAACCTAGTACAACAGTCTAGTCATATAGAAGTGGCAATAATCCAGGAAGAAGTCATGAGCTATTGTACTCAAAGCTAAGACAGCAACGCATCTAAAAGAACCACTAATATATCAATATTGTAACAAAAGTAAGACTTGTTCAAGTGCAACAGAGAGAGAGAGAGAGAGAGAGAGAGAGAGAGAGAGAGTATTTTTAAATGAAAAATGCTATGTAATTCAATTACATTTGTACAATTTAACTCTGATAATTAATCATCGAAGATTTTCACATCCTCGTGTTATCCATCATCATCTTAGCCTTTCTCCCAACAATTTGCAGTTGGCTTTTTATATGGATGGAAATATAATATCTGATTTCAAAAAATAAAAGTCTGTATATCCACCCCTCCAACACCCAACTAAAAGGACAATGCCACACCTATCATATAGAGCAACTAAATACAAGAGCCTTTCTCCCAGCATTTGGGACCATTTATGCAAATCCTGTTTCTCAGAAAACAAGAGACATCCTGCTATTAAAGAACAAAAAATGAACCACATCTGATTGAAATGCGTTCTCCTATCTCTGATAAAATCCAATTAATAGAAGAAGATGTAACTGTGTAGCCAAACCAGCAGATAAGACAAACATACCACCCCAGGCTGGAAAAGCATGAGCCTGTAAAAAGTAAAATGACAAATACACCTGCCTATACCTATTTTCCATGCAAAGTAGCTAATTGCTCTAGTACCTTATCACAGCATCTTCCACTAATTATTGCCATTGGGAAATAGTTTGTAACATCCCGCATGACTTCACGCATCTGTTAACAAGTTGCAACTAATTATGATGTGAAGAAAGCCTTTTAGCCAAACTTCAGCATAGAAAACTACCAAATGCAAGCTTTCTGAAAATGGCAGTCACAAATGTGTTAAAAGAAGAACAATAGAAAATTGCAGTTTGAGCAATATCCAAGTGTAGAATTCTTGTTGCACTATGAAGTGCACCATATTTAGAATGCCAAATTGCACATGAAAATTTGCAGCCAAGTTCCCAAGGGGACACATGGCAGACAAGCACATGATTTGGACTGCCCATGATGTGCACTCCACTATTTGTGTACAATAGCATTCCTCTATAATAAGATGTTTGCAAAGAGACCCGACTGCAATTTCAACAATTTATTCTAACAAGCTGAAGGCATGGTGATTGTGTCAAAGCACAAAAAGGAAAAGTACATACAGTTAAAGGATTAGGGTCCAAAATCCTTTTAATTAGGCTTTTTGCATTGGTAGAGAACCATGAGGGACAAGTGAAATCTGCCTTAATGATCTGCAACAAATGCAGTTATGTCAGCCACACATATACATGTATGTATTTGTGAGTGTACATAAGGCTCATAGATCCAAACTCACCTTTTTATATAATGCCATAAGTTTCGTTTCTTCAAAAGGCAAGTAACCTTCCATAAGACAAAAAGGATTACCCTGCATGACCAGAGATCTGACTTAGCCCCATCATAACATTTGTTGTTAATCACTTGAATAATCATTGCCCTGTTTCCAATGAATCATATCAGTAAACAAGAAGAAGAAACAATATGTGATCACTACAAAACATGAGTATGATCCTACCAGTAAGCAGCACCTGCAACTGCAAAAACATGTGGACTTAGCTCACCAAATCTTGCACCTTTGCATTGCTCCATCATGTGAGCATCATATAGATGAGGTAATCTTTGAAATGGGGCCTATGTTCAATAATCCAGACCAATGGATATCCCAATTAATAGAGATAAGAAGCATTTGCCTACAACTGAAAACATCCAAATTTAAGGGCTGAAATGTTGGAAGGGCTGAAATGCAATGTTGTTTAACCCATCTGAAATCTAAAACCAATGGGTCAAAATTGAAAACCATATCAGGTAGGAGAGCTAAAATGGTTGGTTGTGATTTTGAAAGTCTAGATCATATTATGTGGAAGTAGGACTGTTAAAGGGCTGCATGAGGCAAAGTAAAATCAAAACTTTGAATAGCTCCAGCCTGAATAGTTCAAAATCAAGGCAGAAGCTGACCCCAGGCCTGGCCCATTGAAATCCATATGGAATTAGTTTTCCGACTTCAAATTCAGATTCAGACTTCGAATTTCAGATTTAACAAACATGCCATTAGTCTTCCATGCTTCTAGAGTCACGCAAATCCAATTCATGGAACAAGAGTACTCAAGGGATGACAATTTTACCTTGTTAATTTGGTATCTTTGATAGGAATTTCAACAGAATAAGGTTTGGTACTTCTTTTGGATGATTTCAAATAAGTTTTTAAAAGATGGTCCTATTTATCAATTGGGTGATTTTAAGATTTCAACAGCTATACTAACATTTTCAAGATTTTAACTTCCGTAAAACCAACATGCATATAAATAAATAAATAAGGCTCCCTCGAAACATAGTTGACTAGGTATAATTTTACTACCTTCTATATACAACTTTGTAACCTCTCCACTCAACGAAATTACAAAGCTTTGGGCCTCGGTTAAGAATCACTCTGCTGAGTTCCCGGATTACCTTCGGAATACAATCAGTTTAGAAAGTAGGAAGTTATGTGAAGCTGGATGAAAAGCAGTGAAACAAACATTAAACTTTAGTTCCTGAAAATTCAAGTGCTTGTTCCCATCAAGCAAGCTTTACAAAAGGTGAATTTTCAATTTTCTAGACACTTACTCTCCCTGCTACTGTTTGGAATGAAGATTGATTTTTTTTTCTTCACAAAGAAGGCCAAACAGATGCTTAATGCATGAACAAAACAGCAACCACAACCACAACCAAAAAATTTTAAAATAATTCCAAGACAAGATGTAGCAATTCAGATGAAGATGGGAAGATTTATAAAAGGCAGATTCCAAATTTCCAAAGAACTATTAGAAGAACCTTAAACACATCCCTAAACCTATAAAACAACAGCAACATATTGTTCTATTTTTTTAAGCACAATTTATTCTTCACAGAGAAGGCCTAACAGATCCTTAATGCATGAATGCAACCGCAACATTTTAAGATGATTCCAAGATAAGAAGTACAATTCTAAAGGAGATGAGAAGGAAATTATCAGTCATATGTATTTGAACTTAGGAAGATTAAAAAAAAAAAAAAAAAAAGAACAACTCTGTTGTTTCAACAGAAGCCAAGTCATCACCATCATCGTCATCATATCCTTGCCCAAGCTATTCATGTCAAATTAACAAATCCTGTTTCACCAATCATTCCTAGCTAAGGCCATTTCTCAGTAACTAAACAAGCCTTCACATCCCTTCCCACCACCTCAAAATCCACATTATTAGGTCTTCCTATCATCCTCTTTTTAGACCCTTCAAAAATTAGGGTTCTTTTCCTTATTGTGCTCGCCATTGGACTTTATCGCACATGATGAACCGTCTGACTGCATCCTCCATTTTATCTCCTAAGCGAAAACTTTCAAGATACATCGGATTACCTCTTCCTTAATTCTATTCTATCCTTTATATTCTTCCCACACTTCAACTTGGTGCATGTTTGCCTTCTGACAGCCCAAAACTCAGTTAATAAAGTATTGTTGGTAACATAGTTTGCTCATAAAATCTTTCCTCAAGTTCCAAAGACATGTGACCAAAAAAAAATCTAATATCATAGAAGGGCAATGTGTACAAAATTAGACTAAAAAACAAGTATCATGTTGAAGTTTGAAAATGACCTTTGCTCACCAGATGTTTGATCAACTCTGTTAGAAGCTTCTGACATTTTGAACAATAAACAAACCGTACTTTAATGGTTTAACTAGCCATGTTTCTTAAAACACACTCCAAGTATGAAGCTCCTCTGGAGTGAAGTCATCCTAGTGAATTTAAAAATGGGAACAGAATTATCAGTTTTGTAATCCAAACCCAATGCCATAAAGTTCTTATAGAGGCTTACATTTTCATCAAAAAAAGACCAAGTTAATAAAACAAAAAGGAGAAACTAGAACGAAATCAGAGCTTCTTAAAGGGTTTCATCTTAAGAAATATGAAACAGGCCTATTATGAAAAGAGAGATTGCATTTCTCCATTTCAAATGGATGGAATTCCTTAAAGGCCCATTTATGAAAAGAACGGTTATCTATCGATGTTACCATATTTTCTTGGCATAGCTTTTGCAAGTTTCCTTGTTTTATTGTTGTAAGGAATATGTATTCTCCTTTGAGCCCTGACAATAACAACACAAGCCCCATGAAAATTCTAGAAAGAAAATAGAAATCAAAGAAATAATGCTCATAATAAAGCTCCAAACTTTTTGCCTGCATCTGTCAATGCATATATAGGATAAAGGCCTATAGCCTGATTGCTATCAACACTGCTAGGCATCTATGCGGCGTTATTTTTCTACAAAAAAGGAAATCAATGAAAAACATATATACCCAAGAGCATGGCATCCACCATTAAAACAGTATGAGAAAGTAGACCCATTAGCTTGATTTTTCTCTCAACCAGGAAAAACTAGCATATACATAACAGGATGAAGCTAGACAGTAAAAAATACCAATTTAAAATGCTACTAGCAAAGCAGAATGTAAAATGTACCAATCACTTTCATAGAGAATGACAACATCTGCAGTGGCAAGGTTGATATCCAGAGCCTACGAATCAGCCTGATCCAAATCTTAAATGGGCCACAAGACTATGCATTGAGATGAACATCCACCGTTGATTAGGTGGGGGCCCCACTATACTGTTTATATAAAACACCACCAAACTTGTGAAATTCAAAGTGTTGAAGATTCAAGTATAATTTTGCATGTTAGTTATACAAAGTAGCTTGAACCATTCACTTTGCTGTGACGGTTTGAACGACTTTCATTATTATGAAGTTTTTAATTTGAAGTTCTCATATTTTGAAATGATTGAATCGCACTCTAGGCGATCAAATTCCTCTCAGGAATTTCATCAAACACCCCACATTCATATCCAATCTCTTTAGATTTCGCATAGAATTTCAACAGCCTGGTCTGCACGAATGGGGTTGAGTTGAGCCTGTTGAGGAAAACATGCAAATGGATTTGCAGGCCTTCTTCGAGTTTTTTGAAGACCCATGTTATTTGCCTGATCAAGTTTCTTAGTAAAAAAAATAATAAGGAGAAGCCTAAATACTCCATGGAAACCACCACTAGAAATGTGAAATATCCAAAGAAACCCCCTCTAAAAGTAGAAAATGTGAAACCTAAGAAAAAAAATATAAACAACAAACCCAAATCTACTGATTTGAAAAGAACCTCCAATAAATAACCTTAAAACTCCCAAGCAAGAAGCAAAATTGTCAGAAAATAAACAAAACTCATGTTAGATTTCCCAAAACAGAATGAAATCCTCTCCTCAAATCATCACAAACAGAGATCGAAGAAATTAGGGCCGAAAAAGATAAAATAACAAAAGAGAGTGATAATTACTTTTCGAGATCTGCTACAGAGATACAGATAGAGAGAGAGAGAGAGATGCTTCACTTCTCAGTGCAGACGCCGCACCAGATCCAGCATTTGAGAGGAAAATGGATGGACGATGACAGCCACAAAACCAAACAAAAGGGAGGATAGAAAAACTTTCGAGCCCGGGAATGGGGTTTTTTTTCAAGGAGTGGAGGGAAATGAATCGTTTCGTGAGAGGGGGAAAAGAAAAAGGCAGTGTGGTTTCTACATTTTTACTTGCTACGGTCTTGCTACGGTTTTAGACCGTAGCTAAAAGCCCTTTGGACCGTAGCTATTGCACCGTCCTGTGTAGCCCCTCCACGTACACACGTTTGACGAGTTTTGGACGGACTGTCTTAACAAGGGATTTATGGGGTCCATTGTGATGCATTTGATATAACCACTCCATCCATTAATCTTGTAATTTTTTTACAGGGAATGACCCCAAAATCTAGGAAAATCGAAAGTCCAATTGAACCACACCATCAATCAATGGTAGGTATTAATCTCCACTATTCCCTGCCGTGTGGTCCACTTGAACGTTCGATCTAATTCCTTTTTTGGTGTCTTGCCCTAACATCCTCTTTCAAAATGAATAGACGTATTAGATGGAGCACCTACATTTTAATGGGCCTCATAGAGTTGTATGAATGTGTGGAGGGATTAACATTTAGCTACAGTTTGGGTATTTCTAGCTACGAATTTAAACTATAGCAATATAGCTACGGTCTATATCCGTAGCTAAAAACCAGCACAGTCCATAGCATTTGGTCATTTTTTTGGTAGTGCTATAACCCTAACCTATAATCTTAACCTAAACATAAAACCTAAATCTAAACCTATACTTATAACCTAAACCTATTCTCAAATCCCAAAATCTATAACCGAAACCTAAACCTTAAACTTAACCTAAACCTATAACCTATAACCTAAACCAAAAACCTAAACCTAAACCTACACTTATAACCTATCACCGAAGCCTATAACATAAACTGAAACCTAAAACCCAAACGTAAACCCGATCTCAAACCCCTGATTTCCTAAACTTAAACCTTAACGTATTCTCAAATCCCTAAACCTAAACCTACACCTAATCCTAATCTCAACTCCCTAACCTAAACCTAAACCTAAACTTGAAAACCCAAATCCAAACCCGATCCCGAACCCAAACACGATTTCTTAAACCTAAACTTATAACCTTAACGTAAACCTATTCTCAAATCCCAAAACCTATAACCTAAACCTTAACCTAAATCTAAACCTTAACTTATAACCTAAACTTTAACCGATTACCTTAACTTATAACATATACCTATGACCTAAACTCAATTCCCTAAACCTTAACCTTTAACCACACCTAAACCTAAACCTATAACCTACACTTATAACCTAAACCTAAACCCATAACCTAAACCTATAAGCTTAACCTAAACCTAAACCTTAACCTAAATCTAAACCTATAACCTAAACCTATAACCTATAACTTAAATCTATAACCTAAACTTAAACCTACACTTATAACCTATAACCTAAACCTATAGCCTAAACCGAAACCTAAAACCCAAACGTAAACCCGATCTCGAACCCGAACTCGATTTCCTAAACCTAAACCTTAACGTATTCTCAAATCCCTAAACCTAAACCTACACCTAATCTTAATCTCAACTCCCTAACCTAAACCTAAACCTAAACATGAAAACCCGAACCTAAACCCGATCCTGAACCCGATTTCATAAACCTAAATTTAAAACCTTAACCTAAACCAATTCTCCAATACCAAAACCTATAACCTAAACCTAAACCTAAACTTTAACCTAAATCCCTAAACCTTAACTTATACCCTAAACCTTAACCCATAATCTTAACTTATAACCTAAACCTATAACCTAAACTCAATTCCCTAAACAATAACCTATAACCTAACCTAAACCTAAACCTATAACCTACATTCATGACCTAAACCTAAACCTGTAACCTTGACCTAAATCTAAACCTATACTAATAACCTAAACCTATTGTCAAATCCCAAAACCTATAACCTAAACCTAAACCTATAACATATAACCTATAACCTACACTTATAACCAATAACCTAAACCTAAAGCCTAAACCTAAGCCTAAAACCCAAACGTAAACCCGATCCCAAACTTAAACCCGAACTCGATTTCCTAAACCTAAACCTTAATGTATTATCAAATCCCTAAACATAAACCTACACCTAATCATAATCTCAACTCCCTAACCCAAACCTAAACCAAAACTTGAAAAGCTAAACCCAAACCTGATCCGGAACCTGAACCCGATTTCCTAAACCTAAACTTATTACCTTAACCTAAACCTATTCTCAAATCCCTAAACATATAACCTAAACTTAAACCTAAACCTTAACCTAAACCTAAGCCTAAACCTTAACCTATAACCTCAACTTAAAACCTAAACCTATAACCTAAACTCAATTCCCTGAACCTCAACCTATAACCTAACCTAAACCTAAACCTATAACCTACACTTATAATCTAAACCTAAACCTATAACCTTAACCTAAACATAAAACATAAACCTAAAGCTATATTTATAAACTAAACCTTTTCTTATAACCTAAACCTATTCTTAAATCCCAAAACCTATAACCTAAACCTAAACCTAAAGCTATAACCTACAACCTAAACCTAAAACCTAAACCTAAAACCTAAACCTAAACCTACGCTTATAACCTATAACTTAAACCTATAGCCTAAACCTAAACCTAAAATGCAAACGTAAACCCGATCTCGAACCCAAACCCGATTTTCTAAACCTAAACATTAACGTATTCTCAAATCCCTAAACCTAAACCTACACCTAATCCTAATCTCAACTCCCTAACCTAAACCTAAACCTAAACTCGATCTTGAACCCGAACCCAATTTCCTAAACCTAAATTATAACCTTAACCTAAACCTATTCTCAAATACCAAAACTTATAACCTTAACTTATAACCTAAACCTTAACCTAGAACCTTAACTTATAACCTAAACTCAATTCCATATACCTTAACCTATAACCTAACCTAAACCTAAGCCTAAACCTAAACATAAACCTATAACCTTAACCTAAACATAAAACCTAAACCTAAACCTGTTCTTAAATCCCAAAACCATTAGCTTAAACCTAAACCTTAACCCATAACCTAAACTATAACCTATCACCTAAACCTAAAACCTAAACCTAAACCTACACCTATAACCTATAACCTAAACCTATAACCTAAACCTAAACCTAAATCCTAAATGAAAACCCAATCTTGAACCTGAACCCGATTTCTTAAACTAAACCTTAACGTATTCTCAAATCCCAAAACTTAAACTTACACCTAATCCTAATCTTAACTCCCTAACCTAAACCTAAACCTAAACTTGAAAACCCAAACCCAAACCCGATCCCGAACCTGAACACGATTTCCTAAACCTAAACTTATAACCTTAATGTAAACCAATTCTCAAATCCCAAAACCTATAACCTAAACCTAAACCTAAACCTAAACCTTAACCTAAACCCAAACCTTAACCTATAACGTAAACCATAACCTATAACCTTAACTTATAACATAAACTCAATTTCCTAAACCTTAACCTTTAACCACACCTAAACCTAAACTTATAACCTACACTTATAACCTAAACAAAAACCTATAACCTTAACCTAAACCTATACTTATAACCTAAACCTATTCTTATAAGCTAAACCTATTCTCAAATCCCAAAACCTATAACCTAAACCTAAACCTAAACTTATAACCTAAACCTATAACCTATAACTAGAACCTAAAACCTAAACCTCAAACTACACTTATAACCTATAACCTGAACATGCAGCCTAAACCTAAACCTAAAACCCAAACGTAAACCCGATCTCAAATCCGAACCCGATTTCCTAAACCTAAACCTGAACGTATTCTCAAATCCCTAAACCTAAATGTTCACTTCCCAAGTATAGGGTTGTGATGTAGTAATAAACTCGGTGAGATCGAGGTCAAATCCACAGGGATTGAAACTTGTACGTAACCTGAAATTAAATAGAACTAGAACTAGAATAAGATGAAAGTCTAAATCAATTGTAATTTGAGGAATAATGGTGAAATAATTATCTAAAACTTAAAGAATTCAGGAAAAAGAAACTAGCGATTCAGAGGATCTACTTGTAAAGATCAGGGAAATCTTATGCCTGCTTCAATAACTCAACTGGACTTAGAGTCCCATCTTCATCCAGTTGAAGAGTGTAACCATGAAAATCAAGATTGAACTTCCTTTGATATAGTTTTTAAGAGATGAAAGGTATATGAATTAGAATGGATTTTATCACCAAACCATGCCCAAGAGACAAAGTAAATAACAGAATTAAACTAATTTCCAACCAATCAATAATGTATGAAGGTTAGGAAGGATACTGTCATCCGACCATGCCTAGGAGACAATGGTGAACAATAGGGCTTCCTGACGTCATAAACATAAAAAGGAAAGGAACATGCTCAAAGCTATCGCAGAACCATTGTAATTTAAGTCACAATAGACCTTTAAAAACTAAAAACATTCCCTTAATTAAACTAAAATCAACATTAGTTCAATCTAAACAAAAGGCATAGCAAAAAGTCCCCCATCACGCTACAAGCTTCACCTCTTAGCTCTAGCTAAGAGGTTCAGCCCAACAAGAATGGGCTGGATCCCTTAAACAAAATAAAAAAATAGAAAGAAAAAAAATAAACTCTACTATCTCCCTGTCTCTCTGCTCCAGGTCCACTTCAATGAATTTCTCTCTCCTTTTCTTTTCCTTATATAGAGCAAGGAGGTCGGTACGGAAGCCTGCTTTACGCAGAGAAGGATCGGTGGAGCTTTGGCAGCTCCTTTCGCAGCCGTGTGCGAAACAAGAACGCAACAGCTTCTTAGTAAGAATGAATCTCAGCAAAGCAGGGCTTGTTACATGATATGATCCATCCAGACTTCTTGGCATCAGTTGAACCCACATTTAGAAGGTTTCGAACAGTCAGGATTGTTGGACTAATCCTGGCCACGCGCACAAAATGGATTGGATCATCCGGGTTACCGGACATGCGTAAACAAAGCCCGTGTTTATGCTGGTGTTTGGTGGGGCCCAATACTGACTGTGATGAAGAAATCCACACTGTTCACTAGATTCAAAATGAAAAACCATTCGGGAATGACGAGATTAGATTGAATTCGGTGTGGCCCATAAGATTTTTCTCACCGTTGTCCGTCCTGTGTTGTACAACAATCCACGTTCTTACACATGCATGGGGCCTAAAGAAAAGCTTCGGGAGGGTCTTGGCCCTCTTATGGAGTGAATGGTCGGTCCATATTATTCATTTGGATGATGAGTGGGCCCCACTATGATCACCCGCAACCTCTGTTGCGAAACAGAGCTTCCTCGTCGGCGTTGTGATGTTTGGTGTACTCCACAATGATGTTTTTGATAAAATCCACCACGTCCATTGAATTCCTGACGAAAAACCAGTCATGAATGGATGGTTTTGGAGTGTTGTCGGCGTGGTCCACTAACATTTTTCTTCCGCCATTCATCTTACATTTAGACGGTTGAGATCTGATCTCTACTGTCTTTCGCAATTTCGCCACCTAGGTAAAGGTCTTGGACACCTCCCGAAAAAAATGAACGGCTCAGATCATCGAACTAGATGATAAGTGAGGCCCACTATTTAAATCAGTGTCCAGTTCTTGCGGACGCTGTTTCTTCGACGGAGATAGAGTCGGTCAGCCTTCGCTAACCGACTTTGGTTGACGTAGTGCACGACCAATACACAATAATTTGTGCACATGTGGTCCCATGTGGGATCCACTTTGTTGTATATGAGGAATCCTATCACGCCTCGAACTCAGATATCGGGCTCACAAATTCTCGATCACCAAATCCAGTGCCGACAGCCTCCGTAATACTCTATTCTCGGCTCCCAGCACCCGTACACTAGGTTCCGATCCTAGGATGCTACAAGGAGGATTTCTAATCATTAATTTGATTTGTAATGAGCATAACCATAAGCATAACCTACAAACAATAACCACAAGAACACCACTACAAAATCCACTATGAACAAAAGCTTTGAGTACAATGCGTTTGAAGGGAAATACAAGATAATGTAATAACAGAAACTCCTGAAGATCGAGTGCACGCTCCTACTGTGGCAAGGCTACAGCTGCATCTTGGCGTCACCTGAATGCATCAATCATGCATAAGTTTATAGAAAGCTTAGAGGGTAGTGAAAGTGTGTGCGCAATATAAGCGTGCTCAGAATGTAAGGTCAGAGTAATGCGGAAACATGCTGATGAGTACATGAATACAATTAGTCGTACCAAGGCTGTGCGGTGCGAGATATGAATGTTATCGGCCATGTCAAGACCATACAATGTGAGATGCAACTTAAGCATGCCAATTCAATCCACATATCAGTATAGCTCATCAATATCAGTACAGTTCTCATTCTAGATAATCATCAGGGTTTAATACACTCCAAATGTCAACGTCGCTCTCCCAGCCGTACAGTCTAAGTGAGCGTAAGAAACCTCACTATACGCCTGACCAATAGTCTGCCAATACCTATCTAGCATGTCGATAGCGGACCCATTCACGAGCTGGTCAGACTCAGCCTAGTATTGCCCTACCCTCGGGCAAGTAAGGCCACACCCCTTTCCAACTGACCACGACAAAGTGGGAGATGTGGATTCCTGGATTCGGCCCTCATGCTTTCATATATCCATTCAGTCTTGACGTTGGAGTCATCCTCTGGTACCATTGGGTTTAGGGATTTTCACCTAGGGACATCTATGGCGCCCCAATGCTAGAAATAATATTTTTGGTATCCAATCCAGCCACCCACGATGTGTCTGCAGAGGCTATGGCCCTGATGTCGTTAGGGCATATAATAATCACAATCACACAAATGCAAGTGCATGGATCATACTACCAGTCATGCAACAACCCTGTGCGAATCGCGCACTCATGTAGGGCAACTCCACTATCAGGAAGCTCATAAATGATCCACTTGAAGGCATATGCTATGATTAGTCACTCCTCACATCAGGCATGCATATGATGCGTATGATCATGAATTACGGATCTATACTAAACATGTTATGTGGTAATGGGCTCTGTTTATAATGAAGGTGGGCCTAGATGGCCTACACTACCAGTATGGGCCTAACAATGGGCCCTAGGGAGAGTGACAATGCGGACATTTAACCAACATTATTCTTATAATGAGGACGTCAAACCATCATTGTTCCCAAGGCATAACCCACTATAACGGTCATCACATATATCATGGTGGAATCACACTACAATGGGCCTTATGTACATCTTATTGGGCCTAATTACATGGGCCTTGCATACGTCACAATGGGCCTCATAACATGAGCCTCATATCTATTAAGGTGGCCTCAATAACGGGCCTCATATAAACCAAGGTGGGCCTCAACAATGGGCCATAATTATATCAAGATGGGCCTGATCGTATGGGCCACATGTAAATCAAGGTGGGCCACAACAACGGTCCACAAATATGTCAAGACGGGCTTAGTCACTTGGGCCTTATATACATACCAAGGTTAGCCTCAATGGACGGCCACAAATAAATCAAGATGGGCCTCATACATATACTAAGGTGGGGTCCACTTGAACTATAGATCTGTCTTATTTTTAGTCTCAAGCCTATTAAGACAAGCTTGCCAAATGGTTGGACGGTTTGGATGCCACATACATTAAGGGTGGGTACCACATGAACAATGCATCTGACTCAGTCTTTAGCCCCTGCCATAAAATGGGCTTCCAAAATGGTTGAACAGTTTGGATGCAGCACATGCATCATGGTAGGTCCCATATAGATGGAAGGCATGGATGAAAACATATACATCATTAGGTCCCACCGTCCAGTGTTGTGGACGGTGCGGACAGAGCACATTTATGGCTTCCATCAGTGGGTTCCCACGTGGGGCCCACCATAATGTTTATTTACAATCCAACCCGTTGGTAAGGTCACACGGACCTGGATGGAACGGAAAAATAAATTTCATATTTGATTCGAAACTTTTGTAGTCCAAAAGGGTTTCAATGGTAGGCGCCAATCACCTCTGTTTCCTGTAACGTGGGTCACCTGAGTCCCTGTAGCGACTGATTTTTGGGAGGCCCACTGTCTCGAAGGGGACCTATCAAATGCAAGATGTTGATGATCGACACTCATCATGGTGGGGCCCATAGTTGGGACCGTGGGTCCCTGCCAGGCCGTTTGTCCGCAGTGGGTACTGCTTGCGCCTCTGACAGCAATAGCGTTAGCTACTGCATATATATTATTATTATTATTATTATTATTTTAAAATGTTATTTTTCTGCAAAATCTCCTAGGTGGGGCCCGCATTAGGTGAATTCGCCCCGTCCATTGGTCTCTAAAGATAGATACAAACCCAACAAGCCCAATAATTGATGGGTTTTGGTGTACAAAAAATCTTAGAGTGTATTTCAATGGTAAAAGTACTATTCTCTATGTTATGGCCCAGCAGGAAAATCAGATTGGGTTCACTTTTCAGCTCAACGCCTAAAATGATAACAGGCAAAGGACGGACGACTTGGATTTTATACATACACCCAGGTGGGGCCTATATGAGCGGCCCAAAAAAATATATTATTATTATTTTTTGAAAGTTGGCTAGTAGACTAGCGTCAGATCACACTTCTCTGTTTGCTACACCACGTCCAGCGTCCAGAGACGCTGGACGGTCTGCATATAGCACAAGCATCGTGGTGGGTCCCACTTGGACATGGCCCACTATGCAAGTATATATGTATATATACATATATTTATATTAATATAATATACCATATACACTTAGTCTAGTGTGGGGATCTCCACATTCCTAAATAATGGATGGTGTGGACCACCACTTGTAATAGGATGGGCCACACCGTTTGATGGACATCTATATAACACACATTTATGAGGCCCACTCCAGTCATAATAGTTAGAGAGAGAGAGAGAGTCGTGAAGGGGGAGGGACCCTGCCACTAATGGGCCCTCCCTTGTATAATGCATACAAGGGAGGGACCCCACCACATCCAGCGCACTTGTTGTGGGTCCCACAAAAAGTGGCCCTTTTAATCAAAAACAACGGTAGATCACCCACCACTAGGCCTTCTCCTTACTCCCTAAGGCTTGTAAGCTTCCTGTCTTCAAGTTTGATGGAGGTTGATGGGAGTTTGATGGTGGGGATGAGAGATGAGAGGGTGGGACACACTTGGCTTGGGAGAGAGTGTTGGACGTTGAAAATTTTAGGTTGCTTAAGAGATTTGAGAAATGAGAGAGAGAGTGCGGTGATGGGAATGTTATGGATGGGATGATGTAAGGAAGGAGATGGGAGGGTATGGTTTAATTTGATTTTTTTGTAAAAGATGTATGGTTGTGGTTGAAATTTTGTAAAGGGGAATGGTGAGGGGAGAGAGAGAGTTGACTTATGGGAAAGGAGGGATGGGTTGATGTACTTAGGGGTATGGCTTGTACTTAACATGAGTGATTGATTGATTGATGGAACATCGTAGAGATTCCCTTAAAATTCACAATGGCTGGCATTTCTTCGGAATGAATGCAGGCCCACATCTTCTAGCCTAGGTATCTGTTCGGTACGCGAGTCGCGGTGTTGGAACCGCGGTGATGGCGCGGTCGGTATGATACAAGTTTCAGATCATGCTGACGTTAGTGTGTGGGACTCGGCTTAGGATCATATGCAAATATCGGATACAGGTCGAAGGTTGCTGAAATTTGACCGGAAGGATCGCAAAAGCATACGAAACGGTACGGTAGAGGATACGGGTCTTACAAATCCACTCCGTCCATCCATTTTTCCAGCTCATTTAAGGCGTTGAGAACAAAATTGAAGCATATCCAGATACTAGGTAGGCCTCAGATCAAGGATTGAAGGGCTGATCTATCTGTTGGGTCACTTCCATAGGGATCCGCGAGCTAAAATTTGACGTGTACGGTTAATTTATGATCTTCAGGCTCTGTATGCAATTTCGAGCCGAACAGATGGTGGAAACCTTATGATCTTGCATTCTAGACATCTTTTAGGACGTTTGAGCTTCAATTTCAGAATTTTCTCAGATCTCTTGCGCGTAAATCCATCAATCATAGTCCCCTGGGGTCTGTCCCTTGCCTTTGGTGTCATCAGAGTGTTAAATCCATGCTTTTAGCATCCTGATCCAGTCTAAGCTCGCAATTACACCTTGCAACACAAACATATTCATAAATTCAGGGAATAACTGGGGTCTAATATGCAATGTTTGACCCTCAACACAACCCCCAACCAGTATTTTTCTAGTCCCAAGAAAAGTATTCAAAAAATAAGTTGAGAATTACAGGACAATTTCTATGAACTCAAGTGAATTTCAAAAAGCAATCTAGATACGAGAATTCTAAGATGCATGAATGTTGGGCATTACTTCCTACTAGAATCAAGCGCACAGTAAATTTCATAATCAAGTTTAAAGTATTTATGTATTAATTAGAACAATTCTAAACATTAAGTACCATGAGTGTATAATGAAATCTCTGCTTATCATTAAGGTTCACTTCTCTATTTCATTATGTCATTGGTACTCAACAAAAGTATTCAGGACAACCAAAACCTAAACTAGAACTCGGATTACAGTTCTTCTTTTCATTCTTCCAGCTTTTGATTTTTTCATCGAGGAGGAGGGGGGTCAAATCTGCACCTGTAGGGAGAAAACCTATGGTGAAGATCGTACACCTAACCCTTTTCACATATCATCCATGGGGAATTAAATTTACACCTATAAGGAGCAAACCTATGGTGAAGATTATTCGCCCAACTCTTTCCAAAGGAATTTGTTTTTTCTTTTTCTTTTTCTTCAATTGATCATGACGGGTAAATTTTCTAGGCTGGTTCCTTACATGCTTAGTGATTACCAAGTTAACCCTTCAATTTCAAACTGAAACCTTAATGTGAAAGAGAGATGCAACATGTGAAATCATGACTCAATCAATGTTTATAACTTCTAATTCTGGATTAACAATTCAACTTAACTGTAAAATCTAACAGATACTGAATCCAAGAGTCATAAATTACCAACATCACATATCTTGAAATTCTAAGTGCCCTAGATGGTTGTCAAAATCACTTCAAATTCAAAAAAAATTCTAGAAAAATTAAAATTTTTTACAATTTTTACTCAAGACCAAGAAAACACTGATTAGGTAACCTAATCTCCCACCCCCAACCTAAAATCTACATGATCCTCAATGTAAAAGATATAAGCATGCAATGCACATGGGACAACGCAAGTAAAGGAAAGTGATGGGAAGATAGTACCTGGATAACGAATCGATAGAGAGACTTTCCAAGAGATCACAGTATGAAAGCCGATCAGCACGAGATTGAAGACACGAAAGAAAACTATCTTAAAATAATGCAGGAAGTAAACTAACCTAATGGCATAAAACCATCTAACCTAGAACAACATACAACAAAGTACCTTAGTCCAATGAAAGCAGAGAAAAACTACTCAATCATGCTATAAGGTTCCTCTTCTGGCCAACATCTTGATAAGTTTCTTAGTAATTTCCTCAACAGGATCACCCAAAAACCCATTTTGCAATAGGCTTGGGTGCCCTGGAGCATGACTTTCCAGAGAAACTTATGTACCTCATTAAAAAAATTTTATTGATTCGCTTGAGGTATTCAAAGTATATATGATTCACCTGTGTAAAAAAAAGTTTCAAAGTTAGTATCCCATGGTGAATCAAAGACTATAGGTAGATCAAATTGAGAAAATTTTTTAGGAAGTGGTGTAGTCTCAACACATTCTAAAGTTTTAAACTTCGGTTCAATTTTCAGCTCCTCCTCCCTCAATGGGAAATAGTGAGGATCTGGGGAGGGAGGGGCTTCAAAGTAAGGGTTCTCTTAGTCAGTGATGACTACAGAGACGTTGTATTACAAGGCATTCACTATGTCTCTTATCATGAGATCGTTTGAATCTGTAAAGTGTGCTAGCCACATCCAAAGCGTTGAAAAATTCATCTAGGAGTGATTCATTGAAGTTCGCGATGCGCTGCCCAAGGAATCCATCATCTTTAAAAGTAAATGGAGGTGTGCTCTCTTGCTCCAGACCTACACAAATAGATTGAGGGTCAGTATACGAAGCATTGATTTACGGACTCTGTTCATTGATACTACTCAGAAGAGGCATTGAATCGTCAACATTCAATAGTTCAGATGGTGGCCTCAACTGGGTGGTTTCAAATTCCAGAGTCATATCAAGTAACTCGTCCATCTCCCGAATCATATCATCATTCAATTCAGGGGAGTGGTCCAAACTTATCTCACAAGAGATAGAAGGGTCGATTGTAAGGAGCTCATCCACTTTTAGATCAGACATGTCAAGTGAGTGGAGTAGCTCATTATGACTATTCTCTTCGTGTATTCTCGATCATTGACCTAGACCAAACTTGAGATTAATTCCAGGGGAACAGTGTCTGCGCATTCAAGATCGTCATCCCAATACTCATCATATTCTAGTTCAGTGTAGTGCACATTTGGGATGAGATAACTTTCCTCACATTCTACACCTAGAATGGGTTGAGGTTCGCATAAAGTAACCTCTTCTTCATCATTGGAATATAACATGTCATGTGAGTGAAGTGTGTCATCATCATTATATTTGAACACCCACGTATCTTGACCATTCTTTTAAGTAGTCATCGAGATCGACTCATTGGGAAATTGAACCGTATGCTCATTAATGAAATCTAACTCCTCATTTGTAATTCAAGAGTTCTTCAAAAGTGAGTTAGGATCACTTTTCTGGCATTGTATTTCTGAAATGAATTGTGGTTGGGATAACCGAGCCTCCTCTACCTTATCAAGGCACAAATTAAGCGCTTCCAACAATTTTCTCATTTTCACGAGACAAACTAAGCTATGCTGAATTGAATCCTCTTGAATCGTTTTTAGTTGAATTTTAAAGGTAGAGTATCTAAGAGAATCATCACTTGAAATAAGTGCTCCTAAAGTTTTAATACTTTCTATAAAACAGGCCAAGTTATGCTAAAATGAATCCTCTTGGATTGTTTCTGGTTGGATATCAATGGTAAGGTATCCAAGAGGATAATCATTATAACATATTGTTGGTTCATCTTCCAAATTTTGATGTTTCCACTGGTTATAGTCATACTGATATACATGGGAGAATATGCTGCTTGAGAATAATCTTCATTCTCATGATTACGATTGTATACGGCCCTATTAACTGATGAAACATAACGTTCTAGTCGATTTTCAATGTCTATTCTCAATGGAGAAAACTCTTGAGGTATACGTTGAATTCCACAACCCTCAAGCATTCCCCAATACCTCTTATCCATCTCAGCATACACACATACCCACGCTTCCATGGTAGAACCCTAACTTTGAGTCTAATCCTAGAAGAAAGAAAAATTCTATAGCAATACAGAAAGTAAGAGGAGAAGTTAGAAAGATGTTACCAGACTAGTGATTCCTATATTAAGATCTTACAAAAGAAAATAAAAGAAATTAGTTTCTAAAAAAAAAATTTCTAAAGTTAGAAGGTAATGTTAGTTTCTAAAATTAAAAGAACTAGAATAAATTCTAAAAAAATTAAACCTAATCTAAAAATAGAAAAAGTAGATAAATTAGATAGATGTTACCAAATTAGATGGTCTATGTCATGCTTCTACAAAATAGGAAACAACTTAGTTTCTAAAATAAGAAAAACTAAACTAAATTTAGAAAAATCCTAATCTTAAACTAATCCTGGGACTAGTTAATTTCAGAAATATGTAACTGTGAGTCCCCGGCAATGGTGCCAAAACTTGTTCACTCCCCAAGTATAGGGTTGTGATGTGGTAATAAATCAGTGAGACCGAGGTCAAATCCACAGGGACTGAAACCTGTACGTAATTTGAAATTAAGTAGAACTAGAACTAGAATAAGATGAAAGTCTAAATCAATTGTAATTTGAGGAATAATGGTGAAATAATTATCTAAAATGTAAAGAATTCAGGAAAAGGAAACTAGGGATTCAGAGGATCCACTTGTAGAGATCAAGGAAATCTTATGCCTACTTCAAGAACTCAACTGGACTTAGAGTCCCATCTTCATTTAGTTGAAGAGTGTAACCATGAAAATCAATATTGAACTTCCTTTGATACAGTTTTCAAGAGATGAGAGGTATATGAATTAAAATAGATTCCATCACCAAACCATGCCCAGGAGACAAAGTAAACAACCGAATTAAACTAATTACCAACCAATTAATAATGTATGAAGGTTAGGAAGGGTACTGTCATCCGACCATGCCCAAGAGATGATGGTGAACAATAGGGCTTCCTTACGTCATAAACATAAAAAGGAAAGGAACATGCTCAAAGCTATCGCAGACCCATTGTAATTTTAGTCACAATAGACCATTAAAAACTAAAAACATTCCCTTAATTAAATTAAAATCAACATCAGTTCAATCTAAACAAAAGGCATAGTAAAAAGTCATCCATCACGCTACAAGCTTCACCTCTTAGCCCTAGCTAAGAGGTTCAACCCACCATGAATGGACTGGATCCCTTAAATAAAATAAAAAAAAAAAAAGAAAAAAATAAACTCTACTATCTCCCTGTCTATCTGCTCCACGTCCACTTCGATGAATTTCTCTCTCCTTTTCTTTTCCTTATATAGATTAAGGAGGTTAGTGCGGAAGCCTGCTTTACTCAAAGAAGGATCGGTGGAGCTTTCGCAGCTCCTTTCACAGCCACATGCGAAACAAGAACACAACAGCTTCTTGGTAAGAAGGAATCTCAGTAAAGCAAGGCTTGTTGCATGATCCGATCCGACTAGACTTCTTAGCATCAGTCGAACCCACATTTAAAAGGTTTCGAATGGTCAAGATCGTTGGACCGATCCTGGCCACGCGCACAAAACGGATTGGATCGTTCGAGTTACCGGACGTGCGTAAACAAAGCCCGTGTTTGCACTAGTGTTTGGTGGGCCCAATACTGACTGTGGTGAAGAAATCCACACCGTTCACTAGATTCGAAATGAAAAACCATTCGGGAATGATGAGATTGGATTGAATTCGGTGTGGCCAATAAGATTTTTCTCACTGTTGTCTGTCCTGTGTTGTACAAAAATCCATGTTCTTACACGTGCATGGGGCCTAAAGAAAATCTTGGGAAGGGGCGTGGCCCTCTTATGGAGTGAATGGTCGGTCCAAATCATTCATTTGGATGATGAGTGGGCCCCACTACGATCACCCGTAGCCTCTATTGTGAAAAAGAGCTTCCTCGTCGGTGTTGTGATGTTCGGTGGACCCCACAGTGATGTTTTTGATAAAATCCACCATGTTCATTGAATTCCTGGCGAAAAACCTATCAGGAATGGATGGTTTTGGAGTGTTATCGGCGTGGTTCACTGACATTTTACTTCCTCTATTCATCTTATGTTTAGACGGTTGAGATCCGATCTCTACTGTCTTTCGTAATTTTGCCACCTAGGCAAAGTTCTTAGCCACCTCCTGGAGCAAATGAACAGCTCGGATCATCGAACCAGATGATAAGTGGGGCCCACTATTCAAATCAGCGTTTGGTTCTTGCGAATGCTATTTCTTCTACGGAGATAGAGTCGGTCAGCCTTCACTGACCGACTTTGGCTGACATAGTGCATGGCCAATGCACTATAATTTATTCACACGCGGATCCCATGTGGGGTCCACTTTGTTGTATATGAGGAATCCGTTCCGTCCATCCATTTTTTCAGCTCATTTAAGACGTTGAGAACAAAATTGAAGCATATCCAGATACCAGGTGGGACTCAGATCAAGGATTGAAGGGCTAATCTATCCGTTGGGTCACTTCCATAGGGATCCGTGACCTGAAATTCGACGTGTACAGTTAATTTATGATCTTTAGGCCTTGTATGTAAGTTCGAGCCGAATGGATGGTGGAAACCTTATGATCTTATATTCTGGACATCTTTCAGGCCGCTTGATCTTCAATTTCACGATTTTCTTAGATGTCTTGCGTGTAAATCCATCAATCATAGTCCCCTGGGGTCTGTCCCTTACCTTTGGTGTCATCAGAGCGTTAAATCCATGATTTTAGCATCCTGATCCAGTCTAAGCTCGCAATTACACCTTGCAACATAAAAATGATTAAATTGAGCTATTAAATGGTACCATATTCATAAATTCAAGGAATAACTGGGGTCTAATATGCATTGTTTGACCCTCAACACTAAACCTACACCTAATCCTAATCTCAACTCCCTAACCTAAATCTAAACCTAAACTTGAAAACCCAAACCCAAACCTAATCCTGAACCCGAACCCAATTTCTTAAACCTAAACTTATAACCTTAACCTAAACCTATTCTCCAATCCCGATCCATCGTCGTTAGCGAGAATGTCGTACACCGAGTTGATATCACAGAAAGAGAGGTTCAGCAGCTACCGGTTGTCGTTGTGATTTTTTATATTTTATTTATGATGTTAAACTTATATCTATTTATGCGTGAATGAATGTGATGTGGATGGATGTAGTTTATGTTTGGATGGATTTACGTACTTTGGGTTTAAATGGATGTAAATGTGAATGTGATGAAATATATAATATAACAGGTGTATATCAGGAAGAATATGATGAAATATATTGTAATAGGTGTATATCAGGAATTTTACACTGGAATTGTGGAAAAAAAAGGCACTTTTACCTACGAAAATTTTCATAGGTAAAAGTCTCAACCACGTTTTTTACCTACAAAATTTTTCGTAGGTAAAAGTCTCAACCACGTTTTTTACCTATGAAAATTTTTGTAGGTACATCCACATTTTTACCTAGGAAAATATTCATAGGCAAAAGTTTTGTAAATGTTATTAGCTACGAAAATATTCGTAGGTATAAGTTTTGTAAATATTTTTACCTATGACAATATTCATAGTTAAAAGTTTTGTAAATATTTTTACCTACAAAAAAATTCATAGGTAAAAGTTTTATAAATATTGTTAGCTACGAAAATATTCGTAGGTATATGTTTCGTAAATATTTTTCCTACGAAACAATTCGTGGGTAAAAGTTTTGTAAATATTCCCTAAAAAAAATGACCAAAGGCTATGGACAATAGAGGTCTATGGCTACGGCTTTAATCTGTAGCTAATTAGCTACAGATATAATCCGTAGCTAAAACTTACATAGTCTGTAGCTAAAACACACATCCCAATAGGACTTTATTAGAGATTGACGATGCTTAAGGGGCTCCATGAGGCCCATTGCAATGTATTTATTATATCTAATCGGTCCATCAATTTTGAAATATTATTTCAGTGCATGAGCCCAATAATTAGAAAGATCAAAAGTCTAAGTGGATCACACCATGAGAAAGAATGAAAAAATAAATTTTCATCATTAATATGTGGTGTGGTCCACCTAAATCTTAGATTTGACTCATTTTTTGGATAAATCCTAAAAATGAGCCGTTGAAATGAATGGATGGAGTGGATAATTAAAATACACAATGGTGGGCCCCACAAGTCCTAAAATAAATCACCTCTAAAATCCCATCTGCGCACCTCTCCTGCACACGCCATTTCACAAAAGGGAATCCCTCTCAATCTCTCTCTCTCTCTCTCTCTCTCTCTCTCTCTCTCGCCCGCCCATGACTCACCCTCCCTCGCCCTCTCCTCTCTCTCTCTCTCTCTCTCTCTCTCTCTCTCTCTCGCACTCAGCCCTCTCTCAATCTTTCACGCTACCTCACCCTCTCTCTATCTCTCAACCCCATTTCCCTCTCTATTTCCCAACCTCTCTGTCTCTCTCGCTAGGGTTTTCAAAACCCCCTTTCGCTGCAAGAAGGAGAAGAAGAAGGAGAAGGAGAAGGAGAAGAAGAACGGTTAGTCTCTCTCTCTCTCTGAGATGGATCAAAAAGGAAATGCACAGTTGAACCATTTTTATGCATTGACTGCCTAGAATCATCCAATCTTATAAGAGTTAGTGAGAGTTAACAACTAAAATGCCTTCTGTTTATGGTTATTTAATGGTGAGCTGATCTGAGTAATCATTTGAGAAATGTAGGTTCGGAGTTGGACGTTCATAAAATTTGCTGGATCATGAAATTTTTGACGAGGTATGTTTAATTCCTTTGGCTATTGTTTGAATCTTTTGCTAGATTAGAAGATGTAGATTTGGATCTGTGAAAAATAATTTTTTTTGTTTGTTTTCTTTTTCTTTTTAAAATTTTATTGGAACTCCTGGTTTGATGGAAAATAAAAACACAATTTTCAGAAGAAAAGAATTGATGAAAGAAAAGAAGTGTGATGTTTCTCTTGGATGACCTGCTCTTGTTAAAGGGTACAAAAAGACATGTGGATTTTGGCATTGGTGTAGATTGGTGTGGGTTTTCATGAGCTTGGAGTGGGTTTCAGTTCGTCTTCTAGAGCATGATACCTGATAAATTTCTATTTCATTGCCAGGAAATGTGAAACAGGATCCAGAGTTCCTGGTCAACAACAAACACGACCTTGATAAGAGTTACAAGCTTCAAACAAACATTCCACCAGGAAAAGAATTAAAAAGGAACAAAAAGTACTTTTAGTAAGGAGCTATAGTTAAGGAAATCTGAACCATTTGTCCCATGGGTCCTGTTACGAATGTTGTGTTCTTGAAAAATATAATGTCTTTTGTGAAAAGTATGCATTGAGTGTGGATCGCTGATCACTTTTGGCCAACCATTCATTATCTTCATTCTCATGTGGCACACATTGAACAGACCAAGCTGATTTGAGTGCCATGACATAGAGACGAAGTAGCTCACAAAACGAACAACTAAGATTGTTGTGTATCCACTTGTATAGGCACTTTGGAGAGTGTGTCTTTAATGGCTTCAAAGAATCAAATGGTCATGATCTATCAATGCTAATTGATTCTCAGCTTTCGAAATCTGTTCATTTACTACTATTATAGTGATCATTTTGTAGAAGATTCATGCTTATTTGTCAGTTTATTTTATTACATCTACACTTCTTTCTAGGCCTACTGAGACAGCCTAAGTGGGGGAATTTAAAGGATCTACCTGCAGTTATAAAACTCTGTGAATCGACTTTTGTTGCTGTTGACGATGCACTAGAATTTATAAAATTGGGACAAAAGCAAGAGGTGGGCAACTAGCTACTGATACTCATTGATGATTAGTTCATTAAACTATTCATGCTAAATACAGAATATCTATTTAATTCAGTTAGAATTTTTTGGTATCATTTTCTTAGTACAATTCGAGTAATTCAGATTTATTTCCCAAACTAAAATGATCATGAAGAGGCATTCTATTAAGCTTCTAAAAATTTGTTTCACTGGTAAGAATGATCTGTCATCCTTCGATGTGCTCCATTGGATAAAAGTTTTAGTAAGAGAAGAGGTTAAGGTCCAGTGACATTATTTTCATCTTTTAAGAAAAGTGGTTCTAGTACCCACCTATACCCTCTTAACAAAAAGAGAGCCAAGCTTGTTGTTCCTTTAGGAGCCAACTATAGGCTGATTGATATTCCTGTTAGCAAGAACATATCGAAGATCTATGTTCTAGCACAATTCAATTCTATTAGCATTCTACATCTAGTTCTATTTATTCTCATTCCTAAATAACTACTCATCTTCTATATTTTCTCATTGCATAGGTTTTATGGATTTTTTTTTTCTTCAAAAGATTTGTATTGTAGCTACTATCTTGCCTAAGGAATGCCTTACTATTTGGTTGCTTAGGAATGGAGTATGGTTTTACTATCTAGATGACCAAAACAGGGTAGCATTTGTATGAAGGACCTAAGGATGGTATGCATATCCTTGGGTAAGCGTGTCATGCTATAAACTCGAAAAACAGGCTCATAAAATTCCTGATCACTGAATCCGGCACCGACAACCTCCGTAGTGTCCCATTCTCGGATCCCGACACTCACATACCAGATTCCGATCCTGAGATCCTACAAGGAGAATTTTTAATATGATTTTCTCTTTGTAATGGAGCATAACCACAAACATAAGCAAGTCACAAAACAACAACATCACATATCCACTATATCAAAGCTTTAAGTACAATGCAGAAAGAGAAATACAAGATGATCAAAAACTCCAAAATGATCTGATGTGCGCTCCTGCCTCAGCGCTGCTGCTGTCTAATGTTACCTGCACGCAACTGTGGTGCATAAGCTTATAAAAGCTTAGAGGGTGGTGTAAGTGTGTGCGCAAGGCAAGTGCCAAGTGTACAATATCAGAGTAATATGGAAATATAATGGTAAGTCCATTATACAGTCAGTCGTACCAAGGCTATGCGATGCAAGGCATGAATGCTATCGTCCATACCAAGACCATGCGATGCGAGGCCTATGTAGCCAAATGTCATATGCGTGATGCAAAGCAAGCATGCCAGTTCTCATCAAGTACACATATCAGTACAGTTCCTCTCTAGGATATCACCAGGGTCTAGTACACTCCACACTGACTGTCGCCTCCCTAGCCGCACGACCCAGCGAGTGGAATAGACCTCACTATTCGCCTGACCATTAGTCTGTCAATACCTACCCGGCTCATTGATAGCAGACTCATTTACAAGCTGGTCAAACTCAGCCTAGCTTATAGCCTCCTCATTTAAGTGGATAAGGCCACACTCCCTCCAACCGACCATGACACAGTGGGAGATGTGGTCTACTGGTATTCGGCACTCGGGCACTCGTGTATCCACTCGGTCTAGATGTTGGAGCAACTCCTAGTACCAAAAAAGTTCTGAAACTTTCACCCAAGGACATCCTAAGTGCCTATAGTGCTAGAACCAAGTATTTTCGGTATCCGATACGGTCATCCACGATATGATTGTGGAGCCATGACCCTGATGTCATTAGGGCGTACAATGATCATGACACATAAATGCAAGATGCATGAATCACACCGTTAAATCATGCAGCAATCCAGTGCGTACTGCTCGATCATGTGAGGCACTCCGTCTCATAAGGAGTCCCGTAAATGTCTCAGCCCAACTAGCTTATGCTATGATCAAACATTTCTCATATCAAGCATACATATGATGCGTATGGGCATGAGTTATGGAATTATACTAAGCATGTTATAAAGTAATGAACTATCCTTGTAATGTAAATGAGCCTAAATGGCCTACACACAACAAGTACAAGCCTATCAATGGGTCCTAGGGAGAGTCATAATGTGAACATTTAACCAACATTATTCTTACAATGTGGACGTCAAACCAGAATTGTTCCCAAGGCATAGCCTGCCATAAACATCATTACCTAAACCATCTTGGGATCACACATTGCAATGGACCTTAGGTACATTCCATTAGGCCTTAAATACATCAAATGGGCCATATCACATGGGCCTTATATTCATCAATGGGCCGCACCAATGGGCCTTATGTACATTGCAATGGGCCATAACCCATAGGCCTTAGAATGCATCAAAATGGTCCTAATCACATGGGCCTTATGTGTATCAAATGGGCCACACCAATTGAGTCCTATGTATATCAAATGGGCCATATCCAAAATATAAATGGTGATGATGACTTTCACCATTAAAATTCTCAAGGCCCGCCATAGCATTTATTTCCTGTTGGTACAAGGACAAAATTCCCAATCTATTCATAAGGTCATAACGACCTGGATTTAGAGGGAAAGTAAATATAATACTTGTTGAACCTTGCAATCCAAAGGTTTTAATGGTGGACATTCAATCCAACACTGTTTCTATAGTGTGTTCCATATGACTTTAAATTTGTCTTATTCTTACGCTCATGCCAAAAAAATGATCTTTCAAAATGGATAGACGATTTGGATGCAACATATGCATCATGGTGGACCCCATATAGATGGACAGCATGAATAAAGAACACACGTGCTGGGGGGTTTCCACTGTCCACCTGGACGGTGTGAAGAAAAAACATACATCATAGTGGGCTCCACCGTCTGCCTTGACGGTGGGAGACAAACACATACATCACTGTGGGTCCCATGCGGGGCCCACCATTATGTTTATATGCAATTCAACCTGTTAATAAGGTCACACGGACCTAGATGAATGGGTAAAACAAATTTCATATTGATTCAAAATTTTTGTGGTGACCCAAAAGGGTTCCAATGGCAATCATTCAATCACCACTGTTTCCTATGATGTGGGCCACCTGAGCGTCAGATCGGCCTGATCTTTGGAGGGGGCCCACTTCAAGGAGGGTCCCACCAAATGAATGGGGTGGATACATAATATACATCAAGGTGGGGCCCACGGCTGGGACCATGGGTCCTTGTCATCCGCCCGCTACACACAGCAGCTGTCTACTGCTGTTAACGCAGCAGTAGGCGCTGCCTTAAATATATATATTTGAAAACCTATTTTTTGGGGGGTTTTCATACGTGGGGCCTGCATCAGATAGATCCACCCTAGCCATTGGTCTCTACAGATCATAACAAATCTATCAACCCTAATATTGGGCATCTTTCAGATTGTAGAAAAATCTAGGTGCATTTAAACGGTGAAAATCACTGTTTTTTTAAATATGGCCTGCTAGAAAGTTGGATCAGCCCATTTTTTGGCTCAACACCTAAAATAGTCTGAGGAAAGGGATGGATAGCGTGGATTGAATTTATACATCAAGGTAGGGCCTACATGAGTGGCCCACCCAAATACTTTGAAAATATAAGTATATATATATATATATATATATATATATATATATATATATATTATTTTTACACCGAGTGCACTCCTCTTTGTGCTGCAACGTCCAGCTTCCCTTGACGCTAGACAGTTTAGATATCGGGCATATTTAAGGTGGGCCCCACCTGCAAGCAGGTTGATTAGGTAGGCCACCAATGGTTGGATGGTGTAAATAAGGCACACATCAAGGTGGGGTACATCCAAGTGGGCCACACGGTCACATCATCACATACAAAAATAAATAAATAAAAAGAGAGGGAGAGAGAAAGAGAGGAAGAGGGACACGTGTGATGGAGGGACCTCGACACTATGGGCCCTCCCTTATATTCAATCATACATTGAGAGGGTCCCAATACATGTGAGCCCACCAAATCAAAGATCAACGATGAAGATCCTTTCTCCACTAAGATGTAAGGTCTAGATGACCCCTTTTTAAGCTAGGAAGTAAATATCATGATGGGGTCCATGGAGAATAGCCCCATCATGAAATTATAATAAAAATCAAGGTGGGTCATCGGCCACATCTAGGGTCCAAAGTGAGATCCATACCATCAATCGGTATGCCTCACTTGGCCCATCATCAAAACATGAAAAACCTAGCCTAATAAGCACCCACTTTCGATCTTCTTGGTCCGTTGGAAAGCCAATCTCCTTGTGTCTCACTTTGATGGTGGAAGATGAGGTTTGGATGGATAAGATGATGGATTTGGGATGGGAAAGTGAACCACACAAAATTACTCTTTCTCACATGGAATGCTTGGACGTGTGATTTTTCTGTTGCATGGAATAGAGTGTTGAGAAAAAGAGAGAGAAGGGGTTGTAAGGAGAGAGAGAGATGGGTGATGGATGTGAGTGATGGGTGAGGTGATGGTGTACTTGACATAAGAGTTGACTTAGTGGTTTCTTAACTTGTGGAGAAAGCAAGCATGTGTAAGACCCGTATCTTAGTCCGTACCGTTCCTTAGACTTCTGCGGTCTTTCCGGTCGAATTTCAACAACCTTCGACCCTTAACCGGTATTTGCACGCGACCCTGCGTCACACGCCGTCAACCCGAGTCGACTCACCCTGAGATTTGTATCCTAGTGACCGCGTCGTTGCCGTGGTTTCTATACCACAACTTGCGCGTCGAGGCGATACCCTAGTCAGGAGATGTGGGCCAGCGTTCGGTGCGAGGAAAACGCTGCATGTTGTAAAAATATAAGAGAATCTCTACGATATGTCACCTCAATCAATCAATCAATCACATCTCATGTCAAGTACACATCACCTTTCACCCCATCCCCAAGCAACCCCAAAGTCAACTTTCTCTTACACCCAAGTACACCCATCACCCATCACCCATCTCTCGCCCTATCCATCACCCATCCCTCTCTTTCTTACACCTCTCTCACTCTTATCTCTCTCCCTCATTTTCTTTCAAGCAAGAAATCGTCCATGAGAGCTCCATGAGAGAGAGCTTTGTATGGCCCACTACCTATCTCCCATCTCCACCCTCCAAAACCAATCGCGACCGTTGGAGCTCTAGAATGCATCGATGAAAGAAGAAGTCCAAGAAGATCAAAGGTGGGTGTTCGTTTCATTTAATTTTGATGTAGGGTCCACATGTTGTAGGACCCATCTTGATGTGTGTATTTGATAAAGAGGGGTCCATAGTGGCGGGGCCCCTCCACCATCCTACGCGTCTCTCTCTCTCACTCTCTCTCTCTCTCTCTCTCTCTCTCTCTCTCTCTCTCTCTCTCTCTCTCTCTCTCTCTCTCTCTCTCTCCTATTGCGGCCCACCTGATGAATGTGTGTAGATCCACACCGTCCAATAGATCTGGATGGTGAGACCCACCTGTTGCATCCAGGCCATCCATTTTGGACAGGCTCAGATGAAGGGAAAATAAATATCAGCCTGATCCGGTCCCTGGTGGGCCACCACCATGATTGTGTGCATTAATCCGTCCATCCATGTGGACCACACGCATGATATACGTGTTTTATTCTGCACATGGGACCCACCTTACTGTACGTGTTCCAGGTGCACCGTCCATCCATGGACAGTGCTGGGTAGGGCCAACCGTGATGTATTTTTCCATCCAACCTGTCTGTCCGTTTTGGACAGGATGTGGGACCTACCCACACGTGCTACACATGTGGGGTGGGGCCACCTTGATGCATGATTATATCCACGCCGTCCATCCAACTACAGTAGCAAGGTGGCTATGTATTGACACCGCCCAAAGTCTGAGCCCCACCATGAGATATGTGTTGTATCTAACCATCCATCCATTTACGTGGGATCTACCCCACACGTGTGATACGTGTGAGGGTGGAGCCCACCATACGTATGTGATATCTCGGCCGTCCATCCAGCAGGGCTGGGACGGTGAGCCACATGAGGTATGTGTTATGTCCAGTTGTCCATCTGGACGCTGGACGTTCCTGTCCAGTTATATATATTAAATTATATATATAATATATAAATATATACATATATGTACTGTATCTGTGGGGTCGCACCATGTGGTACCCACCTTAAAGTATTTGTTATATCCACACTGTTCAGCATGTCTGGACAGTGCAGTTCACCTGTATGTGTGATCATTTACACCGTCCATTGCACTGGACGTGGGGCCTCACCTTGATGGACGTGTTGAAATCCAAGCCATCCAGCCCAACTGAACGGTGGGCCCTACCATGATTGCATGTGCTTTATCCTGCCCGTCCATTCATCTGGACTGTCCATTTATGTGGATCACTACAGCTAAAAGGCTGCTGTATAAAATGACAACAGGTGGTGTGGAAGTGAGGAATCCTCACCGTCTATCTGAATGGTGGGACCCTAACTGAATGTATATATTTTATATATCGTCCATCCATTTCTACTTGGTGGGCCAAAGGCATGTGGGATCCTCACCATCTAGCCACATGGACGGTGGATACACCACGAGGTATTATGTTATCCAAACCGCCCATTCACATGTGGATTCCACACGTGTCAGTGGTCTGGTCATAAGGTATGTTTTATATCCTAACTGTCTATCTGCTGGTGGGTCAGCATCCCACCAGTAATACAAATGATGTATTTATGTCAGCGAATGGTATGGGTTTGACTGTGATATCCAGACCGTCCATCTGTTTTATATCGACGTTGTCCATATGTTGGACGAGCAGCAGATAGCTGCTGTAGTAACGTCATCAAGTTTCGTGGGCCACACCATGATGTATATGATGTAGCCACACTGTCCAAATGGTTGGACGGTGGGCCACGCTGTGATGTATATGTTATATCCAGCCATTTATCAGGTGGACCACACTGCAAAAATCAGTGGAGATTGAATGTCCACCAATAAAATTGTTTGGGATCACAGAAGGTTTAGATCCATATGAAATTGTTTTTCCCTTTTAATTCAGGCCTTGGTGAATAGATTAGATAGAAAATAAATGTGATAGTGGGCCTTGTGAAGTCTTAACTGTGAAAATCATTATCTCCACTGTTATTTGTAGTATAGTTCAGATGATCTTTCGATATGATTCATTTTTTGATAATGCTCTAAAAGATCTCTATCTATAGATGAATGGTGTGGTTGGTTTGGGCCCATTCGGCTTGGCCCATTTGATTTGACACATAGATTCGACCCATTTGATTCGGCTCATTAATGCGACCCATTAATGTGGCCCACTTAATGTATATTAGCCCATGGTTTGAGACCCATGGTGATGTATTAGGGCCCATGGGTCGAGGGCCATTGCGATGTATTTGGGGCCCATGGTTTGAGACCCACTGTGATGTGTATAAGGCTCATGGGTTGAGGCCCATATTGATGTATTTATGGCCCATTGTTAAGGCCCACCTTGGCATTTATAAGGCCCATTTGATGTATATGAGACCCATGTGTAGGGCCACATGCTGTGTATTGAGGCCCATGTGCAGAGCCCTCCCGTTGTGTATATGAGGCCCTAAGAAGTGGCCCAATGTGATGCACATGTAGCCCTTGTACGAGGCCCATTGCGATGTATATTAGGCCTTTGTGTGAGGCCACGGGCCCACTGCATGTTCGGCCCCATGTGGGCCACTCCTTGGAAACAATGTTGGTTAAATGTCCACATTGATGAGCCGTGATGATTAAATGTCCATATTGTGACCTTCCTTTAGGCCTGGATAGGCTCATTTTCATCATCCTCTAGTGGGTTAACCCAAACGAATGGGCCCCATTAGTATTGCTTGGACTATCATCGGCCATCCATCTATAAACCCCGTCTTGAGACCGATTACTGATTATAATTGTTGTAGTTAATTGACCAATTACTAATTGACGTCGATTACTGATTCTGACTGTCATGGCCGATTACCGATTATGATGGTTGTCGTCGATTGACCAATTATTAATCGAGGTCGATTATCGTGGCTGATTATCAATTATGATTGTCGTGGCCGATTACTGATTCTTATTTGTCGTGGCCGATTGCCGAATATTGATTATCGACGCCGATTACCGATTCTTATTAATCGTGGCTGATTGCCGAATATCGATTATCGAGGCCGATTACCGATTCTTATTCGTCGTGGTCGATTGTCGAATATCGATTAAGGCCAATTACCGATTCTTATTTGTCATGGTCGATTTTCGATTATCGATCGAGGCCGATTACCGATTTTGACTTGTCGTGGTCGATTGCCGATTCTGATTGTCAGAGCCCAATGTGATATGCATACGACCTACAGTTGAGGCCCGACGTGATGTGTATTCAGTCCGTGTCTAAGGCCCAATATGATGTGTGTTAGGCCCTTGTGAAAGGCCCATTGTGATGTATTCGTGGCCTATGGTCAAGGTCCATTATGACATGTATTAGGCCTATGATGCATGGCCCACTTGATGTATTAGAGGCCCATACGTAGGGCCCACATGTTATGTATTTGAGACCCATGAGTAGGGCCCACCTATTGTGTATATGTGGCCCTTGAGTAAGGCCCATTGTGTTGTATATCAGGCCTTTGTGTGAGGTTATGGGCCCATTATATGTTTGGCTCCATGAGGGCCAACCCTTTGGGGCAATGTTGGTTAAATGTCCACATTGTCGAGGTCGATTGTCGATGCCGGGTATTAATACCAATTATGAATATGTGACGGCATAACGTAATGATACATGCCCATACGCATCATCTGCATGTTTGTTATGAGGTGTGGTTGATCATTACATATGTCATTGAGCATGTTGTTATGAGACTCCCTGATAGGCGGAGGATATCTCACATGAGTGCACGGTACCAAAGAACGCCCCAATGTCGAGACCGAGTGGATACATGAGAGCCCGAGTGCCTAATACCGGGAGGCCGCGTCTCCCACTGTGTCGTGGTCAGTTGGCGGGGTGTGGCCTTATCCGCCCGAGCGCAGGGGGCATTGCTAGGCTGAGTTTGACCAGCTCATGAATGGGTCCTCTATCGATGTGCCAGATAGGTATTGGTAGACTATTGGCTAGGCGGATAGTGAGGTTTCTTATGCTCACTTGGACTGTGCGGCTAGGGAGAGCGGTAGTGCTATTTGGAGTCTAATAGACCCCGGTGATTTCTCAGAGAGGAACTGTACTGATATGTGGACTTATTGAGTAGGAGTTGCATGCTCATTTATTCATTCATTCACTATCCACTCGGGCTGGTGGTGCGTAACTAATTATTGTGTACCTTCGTTATGGTAAGGATTTCAGTTGGGCGCACGACTAAGCTGAGATCAGGAGTTTACCACGTTGAGTCTGACTATCCAAATTTAGGTATGGGACTAGTTTGCATAGAAGTCCCTTGTGGTGGACCTCGTAGCCTGCGATACTATGTACTATCATCCCGACTTCACACTCCAGCATGGTCATTTCATTCGCATCGCACATTATATTACATCCGTAGGCATATGACATTTTGGGTTGCTATATTTTTTTACATTTATATGGCCTAGACAGACTTAGTAGGATTTGTATATTACATTGCATCTTCGGCATCTGATATGTCTCTTTATGACTCCTTATTGCATAGATGTTCTACATTGTGTATTCTGATATTGATTGATTTATGGACTTGTCCATACTTCTGCTTACTCTGTTATCGTATGATTTATGATCTTGTCAGTATTTCTGCTTACTCTGATAATTCATGATCTGGTCAGTATTTCTACTTATTCCGATAATGCATGATTTCTGGATTACCAGTAATTTTGGTATTATATGATGATGACATTGTATTGAATACTTGACACTTGCTTTGTTCACACACTTACACCACCCTCTAAGTTTTTTATAAGCTTATGCATGATGATGCGTGCAGGTGATGTTAAGTTGCAACAGTGTTGAGCTTGGAGCGTGTAGCGATTTTCTGGATCTTGATTTTCGATTTATGTATTTTCCTTTCAGTATTGTACTCAAATGATTATATTAGTGGATATGTGACGATGATGTTACCTTTGTGAATTGGGTAATCTTATGGTTATGCTTATTACGAGATAAATGTACAAAAAAAATATCCTCCTTGTAGGATCTCAGGATCGAAATTTGGCGTAAACCTAAAACCTAAATGTATTCTCAAATCCCTAAACCTAAACCTACACCTAATCCTAATCTCAACTCCCTTACCTAAACCTAAACCTAAACTTGAAAACCCAAACCTAAACCTAAACCCGATTTCCTAAACCTAAACGTTAACCTATTATCAATTCCCTAACACTACAAAAAAACTGGGCAAAGGCTACGGATAAAAGCTGTAACTAAATGCCTATGGCTACGGTTAAGGTCCATACAATGGCCATAGCCATTAGTACCATAACCATAGGTCTTAAAGCTATAGCTACGGATTGCATCCATAGCCATAAAAATAATAGGTATAGATTAAATCCATAGCCATAGCTTCTATAGCTCTAAAGAATCTATAGCTACGGATTATATCTGTAGCTAAAAGTAGAGAGAGAACCATAGTAATAGGCTGAAATTAGCAACAGCTACGGTTTTCAGATAAAGGGCTACGGTGAATAGCCATAGCTAACACCTATTTTTTTAAAAAAAAATAAAATAAAATATAAGCTAATATAGATAAATACTTCATGTCTAAATCATTCATTCATTCAATCAAACACAATCATTCATTCATTCAATCATATATAATCATTCATTCAATCATATACAATCATTCATTTTAATCCATTCACAAAATTACAATGCCAACATAATAGTTATATGTCTATTTAAAGTTCTCATTAACCACAAGATCCAATGCCTTCTCGTAGCCAAATAGCTTCTCAACAATCGCAAGCGAAAACTCTATGGATGTGCCTTTACTGGTTATCAATTTTTCATTAACTAACACCCTATTCTCAGCTTCACTTTGATCCGAAAGCTTACTACACATGGCTGAAAATCAATTTCATCATACAAACAATGTAGTCATATGAAAAGCTCTGAAAAAACAGAATAGATCAACCATTTCAGCTAAACTCTGCCAATGAATTGGGTAGAGTCATTCACGTGGTCAAGGTGTCCATTAGTAAAAGTTAGGGCACTTCAAAACTCCCACCTACAGTGGGGAGAGTAATGCCTTCAACCAGCATCTACACATGTTACCCAAAATATTTTCCAATTATCCAACTTGAATATTAAATCATGAAGTCAAGTTGAGCTTACATGCTTTTGAATTATGCTTGATAGTGATATAATTCCAATTCCAACCCAAATCTGAGTGCGTTGATGAATATGCATAGCTTGGATAGGCTGATGCTTCTGTTACCTGTTGTAAATGACATAAATAAATACATGAGAAGAAGAGGAACAACAACAAATTTAAATAAAGATAAGCCTAACACCAAAGTCATTCTTAGCCATGCATCGGTAGCAAACACATCGAAACAAGCATGTGCACTACTGTCAACATGTTATGCAGACAATAATAAATTTAAGAACCAATATCCTTTTCCACATAGTATCATTATCGTATCAAATTCATTTAAGATCCGATAATTGTATTGATCTTTGAAAAATTGGCTTACTTTAACCGATGTATGAATGGGTGAAGGATTGTTTGTTGGAGTTACAGTTGGCTAATATGGAAAATTCAAGCCACCACTGTTTCCAATATTATTGAAGCCGGGCACTGAATGGGATGTTCTTATTCTAGAAAAGAGATGGAAGTTCTTCAGGGGAATCCTGCTTTGATGAACCCAGAAATTCATTATTTTCCATGATGAAGCAAGAACACCTGCATTGTGTAAACAATCTTAACTTACATTATTCTCTCCATTGGCATCAAGTTTCAATAGAAAGAAGAAGAAAATAGAAGGAAAAAATCAACAAAGTAAGAAAGATGGTTTTAAGCAAGATAAAGCTAGACAAAACAGTTTCTTCATACTGTCAGTTTGTAACCTTCTCTACAAATCTGCAAAACCCTTCACCAACTGTTCTATACAACAGCAACTGCTCAACTAAACCCTTCATACCCCAACAACTATTCCACACACTTCAAAAATCTACTACCATTGTTCTATACAACAAGAACATTAAGATATATTTAAACAACAACTGTTAGTTTGGAACAACAACTTCCATTGGTCCATTGTTCCTTAGAAAATCTGCAAAAGGATTTTCAATGGTATTTAATGTATAGAAAATCTAACACCATTGTTGTGTGGAAAAGGATTTTTGAAGGAACTATGGTAGCTAACATTCGGCAAAAGGATTGTTAGCTATACAACAATGGAACAATGGAACAATCCTTTATGAAATTTCACAAATGACCAAGTGCTTCTCTCATTATACACATACATTTATAAAGTAGACATGATTACATGAGAGAATCCACAGAGGACAATGGCTACATATTAGATGTCGATTCCTTGATTTCTTCCAAGGAGATGGCCTGCATTTCAACCAAACCAATCTTTCTGAGATCCACAACCCAAACTCTATAAAAATAAGTACATCACAGTAAAGGAAAGAAACTTCAAAACTCAAATGGAAAAAGATGATTCATGCCAGTGAGATTACTAATGCATATAATAGAGATGGTTTGAAGGAGGAAAAGGTCTCCAATCAAACAGATTCTGGATTTCTAATGTGTGGATAAAGGGTATTTTATATTTCTAGTCTTAGGACACGAGCAAAATACTACCATGTACTTCCACGGCCATAGTGTGCATGAATGCTTGGTTATGTACCCCTAAATTCAAGAACAAACAGGATAGAAGTCCCCCGCAAAGCCCCAAATCTATACTTACATCCTGTTTGATGAAAATAAAGTATAATGGATTACTTTAAAAATGAAACATTTTATATCAATATAAAAAAAAAGGTCTTTTAAGGGAAAGATATGAGCATTTCCTCAAACCATGCTGCAATCACTACAGTTGGGACTCAAAGAAAGCATTATGATATGATTGGAGTTCCATCAACTGTTTGTTGGTTCAACACATAACATGCTTGGCTTCACCAATATTTTCCTACACCAATTGTAAGATGTAAGCCTCGTATCCTAGATCGTACTGTTCCATAGACTTCCGCGATCTTTCTGGTCGAATTTCGGCAACCTTCGACCCTTAACCAGCATTTACGCGAGACCCCGATTCACACATCGTCAACCCGAGACTTGTGCCATAGCGACCGCGCCATCACCACGACCTAGTCAGGAGATGTGGGCCAGTGTTCGGTGCAAGGAAAACGCCGTGCGTGCGAATTCTGAGAGAATCTCTACAACTTGTCACATCCATCAAATCTCATCATGTCAAGTACATGTGAAGTACACCATCACCTCTCACCCATTCCCAAGCAACACCCAAAGTAAAAAAGTTTCTTATAATCTCATACCTTTCTTACACCAAAAATAACAAAAGTCAAAAGGTCTTTTACACGCATCACTCACCACATCCATCACTCCATCACCCATCACTCTCTCTCTCTCCCTTTACAACTATCTCTCTCTCTTTCAATTTCAAACTCATTCCTAAGTAAGAGAAAGCCTCACACGTCCAAGCCATTCTACATTCCAAGGGATTTGTGTGTGGTCCACCTTTGCTACCCTCTCATCTCCCATCTCAACCATCCAAATTCCATCTCCTCATTGGAATCGAAGGTAAGGAGCAAAGGAAGCCAAGCGAGTAAGAAGATCGAACAGTGGGGTGCTTTTATAGGCTAGTTTTTCATGTTTTCATGATGAGCCAAGTGAAGCATACCGATCAATGGTTTGGATCTCACTTGGGACCCTAAGATGTGGCTGATGTCCCACTTTGATCATCATGATCATTCCATGATGGGGCCAATCTCCATGGACCCCATCATGATGTTTATTTCCTTGCATTAAATAGGTCATCTAGACCGTTCATATTGGTGGGGAAAGGATCTCCACCGTTGATATTCGATTTCGATGGATCAATGTGTAATGGGACCCACTTGATGTATGATTTCTTGTAAGGGAGGGCTCATAGTGGCAGAGCCCTCCATCACATGCGTCCCACTCTATTTCTCTCTCTCTCTTCCCCTTTTTGCGATGATATGGTTGTGTGGCCCACTTGGATGGACCCCACCTTGTATATGTGTTATATCTACACCATCTACCATTTGGTGGCCACCTAAGTAGGGCCCACCTCAATGCATGTGTCATGCCCAAACCGTCCAGCGTCTGGGGACGCTGGACGTGAGTTAAAACATAAATGTGAGCTTGGTTAAAGCCTTGAGGGTGGATATAACACCCTGGATTTTTTTCCAACCTGGTGTTAGACGTCCTTAGGCAATGGGTCAGCCATAACACCTTGGTAACCTCTCATAACCCAATTCCAAAGTCAAAGAAATCACTTAGGATTAATTCCTTTAGAAATTAAGCGTAAGTTAGCTAGCGCTACGCTAGAGTAGCTGTGAAATTGTCCCTAATCGCTGTAAATACATTCTGCAAGACCCAGAACTTGTAGAATCAATGACGCTACAATACCCTAAAACCTAGGATCAAACTCTAAACCCATTTGCTCTCAGGAACCCTTTGAAACTTTGTATTGGATCTAGACCGCACGTCGAAAGTCCGATACCTACAATCCTAGACCGTTATGACCGCTTAGCTGGACTTGACAATCGTTTCGAAAATCAAGCCCAACCGACATTCAGAGGCTATTTCATTGAGCCTGGAGTAAAGAGAGTGAGAAAGGGGTTAGATTTGAAAATTTTAATCCAAATCTGACACGTGACTTGGCGCATTATTATTAAGCATTCTGACCATCAGAATTCAGCGAAATTACACCCTCGGATCAGGAAAAATTTCTCTTTCATATCATGAGACTTGTAGACTTGATTTAGGTACGATGACCGCTGAACTGAAACTAGACCGCCACGTGCGATCTGTGAACTCTACCAGACTGAAAACTTAGTATGAGAAACATCCAGTGACCATGAACTTAAGTCCGATCGCGTTCGGCTAGGGGACCTCCCGAAACGCTCTTCTGGATCGAAACAGCTCCGATTTGGTTATAACCCAAGTATACCTTGTTCCTAAGTCTAAAAAGGCTAGATTTTAGGCTTTATAAGGGCCTTAAACCCTCACATACCTCTCCCATCCGAATTTTCTAGAAACCCTAGATTGAAAGAGAGAGAAAGTGAGAGATTGTGAGAGAGTAGTGGGAGAGAATTCCCGCCACTTGCTGTAGCTTTTGTACGTGCTAAAGCACCGCACTCCAATGACTTTTTCAGTGATTCCAACGTACTCCTAGGTAAGAAAAACCCTAACTACTTGCTGATTTAGGGTTCTTTCGATTTAAATGGCAACATAGCTTCTGTATCTTGTGCATTAGGTCCCCTGTACGCCGTTGACGAAGCGTATACGTTCCGTTCAAAATGATACACGTATAGGGCAAAAGGTGAGGATTTTAGAAGCCTTGATTGATGATTTCAAAGATTTCAATGTCATTTAATAGTAGATTATCGACAGCAACGCCGTTTGACATGTACAACATGCTGTCCGTTTTTCGTTTCGTAAACGTACGGTAAATATGAGATTTAGGGTATTTTAGACATTTATAGAAAATACTGTATACGTCCGTATTTTGCTGAAATGCTTGACATGTAAATTTATCGTGTTATGATATCAAAAATACATGTATGATCAGTTTAGCGAAGAGATTCGCCCTAATGCGCACTTTGAGTCGACATACGCTATGTGGACTGAAGTGTGTAGACTAAGTGTTTGTATAAAGGTTTGTAGTCGTATGTATTGAGTAAAATGGTGTTGTGAATTAGTTTTGAGATTGAATTCTCAATTAATATGCTGATGTATATGAATTTCATCATGTTGTCTATATGTGTTGATTTCATTATATATATGAAATGGATGTGTTGGAGGATTTGCTTATGTGGTATGTTATAACCTGTAACAACATGCTTGTATTGTTTATATGCATTTTTGTTACTCTCATGTGTTTACTGACGTTGGTTTACAAATGCTTGGGGCTATGACCTAGTCCAGGCAGTCGGTAATGGATTGAATTCGTGGTTGGTTTTTATGTACCACGAAGGACGCGTTGATGAACGCGAGTCGTGTTTTGGGTTAGCGGCAGTGGTTAGGCCACACGAATTGTTTCATGCACTTCATGTCGTTCAACTTGAGATGCGCTCGTACTAGTCGAGCCCGTCAAGTAACCCGACTGGCCATTGTATGTTCACCATGTATGAGTCATAACTTCTTGAACCTAGGGTACTGAACTTACCATTGAAAACCCTGTCAACCATGGTACCTTGATCCATAAAGACTCATGAGCTGGGCATGGTGGTATGGGACACCGTGGTCGAGTTGTCGGCCTACGCTGGGGCCACAAACCTCCCCGTAGTGACCAGTGAGCACCATACTCTGAGCAGATTATGGTGGTATAGGACACTATATTCTCGTTGTCGGCCTACACTGATCAGGTGACGAGCCCTTTGTAGTGACCTTGAGTTTATCCTGACACCGCATGTAACATCCCGAAAATCCGAGGGTCGAGTAAAAACTCCACTCTCGAGTTCTAAAATGTTATTTATGTAACATAAATGTTTATGATTGAATGTTGTCTATGTTAATGCATTAAACATGAGTGGGATTAATCTAAAACATCATATCATACTCTAGAGACCGTTAAATTAGCAAGCGGAAGACTGTGATAGTATGTATAACATATATAAACTGTTGTATGTCTCCAGAGTGTGAACATGTTACCAGGTTATATACATACATGTATACTCCAAAAGTAGACAAAACGAATATACATGAGTGCGCTAAAAATATAAAATGACAAGTGTCAAGGCATCTAATCAACCTCCCTGTAATCCCGTCAATCAGATCACGCATAAAGGAGAGGTCCTCCTCATCATCATCAAGTCCAGCTCCGCCTCGCAGGCCGCACCATAATCTGCAATCACAATAGGGACTGGTGGGTGTCCGGAAACACCATCCCGTAACGTGGGAGTGAGTGATCAACTCAGTGGAATAATAGAGCTAGGATTAACATGTTCCCAAATCAATCATGCGATAATAGTAAAGCAGTAAATCAAACAATCCTAATACTGTTATTAATGTAATATGACATGACGTGATGGATGCCCTCACCGACGGTCTCCCTCATACGGCACCATCTTACGACCGCGGCATGCAATCGTCCCTCAAGTGCTCCACATCTTCCAAGCACATGCAATGTAATGGTGATATGATTTTCGAGTTGTTATTAGTCCATTCAAATAGCAGGATTGGGAAACTAAGGTACTTCCCTTATATCAATCCCAACACAGATCCTGTCTAGGGTCATCACTCCTAGTAATCTCATAGATGTATATTTTGTAGGTCACTGCAAGGGCTGCTAGGGCTGTTGCTCGCACTCGTTGCACCGCTCCCCCATCACCTTATCAATACAGGCCTACTGTACTCTCACTGCTACGGAAGGGTCGTCGCCTCCCGTAGACTCAGAATACGCTCGCGGTCACTACAAAGGGCTGCTAGGATTGTTGCTCGCACTCGTTGCACCGCTCTCCCATCACCTTATCAGTGTAGGCCGACAACAAGAATATAGTGTCTCATACCACCATAATCTGCTCACGAGTCATAGGTACTCACTGGTCATTACGGGGAGGTTTGTGGCCCTAGTGTAGGCCGACTGCTTGACCACGGTGTCCCATACCACCATGCTCCGCTCATGAGTCTTCGTGGATCAAGGTACCATGGTTGACAGGGTTTACAATGGTAAGTTCAGTACCCTAGGTTCAAGAAATTATGACTCATAAAGGGTGAACATACAACGGCCAGTCGAGTTACTTGACAGGCTCGACTAGCACGATCGCATCTCAAGTCGAATGACATGAAGTGCGTAAAACACCTCGTGTGGCCTAACCACTGCCGCCAACTCCAAAACACGGCTCGCGTTCATCGACGAGTCGTTCGTGGCAAAGATAGGCCAACCACGAATTTGCTCGGTTGCTGACTGCCTGGACTAGGCATAGTCCCAAACATATATGAATTCACATCAGCAATCATATGAGAGTATTGGAAATGAAATACAACAATGTGAGCATGTTAACACATGTTAACACATGCATTTTATACATATAATGAAATCATGCATATAACTAACATGTAGGAAATCATTTACATCAGAATATTAATTGAGAAATCAATCTCAAACTAATTCATAACACCATTTAATTCAATATATACTAATACAAGCATTTATACAAACACTTAAACTACACACTTAAGTCTACATATAGTATGTCGACTCAAAGTGCGCATTTAAGCGAATCTCTTTGCCAAACTAATTATGCACGCATTCCTAGTATCCTAATGCGACAAGAAACCATGTTAATCACATCAGAAAATTATGGATGAAAATAGTATTTCCTACAAATGACTAAAATGCCCTAAATCTCATATTCTTCGTCTGTTTACGAAACAGGAAACGGACAGCATGTTGTACATGTCAAACGGCGTTGCCGTCGATAATCTACTATTAAACGACATTGAAAGCGTTGGAAACAGTCAATCAAAGCGTCTAAAATCCGTACCTTAACTCTTATAGGTGAAGCGATTCGAATGGAGCGTATACGCTTCGTCTACGGCGATCAGGCAACCTGATTTACAAGATGCATCAGCTACCTCGCTATGTAAACGAAGGATCAGCAAATCAGCAAGAGTTTAGGGTATTTTCTTACCTAGAAACGCGGAGAAAGCACCGACAAAGTGATTGGAGCGCGTGGCTTAAACACGTGCAGCACGTGGCACAAGCAGCAGGAAATTCTCTCCCACCTTCTCTCACAATCTCTCACCTTTTCTCTCTCTCAATCTAGGGCTTTTCCCAAATTCGGATGGGAGAGAGAAGTGAGGGTTTCAAGCCCTTTTATAAGCCCAAACATGCCCGAAATAGGCTCGGGAACAATGTTTACTTAAGTTATATCCAAATCGGGGCTGTTTCGGTCCAAAAGGACATTTCTGGTGGTCCCCTGGCCGAACGCGATCGGACTTAAGTTCGTGCATGTCGGATGTCGCTCACATCCCGTTTTCAGACCATCAGTGTTCGTAGATCGCCCGTGGCGGTCCAGTTTCAGTTCAGCAGTCACCGCACGTAGATCAGGTCTGCAAGTCTCATGATATGAAATAGAAATTTTTCCTGATCCGAGGGTGTAATTTGGCTGAATTCTGATGGTCAGAACGCTTAATACTGACACCTCAAGTCGTGTGCCAGATTTGAATTTCAAATTCCAAATCTAACCCTATTCTTACTCTCTTCAATCCAGGCTCAATGAAATAGCCCGTGAATGTCGGTTGGACTTGATTTTCGAAATGATTGTCAAGTCCAGCTAGGCGGTTCTAACGGTCTAAGGTAGTAGGTATCGGACTTTCGACGTGCGGTCTAGATCCAATACAAAGTTTCAAAGAGGCCTAGAGAACAAACCGGTTTAGAGTTTGATCCGAGGTTTTAGAGTATCATAACACCATGGATTCTACAAGTTTTGGGTCTTGTAGAACGTATTTAAAGCGGTCATGGACTATTTTCCAGCTACTCTAGCATTGCGCTAGCTATCTTATGCTTAGTTTCTAAAGAAATTTATCCTAAGTGATTTCTTTGGCTATGGAATTGGATTCTGAGCGATTTTCCAGGTGTTTTGGTTGAACCATTTCCTAAGGACGTCTAATCCCAGGTTGGCCAAAATTCGGGGTGTTACACCGCATGGGGGTGACGAGTCCTGATGCAGTCTTAAGGATAATTAGGCCTGTATTGATAAGGTGATGGGGGAGAGGTGCAACGACTGCGAGCAACAGCCCTGACAGCCCTTGCAGCGACCTACAAATATAACATCGTATGAGATTACGAGGAGTGACGACCCTAGACAGGATCAGTGTTGGGATTGATATAAGCAAGGTACCCTAGTTTTCCAATCCTGCTGTATGAAAAGGACTAATAACAACCCGGTAATCATTATCCATATTGCAGTGTATGTGCCTGGAAGATGTGGAGCACTGCGGGAAGAAAGCATGCCACGGACGTAGATGGTGCCGCATGAGGGATTATGTCGGTGAGAGCATCCATCGTGTCATTTCATGCTTGCATTAACAATAGTATCTAGGAATGTTTGATTGTTTGCTTTACTATTAACATGTGATTGATTTGATAACATGCTAATCTTTGCTCTATGATTTCACTGAGTTAATTACTCACTCCCACGTTATGGGTTCCGGACACCACCAGACCCTTTTGTAATTGCATATGATGGCGTGGCCTGCGAGGCAGAGCCGGACTTAATGATGATGAGGAGGATCCCTCCTTTATGCGTGATCTGATCGACGAGATTACAGGGAGATTAAGTAGATGCCTTGACACTTGTCATTTTATATTTTTGGAGTACTCATGTATATTCTTTTCTTTCCAGTTTTGGAGTATACATGTATTTAATTAACCTGGTAACTTGTTCACACTCTGGAGACTTACAATCAATTATATATTTTATGTATTTATCAGTCTTCCGCTTGCTCATTTAACTGTCTCTGGAGTATGATATGCTGTTTTGGCTTAGTCTCAATCTTGTTTAATGCCATTCTACAGACAACATGCATTTATCATTATCTATGTTGCATAAGTGACGTTCTGGAACTCGGGAGTTGGGTTTCTACCCGACCCTCCAATTTTTGGAGTGTTACAGATGGTATCAGAGCATAATTTGGATTAAACCGGACCTGGGTTATGGCCACGCGACGTACGCTGTCGCCCCTTTGACTTAGGTGGGTGCGAGAAAAATCTATAAACACTCGTAGGACTTTAGTTTCTGTAACACCCTGAAAATCGGGGGTCGTGAATAAACTCAACTCCCGAGTTCCAGACCGTCACTTATGCAACAAAAATGGTTATGATTCAATGTTGTCTGATTTAAAGCATTCACATGAGTAAAAGTATACCAAAACTGCAATTCATACTTCAGATCCAGTGATAAAAGCAAGCGGAAGACTAAACAAGATATATATCACTGTATGGAAAAACAAAGTAATCTCAACTGTCTCCAAAGTATGACTACATCTCTGAGTCTCATATTCATATACATAACAAAAGAATAATGTTCAAAAAGAAAAGTCCCACTGATGTCCCCTCGATCCAGGTCACCTACGGGAAGCCGTCATGATACTGCATATACGAGAACTCATCCTGGTCCTCGTCATCATCTAGCTCCACCTCCTGGATCTCATCGTCACCTGCAACTACAACAGGGTCTGGTGGGTGTTGCAAACACCATCCCGTAACGTGGGAATGAGTGATCAACTCAGTGGAATCATAGAGCAAAGATTAGCATGTTCACAATTCAGTCACGCGATAATAGTAAAGCAGTAAATCAGACAAGTCCTAATACTGTTGTTAATGCAAGATGATATGACGTGATGTATGCCCTCACCGACGATCACCCTCATACGGCAACATCTTACGACCGCGGCATGCCACACTCCCTAGAGTGCTCCACATCTTCCAGGCACATGCAATGCTATGGTGATATGATTACCAAGTTGTTATTAGTCCATTCAAACAGCAGGATTGGGAAACTAAGGTACCTCCCTTGTATCAATCCCAACACGGATCCTGTCTAGGGTCGTCACTCCTAGTAATCTCATACGATGTACATTTCGTAGGTCACTGCAAGGGCTGCCAGGGCTGTTGCTCGCACTCGTTGCACCGCTCCCCCATCACCTTATCAATACAGGCCTACTGTACTCTACTGCACGGAAGGGTCGTCGCCTCCCGTGAACTCAGAATACGCTCGCGGTCACTACAAAGGGCTCGTCGCCTGATCAGTGTAGGCCGACAGCTAGAATATAGTGTCCCATACCACCATAATCTGCTCACGAGTCTAGGTGCTCACTGGTCACTACGGGGAGGTTTGTGGCCCCAGCGTAGGCCGACAGCTCGACTACGGTGTCCCATACCACCATGCCCGGCTCATGAGTCTTCGTGGATCAAGGTACCACGGTTAATAGGGTTTACAATGGTAAGTTCAGTACCCTAGGTTCAAGCAGTTATGTTACATACAAGGTGAACAAACATCGGCCAGTCGGGTTACTTGACGGGCTCGACTAGCGCGATCGCATATCGAATTGAACGACATGAAGTGCGTAAAACACTTCGCGTGGCCTAACCACTGCCGCCAACTCTCAACACGAATCACATTCATCGACGCGTCGTTCGTGGCTATGACCAGTCAGCCACGAAATCGCTCGGTTACCGACTGCCTGGACTAAGTCAAGTCCCACACATCCATGGAATTACTATACAAGGTATTGGAATTGAAATACATCATGTGAGCATGTTAGCACCTGTTATAACTTTCAACTTAAGCAAATCTTCAAGGCATACTTCCCATGCATATTCAACTTAAGCAAATCCTCAAGCACATACATTCCATGCATGTAATGAAATCATGCATTTTGTCAACATGTAGAAAATCATTTAGGTCGGCATAATAATTGAAAAATCAATCACAAAGTATCAAATAACATCATTTAATTCAATACATACTAATACAAGCATTTATACAAACACATGCACTACACACTTAGGTCTACATATAGCATGTCGACCCAAAGTGTGCAACTAGGCGAATCTCTTCGCCAAACTAATTATGCACGCATTCCTAACTTCCTAATGCGACAACAAACCATGTCAATCACATCAGCAAAATATGAATGCAAACAGTACTTCCTACAAATGACTAAAATGCCCTAAATCTCATATTCTTCGTTAGCTTACGAAACAGGAAACGGAGAGCATTTTGTACATGTCAAACGGCGATGCCGTCAAGAATCTACTATTAAACGACATTGAAAGTATTGGGAACCGTCAATCAAAGCGTCTAAAATCCTCACCTAGTGTCTTGTAGACTCGGGAATTGAACCGGAGTGTATATGGTTCGTCTACGGCGAGTAAGGAGCCTAATACATAAGATCCAAAGCTACATCGCTATGGAAACAAGAAAAACTCAAATCACCAACTATTTAGGGTTTTTACTTACCTAGGATTGCGGTGGAATCGCCGGGAAAGCGGTAGAGGAGTGTTGCTTAAGCATGTGCAACACGTAGCACAAGTGGCGGGAAGAACTCTCCCACTCTCTCACAATCTCTCACTCTTTTTCTCTCTCCCAAGCTAGGGCTTCTCTCAAATTCGGATGGGAGAGAGGAGTGAGGGTTTCAACCCCTTTTATAGCCTAAAACATTCCCAAAATAGGCTTGGGAACAATGTTTACTTGGTGCCTAACCAAATCGGGGCCGTTTCGGTCCAAAAGGGCATTTCTGGAGGTCCCCAGGCCAAATGCGGTCGGACTTAAGCTCATGCATACTGGATCTAGCACACATCCAGTTTTCAGACCGGTTGGGTTCCCAGATCGCACGTGGCGGCCCAGTTTCAGTTTAACGGTCACCGCACCAAGATCAGGCCTATAAGTCTCGTGATATGTAATAAATATTTTTCCTGATCCAAGGGTGTAATTTGGCTGTATTCTGACGGTCAGAATGCTTAATACTGATGCGTCAAATTTGTGTGCCAGATTTGAATTTGAAATTCCAACTATGTCCCTATTCACACTCTCTTCGGTCCGGGCTCAATGAAATAGCCTGTGATAATCGGTTTGACTTGATTTTTGGAATGAGTGTCAAGCCCAGCTAGACGGTCCTAACGGTCTAAGATAGGAGGTATCGGACTTTCAACGTGCGGTCTAGATCCAATACAAAGATTCAAAGTGGTCCAGAGAACAAACCGGCTTAGAGTTTGATCCGAGGCTTTAGAGCATTATAGCACCCTTAGTTCCACTCGCTTCGGGCCTTGTAGAACGTATTTAAAGTGATCAGGGACCATTTCCCAGCTATTCTAACGTTGCACTAGCTAACCTAGTCAAATTTTCCAAAGGAATGAATTCTACGCAAATTCGGGTCGAGTTGGTACTCGAGCCCAAGTATGGATTTTTCACGGGCGTTACAGTTTCGCTAATAGGCGAAGTCTACTCAAATCGATCGTTTTGATCGAGTCCATGACGTATCTTTGGTCACGTGAAGTGACCTAAGTTGCCTATAGGTCGTTAGTTGGCGGGTTTGGGATGATTCCAAAAGAATTCCGAACCCAGAAATGTAAGTCCTTGGGTTGTGGGGCAACCACAACCCTTACACTCAATTTTAAGGCTTGAAAACTCCGTTTTCTACAATTTCTTCAGAATCCTTCCTCTTACCACCCCATTCTTTAACTTTTTCTAAGTATTTTCACACTAGGAATAAATCCTAATGTGTAAAATATAAAAAATTATACTTAGATAAAAAGTTACTATAAATAGTAAATATAGGTAAGAATTTGACTTTTTCACATTCCAATTATGGAATATATTGTAAAAAATGGGTTAATTGGATGGATTAGCTTCTCTTACCCCAAAATCATATGCTACATGATGCATAAACTTATTCTAGTTTACAAATTGGCCCCGAAACGCCCCAAACGGAGTCTTGGGCCTATCTAGGTCAATATGTAATGAACCAGGGTGGGACCCATGTGCATTTGGGGCCTACAGGACAGGGGGACCATGCCCCATGGGGTGGACACCACTGAAAACCAATTTCTCCGGTGATGGCATCGCCGGTTCGGCGATGCATCACCGACCAGTGGGCCCCACTTGATCTGAAAACTGGGCCGACGCCCTTTTGTGGCTAGGGCATCCCTCCCATAGGTGGGTCGCACCTCAAAACCCCCTAAAGGTCCTACCTCCTTCACAATCCAAGCCCCCAAGCTCTTCCATTTCAAGTTCTTTGCTGCCTCTCTCTCAAATCCCGTCCCCAAACCGTTTCCATTCTCATTTTCGGTTACAACCGACCCCACTCCTTCGTCCACAGCAGTAGGTGCTCTCTTTCCTCTCCATTTTCGTTGTTTGAGGCTCCCACAACCTTCATTCAAGGCTGAAAATCGTGTGGAGCTCTATTCCCACTTATTGTTCTCTTTTCTCTTTGAGAATCCAGCCTTTGGGAGCTTGATTCATCCCTCTATAGGGCCTAGATTCGTTTCAGCCCATTAGGGCAACCATATCTCCCCATTTCCTCCATTTTCCATGGCTATTGTTGAAGCTATTTTAGCCTTTTTCTCCCTTTCCACCATCCTCCCTCTCATGTCCCTGTTATTTGAGCCTTTACACTCTTTTTGGTCTCAAAATTGTGCAAACTTCAAATCCCATTTCTCCATTTTCTTCGTTTAAGAGGTAGTAAAAATACATGACCGATAGAGCTCTAATGGGGAACAGGCAGTGTTAAACTAGACAGTATTAAAGAAGGTAAGTCGGGACCGTGGTAGAAGTTCTTTGGTAGAATTGGGCATTTATGTCGTTGTCCTGTAGATTGATTGTTTACCATTTTAGAGATTTTTATGTTTTGTTGTTGTTGGGTCTAGTGAAGTCATTGGTAGAAAATGTGTTTGTGTATTGTTTTGGGCTTAGCATAGCTGAATGCGTTCCTGTCATAATTCATGTGAAACTTTATTCCATACATTGTGACAAATTTTGTTAAATGGAGTGCATGCTGTTTCGTTCTCTGTAAGGTAGTCCCTAGATTGGGTGTATCCTATGGTTTCCACTGCCATGTTGTAAATCTAGGGATTAAGCCTACAAAATTAGTTTTTATCCCACCCCACCCTCCTACCAAGCATGTCACTCCCAATCCCGAAGTAGGATTAGGAAAACAGTTTCATTTCATACAACTTAATGCTACTGGCCATATAGGCCCTTGGCGTTTTGGACCTAGAGTTAGTGCTCCTAGATTTGAAAGGTTTGATGATATAGGAAATCCAATCCCATTTAGACAATCTTGACCCTAAGAGATAGAGCAATTCCCTGTATTAGTAATGGTATGAAACCATCTAACGTATAAGTATAGGCTTGGGATTACAGCTAGTGAGTTACAGACTAGTCTACTAGTTACTTTAAGTAGTGTAAAGCCTGTATATGTTAAGGAATAGGTTAGATTTGGTTGGAGTAGAACCTCATTCCTTCGCTTGACCCCCTTAATACTTATAGACTTCTGTTATAACCCTTAGGAAAGTTGTTTTAACTTAGAACCATTCACTCTCAGAAAAAACTTATAACTCCCTTAGATTGAACTTAGAATAAACCAGCACGCCCATTCAAATTTCCCTTAGAATTGTCTTCCTATGGATTTATTGCAATCGGAAATGCGGAGCAAAGGAATTGTATATTAGCGACGTATTCGCGGTTTGAATTGACTTCTTGATCCTAGTGGTTACCAATAAATCCAATGCTCTGACTAAATAGAAGATCGGCATCGACTCGGATTAAGAACTGATACAATGAATTTTCTGTCCTGATTAGACAGAAGGTTCAACGTATCCGGCTCAGACCCATTACACAACTTTTCTTCCATGTTGGCTCGACCATCTACAACCAAAAGTTATTGTTTTACCTTTGGGAAATGTTGAGGCTTATTTCTACAACCATAGGTACCAATGCCATAAAACGCATCACTAACAAAGGAAGACCAATGTAGTGAGAGGTTGTTTCCCATTTTATGTCAAGGATAGCCTCTAAGTTGAACCTCGTTCCGATATACGGATCGATACATAGATTCTTGAACATTAAGTAGAACTAACTTTTAAGGGGGGTAGAACATTTTGAGCTCAATCTATTTAGGTCAGCCAATGCAACCATTAGATTAGAGTAGCGCAGCGGAAGCGTGGTTAGCCTCTTCCCCACTAGCCCAGGATCGAAACAGTTGATTTAGGTTATACGTAAGGTTAGGTCATTAAATAGGATTCGAACCTTCCTTAGAACATCAATACAAAAGTCTCTTTAAGTACTCATTACCCTTAGTCAATTTCGGGGATGAAATTTTATTTTAAGGGGGGTAGATTGTAACACCCCAGATTTTTTTCCAACCTGGAGTTAGACGTCCTTAGGCAATGGGTCAACCATAACACCTTGGTAACCTCTCAGAACCCAATTCCGAAGTCAAAGAAATCACTTAGGATTAATTCCTTTAGAAATTAAGCGTAAGTTAGCTAATGCTACGCTAGAGTAGTTGTGAAATTATCCCTGATCACTTTAAATACGTTCTGCAAGACCCAAAACTTGTAGATTCAATGACGCTATAATACCCTGAAACCTAGGATCAAACTCTAAACCCGTTTGCTCTCAGGAACCCTTTGAAACTTTGTATTGGATCTTGATCACGCGTCGAAAGTCCGATACCTACAATCTTAGACCATTATGACCGCTTAGCTGGACTTGACAATCGTTTCGAAAATCAAGCCCAACTGACATTCAGAGGCTATTTCATTGAGCCTGGAGTAAAGAGAGTGAGAAAGGGGTTAGATTTGGAAATTTTAATCCAAATCTGACACGTGACTTGGCGCGTTATTATTAAGCGTTCTGACCGTCAGAATTCAGCCAAATTACATCCTCGAATCAGGAAAAATTTCTCTTTCATATTATGAGACTTATAGACCTGATTTAGGTACGATGACCGCTGAACTGAAACTGGACCGCCACGTGCGATCTGCGAACTCTACCAGACTGAAAACTTAGTATGATCAACATCCAGTGACCATGAGCTTAAGTCCGATCGCGTTCGGCCAGGGGACCTCTCGAAACGCTCTTTTGGATCGAAATAACCTCGATTTGGTTATAACCCAAGTATACCTTGTTCCTAAGTCTAAAAAGGTTAGATTTTAGGCTATATAAGGGCCTTAAACCCTCACATACCTCTTCCATCCGAATTTACTAGAAATCCTAGATTGAAAGAGAGAGAAAGTGAGAGATTGTAAGAGAGTAGTGGGAGAGAATTTTTGCCACTTGCTGCATCTTTTGCACGTGCCAAAGCACCGCACTCCAATGACTTTCCAGGTGATTTCAACGCACTCCTAGGTAAGAAAAACCCTAACTACTTGCTGATTTAGGGTTCTTTCGGTTCAAAAGGCAACATAGCTTATGTATCTTGTGCATTAGGTCGCCTGTACGCCGTTGACGAAGCGTATACGTTCTGTTCGAAATGATACACGTATAGGAAAAAAGGTGAGGATTTTAGAGGCTTTGATTGACTGATTTCAAAGCTTTCAATGTCGTTTAATAGTATATTATCGATGGCAACGCCGTTTGACATGTACAACATGCTGTCCGTTTTTCGTTTCGTAAACGTACGGTAAATATGAGATTTAGGGTATTTTAGACATTTATAGAAAATACTGTATACGTCCGTATTTTGCTGAAATGCTTGACATGTAAATTTATCGTGTTATGATATCAAAAATACGTGTATGATCGGTTTGGCGAAGAGATTCGCCCTAATGCGCACTTTGAGTCGACATACGCTATGTGGACTGAAGTGTGTAGACTAAGTATGTGTATAAAGGTTTGTATTAATATGTATTGAGTAAAATGGTGTTGTGAATTAGTTTTGAGATTGAATTCTCAATTAATATGCTGATGTATATGAATTCCATCATGTTGGCTATATGTGTTGATTTCATTATATATATGAAATGCATGTGTTGGAGGATTTACTTATGTGGTATGTTACAACCTGTAACAACATGCTTGTATTGTTTATATGCATTCTTGTTACTCTCATGTATTTACTGACGTTGGTTTACAAATGCTTGGGGCTATGACGTAGTCTAGGCAGTCGGTAATGGATTGAATTCGTGGTTGGTTTCTATGTACCACGAAGGACGCGTCGATGAACGCGAGTTGTGTTTTGGGTTGGCGGCAGTGGTTAGGCCACACGAAGTCTTTCATGCACTTCATGTCGTTCAGCTTGAGATACGCTCATACTATTTGAGCCCGTCAAGTAACCCGACTGGCCATTATATGTTCACCATGTATGAGTCATAACTGCTTAAACCTAGGGTACTGAACTTACCATTGAAAATCCTGTCAACCATGGTACCTTGATTCATAAAGACTCATGAGCCGGGCATAGTGGTATAGGACACCGTGGTCGAGCTGTCGGCCTACGCTGGGGTCACAAACCTCCCCGTAGTGACTAGTGAGCACCATACTCTGAGCAAATTATGGTGGTATGAGACACTATATTCTTACTGTCGGCCTACACTGATCAGGTGACGAGCCCTTTGTAGTGACCTTGAGTTTATCCTGACACCGCATGGGGGCGACGAGTCCTGATGTAATCTTAAGGATAATTAGGACTGTATTGATAAGGTGATGGGGGAGAGGTGCAACGAGTGCGAGCAACATCCCTGACAGCCCTTGTAGCGACCTATAAATATAACATCATATGAGATTACTAGGAGTGACGACCCTAGACAGGATCAGTGTTGGGATTGATATAAGCAAGGTACCCTAGTTTCCCAATCCTGCTGTATGAAAAGGACTAATAACAACCCGATAATCATTATCCATAGTGCAGTGCATGTGCCTGGAAGATGTGGAGCACTGCGGGAAGAAAGCATGCCGCGGACGCAGATGGTGCCGCATGAGGGAGTATGTCGGTGAGAGCATCCATCATGTTATTTCATGCTTGCATTAACAACAGTATCTAGGAATGTTTGATTGTTTGCTTTACTATTAACGCGTGATTGATTTGATAACATGCTAATCTTTGCTCTATGATTCCACTGAGTTAATTACTCACTCCCACGTTATGGGACGGTGTTTTGGGCACCACCAGACCCTTTTGTAATTGCAGATGATGGCGTGGCCTGCGAGGTGGAGCCGGACTTGATGATGATGATGAGGATCCCTCCTTTATGCTTGATCTGATCGACGGGATTACAGGGAGGTTGAGTAGATGCCTTGACACTTGTCATTTTTTATTTTTGAAGCACTCATGTATATTCTTTTCTTTCCAGTTTTGGAGTATACATGTATTTAATTAACCTGGTAACCTGTTCACACTCTGGAGACTTACAATTAATTATATATTTTATGTATTTATTAGTCTTCCGCTTGCTCATTTAACTGTCTCTGGAGTATGATATGATGTTTTGGCTTAATCTCAATCTTGTTTAATGCCATTCTACAGACAACATACATTTATCATTATCTATGTTGCATAAGTGACGTTCTGGAAATCGGGAGTTGGGTTTCTACCCGACCCCCGGATTTTCGGGGTGTTACAGTGGACCGCTGGTGTAGGCCTCACCATGATGTATGTATTCAATCCACGTCGTCCATCCTTTTCCTCAGACCATTTTAAGCGTTGAGCCAAAAAATGGGGCCAATCCGACATTCTGACGGGCTATAGCCTAGAAAATGGTGGCTTTCACCGTTAAAAAGCCACCTGATTTTTCTACGCGCCAAAACACATCGCATATTGGGCTCGTTTAGCAATTCCTTAGCCATAGCGACCAATGGTTGGATCGGATCCACCTGAAGCGGGCCCTACATGGGAAAATCCCCAAGAAAACCCAAAAAAAAATAAAATAATAATATATAAGTAGCAGGACGCTGCTGCCTCCAGAGGCACAGGCAGCGCCTGCTGCGCACGGGTGTGTGGGTGGACAGGAAACCACGGCCCTAGCCGTGGACCCCACTATGATGCTTATTTGCCATCCAAACCATGCATCTTATGGGCCTCTTCCAGGGTGGTGGGCCCTCCAAAAATCAGCCTCATCCAAAGCTCCGGTGGCCCATATCATAGGAAACAACAATGATTAAATGTCTGCCATCGAAACCTTTTTTGGCCCAGAAGTTTTGGATTCAATATAAAATTTATTTTTACCCTTCATCCAGGCCTCTGTGGCCATATGAATAGATTGGATGGCAAGTAAACATTACAGTGGGCCCCACATGGGAACCCACAATGATGTATGTGTTTTATTCACACTGTCCACGCCAATGGATGGTGGAACCCACCATGGTATATATGTTTTGTCTGCACCATCCACATCACTGGACGTTGGGACCCCATTGAGGTATGTGTTCTCTCCATACCGTTCATCTATATGTGGAACCCCACCATGATGCATGGGTTGCATCTAATCCATCCAACCATTTTGAAAGCCTATTTTAGGGATTGAGGTTAAGAATGAGTTAGATCTAAGGTTCAAGTGGACCCCACCACAAAAAAAATAGTGGAGAGATGAATGTTCACCATTGAAGTCCTTTTCGGACCATAGTAGTCTTGGATTAAGGTGATATTTGTTTTTCCTCCCAATCAAGCCTATGTGACTTTACTAACAGACTAAATGGGAAACAAACTTGATGTGGGCCTTGGGATTGTAAAAGGTGAAAATCATTATCTCCACTACTATTTGTGGAATGGTCCATATCCTTCAATATGATTCTTTTTAGGAATGTATGAGGGCCACCTTGATATATGTAAGGTCAATGGGTTGAGGCCCATTTGATGTATTAGGGGCCCATGGGTTAAGGCCCATTGAGATGTATTAGGGCCTATGGGTTTAAGCCCATTTGATGTACATATGAGGTCCAATGGGTGTGGCCCATGTAATTAGGCCCATTTGATGTATTCAAGGCCCAAGGGTTATGGCCCATTGCAATGTACAAAAGGCCCATTGATGCGGCCCACTTGACGAATATAAGGCCCATGTGATGCAGCTCATTTGATATAATTAAAGCCCAATGGGATAAATATACAAGATCCAATGCAATGTGTGATTCCCCATGGCTTGCATAATGATATTTATGGTGGACCGCCTGTAAGACCCGTATCCTAGTCCGTATTGTTCTGTCAACTCCCGCGATCCTTCCCGTCTAATTCTGGCAACCTGCGACCGATAACCGACATTTTGCGTGTGACCCTAAGTTGTACCCTGTAGATCTGAGTCAGCTTAATTTGAGACTTGTATCGTTACGACCGACCGTCGCCGCTGTTCCAACGACGCAACTCGCTCACCGATCCGATACCTTGGCAGGAAGACGCGAGTCGGCGTTTATTATGAGAAAACATCGCGCGTTTACAATTCTAAGAGTCTCTACAACATGTCAAATCAATCTCATCTATCACCTCATGTCAAGTACAAAACAAACCATGCTTTCTTTCTCCACAAGTCAAGCAAATTTAAAAGTTAACCAATCCATCACCTCACCCATCACTCACATCTATCACCCATCTCCTATCACTTCTCCTTACAACCACCTCTCTCTCTCTCTCTCTCTCTCTCTCTCTCTCTCTCTCTCTCTTTCTCTTCACATTTTCCAAGAATTTCCCAAGCAACCAAGGGTGCATACGTCCAAGGCTTTCCCAAGAGAAAAAATTGATTTTGGTGGCCCACTTCTTGTCCCTAGACCCATCATCCTAGCCACTCAAATCTCATCTTCCACCATCAAAGTGAAGTACAAGGAGATCGGCTTTCCAATGGGCTAAGAAGATTAAGTGGTGGGTGCTCTTATAAGGTAGTTTTCATATTTTAAAGATGGGCCAAGGGAGGCCTACCATTCAATGGTATGGATCTCACTTGGATCCTAAGATGTGGTTAATGGCCCATCTTGATTATCAATATCATACCATGATGGGGCCATTCTCCATGGACCCCATCATGATGTTTACCTTCCTAGCTTGTATATGGGTCATCTAGACCGTCTATTTTGTGGAGAAGGGATCTCCACCGTTGGATCTCGATTTAATGGGTCCACATGTAATGGGACCTACTTGATTTATATTGTAGATCATGGAAGGGAGGGCCCATAGTGTCGGGGTCCCTCCATCACGCGTGTCCCACTCTCTATCTCTCTCTCCCTCTCTATTTTTTTTTATGTGATCATGGCATAGTTGTGTGGCCCACTTGGATGGACCCCACCATAAAGTTAGTATTTTATCCAAGCCATCTATGAATGGGGCCCACCTTGTATGTGTTGCACTACACCGTACATCATGTGGTGGCACACCTGAGTAGGCCCACTTTCACATGGACAGACCATCCAGCGTCCCTGGACGTTGGACGTGAATTGAGAAAACACAAATATTAGCTTATTTCAAAAGCTTTTTGGGGTGGTCCACTTGCGTAGGCCCCACCTTGATGTATGCATTCAATCCACACCGTCCATCCCTTTCCTCAAACTATTTTAAGCGTTGAGCCGAGAATTGGGCCAATACGACTTCATGGCGGGCCATAGCACAGTAAACAGTGTGGTTTACCATTGAAATACACCATGATGTTTTTATACTTCAAAAATAAACTCAATATTGGACTCGTTGGATTGGTTATGAGCAATGGAATCCAATGGCTGGAGTGGATTCTCTTGAAGCGGGCCCCACATGCAAAAAACCCTAAAATTTCATTTCTTTCAAAAAAAATATAACAGCAGCATTGCTGCTACTGTGTCAAAGGCGCAAGCCACGCCAGCACTGGCGGGGGAGCGGACGTCAGGGAGCCCACGGCCTCACATGTGGGCCCCACCATGATGTATTTATGCCATCTAATCCGTTCACGAGGTGGGCCACTCCCTAAAGTGGGCCCCTTTCAAATTTTAACCCCATCTGGAGCTCAGGTGGCCCACATCATAAGAAATAGTGGGATTGAACGTATACCATTGAAACCTTTTTTTGGGCCACAGAAGTTTCAAATTAATATGAAATTTTTTTCCATCCTCATCCAGATCTGTGTGACCCTATCAATAGTTTGGATGTAAAATAAATGTTATGGTGGGCCTCATGTGGGACCCACAATAATGTGTTTTATTACCACCATCCGGACGGACGGTGGAGGCCACAATGATGTATGTATTCTTCCATGCCGTCCAACCATTTTTTCTGGCTGCTAGACGGCTGGTGGGACCCACCATGATGCACGTGCTGCATCCCATCCATCTATTCATTTTAAAAGCTCATTTTATTACATGAGCTAAGGGAATGAGGTAGATCTAAAGTTCAAGTGGACCCCACCATCTAAAGTAGTGGCCAATGACGCCCACCGTTCAAAAATCTGCAAGGGCCATGGTAGCTTCCCGTTAAGTTGATATTTGTTTCCCACTTCATCAATCGCCATGTTAGTTTATGATTATGTTGGATGAGGAACATATTTTATTATGGGCCTTAGGAATTTTAAATGGTGGAAATCATTATCACCACTTTTATTGGTTGTGCCCCATTTGATGTGTTTATGGCCTAATTAGTGTGGCCCATTTGATATTTATAAGGCCCATTTGAGGAGGCCCACCTTGATGCATTTGTGGCTTGATGTTAAGGCTCACCTTAGTATATGTATAAGGCCCATCTTAAGTTATTTGAGGCCTTTCGTTGAGGCCCACCTTGATATATATGAGACCCATGTTATGAGGGCCCATTGTGATGTATTAAGGCCCATGGGTTGAGGCCCATTGTGATGTATTAAGGCCCATGGGTTGAGGCCCATTGTGATGTATTAGGGCCCATGGGTTGAGGTCAATTGTTATGTATTAGGGCCCATGGGTTGAGGCCCATTGTGATGTATTAGGGCCCATGGGTTGAGGCTCATTGTGATGTATTTGGAGCCCATGGGTTGAGGCCCATTGTGATGTGTTTTTGGCTCATATGTTGTGACCCATTTGATATATTTTTAGCCCATGTGATGAGGCCCATCTTGGGTATTTGTGGCCTGCATGGCTAAGCCCGATATGGTGTACATGCGGCTTAATGCGAGGAATGTGCACCTGATGTAATGTGTGATTTCACTATAATATAAGTAATGATGTTTATGGCGTGTCATGCCTTGGGAGAAATGTTGGTTTGACATCCACATTGTAAGAATAATGTTGGTTAAATGTCTACATTATGACTCTCCCTAGGGGCCATTGATAGGCCCATACTTGTTGTGTGTAGGCCTTCTAGCCCCATCTTCGTTGTGAGAGTAGTTCATCACCTTATAACATGCTTAGTGTAACTCCATGATTCATGCTCATACGCATCATATGTATGCCTGATATGAGGATTGTTTGATCATAGCATATACCATTCGGCAGACTATTTATGAGACTCTTTATGAGATGGAGTGCCCACATTATCGCGTTGTACGCGCAGGATTGTTACATGATTGGATAATGTGACTCATGCATCTTGTATATATGTGACTTGATCATTATATGCCCTAGTGACATCAGGATTGTGGCCTCCACAGGCACATCATGGACGGCTAAATAGGACACCGAAAATACTTGGTTCTAACACTATGGACACTTAGGATGTCCTTGGGTGAAAGTCCTAGAATCTCCGAGGTCAGGAGTAGTCCCAACGTTTAGACCGAGTGGAATATGAGCACCCGAGTGCCGAATACCAATAGGCTGTGTCTCCCACTGTGTCATGGTCGGTTGGGAGGGGGTGTGTGGCCTTATCCACCTGAGTGAGGGGGCTATAAGCTAGGCTGAGTTTAACAAGCTCGTAAATGAGTCTGCTATCGACGAGCCGGGTAGGTATTGGTAGACTGCTGGCTAGACGGATAGTGAGGTCTCTTCCACTCCCTGGGCTGTGCAGCTAGGGAGGAGGCAGTCGGAGTGGAGTGTATTAGACTTCGATGATTTCCCCAGAAGTAACTGTACTAATATGTGGACTTATTGAGCAGGAATTGCATATTCATTCATTCATTCATTCACTATCCACTCAAGCTGGTGGTGCGTAACTATTTGTTACGTGTACCTTCGCATGGCTAGGATTTCAGTTGGGTGCGTAACTAACCTGAGATCAGGAGTTTACTACATTGAGTCAGACTATCCAAATTTAGGTATGAGACTGGTTTGGATAGAAGTCCCTTATGGTGGACCCCGTAGCCTACGATACTATGTACTATCATCCCAACTTCACATTCCAGCATAGTCATTTCATTCGCATCGCATATTACATTGCATTCGCAGTACTTAGTATTTTGGGTTACTATGTCTTACACTTATATGGCCTACGAAAGGTTAATAGTATTCGTGGTCTGTTAGGATTTGCATATTGCATTGCATCCTCATCATCTGTTATTATTTTATTATGTTTTGCATCGCATAGCCTTGGTACAGCTGATAGCACTCATGTACTTACCAGTATATTTTCACTTACTCTGATATCGTATGATTTATGATCTTGTTAATATTTTTGCTTATTCCGATGATGTATGATTTATGGGCTTTATGGTATACTTGGCACTTACCTTACACACACTTACACGACCCTCTAAGATTTCTATAAGCTTATGCACGATAGATGCGTGCAGGTGTCGTTAGGTTACAACAACGTTGAGCTTGGAGCGTGTAGCTGTCTTCTGGAGCTTTGATTTCGATATATGTATTTCCCTTTCAGCATTGTATTCAAATGATTATATTAGTGGATATGTGATGATGATGTTGCCTTTGTGAATTGGGTATACTTGTGGTTATGCTTCTTATGAAATAAATGTAGTTGAAAAATCCTCCTTGTAGGATCTCAGGATCGGAACCTGGCGTATGGACGCTGGGAGTTGAAAATGGGGTACTACAGAGGCTGTCGGCATCGGGTTCGACGATCGAAATTCTTATGAATCCAATTTTTGGGCTTAGGGCGTGACACCACACCTTGGGAGCAATGTTGGTTTAACTTCCACATTGTAAGAATAATATTGGTTAAATGTTCGCATTATAACTCCCTAGGGCCACTGATAGGCTCATACTTGTTGTGTGTAGGTCGTTTAGGCCCATCTACATTATAAGGATAGTTCATTACTCTATAACACGTCTAGTATAGTTCTATGATTCATGATCATATGTGTCATATGTATGCTTGATAAGAGAGGTGACTGATCATAGCATATGTCTTCGGGCAGATTGTTTTTGGACTCCCGGTTAGGCAGTTTTTCCCTACATGAGCACACGATACGCGCAGGATTGCTGCATGATTGGATAGTGTGATTCATACATTTCGCATTGTGTGACATGGTTACTGTACGCCCTAGCGACATCAGGGCAGTAGCCTCCACAGACGTATTGTGGTTGGTAGGATTGGATACCAAAAATCTTGTTCTACATGGGGTGCTATAGATATCCCTGGATGAAAGTTCTTAAACCCTTATGGTACCAAGAGGTTGTTCCAATGTCTAGACCGAGTAGGTACAGGAGCACCGAGTGTCGATTACCGAATGGTCGCACTTTCTACTGTGTCATGGTTGGTTGGAAGGGGGTGCGGCCTTACCTGCCCAAGAGTAGGGGGCAAAGCTAGGTTGAGTTTGACTAACTCGAGGAATGGGTCCGTTATCGACAAGCTGAGCCTGATATTAGCAGGCGGATAATGAGGTCTCTTCTACTTACCTTATTACGCGCGATGGGGCAGCGATCTGGTTTAGAGTGTACTAGACCCCGGTTATATTCTAAATTTGAGTTGTATTGATATGTGGACTTAGATGAGGATTTGTATGCTTGAGTTACATCTCGCATCGTAGGCCTTCGTATGGCCGATATCATTCATGCCTTGCATCGTATAGCCTTGGTACGGCTAATGGTATTCATGGATTCATCAGCATGTTTCGCATTACTCTGATACTGCATACATGTATTACTACCTTTCGCACACACTTTCACCACCCTCTAAGCTTTCTATAAGCTTATGCATGACCGTTGCGTGCAGGTGACATTGGATTGCAGCAGCGCTGAGGCTGGAGCATATATCAGATTAGCTTGGAGTTTTTGTCCATTATCATTGTATTTCCCTTTATGCTCATTATACTTGTAAAGTTTTTTTATCATAGTGGAAATGTAATGGAGTTTTTAGTTATTATTTGTGGGTTATGCCTTTGGTTATTCTTATCACGATTCAAACTGATGTTAAAAATCCTCCTCGTAGCACCCCATGATCTGAACCTGGCGAATGGGCGCTGGGAGCCGAGAATGGGGTTCTACGGAGGCTGTTGGCACCAGATTTAGCAATCGAGAATTTTGTGAGCATGGTTTCCAAGTTTGGGGCGTGACATAAGATTTCTGATTTTCTTAAATTACCAAACAAAAAAAAAATTTAAAATATATAAATGGAAAATTAAAAGCTCATCAATCATCCATTTCCCATCAACATGCACCTATAAGGTAATCTCATGTCATATTGGTAATTGAGAACACGTATATGGATGAAAATCATGATAGTGTTCAGGGATTCTCGTCTTTCCTTTTTATTCTCTCGGGGTGGAAAAGCTAAATTAGCAACAAACTTGAATATTAGGAGCAAAGCCACCTTCATCACCAACATTCATTGCATCTTAGCCATATTTTTTCGTAATCACAGCCTGAAGGAGAAGAGGAAATAAAAGTTTGCAGCTAAGACCTAAATGGACAGTTTTTGAAGCAGTTAAGAAAAATAAAAGCTTGCCTTCAAATGGTGATATACTTCGATACCCATCTTCATGGCTTCCTTGAAAGTGGATGCCCCAACAGGAAGGATCATAAACTCTTATAAAATAAAAATAAATGAGGAACAACCATGATACCTTCTGCTTGCACCAGCCCCACTCATTAACTATTCCATCAAGTTGTTGTACAATGAAGTTATCAATGCCAGTTTGCTCTGTTGGGTCTTGTAAAGATAACATAAGCATCAACAGGCTCACCATCAATCCAGAACAACACGTTTCGAGAATGAAATGCTAATTTCTAAATGCAGGCACCAGAAACAGGCTCACCTTCAACAAATTACATGCAGCCTTATAAACATCAGGCAACTGCAAGTGGAAAGTTGAATGCATTGTAAATTCAAGAGAAAGAATAGATTATGGACAGAAAGAATAGAGAAAGTGTAGTGACTTGAGAGAAGAAAAAAATAAAAAAAAATGAGATTTCAAAGAAGCTAAAACACCAAAGAGTTTTGAAATACTCAGCTAAAATGCTAGTAAGAAATTGTTCATTATTGTTATCAATGTACAATGAAAAAGGATCATCTATTAGCATCCATACAAGCACAACAAGTTACCCAAGGCAAAAGTTCCTTCGTTGCCATGAAAAGATCTTTGAAGACTTAAAAACCAGATGATGTACCCAAAATGTTACTTAAAAACTTTAAATTAACAAAATAGTTTTTGTTTTATTTCAGCTAGTTCTAGTAAAACTTTTTGTGCCCGAACCTGAAGTGGAACTAAAATTCTAAATCTCCTATTCTAATATTCTTTTCAAACATTTTGGCTAGAACCAACACAGATTTCTGTTGTTAACATTTTTTGGTTGATTCCTGTTCTAAGAGCAAGAACTTTCAGATGCATTTAGGGGCATTTTAGGTAAATAACATCCCCCGCCCACCTCAACCATTCAACAAGGATTAAAACAGGATGGAATTCTCTCTTTACGCATAGTGGAGGGTTTTCTACCTTTCTCTGGAACCAAATCTACAATCAGAGATGGATTTTCCTTCCATTTTCTCTAGCAAGCCATTCTTGGAATGGTATTAAATTTTCTAGATTTTATTTTTTTATTTCTTTTGAAAAGTAACAAAACCTATATTAAACCAACTAACCTACCAAAAAGGGAAGATGAGAGTATATCCATTGATAAAGAGTAGCATCAGGGGAACATACATCCCCAAAGCTTAAAAAGAAAGAGAACAAAGGAAAAGTAGAAGAAACAATTCCAAAACACTGACACTACCCTATTCTAAAAATAAGAGAGCACTAGTCGCAACTAAAGTCAGAAAATGGAGATTTTAGAAAACACTGGCACTATGCCATTCTGAAAACAAGAGAGCACCAGCAGCAATTAAAGTCAGAAAATGGAAATTCCTCTGAACCAGTAGAAAACTAGCAATTAAAGTCAGGAAATGGGAATTCTTCTAAAATTTTCTAAAATTTGAAGTTTATACACTGATTAAAGAAGTAGAAGAATTTGTTGCTTAAGATGGATACTTGGATAAGAACAAGTTAGATCCTTCAAGCTGGATTGAGAGATATTCTCATGGGGCCATTTGATTCTTTAAAGTTTTGTATTCAATCATAGTGTGGATTGAGAGAATAAAAAGAGAGCTTTCGAAAGAGGGAATAAGGTTTTGGGTGACGAAGGGAATAATTCTTTCGAAAGAGAGAAAAAAGTCCATGCTTTTATATGTTAGCTTATTGTGTTACCTTTACACCATTTAAAACTAGTTGTAATTCTTCAACTGTACACTTGGCAGACTTGTTATAGTTGCCTGATATGTATGATTCTAGAGACATGTTTCATCCCCAATGGTGACCCTAGTTTGGATGGGGTCTGGAATTGGATAGTTGTACATCAATGCCAAGTGTGAGGAGAATGAAATCACCACCAATTTTCAAATTGCGCTTAACATAAAAGTATTACAACATTAAACTTTTTAACTTTTAAGATTTAAAATGCACATCCATGGTAGCATATGCTACCTACCCATATGCTAGATAGAGTCTAGTGTATGCTAAGTCCTACACCCAAAATAGCATACGCTACTACAGACTTGTGCTATTTTGGTGCACTAAGTAGCATTGTAGCCATGCTACGGTATGGGCGCTATTTGCAACACTAATCAGGACACTTGAACACCATTATTTTCACCCATAAAATCTAGTAGTTCCCCTAACCAAACACCATTTCTTTTCATCTTTTAGTCCTAACGTTTTATAGCCTAAGCACATATATTATCTTCCCTCCCTCCTTCCTCTGCTTAAATTCTTTTCTTAAACACAATGGTGTTCCCAAATTAAAAAACATTCACTGATCTCCAGTTGTGCATCAACATGCGCACACTCCACCTTGGGGCCTATCCACTCATCAAGCACTTTCATCATCTGAGTATTTCGAGATCAGAGTAACTGAGAAGAATCTTGCTAAGTGCCATTTACTAGTTGAAATCTAAATGTTCATTCTTTTAGAGAAAATCCAAAAGCTTGCTAATACTGATCGCTGATTGTGAAGATGGGAAGTTATTTGTTTTGTTTGGGAGTGGTTTATATTTTGTAAATGATTATTTTGGGCAATTTTGTTTTTGTTTCCATGTTGTTCTTAAGCATGAAGCTTGTTGTAGGTTTTTGTATGGGTTTTGAGGACATGTTTGGAATGAAAATTGAAGAACCATTGATAAAAAAAAAAAAAAAGAAGCTAAAAGACTCTCCACGAATTTGGGTCTGTAATAGGATTGTAAAGGGTTAAAGAAAGGGGAAACAGAAGAAAGGAAAGATCAAGATAAGAGAGGTTGGGGGCTGACACAATTTTGGAACTCAAATGAGAGCTATGGGAGCTCCAATCGTAGAAAATAGAAGAACTAGGTGCTAAATATCGCTGTAAACGATGGAGGGGTGAAGGAAATAATGAAAAATGAGAGAGAGAATGATTGGAAGGGAGGTTTGAGAGGGAAGACAGCAAGTTTGGAGGAAAAAGAAAGCTTGGAGGGTGATATTGTGAAGGAAGTAGTAGATTTGGAATGAACTAGGGGTCGAACCCTGGACCATTGGGTCCCACTAGGCCCCAAACTTGGTCGGACCGAAGCTCGGACCGAGCCTGATCCGTTGACCAACGAGGCCTCGCCGACCTCTGACCTGTTCGGCGAGGGCTCGCCATTCCGGCGAGGTCCTCCCCCCCCCCCCCCCCCCCCGGGTCCAAAATGATGTGGGTCCCACCCTGGGTGCCCCTTTAAGTGCTCCGTTTGGCCCCCGACACCATTTGAGGCATTTTCGGGGCCAATGTGCAAACTAGAATGAATTTATATGACGTGTAACATATGATATTGGGGTAGGAGACGATAATCTATCCAACTAACCCATTTTTTCACGAGATTCCATAATTTGAAAGGTCAAAAGTCTAATTTATACATATATTTACTATTTATAGTAAATTGTGTTTAAGTATTATTCTCCATCATTTATACGTTAGGATTTATGTCTAGTATGAAAGGACTTAGAAAAAGTTGAAAACTGAGGTGGTGAAAGGAGAGGTTTTGAAGGAATTGGATAAAAAGGGGTTTTAGGCCTTGAGATTGAGTGTAAGGGTTGTGGTTGACCCACAACCCAAGGACATTCATTTCTAGATTTGGAATTCTTCAGGAAATAGATCAAACCAGTCGACTGATGACTTAAAGGCGACTTAGGTAGCTTCACGCGACTGAAGATATGTTATGGCCTAAATTACCGTATAGTCTCACTTGTCGGTGAAACTTGAGATTTTAATGTGGTTTGTAAGTTTCCATCGCCACCTTCCTAAGTCAGAGTGCGTCAGAGTGCGTCCTGTTACCATAACCTAGGCCCAGTTTAATCCAAATCATGCTCTGATACCATCTGTAACATCTTGAAAATCAGGGGTTGAGTATAAACTCCTCTCCCGAGTTCCAGAACATCACTTATGCAACATAAATGCTTATGATTGAATGTTGTTTATGTTATTGTATTAAACATGAGTGGGATTAAGCCAAAATAGCATATTATACTCTAGAGACAGTTAAATTTCTCAAGCGGAAGATTGTGAAAAGTATATAAAATGTATAATTGATTGTAAGTCTCCAGAGTGTGAACATGTTACCAGGTTAACTAAATACATGTATACTCAAAAAATGGAAAGAAAAGAATATACATGGGTGTTTAAATAAAAGGCAAAATACCAAGTGTATTGGCATTTAATCAGTAACCCTGTAACCCCGTCGGTCAGAACCTGCATATAGGAGGAATCCTCCTCCGCATCATCAAGTTCGGCTCTGCTTCGCAAGAATTGCCATCATCTGAAACTAAAATAGGGACTGGTTGGTGTGGCCAACACCGTCCCGTAACGCGGGAGTGAGTAATTAACTTAGTGAAAACTATACAGTAAAGGTTAACAAGTTATTAATTCAATCAAGCAGTAATGATAAGGCAGTACAATCAGACAGGTCCTAGATACTCTTATTAATGCAAGGATGATATGAAGAATGATGCATGCCCTCACCACAAACTCCCTCATGCGACATCATCTAACGATCGCGACATGAATCATTACCACTGTGCTCTCACACCAACACTAATGGAACATGCAGTGCGATGTTATGAACATGATTACCAAGTTATTATTAGTCCTTTTCATACAGCAGGATCGGGAAGCTAAGACACCTCCCTTGTATCATTTCCCAACATTGATCCATTCTAGGGTCGTCAGTCCTAGGAATCTCATACGATGTTATGGTTCTAGGTTGCTGCAAGGGCTGCCAGGGCTGTTGCGTGCAATCGTTACACCACTCCCCCATCACCTTATCAATACAGGCCTACTTATATCCTTAAGACTGCAACAGGACTCGTAGCCCCTATGCAGTGTCAGTATAAACTCAAGGTCACTACAGAGGGCTGCCAAGGCTGTTGCGCACAATCGTTGCTCCACTCCCCCATGACCAAACAGTGTAGGCCGACAGCCTGAATATAGTGTCTCATACCACCATAATCTGCGATGAGTAGGGTGCTCACTGGTCATTACAGGGAGGTTTGTGGCTGTAACACCCTGAAAATGGGGGGTCGTGAATAAACTCAACTCCCGAGTTCCAGACCGTCACTTATGCAACAAAAATGGTTATGATTCAATGTTGTCTGATTTAAAGCATTCACATGAGTAAAAGTATACCAAAACTGCAATTCATACTTCAGATCCAGTGATAAAAGCAAGCGGAAGACTAAACAATATATATATCACTGTATGGAAAAACAAAGTAATCTCAACTGTCTCCAAAGTATGACTACATCTCTGAGTCTCATATACAAGTAAATAGACAAAAGGATAAGTTCAAAAAGGTCCCACTGAAGTCCCCCTCGATCCAGGTCACCTACGGGAAGCCGTCGTGATACTGCATATACGAGAACTCATCCTGGTCCTCGTCAATCTCCGGCTCCACCTCCTGGATCTCGTTGTCACCTGCAACTACAACAGGGTCTGGTGGGTGTTGCAAACACCATCCCGTAACGTGGGAATGAGTGATCAACTCAGTGGAATCATAGAGCAAAGATTAGCATGTTCACAATTCAATCACGCGATAATAGTAAAGCAGTAAATCAGACAAATCCTAATACTGTTGTTAATGCAAGATGATATGACGTGATGTATGCCCTCACCGACGATCACCCTCATACGGCAACATCTTACGACCGCGGCATGCCACACTCCCTAGAGTGCTCCACATCTTCCAGGCACATGCAATGCTATGGTGATATGATTACCAAGTTATTATTAGTCCATTCAAACAGCAGGATTGGGAAACTAAGGTACCTCCCTTGTATCAATCCCAACACGGATCCTGTCTAGGGTCGTCACTCCCAGTAATCTCATACGATGTACATTTCGTAGGTCACTGCAAGGGCTGCCAGGGCTGTTGCTCGCACTCGTTGCACCGCTCCCCCATCACCTTATCAATACAGGCCTACTGTACTCTACTGCACGGAAGGGTCGTCGCCTCCCGTGAACTCGGAATACGCTCGCGGTCACTACAAAGGGCTCGTCGCCTGATCAGTGTAGGCCGACAGCTAGAATATAGTGTCCCATACCACCATAATCTGCTCACGAGTCAAGGTGCTCATTGGTCACTACGGGGAGGTTTGTGGCCCTAGCGTAGGCCGACAGCTCGACCACGGTGTCCCATGTCACCATGCCCGGCTCATGAGTCTTCGTGGATCAAGGTACCACGGTTAATAGGGTTTACAATGGTAAGTTCAGTACCCTAGGTTCAAGCAGTTATGATACATACAAGGTGAACAAACATCGGCCAGTCGGGTTACTTGACGGGCTCGACTAGCGCGATCGCATCTCGAATTAAAGGACATGAAGTGCATAAAACACTTCGCGTGGCCTAACCACTGCCGCCAACTCTCAACACGAATCACATTCATCGACGCGTCGTTCATGGCTATGACCAGTCAGCCACGAATTCGCTCGGTTACCGACTGCCTGGACTAAGTCAAGTCCCACACATCTATGGAATTACATTAACACTATAAAAAGGTATTGGAATTGAAATACATCATGTGAGCATGTTAGCACATGTTATAACATTCAACTTAAGCAAATCTTCAAGGCATACTTCCCATGCATATTCAACTTAAGCAAATCCTCAAGCACATACATTCCATGCATGTAATGAAATCATGCATTTTGTCAACATGTAGAAAATCATTTAGGTCAGCATAATAATTGAAAAATCAATCACAACTATCAAATAACATCATTTAATTCAATACATACTAATACAAGCATTTATACAAACACATACACTACACACTTAAGTCTACATATAGTATGTCGACCCAAAGTGTGCAACTAGGCGAATCTCTTCGCCAAACTAATTATGCACGCATTCCTAACTTCCTAATGCGACAACAAACCATGTCAATCACATCAGCAAAATATGAATGTAAACAGTACTTCCTACAAATGACTAAAATGCCCTAAATCTCATATTCTTCGTTAGCTTACGAAACGGGAAACGGAGAGCATTTTGTACATGTCAAACGGCGATGCCGTCAAGAATCTACTATTAAACGACATTGAAAGCATTGGGAACCGTCAATCAAAGCGTCTAAAATCCTCACCTAGTGTCTTGTAGACTCGGGAATTGAAGCGGAGCGTATATGGTTCGTCTACGGCGAGTAAGGAGCCTAATACATAAGATCCATAAGCTACATCGCTATGGAAACAAGGAAAACTCAAATCAACAACTATTTAGGGTTTTTACTTACCTAGGATCGGGGTGGAATCGCCGGGAAAGCGGTAGAGGAGTGTTGCTTAAGCACGTGCAACACGTAGCACAAGTGGCAGGAAGAACTCTCCCACTCTCTCACAATCTCTCACTCTTTTTCTCTCTCCCAAGCTAGGGCTTCTCTCAAATTCGGATGGGAGAGAGGAGTGAGGGTTTCAACCCCTTTTATAGCCTAAAACATTCCCAAAATAGGCTTGGGAACAATGTTTACTTGGTGCCTAACCAAATCGGGGCCGTTTCGGTCCAAAAGGGCATTTCTGGAGGTCCCCAGGCCAAATGCGGTCGGACTTAAGCTCATGCATACTGGATCTAGCACACATCCAGTTTTCAGACCGGTTGGGTTCCCAGATCGCACGTGGCGGCCCAGTTTCAGTTTAACGGTCACCGCACCAAGATCAGGCCTATAAGTCTCGTGATATATAATAGATATTTTTCCTGATCCAAGGGTGTAATTTGGCTATATTCTGACGGTCAGAATGCTCAATACTGATGCGTCAAATTTGTGTGCCAGATTTGAATTTGAAATTCCAACTATGTCCCTATTCACACTCTCTTCGGTCCGGGCTCAATGAAATAGCCTGTGAGTATCGGTTTGACTTGATTTTTGGAATGAGTGTCAAGTCCAGCTAGACGGTTCTAACGGTCTAAGATAGGAGGTATCGGACTTTCAACGTGCGGTCTAGATCCAATACAAAGATTCAAAGTGGTCCAGAGAACAAACCGGTTTAGAGTTTGATCCGAGGCTTTAGAGCATTATAGCACCCTTGGTTCCACTCGCTTCGGGCCTTGTAGAACGTATTTAAAGTGATCAGGGACCATTTCCCAGCTATTTTAACGTTGCACTAGCTAACCTAGTCATATTTCCTAAAGGAATGAATTCTACGCAATTTCGGGTCGAGTTGGTACTCGAGCCCAAGTATGGATTTTTCACGGGCGTTACAATCTACCCCCCTTAACAAATAATTTCATCCTCGAAATTTTGTTCCTTTTCGTACTCCTCGAGAAGCTGTGGGTAGTTCTTTCTGATCTCGGCTTCTGTCTCCCAAGTAGCCTCCTCCTCAGTATGATGCGTCCATAGTACCTTCACAAGGGGAATCACCTTGCTACGCAGTACCTGCTCCTTCCGGTCTAAGATGCGTGTCGGTCGCAGGATATAAGTAACATCCTCTCCTAACTGCACCTGCTCCCATCTGATGATATGAGAAGGATCAGCAACGTACTTCTTCAGCATAGAAACATGAAATACGTTGTGGACGCTCGCGAGGGGCGTGGGTAAAGCCAATCGGTAAGCCACTGCTCCCACACGATCGAGGATCTGAAATGGACCAATGAATCGCGGTGCCAGCTTCCCCTTCTTCCCGAACCGAAGGACTCCCTTCATAGGGGAAACTCGCAAAAACACATGATCCCCGACTGTGAACTCTAGTGGTCTCCGTCTCGTATCGGCGTAGCTCTTCTGTCTGCTCTGCGCTGTAAGAAGCCGACGTCGAATAATATCAATCTTCTCTGACGTCGCCTGCACCAACTCTGGGCCAATCAAGTTGCGCTCACCGACCTCTAACCAGCAATGCGGTGCGCGACAAGGTCGCCCATACAGCGCCTCATAAGATGCCATGCCGATACTCGCCTGGAAGCTATTATTGTACGCAAACTCCGCATATGCAAGACAGTCATCCCAACTGTCCTTGAAGTCCAATGCGCAAGCTCGCAACATGTCCTCCAGGATCTGGTTCACTCGCTCCGTCTGTCCATCCGTCTGTGGGTGGAAGGCAGTACTGAACTTCAACTTCACGCCCATAGCCTCCTGAATGCGAGTCCAGAAAATAGAAGTGAACCGCGTGTCTCTGTCCGACACAATCTCCAACGGAACTCCATGCAGACGCACGATCTCTCTAATATACAATCTAGCCAGCTCGTCTGCAGAGTTCGTAACTCTGATCGGTAGGAAGTGCGCCGACTTCGTCAATCGGTCGACGATCACCCAAATGGAATCATGCCCCTTCCTCGTCTTCGGCAACCCAGAAATGAAGTCCATGGAAATGAAATCCCACTTCCACTCTGCAATCGGCATAGGCTGCAAAAGTCCAGGTGGTCGGCGATGCTCTGCCTTCACCTGCTGACAAGTGAGACAACGGGACACGAACTCAGCAATGTGGGTCTTCATACCTTCCCACCAATACGTCCTCTTCACGTCACGATACATCTTCGTGCTGCCAGGATGCATCGCGAGTCTAGTAGAATGCGCAGCCTCGAGAATCTCTCGTCTCAAGTCAGGGATATCTGGGACGCATAGGCGGCCACGGTAACGTAAGCCTCCATCCATACCAACTCGCCAGTCGGCGTCAGCATCATCACTGGCCTGCTCTCGAAGCTCAGTAAGATGCGCGTCGTCCCTCTGCGCCTCGATGACACGGTCATCGATCTGAGATCGCACCTGTACATGTGCGATGAACTCAAATGGCTCCTCTATGGTGAGTTTCTGCTCAAAGTCTCGTAAAAACTCCACCATATCCCACTCGGCAACCATCAGTGGAGCCGCAAACTCTATCGCCTTCTTGCGGCTCAACGCATCAGCCACAAGGTTCGCCTTCCCAGGATGGTAAGAGACTTCAAACTTGAAGTCCTTCAGCGTCTCCATCCATCGCCGCTGCCTCATATTCAAGTCTCGCTGCGTGAATATGTACTTGAGGCTCTTGTGGTCGCAAAAGAGCTCGAACTCCTCTCCGTAGAGGTAATGTCTCCAGAGTCTCAGTGCGAATATCACGGCTGCCAACTCCAGGTCGTGTGTAGGGTAATTCTCCTCGTGCTTCCTTAATTGTCTCGAGGCATACGAAATTACCCTGTCCCTCTGCATAAGGACACAACCCAAACCAACGCTAGACGCGTCAGTGTATATAGTGTATTTAACCCCTTGCTCTGGCAATACTAGCACAGGGGCGGACGTAAGTCTGTCCTTCAGCTCCTGAAAAGCTGACTCTGCCTTATCATTTCAGGCGAACTTCACGTCCTTCCGTGTCAACTGAGATAAGGGTCTCGCGATCTTCGAGAAATCCTGAATGAAGCGCCGATAGTAGCCAGCGAGACCTAAGAAACTCCTCACCTCAGTGACAGAACCAGGCTGCTCCCAGTCCTGCACCGCAGCTACCTTAGACAGGTCAACTGCCATGCCATCCTTGGACACCACGTGTCCCAGAAACTTCACCTCCTGCTTCCAGAAGTCGCACTTCTTATACTGTGCGAACAACTGATGCTGTCTGAGCGTATCAAGGACCAAACGCAAGTGCTCCTCATGCTCCTCTCGACTCCTAGAGTATACCAAAATGTCGTCGATGAAGACAACGACGAATCGATAGAGGAAAGGCCGCAATACCCGGTTCATCAGATCCATGAACACGGCTGGTGCGTTCGTGAGACCGAACGACATCACGAGGAACTCGTAGTGACCAAAGCTGGTCCTGAACGCTGTCTTCTGCACGTCCTCATCTCTGACGCGCAGCTGATGATATCCTGACTGAAGGTCAATCTTCGAGAAGTACTGTGCTCCTCTCAACTGATCAAACAAGTCATCGATCCTGGGCAAAGGGTACTTGTTCTTCACCGTGAGCTGGTTTAGCCTGCGATAATCAATACACAATCGCAGCGAACCATCCTTCTTCTTCACGAACAAGACCGGTGCTCCCCAAGGAGACACGCTAGGCCGTATAAAGCCAAGCTCTAGCAGGCCACCAATCTGCGTCCTCAACTCCTCCATCTCACATGGTGCCATGCGATACGTCGGCAGTGAGACGGGTGTAGAACCAGGAACCAGATCGATAGTGAAATCGATCTCACGTCGGGGCGGCAAACCAGGGATCTTCCTGAACAGATCCCTGAACTCAGAAACAACTGGCGTCTGCTCATGTACCTGGGCACCAGCGTCGCGCAAAAGAGTGGCGTAGCTAAGAATGCGGAAAGGAAGATTTACCCGCACTGAAAATGTGAAAGGCATGCCCTCAGGCTCGTACACCGTCACCACACGAGCCTCGCAGTCAATCTCGGCTCTCGCTGCAGTCAACCAATCCATGCCAAGAATGACGTCGAGATATACGAGCGAGGGATCGACGACCAGATCAAGGGTCATCGTCCTGCCTCCCAGATCAACTAAACAACCCTCACACATCTGGGTGACATCCGAATAATCTCCATGAGCCGCAAGGACTCGCACGCTATCCATAGTGATGGTCTGCAACCCAAGACGTCTGACTACGGCACGCGATATCAAAGAAATCGTGGAACCAGTGTCCACCATGACAAGAACGGGAGTACCTCCGATATGGCCCGTGACCTCGAAGGCTGAATGCTGGAAAGTTGGCGTCGTAGATGCCTCAGCAGTCAGTGCATGAACTCGAGCCTGCTGTGGCCAGTTCGGCCGCTGTGTCAAGGGCCGTGGGGGCTGTCGAATCTGCGATACTGTGGGTCTGAAAGAGGACTGCGCAGGAGCTGACCGTATAGGCGGTGCTGATATCGCCTGTGGACGTACACGATCAATCTTCTGCGGCGGCGAGAACCCACTGTCCCGCATCCTCGAAAAGCAACTCTGCGCTAGGTGGCCCGTCCTCCCACAGTATGTGCATGATAAATCAGGGCGCCGAAACGGTCCTACTGGCGCCGTGGTCCTGGTAGGAGGATCAACGCGGGGCCTCTTGCCCGCGAAGGGCCTATCTGGCAACTCCGGTCGCGGCCTGGAAGTAGTCGGGCCTCGTGATCGCGCAAGTCGATCCACGTCCTGCTCTGCCCGCATGGACATGTGAACCAACTCCGCATAGGAGGGGAAACTGATACAGCACATCTTCGACCGAATATCCGGTCGCAAGCCCTCCAAAAAGCGCCATATGCGCATCTGCTCATCAGCTAGAATCCTCGGGACGTACCTGCCCAACTCTGTGAACCGATGCTCATACTCGGTAACCGTCATCGCTGCCTGCCTGAGACGGAGAAACTCATTCTCCCTCTCGTGCCTGTAGGTCTGGGGATAATACTTCTCATGGAAGCGAAACTCGAATGCTGCCCATGTCCATACGAAGTCTGCGGTAACAGTCCGCAATACACTATCCCACCACATACTGGCCTCTCTCTCAAACTGGAAGGTAGCCAGCTCTACCTGCTCTGCCTCAGTACAGTGCAACATGCGTAGAATCTTCGACACTCGGTCGAGCCAAAACTCAGCCTCCTCAGGTCTGTGAGAACCCGTGAAAGTAGGAGGCCGCAAGCGCTGAAATCGCTCCAGAAGGCCCCGTGTGTCGGCGGGATTCCCCGCAGGGAAAGCAGGCTGCGCAGGAAGTGCTATGCCCTCATCCTGGGCGTAAGCATAGGCATCCTCAGCTGGATGCGCAGGTGGTGCAGGCGGAGTAGATGCAGTCGCACCCCCACCCTGGGCTAAAGTCCCGACTATAGTAGTCAATAGCTGTTGCTGCTGTAGCATCATAGCCATCATCTGCTCGAATCTATCAGGTGGTGGAGCAGGCTGTGGCGGATGAGGTGCGGAAGTAGATGCGCGCTGTGGCTCTCTAACTGATGGTGTAAATGGCGGTGGTCCATCTGTAGGACCAACGGCAGGCTGAGACGACCGAACCGTCTCAGGAATCGGGCCCACAGCAGGGTCCGGACGAGTGCCAGGCTGAGAAGGAGCCTAATCCATCTGCTCTGACAATGAAAGCCGAACCGCGCTCCTCGTAGTCTTAGGTGGCATTCCCTATATTCAAAATAGGGCGCAACCTTGTCAGTCTCAATTGCTCAAATACACCACAATCATTCACTAAAGAGTCAAAGGCATTCCATGCATTTCAATTAATCAAAATTGTCACAATACAAGGGATATATCCTTACAAGCATCATGACTAGAATGACATGAAAATTAAGACAATTAAGCAACAACAACATAAGCAAAGCACTAGCCCTAATAGGCTTTACACACTTAAAACAGAAAATGGCTAACTACTCATAACAACATCGAAGATCGCTTCGCTAGTCGGAGTCTGGCGACGGAGGAGGAGCACCCTTATCCTGTAAGCAACACAGGATTGCCTTCAAGGTGCGAGTCACCTTGCCAAACTTTTTCTTCGTAATGGCCTTGGCATCAACGACCTCTGCTCGAAGTTCTTGGACTTCCCTTCGCAAAGCAGTCTGGCTCTCCTCCATCCGAGCAATGTGATCGTCGATAGTAGCCTGCGCAGAAGGAGGAGGGCTCTCATCAGTATCCTGAGCCTCCTCTTCTGCTTCTTCCTGAGTCTCTTCCTGAACCTCTGCACTAGGTTCTCCTTCGCTTTGATCTTCCTCTTCATCAAAGTCGTCCCCACTATCCCTTTCAAGTTGATTTTCACGATATTGCGACCCAATCTTCATCTTAACCATCGTCGACTCATCGATGGTGTGAATCGATACATGCAATTCGGGTCCAAGTCTATAGGCAAACTCAAGCGCAATCTTGCAAATGAGTCGGCCAAAGGGAAGGGATTCGGATGTTCTTCTCGACCTGGCTATGAGAACTATCTGCCATAAGATGAAAGTGGCCATACATACGTTCTCTCCCTGGGCCACCAGAAATAAGAAATCGACCATAAGACGTGTACATTCAATGCGGTTCGTCGACCTAGGATAAACATTGAACGTGCAGATATGATGCAGCAGACGCAAATCCTCAGACATGTCGTCGCCTTGAGGCTATTATTAGGCTGCCATGGAACCAACTTACCGCACAGAAACCTGGTGCGGCGATCTCGTTCACGTCTAGTCCTCAAATTCTTCTCACTTGGATGTACATCACCTAGAGGCACGTTGAGAAGTCGCGCAACCAACCGGACGTCGATCGTAGCCATCCGATCTCTACCAAAAGGGATTTTGAACTGCAAGGGCTCCAAGGTAGGACTCTGGATGCTAGCATAGAAGGCACGAACGGTGCTCACATTAGCACGAGCGCGAGCTTCAAAGATCGGTCCCCAGTGCGCAGCTTCAATGCGTTCGAACAACAGATATTCACCGAACAACCATCCATCTACGTCCGCCTCAAATAACACTCTACGATCAGTGTATTCACCATGAGGCATCTCTGATAGAATGGTTCGTCCAAGATGTGCATGGGGATCCAAATCCCGCTTTGTACGGCACTCTAGGACTGCAGCTGGACCTGCGGCGGCGCTTGAACTTGCGGCACCACCCCGCGATCTTCTCAATCGAGCAGGGCGGCTCGGCCCAGCCTCGTCTGTTGCAGTTTTCCTCTTACCCATCAAAGACAGGATGGATGAGAGTGACAAAAGACCCAAAATAGCTTTCACGAAAGCCATGGAAAACGCCGAAAATGCGGAGAAATGGCTGCCCACTCTGACAAAAGGAAATCAAGGCGTCGTAGAGGGATGCTTCAAGCTTCCCAAGGCTGTACTTTCAGGGAAAAATAAGAACAAAAAGATGGAATGGAGCTGCTCACGATTTCAGCACTATTTGGGGGATTTTGGAGCTCCAAATGGGGAAATCTTCAAGGAAGGGGGCTACCAACACCCAATAACTGATGGGTGGTGGTCGGTTTTGGCCAAGGAAGGTTGTAGAGGTGATTTGGGTCGCCGGGGTTTGGAATGGAGTGCTGAAAATTGAATCTAGGGTATGCAAGGGGGCTGTTTGTGAAGGAGAGGGGGGTTTTAGGGGTTTTCGTGGGATGGGAGGTAGCTAGGGGTGATATGGACCCTGTTTAAGGGAGTGCGCCCGAAGGACAGCACCCCCGGAGCTCGCCGGCCGGCGATGCATCGCCCGGCCGGCGATGGCATCGCCGGTCAACTTGTAAGTTGACCGGTGGGACCCCATGGGTCTGGTCCCCCATGGTCCCAGGGCCCCAAAAAGTTAGGTCCCACCCCTTGGTTCATTGTATTTTGGTCTCTATGAGCCCAAACATGTGTTCGGGGCTTTCCGGGTCCACATCGCAATCCCGAATACCAAACCATATGATGCAGTATGAATTTGGGGTAGAAGGAGCCAGTACATCTTTCTAGATCCTTAGTTTCTAAAGAAAGTGAAGTTAGAATGGCCTTATGGCCATTTTTCATGAAATTTTACTATTCATTGTAAAATTTGGTGAATGTGCTAATTTGTGTTATTTTTACATTAGGTTTGATGCCTAATATGAAATGGATAAGAAAGAACTAAAGGTTGAAGTGTTTAGAGAAGGAATTTTGAAGATTTTTGGTGAAACGGGGTTTTTAAGCCCTGACGATTGATTACTGGAGTCGTGGTCATCCCACGGCCCAAAGATTCACTTTTTCGGTTTAACACCGCTCATAGGACGTCTCAACCCGACTTTCTAAAGCTTAGAAGTGATTCGGGTTGCTTTACGCGACCCGAGATGCGTTACAGACTCGATCTTGCGATCGATCCTTATAGACTTCGCCTATCGGCGAATCTGTGATCCTAGAAGTGTTTCTAGACCCTTCTCGCACCCACCTAAGTCAAAGGAAGCGACAGCGTGCGTCGCAAGACCATAACCCAGGCCCAGTATACTCTCATTCATGCTCTGATACCAACTTGTAACACCCTGAAAATCGGGGGTCGTAAATAAACTCAACTCCCGAGTTCCAGACCGTCACTTATGCAACAAAAATGGTTATGATTCAATGTTGTCTGATTTAAAGCATTCACATGAGTAAAAGTATACCAAAACTGCAATTCATACTTCAGATCCAGTGATAAAAGCAAGCGGAAGACTAAACAATATATATATCACTGTATGGAAAAACAAAGTAATCTCAACTGTCTCCAAAGTATGACTACATCTCTGAGTCTCATATACAAGTAAATAGACAAAAGGATAAGTTCAAAAAGGTCCCACTGAAGTCCCCCTCGATCCAGGTCACCTACGGGAAGCCGTCGTGATACTGCATATACGAGAACTCATCCTGGTCCTCGTCAATCTCCGGCTCCACCTCCTGGATCTCGTCGTCACCTGCAACTACAACAGGGTCTGGTGGGTGTTGCAAACACCATCCCGTAACGTGGGAATGAGTGATCAACTCAGTGGAATCATAGAGCAAAGATTAGCATGTTCACAATTCAATCACGCGATAATAGTAAAGCAGTAAATCAGACAAATCCTAATACTGTTGTTAATGCAAGATGATATGATGTGATGTATGCCCTCACCGACGATCACCCTCATACGGCAACATCTTACGACCGCGGCATGCCACACTCCCTAGAGTGCTCCACATCTTCCAGGCACATGCAATGCTATGGTGATATGATTACCAAGTTATTATTAGTCCATTCAAACAGCAGGATTGGGAAACTAAGATACCTCCCTTGTATCAATCCCAACACGGATCCTGTCTAGGGTCGTCACTCCCAGTAATCTCATACGATGTACATTTCGTAGGTCACTGCAAGGGCTGCCAGGGCTGTTGCTCGCACTCGTTGCACTGCTCCCCCATCACCTTATCAATACAGGCCTACTGTACTCTACTGCACGGAAGGGTCGTCTCCTCCCGTGAACTCAGAATACGCTCGCGGTCACTACAAAGGGCTCGTCGCCTGATCAGTGTAGGCCGACAGCTAGAATATAGTGTCCCATACCACCATAATCTGCTCACGAGTCAAGGTGCTCATTGGTCACTACGGGGAGGTTTGTGGCCCCAGCGTAGGCCGACAGCTCGACCACGGTGTCCCATACCACCATGCCCGGCTCATGAGTCTTCGTGGATCAAGGTACCACGGTTAATAGGGTTTACAATGGTAAGTTCAGTACCCTAGGTTCAAGCAGTTATGATACATACAAGGTGAACAAACATCGGCCAGTCGGGTTACTTGACGGGCTCGACTAGCGCGATCGCATCTCGAATTAAACGACATGAAGTACGTAAAACACTTCGTGTGGCCTAACCACTGCCGCCAACTCTCAACACGAATCACATTCATCGACGCGTCGTTCATGGCTATGACCAGTCAGCCATGAATTCGCTCGGTTACCGACTGCCTGGACTAAGTCAAGTCCCACACATCTATGAAATTACATTAACACTATAAAAAGGTATTGGAATTGAAATACATCATGTGAGCATGTTAGCACATGTTATAACATTCAACTTAAGCAAATCTTCAAGGCATACTTCCCATGCATATTCAACTTAAGCAAATCCTCAAGCACATACATTCCATGCATGTAATGAAATCATGCATTTTGTCAACATGTAGAAAATCATTTAGGTCAGCATAATAATTGAAAAATCAATCACAACTATCAAATAACATCATTTAATTCAATACATACTAATACAAGCATTTATACAAACACATACACTACACACTTAAGTCTACATATAGTATGTCGACCCAAAGTGTGCAACTAGGCGAATCTCTTCGCCAAACTAATTATGCACGCATTCCTAACTTCCTAATGTGACAACAAACCATGTCAATCACATCAGCAAAATATGAATGTAAACAGTACTTCCTACAAATGACTAAAATGCCCTAAATCTCATATTCTTCGTTAGCTTACGAAACGGGAAACAGAGAGCATTTTGTACATGTCAAACGACGATGCCGTCAAGAATCTACTATTAAACGACATTGAAAGCATTGGGAACCGTCAATCAAAGCGTCTAAAATCCTCACCTAGTGTCTTGTAGACTCGGGAATTGAAGCGGAGCGTATATGGTTCGTCTACGGCGAGTAAGGAGCCTAATACATAAGATCCATAAGCTACATCGCTATGGAAACAAGGAAAACTCAAATCAACAACTATTTAGGATTTTTACTTACCTAGGATCGGGGTGGAATCGCCGGGAAAGCGGTAGAGGAGTGTTGCTTAAGCACGTGCAACACGTAGCACAAGTGGCAGGAAGAACTCTCCCACTCTCTCACAATCTCTCACTCTTTTTCTCTCTCCCAAGCTAGGGCTTCTCTCAAATTCGGATGGGAGAGAGGAGTGAGGGTTTCAACCCCTTTTATAGCCTAAAACATTCCCAAAATAGGCTTGGGAACAATGTTTACTTGGTGCCTAACCAAATCGGGGCCGTTTCGGTCCAAAAGGGCATTTCTGGAGGTCCCCAGGCCAAATGCGGTCGGACTTAAGCTCATGCATACTGGATCTAGCACACATCCAGTTTTCAGACCGGTTGGGTTCCCAGATCGCACGTGGCGGCCCAGTTTCAGTTTAACGGTCACCGCACCAAGATCAGGCCTATAAGTCTCGTGATATATAATAGATATTTTTCCTGATCCAAGGGTGTAATTTGGCTGTATTCTGACGGTCAGAATGCTCAATACTGATGCGTCAAATTTGTGTGCCAGATTTGAATTTGAAATTCCAACTATGTCCCTATTCACACTCTCTTCGGTCCGGGCTCAATGAAATAGCCTGTGAGTATCGGTTTGACTTGATTTTTGGAATGAGTGTCAAGTCCAGCTAGACGGTTCTAACGGTCTAAGATAGGAGGTATCGGACTTTCAACGTGCGGTCTAGATCCAATACAAAGATTCAAAGTGGTCCAGAGAACAAACCGGTTTAGAGTTTGATCCGAGACTTTAGAGCATTATAGCACCCTTGGTTCCACTCGCTTCGGGCCTTGTAGAACGTATTTAAAGTGATCAGGGACCATTTCCCAGCTATTTTAACGTTGCACTAGCTAACCTAGTCATATTTCCTAAAGGAATGAATTCTACGCAATTTCGGGTCGAGTTGGTACTCGAGCCCAAGTATGGATTTTTCACGGGCGTTACAATGGCCCCAATGTAGGCCGACAACTCGACCATGGTGTCCCATACCACCATGCCCGGCTCATGAGTCTTAGGAGATCATGGTACCACGGTTTAATGAGAGTTTCACTGCTAAGCTTGGTGTCTTAGATTCAAACAGTTACGACCAAACATGGTGAACAAACATCGATCAATCGGGTTAGTTGATAAGTTCAACTAGGCCAAGCGTACGTTGAGTTGAACGACATAGAATGCATAAGCACTCCGTGTGGCATAACCACTACCGAACACCCCAAGCACGACTCAGATTTGCTAAACTCATCCTATGTGGCGAAGACAACCTCGACCACTATTTATGGAACGATTTTCGATTGCTTGGACTGTAGTACAGCCTCATTCATATACAAAGCTAATAACTAGCATATGATTCTATTCTGCATTCATATGAACAATCATGAAGTATAACTTGAATGTAAACAGTACATGAAGGAAACCATTCACACATGTAACATGATTCAATTAAACACGTAAGCCATGGAGGAATTCATACACATCATTGATGTAGTTGAGAATCATATCTCAACCCGCATATAGTTACATCTTACTAACTCCTAACTCATTCAAACACTTTTACATACACTTAGTCTACATTTACATCATACATATTATGTTTCCATTAGCATACTTATTAGGACAAATCCTTTCGTCAAAGGGTTATCGCCTGTACAAAAATCATACATCCATGACAATTAGTCATGGCGAGCACGAAAGCGAATTCCATACTCATTCAGTCATTTTCACAAACACTTAGGCTACACATACTAACTACATATCGTATATTGGTATATCATGTATTTGACCAAATCTTTTTCACTAGGGAGTTGCCCCCTATATCACTTGCATATACCCACATTGGATAATCATGGCATGCATGAATCCGGGTTTCGTATTCATTTAAATATTTTCACAAATACGTGAGCTACACACTTTTACATATATAACGTATATTGGCCGTGGCGTGATTTAGGGAAAGTCCTTTCGCTAAGGAGTTGTCACACATGTAACAAGCATATATTCATGGCAATTAATTATGTTAAGCATAAATCTGAATTTTATACATATATGGTATTTTCTATAAATACGAGGAGTACAGTATAATCAACATAGGTAACGTATAACTGAAAAATGAAACGGACAACATTTTATACATGTGAAATAGCATCCTAGACAAGAATAAATCATTACTTAACATTGAAAGTCTTGAAAACCATAACCTAAACGTATATTATCCGCACCTTAAACCAGAAAACGTGTGATGGATATGATTTAGACGACAAGTCTTTGTCAACGGTGGATACGTTACCTACGGCATGAAACAAGTTACCTACAACATCGTTGGAACTATTTTAGGCTTCAAAATAGGTTAGGGTTAGGATTTCTTACCTAAGAACGAAGCCGGAGTCACCGAAAAAGCGATGCAGAAGGGTGGATGAGGCACGTAGAGAGATGGGAAGAATCCTAGGAAGCAGCACCAACTTCTCCTTCACTTTCTCTCTCTTTTCTCCCTCTTGGAAAACTAGGGTTTGAAAATTCGTATGGGATTTGGAATAAGGGTTTTAAGGCCTTTTTATAAGTCCAAAAGCGATGAAAATAAACTTGGGGCCAAGGTATACTTAAGTTATAGCCAAATTAGGTCTATTCCGATCCAACGGAGCATTTCTGGAGGTCCTGTTATCAAATGCGGTTAAGCTCATCAACATCGAATCTTTAGTCAGTTAGGTTTTCAGTCCAATTGGATTTCCAGATCGTCCGTGGCGGACCAGTTTCAATTCAACAATTACCAAACTCCGGTCAAGGCCACAAGTCCTTGGACATGTAAGGGCAAATTTTCCTGATTCGAGGGTGAAATTTGGTAGAATTCTGATGGTCAGAACGCTTAAAAATAACGTGCAAGTGAAACGTTTCAGATTCTAATTTATTTTCTAAAAGCTTCCTTTTCCTACTCTCTTTACTTCGGACTCAAGGAAATCACCCCAGAGCATTATTTGGGCTTGATTTTTGAAGTGATAGTCAAGTCCAACTAGGCGGTCATAATGGTCTAAGTTCATCGCTATCGGACTTTTGACGCGCGGACCAGGTCCGATACGAAGTTTCCAAATGGTCCTGAGGTCAACTGGGCTTAGAGATTGATCGTAGATTTTAGGGTAACGTAGCGGTAACAATTCTAGAGGTTTGGGTCTTACAGATCGTATTTAAAGTTATTGGTACTAATTTTACAGGAAATCTAGTGTAGTGCTGGTTAATTCACGTTAAATTTTTAAAGAATTAGGTTCTAAATGATTCCTTTGGCTTTAGAATTGATTCCTAAGAGGTTACCAAGGTGTTATGGTTGACCCATTGCCTAAGGACGTGTAATTCCAGGTTGGCAAAAATTCAGGGTGTTACAATCTACCCCCCTTAAAACATAATTTCATCCCTGAAATTGGCTAAGGGTAATGAGTCCCTAGAAAGACTTTAGTATTGACATTCTAAGGAAGGTTCAAATCCTATTTAATAACCTAACCTTACATATAACCTAAATTAACTTCTTCGATCCTGGGCCAGTGGGGAAAGGGCTAACCATGCTTCCGCTGCGCTACTCCGATCCAACGATTGTATTAGCTAATCCTAACTAGGTTGGGCTCAATGCGTTATACCCCCTTAAAAATTTAGTTCTACTTAAGGTTCAAGAATCTATGTCTTGATCTGTATATCAGAACGATGTGTAACTTAGGGCCTATACTTGAAATGAAATGGGAAACAACTTCTCACTACATTAGTCTTCCTTTACTAATGTTGCGTTCTATAGCATTGGTACCTATGGTTGTAGACATGAGCCTAATCTCTATTATGGTTGAGTTCAGGGGCAGGTGTGGGTTGGTGGCAAGCTGCCTAATTCTACCTAATAAGGACTCTTACTATAGTCCCGAATTACCCTCTTTTAGTACATAAGGAAGTAGGACAAAGCAGGTTGACGGGCAAACTATCTCTCTAAGTTCATAAGCACAATATGTATGGCAGAATAGTCTATGATTTGGGAGCTAATTCCTAACTGTCTATTACCCACAAGAAAATCTCTATTGGCTATATGTCCTTAACATTTCTCAACGGCAAAGCAATAACTTTTGGTTGTAGGTGGTCGGGCCAACACGGAAGAAAAGTTGTGTAGTGGGTCTGAGCCGGATACATAGACTTTCTGCCTCGCGATGACAGAAAATTTGTCGTATCAATTCTTAATCCTAGTCGATCCCGATCTTTTTCTTGATCAGAGCATTGGATTTATTCGTAACTACTAGGATTGCGAATTCGATTCAAACCGCGAATACTTCGCTTATATATAGTTTCTCTCATCCGTGTTCCCAATCGTACTAAGTCCTTGGGAGGGGAATTCTAAGGGGCATACTGGTTCATCCTAGCGTTCATCTGAGGGGTATATAAGTCTTCCCTAAACGTAACTAGTTCTAAGTCAAGCAAGCTTCCTGAGAGTTACTAAAGGAGCCTTTGAGTATTAAGAGGATCTATCGAAGGAATGAAGTTCTACTCCAACCAATTCAAACTTACTATTCGTTAGTATAATCAGTCTTTACACTACTTAATATAACTAGAAGCCTAGTCTGTAACTCACTAGCTGTAATCAAAAGTCTAAGCTTATACGCAAGATGGTTTCATACCATTTCTACTACAGCGAATGGTCCTTTCGCTTAGGGTCAAGATTGTCTAATTGAAATTGGATTTCCTATACTGTCAGATCTTTTAAAATCTAGGAGTACTATCTCTAGTTCCTAGCATTAGATGGTTACTGTTTATGGACTAAGCTACTATGTTTGGTCTTGCCCGACGGTAAAGCATAAAGATCGAGAAGATGGCTAAAACTAACTCAAAAAGAGCCATGAAAAATGAAGAAAATGAAGGGAATGGCTGAGATCTTTGGGTCTCCACAAATTTGGGTTTGCAATAGGATTGTAAAGGGTCAACGAAAGGGGAAACAGAAGAAAGGAAAGATTAAGATAAGAGAGGTTGATGGCTGATGCAATTTTGGAGCTCAAATGAGAGCTATGGGAGCTCCAATCGCAGAAAATGGAAGAACTAGGTGCTGAATATCGCTGTAAACGATGGAGGGGTGAAGGAAATAACGAAAAATGAGAGAGGGAATGATTGGAAGGGAGGTTTGAGAGGGAAGACAGCAAGTTTGGAGGAAAAAGAAAGCTTGGAGGGTGAGATTGTGAAGGAAGTAGTAGATTTGGAATGAACTAGGAGTCGAACCCTGGACCATTGGGTCCCATTAGGCCCCAAACTTGGTCAGCCCGAAGCCTGGACCCAGCCTGGCCCGTTGATCGGTGAGGCCTCGCCGACCTCTGACCTATTCGGCGAGGGTTCGCCATTCCGGCGAGGTCCTCCCCCCCCCCCCCCTTGGGTGTAAAATGATGTGGGTACCACCTTAGGTCCCCCTGTAAGTGCTCCGTTTGGCCCCCGACACCATTTGAGGCATTTTCGGGGCTAATGTGCAAACTGGAATGAGTTTATATGATGTGTAACATATGATTTTGGGGTAAGAGATGCTAATCTATCCAACTAACCCATTTATTCCACGAGATTTCATAATTTGAAAGGTCAAAAGTCTAATTTATACATATACTTACTATTTATAGTAAATTTTGTTTAAGTATTATTCTCCATCATTTATACGTTAGGATTTATGTCTAGTATGAAAGGACTTAGAAAAAGTTAAAAAATGAGATGGTGAAAGGAGAAGTTTTGAAGGAATTGGATAAAAAGGGGTTTTAGGCCTTGAGATTGAGTGTAAGTGTTGTGTTTGACCCACAACCCAAGGACATTCATTTCTAGATTTGGAATTCTTCAGGAAACGACTCAAACCAGTCGACTGATGACCTAAAGGCGACTTAGGTAGTTATAGCCTAAATTACCGTATAGTCTCACTTGTCGGCGAAACTTGGGATTCTAATGTGGTTTTTAAGTTTCCATCGCCACCTTCCTAAGTCAGAATGCGTCAGAGTGCGTCGTGTTACCATAACCCAGGCCCCGTTTAATCCAATCATGCTCCGATACCATCTTTAACATCCCAAAAATCAGGGGTTGAGCATAAACTCCACTCCCGAGTTTCAGAACATCACTTATGCAACATAAATGCTTATGATTGAATGTTGTTTATGTTAGTGTATTAAACATGAATGGGATTAAGCCAAAATAGCATATCATACTCTAGAGACAATTAAATTTCTCAAGCGGAAGATTGTGATAAATATATAAAATGTATAATTGATTGTAAGTCTCCAGAGTGTGAACATGTTACCAGGTTAACTAAATACATGTATACTCAAAAAATGGAAAGAGAAGAATATACATGGGTATGTAAATAAAAGGCAAAATACCAAGTGTATTGGCATCTAATCAGTAACCCTGTAACCCCGTCGATCAGAACCTGCATATAGGAGGAATCCTCCTCATCATCATCAAGTCTGGCTCTGCTTCGCAATCATCGCCATCATCTGAAACTAAAATAGGGACTGGTTGGTGTGGCCAACACTGTCCCGTAACGTGGGGTGAGTAATTAACTTAGTGAAAACTATACAGCAAAGGTTAACAAGTTATCAATCCAATCAAGCAGTAATGATAAGGCAGTACAATCAAACAGGTCCTAGATACTCTTATTAATGCAAGGATGATATGAAGAATAATGCATGTCCTCACCACAAACTCCCTCATGCGACATCATCTAACGATCGCGACATGAATCATTACCACTGTGCTCTCACACCAACACCAATGGAACATGCATTGCGATGTTATGAACATGATTAAAAAGTTATATTAGTCCTTTTCATACAGCAGGATGGGGAAGCTAAGACACCTCCCTTGTATCATTTCCCAACGTTGATCCATTCTAGGGTCGTCAGTCCTAGGAATCTCATACGATGTTATGGTTCTAGGTTGCTGCAAGGGCTGCCAGGGCTGTTGCGTGCAATTGTTACACCACTCTCCCATCACCTTATCAATACAGGCCTACTTATATCCTTAAGACTGCAATAGGACTCGTAGCCCCTATGCAGTGTCAAGATAAACTCAAGGTCACTACAGAGGGCTGCCAAGGCTGTTGCGTGCAATCGTTGCTCCACTCCCCCATGACCAAACAGTGTAGGCCGATAGCCTGAATATAGTGTCCCATACCACCATAATCTGCTCAGATTAGGGTGCTCACTGGTCACTATGGGGAGGTTGTGGCCCCAATGTAGGCCGACAGCTCGACCACGGTGTCCCATACCACCGTGCCTGACTCATGAGTCTTAGGAGATCATGGTACCACGGTTTAACGAGAGTTTCACTGGTAAGCTTGGTGTTTTAGATTCAAACAGTTACGACTAAACATGGTGAACAAACATCGATCAATCGGGCTAGTTGATAAGCTCAACTAGGCCAAGCGTACGTTGAGTTGAACGACATAGAATGCATAAGCACTCCGTGTGGCATAACCACTACCGAACACCCCAAGCACGACTCAGATTTGCTAAACTCATCCTATGTGGCGAAGGCAACCTCGACCACTATTTATGGAACGATTTTCGATTTCCTGGACTGTAGTTAAGCCCCATTCACATACAAAGCTAATAACTAGCATATGATTCTATTCTGCATTCATATGAACAATCATGAAGTATAACTTGAATGTAAACAGTACATGAAGGAAACCATTCACACATGTAACATGATTCAATTAAACACGTAAGCCATGGAGGAATTCATACACATCATTGATGTAGTTGAGAATCATATCTTAACGCATATAGGTTGTCACGCCCCAAACTCGAAAATCGGGCTCACAAAATTCCCGATCCCCGAATCCGGCGCCGACAGCCTCCGTAGAACCCCATTCTCAGATCCTAGCTCCCATTCACCAGGTTCCGATCCTGGGATGCTACGAGGAGGATTTTCAACATAAGTTTGATTCGTAATAAGCATAACCAAAGGCATAACCCACAAACAACAACCAAGAACTCCATTACATTTCCACTATGATAAAAAACTTTACAAGTACAATGAGAATAAAGGGAAATACAGTGGTGTAGAACAAAAACTCCAAAATGCTCTGCAACGTGCTCCTGTCTCAATGCTACTGCGAACCAACGTCACCTGCAAGCAACAGTCGTGCATAAGCTTACAGAAAGCTTAGAGGGTGGTGAAAGTGTGTGCGCAAGGTAGTAATATGTACATGCAATGTCAGAGTGATGCGGAATATGCAAATGGAACCATGATATCATGAGCCATACCAAGGCTATACGATGTCAGACATGAATGTATCGGCCACCCCAAGGCCATGCGATGTACAATGCAACTCAAGCATACAGGTCCTCATCTATGTCCACACATCAATACGGGTCAATATGGAATATCACCGGGGTCTAGTACACTTTAAACCAGATTGCCGTCACATCGCGCGCAATAAGGTAAGTGGAAGAGACCACACTATCCGTCTGCCAATATCAGGTGCGACTCGTCGATAGCGGACCCATTCCTCGACCTGGTCAAACTCAGCCTAGCATTGTCCCCTACTCTCGGGCGTGTAAGGCCGCACCCCCTTCCAACCGACCACGACACAGTGGAGAGTACAGCCAACTGGTATTCGGCACTCAGCGCTCATCTACCCACTCGGTCTAGACGTTAGAGCAACCCCTTGGTACCATACGGGTTTAGGGACTTTCACCCAGGGATATCTATAGTACCCCATGTAAAATAAGATTTTCGTTATCCAATCCTGCCAACCACGATCTGTCTGTGGAGGCTACGGCCTCGATATTGCTAGGGCGTACAATAACTAAGTCACACAAATGCGGAATGCATGAATCATGCTATCTAGTCATGCAACCAATCCTGCGCATACCGTGCGCTCATGTAGGGCAACACCGCCTAACCGGGAGCCCATAAACAACCTGCCCGAAGGCAAATGCTATGATCAGACAATTCTCACGTCAAGCATACATATGATGCGTATGATCATGAGTCATGAAACTGTACTAAACATGATGTAATAAAATGAACTATCTCACAATGCAGATGGACCTGGACGGCCTATATACGATAAGTACGGCCCAGTAATGGGCCCTAAGGAGAGTTGTAATGTGGACATCCAACCAACATTACACTCGCAATGTGGACGTCAAACCAACATTGCTCCCAAGGCACGATCTTCTTAAACGTCGCTACGTAACCTGTATTGGGATTACACATTACAATGGACCTTAGGTTCATCCCACTGGGCCTTACATATATATCAAATGGGCTATAACTTATGGGCCTTTAATTCATCAGATGGTCCATATAAATGGGCCACACCAATGGGTCTTATGTGCATTGCAATGGGTCAAACCCGTGGGCCTAGGATGGCATCAAATGAGCTTAGTCTCATGAGTCCAAAATATGACCAATGGGCCACACCAGTTGGGCCCCACATGTAGATCAAGTGGGCCTCAACCCATGGACCTAATATGCGTTCAATGGGCCTAAACCCCTAGGCCTTAAGGTACATTAAATGGCCTAAATCCGTAGGCCTTGTATACATATCAAAGTGGGCCTAACCCCTAGGCCTTACATATATCAAATGTCCTACTTCCATGGGTTTTAAGAATGTAACAATGGGTCCAATTTCATGGGCCTTGAAGTACATCAAATGGGCCTAGTCCCATGGATTTGAAACACATCAAGTGGGCCTAAACCCATAGGCCTTAAATATCAGGTAAGCCTAAGCCCATAGGCTTTACATATCAAGTGGGCCCAAGTTCATAGGTCTTAAATGAAACAAATGGGCCTAGCCCATAAGCATTTCATAAATCAAATGGACCTAGCCCATATGTGAGTGGTCCACCCAACTAACAACCCATGCTATAAAATGATCTCACTAGGTGGATGGACGGTCTAGATGCACCACCTGCATCATGGTGGGTCCCACTGTCCAGTGGACAGTGCGGATATAACACATACATCACACAGAGCCCCACCGTCTGTTGGACGGTGGAGGTCACACAAACATCAGGTGGGAGTCCACCGTCCACGGCTGTGGACGGTGCATTAAAGCACATACATAAATGTGGGTCCCATGTGGGGCCCACTCTGTAATATTTATTTACCATCCCACCCATTCATAAGGTCACTCGGACCTGGATGAAGGGACGACTTAAATTTTGGCTTGATTCAAAACTTCTGTGGGCCCCAAAAACTTTTCAACGGTAGAATTCAATTCACACTGTTTCGCGTGGTGTGGGCCACCTGAGTTTTGGATCTGACTTATTTTTGGAGGGGGGCCCACCACTGGGGTGGCCCACCTAATGAACAAGTCGGATGACAAATAAACATTACTGTGGGGCCCACGTGCAGAGCCGTGGGCCACCTGCTGGACGACCGCCCGCCGCTGCACGACTGCACGTTGTCAGGAGGCAGAGGGCTAGCCTCTTTTAAAAATCTGAAAAAGACTGTTTTCCTGCGGTTTTTCACATTTGGGGCCCGCTAAAATGAAATCTGCTCCCGCCATTACGATCAGTGGCTCGAGGCCGTCCAAATGAGTCCAGAGTTTTAATTTTTTTGATGCTTGGAAGTGAAATAAATTAAGAAAAGGATGTTTGAATGGTGAGGGTGCGATCTTTGACGCTATGGCCCACCAGGTGCTCCGTTCAATCTCATTTTCTGGCTCAACGCCTAAAATGAGATGGTGAAAGGAATGGACGGCTTGGATTAGAGCAATACATCAGGGTGGGGCCTATGCAAGTGGGCCACCAAAACCCTCTTTTCTTCTTTCCTTTCTCTCTTCTTTTCCTTTGAAACGTCCAGCGTCCCAGACGCTGGACGGCTTGCTTTCTAAAAAAAAAACAGATTGTGGTGGGCCTTGATGAAGTGGGCCACCACTGATGGGTGTACAACGCATATGGTGGGCCCCACTTGAATAAATCTTGAAGAAAATAATACTGCGGTGGGATTCATTCAAGTGGGCCACACAACCCCTTTTGTATAAAAATAAAATAAAATAAAATAAAATAAAATAAATAAAAGAGAGAGAGACATGGAGAGTGGGACACGGCTTGTGATGGAGGGACCCCGACATTATGAGCCCTCCCTTACAAGAAAACTATACAATAAATGGGTCCCTTGCACATGGGACCATTGAAAATGTAAATCAACGGTGGAGATCCATTCTCCACCGATATGGACGGTCTAGATGACCTTTCTAAATGAAAATAAACATCATGATGGGGTCCATGGAGAATGGTCCCATCATGGAATGATCATGATGATCCAAGTGGTCCATCGGCCACGTGTTAGGGTCCCAAGTGAGATCCACACCATGGATCGGTGGGCCTCACTTGGCCCATCATAAAAACAAAGAGAAACTACCCTATAGAGGCACCCACCGTCCGATCTTCTCATTCCTAGGGGTTCCTTGGCACCTTAGCTTCAACTTCAATGGTTAAGATGAAGAATGGAGGGTTGAGATGGAAGATTTTGGGGTAGGAAGGTGGGCCACTTGGAGCTTGGGAATTTGGAGAAATTCCATACGTATGGACCCTTGTTGCTTTGGAATTTTTGAAATGAGAAAGAGAGAAAGAGAGAGAGTGATGTAAAGGGAGAGAGAGAGAGTGATGGATGGATGGGTGAGAGATGGTTGTGTAAGAAAAACTTGACTTTTGTGGCTTTTGTGTAAGAGAGGTATGGGTGGTAAAGACTTTTGTGGCTTTTTGTGTAAGAGAGGTATGGGTGGTGAAGACTTTTATGGTTGCTTGGGAAAAGGGATGGAAGTGATGTGTACTTGACATGTGATGGATTGATGGGTGATTGATTGTTGGGATTGATGTGATTGATGTGACACATCATAGAGATTCCCTTCGGTTTCGCAACGCGCGGCATTTTCTCGCACCGAACTTTGGCCCATATCTCTTGATCAGGGTATCGCCTCGGCGCGCGAGTCACGGCATCGGAACCACAACGACGACGCGGTCGCTATGGTATTGGTCTCGGGTTGAGTCGACTCGGGTTGTCGGCACATGAATCAGGGTCGCGCGTCGATATCGGTTAAGGGTCGAAAGTCACCGAAATTCGACCGGTAAGACCGCGGAAGTGTATGGAAAGGTACGGACCAAGATACGGGTCTTACAGCTCTCCCCTCCTTATAAAAATTTCATCCTCAAAATTTACACAAGCATCGCAACTAAGCATTACCCATGAAAAAGAAGCGATATAACATAATCATATAGAATCAGGGATAGCGTACAAAATACATCACATGATCAACCATCAAAGAGATGAGGATAACGCTCTCGAATCTCAGCCTCACGCCCCCAAGAAGCCTCCTTAACAGAATGGTGACCCCACTGCACCTTCACCAACGGAATGACCTTGGTTCTGAGGACCTGCTCCTTCCGATCAAGGATACGGACTGGCTGCTCAATGTAAGAAGAGTCCTCACGAACCTTCAGCTGCTGCCAATCAATAACGGGAACTATGTCTGACCCACATTTCCTCAACATGGAGACGTGGAAAATGTTGTGGACGACAGACAACTGTGATGGCAACGCAAGCCGATAGGCCACGACGCCAATGCGCCCAGTGATCTCGAAAGGTCCTATGAATCTCGGGGCAAGCTTGCCCTTCGCTCCAAATTGAACTACGCCCTTCATGGGCGAGACCTTGAGATACACATGGTCCCCTACATCAAACTCCAAGGGACGACGCCGACGATCAGTAGAACTCTTCTGTCGGCTCTGAGCTGTGCGCATTCTCTGCCTGATGATGTCAATAGCCTCTGAAGTCTCCTGCACAAGCTCGGGACCTAGGAGACGGCGCTCTCCAACCTCGGTCTAACAACTCGGTGATCGGCATGGTCTGCCATATAGTGCCTCAAAAGGAGCTATGCAGATGGTCGTCTAATAGTTGTTATTGTATGCGAACTCAGCCAATCGCAGATGCTCATCCCAGCTACCCCCGAAATCAATCACGCAGGCCCGAAGCATATTCTCAAGTATCTGATTGACCCTCTTGGTCTAGCCACCGGTCTACGGATGGTACGCGGTGCTGAGCTATAAATCAGTCCCCATCGCACGCTGGAAGCTCCCCCAAAACTGAGACGTGAACCTCGAGTCCCGGTCAGAAACGATCAAGACTGGAATGCCATGCAGTCTCATAATCTCCTCAATAAACAGTCTCGCAAGCCTGTTCATAGACCAAGTCGCACGCATCGCAAGGAAGTGTGCCGACTTCGTCAGACGATCCACAACAACCCAAATGGCGTCATGACCGCGCTGAGTCCTCGGTAAACCCATAATGAAATCAGTCGACACGTGCTCCCACTTCCACATCGGGACGCTCAACGGCTGTAACAGACCAGGAAGTCTCTGATGATCGGCCTTGACATGCTGGCACGTGTCACAATCGGCCACAAAACTAGTGATCTGACGCTTCATCTCCGCCCAAAAATACTGTCACCTCATGTCACCGTACATCTTCGTCGAGCCCGGGTGGATAGAAAATCGCGATCGATGTGCCTCAGTCATAAGATCTCTGCATAACTCTGGAATATCCGGGATACATAATCGGCCTCTGAAGCGAAGTCCACTGTCTGTACCGATCTGCCAATCTGCCTGACCCTCAGATGCCGCCTCAGCCATATAAATCTGTAACGACTGATCAGCCTGCTGAGCCTCGATCACCCTAGCAACAAGAGAGGGTTGAATCGACAAGCTCGATAACTGTACGATGGAAGATTGCAGGCTGAACTCAAAGTCATACGCAGCAATATCCTCAAGAATCCGCCACTCCTGAATCATCATGTGCGCCACTAGGCCTCGTGGCTGACGGATGAGGGCATCTGCCACCACGTTCGCCTTGCCCGGGTGGTACTGGAGGTCAAAATCATAGTCTTTCAAGAGCTCCATCCAGCGCCTCTGTCTCATATTCAACTCAGACTGCGAGAAGAGGTACTTCAAGCTCTTGTGATCAGAGAAGAGCTCGAACCTAACCCTGTAAAGATAGTGCCTCCACACCTTCAGTGCGAAGACAACTGCAGCCAGCTCTAAGTCATGTGTAGGGTAGTTCAGCTCATGGACCTTGAGCTGACGAGATGCAAAGGCCACTGGTCTCCCGTGCTGTATCAGGACAGCACCCAAACCGATATGCGAGGCATCAGTGAATACAATGAAACCGTCACTCCCAGAGGGAAGAGTGAGGACAGGAGCGGATGTCAGACGGTCCTTCAACTCCATAAATGCTCGCTCGTAGGCGCCACTCCAAATAAACTCTACACCCTTCCGAGTCAACCTGGTCAGCGGGGCCGCAATACGAGAGAAGCCCTCAATGAAATGTCGATAATAGCCCGTTAAACCAAAGAAACTACGGATCTCTGTCGCAGTCGTGGGCTGGCCCCACTAACGCACTGCCTCGACCTTCGAGGGGTCCACTGCGACACCCTCCCTCGTCACCACGTGACCGAGGAACTTCACCTCCTCCTGCCAGAACTCGCACTTCTCTAGCTTCGCATACAGCTGGTGTGCGCGGAGGGTCTGTAGAGTAGTCTCCAAGTGCTGCTTATGCTCCTCACGGGTCCTCGAGTAGATCAGAATGTCGTCGATGAAGACTACAACAAACTGATCCAGATATGGCGAAAAACCTCGTTCATCAGCTGCATGAAGACTGCGGGTGCATTGGTCAGTCCGAAGGACATGACCTGAAACTCAAAATGACCGTAACGCGTCCTGAATGCTGTCTTCGGAATGTCCCCATCTCGGACCCGAATCTGATGATAACCGGAACGCAGGTCAATCTTCGAAAAGAACTGTACACCATGCAGCTGGTCAAACAAATCATCAATCCTAGGGAGCGGGTACTTGTTCTTGATCGTGACTTTATTAAGCTCGCGATAGTCAACGCAGAGCCTCAACGAGCCATCCTTCTTCTTCACGAAGAGTACCGGCGCTCCCCACGGCGAACTTCTCGGACGGATAAAACTCAACTCACGTAACTCGTCCAACTGCTTCTGCAGTTCCTGTAACTCCAACGGTGCCATACGATACGGGGCCTTTGAAATAGACGCGGTACCAGGCACGAGATCGATCTGAAACTCAGTGAATCGACGAGGCGGTAATCCCGGAATCTTCTGGAACACATCAAAAAAATCACAAACCACGGGCAGATGGTGGATGCAAACGGCAACAAGCTCCTCTATGGTGCAAGACATCAAACAAGACAACCGCTCTCCTCTGGCCTCTGCAATGAACTGAAACTATGGCACGCCGGGTATACAAAACATGACGGTCCTCGCGGCGCAATCCAATATAGCATAGTACTCGGTGAGCCAATCCATGTCCAAGATGACGTCGAACTCGAACATCGGCAAAACAAACAAATCAGCGGGTAAGAAGGTATCCCCAACTAGAACGGGGCAAGACGAGCAAAATCGTCCTAACACTGCAGTCTTCCCCAAGGGAGTCGATACTGATAGGCTCTCATCAGCAGACTCCAACGGTAAGCCAGCTGATCGACAGAAGCTCTCAGTCACAAAAGAATATGATGCGCCAGAATCAAACAACACTCGTGCAATGCATGCAGAAAATGGAAGTATACCCTCAACAACTCCTCCGGATGACTGCGGATCCTGCTGAGCCACATTGAATCTAGCCTGAGCTGGCTGGGGAGGTTCCTGTCTCCTCTGAACGTGCTGCTGCTGCTGATGGGGTCGCTGAGGCGGTCGAAACTGCTGCCTCTGCTGCTGCGGCCTCTGAAGATGGTGCTGATACTGATGCTGCTGCTGAGGTGGCCTTGGTGGTGGAGGCTACTGTCGCTACTGCTGTGGGGGTCTCTGCTGCTGCGGTGGAGGTCTCTGTTGCTATGGACCTATCAGCTGCTACTGGGGGCTGGGACACTCCCATGAACGGTGTCCCGTTGCACCGCACCTGAAGCAAGTGCCAGTGAACTGTCTTTGAGGTGGTGTGGAGGTGCTGCTAGTGCTAATGGTGCTCGGAAAGCTGGGCGACCTGTGCGCCTCTACTGCTGTGGTCGACGCTGCAGGGAAGGACTGGAAGAAGCCTGCCTCTTTCGGTCTCCCCTCTGACCACGCTCAGACTGAGAACCGGCCCACTCAGTCTCGTAAATCTGAGCTCTCCGTACTACTGCCTGGAAAGTAGGGAGCTCATGCCCAATAACATGACCTCGAAGGCCATAACGTAAGCCGTGCTCGAAACGGCGGGCCTTCCGCCCCTCGTCATCAACCATATATGGTGCAAAACACGATAGTGCCACAAAACGGGCCGCGTACTATGCCACCGTCATGTCTCCCTGCACTAGAGTCTCGAACTCTAAGGCTCGCTGACGACGAATATGGTCGGGGAAGTACTGCTCCTCGAATCGGTCAACGAAGTCCTCCCATGTCCAGATATAATCAGGTCCGGCAACACGGGTAACAGAGGTCCACCAATGCTCGGCCTCACCCTGTAAGAGAAATACGGCTAGCCGGACGCGCTGCTCGGTCGTACATGACATGGTATCAAAAATATTCTCCACATTGGAGCGCCATCTCTCTGCTGCGGTCGGATCTGGCTCGCCCTGGAAACGTGGGGGATCAAGTCGTCTGAACTCATGGAGTAAGGCGCTCGCGCACTCCTGCTCTACCTGAGCTGGTGAAACAGCTGGGCATTTGTCCTGTCCCTGGACTGCGGCTGTCACAGCCTGTAACATCTGCTGTAACTGAGAGGCACTAACGGTCACAATCGGCTCCTCATCGGCCTCAGGTGGAGGAATGTCATCCTCATGAGAGGAAGCAGGGATCTCTGAGGGTGGAACGGGAGATGCAGGGGGTAAAGCTGGAGCCTCCGATGGTGAAGCAGAATCCTCAGGTGGTGGTGCGGGAGTCGATCGAGTAACCCTCTCAGGCGCCATGTCCTATAGGAAAGAGCGAAGGCGCCTATCAACTTCAAAACTCTCGAATGTACGCACGTGAACGGTCTATATTGGAAGGTCGTGAAGCTATCCGAACTTCGGGACTTAGCCATTCTTCCCTCATAGCAGACATGTAATGTTGTTCTCAGCTATTCCCAAGTTATGCCCTGATACCAACTTCTGTCACGCCCCAAACTCGAAAATCGGGCTCACAAAATTTTCGATCACCGAATCCAGCACCGACAGCCTCCGTAGAACCCCATTCTCGGATCCTAGCTCCCATTCGCCAGGTTCCGATCCTGAGATGCTACGAGGAGGATTTTCAACATCAGTTTGATTCGTAATAAGCATAACCAAAGGCATAACCCACAAACAACAACCAAGAACTCTATTACATTTCCACTATGATTAAAAACTTTACAAGTACAATGAGCATAAAGGAAAATACAGTGGTGTAGAATAAAAACTCCAAAATGCTCTGCAACGTGCTCCTGTCTCAGTGCTACTGCGAACCAACGTCACCTGCACGCAATAGTCGTGCATAAGCTTACAGAAAGCTTAGAGGGTGGTGAAAGTGTGTGCGCAAGGTAGTAATATGTACATGCAATGTCAGAGTGATGCGGAATATGCAAATGGAATCATGATATCATGAGCCGTACCAAGGCTATACGATGCCAGACATGAATGTATCGGCCACTCCAAGGCCATGCAATGTACAATGCAACTCAAGCATACAGGTCCTCATCTATGTCCACACATCAATACGTCTCAATATGGAATATCACCGGGGTCTAGTACACTCTAAACCAGATTGTCGCCACATCACGCGCAATAAGGTAAGTGGAAGAGACCACACTATCCGTCTGCCAATATCGGGCGCGACTCGTCGATAGCGGACCCATTCCTCGAGTTGGTCAAACTCAGCCTAGCATTGCCCCCTACTCTCGGGCGGGTAAGGCCGCACCCCCTTCCAATCGACCACGACACAGTAGAGAGTATAGCCAACTGGTATTCGGCACTCAGCGCTCATCTACCCACTCGGTCTAGACGTTGGATCAACCTCTTGGTACCATAAGGGTTTAAGGACTTTTACCCAGGGATATCTATAGTACCCCATGTAAAATAAGATTTTCGGTATCCAATCCTGCCAACCATGATCTGTCTATGGAGGCTACGGCCCCGATGTCGCTAGGGCGTATAATAACTAAGTCACACAAATGCGGAATGCATGAATCACACTATCCAGTCATGCAACCAATCCTGCGCATATCGTGCGCTCATGTAGGGCAATACCGCCTAACCGGGAGCCCATAAACAACCTGCCCGAAGGCAAATGCTATGATCAGACAATTCTCACGTCAAGCATACATATGATGCGTATGATCATGAGTCATGAAACTGTACTAAACATGATGTAATAAAATGAACTATCTCACAATGCAGATGGACCTGGACGGCCTATATACGATAAGTACGGCCCAGTAATGGGTCCTAAGGAGAGTCGTAATGTGGACATCCAACCAACATTACACTCGCAATGTGGACGTCAAACCAACATTGATCCCAAGGCACGATCTTCTTAAACGTCGCCACATAACCTGTATTGGGATTACACATTGCAATGGACCTTAGGTTCATCCCATTGGGCCTTACATATATATCAAATGGGCCATAACTTATGGGCCTTTTATTCATCAGATGGGCCATATAAATGGGCCACACCAATGGGTCTTATGTGCATTGCAATGGATCAAACCCGTGGGCCTAGGATGGCATCAAATGAGCTTAGTCTCATGAGTCCAAAATATGACCAATGGGCCACACCAGTTGGGCCCCACATGTAGATCAAGTGGGCCTCAACCCATGGACCTAACATGCGTTCAATGGGCCTAAACCCCTAGGCCTTAAGGTACATTAAATGGCCTAAATCCGTAGGCCTTGTATACATATCAAAGTGGGCCTAACCCCTAGGCCTTACATATATCAAATGTCCTACTTCCATGGGTTTTAAGAATGAAACAATGGGTCCAATTTCATGGGCCTTGAAGTACATCAAATGGGCCTAGTCCCATGGATTTGAAACACATCAAGTGGGCCTAAACCCATAGGCCTTAAATATCAGGTGAGCCTAAGCCCATAGGCTTTACATATCAAGTGGGCCCAAGTTCATAGGTCTTAAATGAAACAAATGGGCCTAGCCCATAAGCATTTCATAAATCAAATGGGCCTAGCCCATAGGCCTGTTACAAAATCAAATGGGCCTAGCCCATATGTGAGTGGTCCACCCAACTAACAACCCATGCTATAAAATGATCTCACTAGGTGGATGGACGGTCTAGATGCACCACATGCATCATGGTGGGTCCCACTGTCCAGTGGACAGTGCGGATATAACACATACATCACATAGAGCCCCACCGTCCGCTGGACAGTGGAGGTCACATAAACATCAGGTGGGAGTCCACCATCCAAGGCTGTAGACGGTGCATTAAAGCACATACATAAATGTGGGTCCCATGTGGGGCCCACTCTGTAATATTTATTTACCATCCCACCCATTCATAAGGTCACTCGGACCTGGATGAAGGGATGACTTAAATTTCAGCTTGATTCAAAACTTCTGTGGGCCCCAAAAACTTTTCAATGGTAGAATTCAATTCACACTGTTTCGCGTGGTGTGGGCCACCTGAGTTTTGGATCTGACTTATTTTTGGAGGGGGGCCCACCACTGGGGTGGCCCACCTAATGAACAAGTCGGATGACAAATAAACATTACTGTGGGGCCCACGTGCAGGGCCGTGGGCCACCTGCTCGACGATCGCCGGCCGCTGCACGGCTGCACGTTGTCAGGAGGCAGAGGGCTAGCCTCTTTCAAAAATCTAAAAAAGACTGTTTTCCTGCGGTTTTTCACATTTGGGGCCCGCTAAAATGAAATCTGCTCCCTCCATTACGATCAGTGGCCCGAGGCCATCCAAATGAGTCCAGAGTTTGAATTTTTTTGATGCTTGGAAGTGAAATAAATTAAGAAAAGGATGTTTGAATGGTGAGGGTGTGATCTTTGACGCTATGGCCCACCAGGTGCTCCATTCAATCTCGTTTTCTGGCGCAACGCCTAAAATGAGATGGTGAAAGGAATGGGCGGCTTGGATTAGAGCAATACATCAGGGTGGGGCATATGCAAGTGGGCCACCAAAACCCTCTTTTCTTCTTTCCTTTTTCTCTTCTTTTCCTTTGAAACGTCCAGCGTCCCAGACGCTGGACGACTTGCTTTCTAAAAAAAAAAATAGATTGTGGTGGGCCCTAATGAAGTGGGCCACCACTAATGGGTGTACAACGCATATGGTGGGCTCCACTTAAATAAATCTTGAAGAAAATAATACTACGGTGGGATCCATTCAAGTGGGCCACACAACCCCTTTTGTATAAAAATAAAATAAAATAAAATAAAATAAAATAAATAAAAGAGAGAGAGACATGGAGAGTGGGACATGGCTTGTGATGGAGGGACCCCGACATTATGGGCCCTCTCTTACAAGAAAATTATACAATAAATGGGTCCCTTGCACATGGGACCATTGAAAATGTAAATCAACGGTGGAGATCCATTCTCCATTGATATGGACGGTCTAGATGACCTTTCTAAATGAAATAAACATCATGATGGGGTCCATGGAGAATGGTCCCATCATGGAATGATCATGATGATCCAAGTGGTCCATCGGCCACGTATTAGGGTCCCAAGTGAGATCCACACCATGGATCGGTGGGCCTCACTTGGCCCATCATAAAAACAAAGAGAAACTACCCTATAGAGGCACCCACCGTCCGATCTTCTCGCTCCTAGGGGTTCCTTGGTACCTTAGCTTCAACTTCAATGGTTAAGATGAAGAATGGAGGGTTGAGATGGAAGATTTTAGGGTAGGAAGGTGGGCCACTTGGAGCTTGGGAATTTGGAGAAATTCCATACGTATGGACCCTTGTTGCTTTGGAATTTTTAAAATGAGAAAGAGAGAAAGAGAGAGAGTGATGTAAAGGGAGAGAGAGAGAGTGATGGATGGATAGGTGAGTGATGGTTGTGTAAGAAAAACTTGACTTTTGTGGCTTTTATGTAAGAGAGGTATGGGTGGTGAAGACTTTTGTAGCTTTTTGTATAAGAGAGGTATGGGTGGTGAAGACTTTTGTGGTTGTTTGAGAAAAGGGATGGAAGTGATGTGTACTTGACATGTGATGGATTGATGGGTGATTGATTGATGGGATTGATGTGATTGATGTGACACATCGTAGAGATTTCCTTGGGTTTTACAACGCGCGACGTTTTCTCACACCGAACGTTGGCCCATATCTCTTGATCAGGGTATCGCCTCGGTGAGCGAGTCGCGGCATCGGAACAGCAATGACGGCGCAGTCGCTATGGAATTGGTTTCGGGTTGAGTCGACTCGGGTTGTCGGCACATGAATCAGGGTCGCACGTCGATATCGGCTAAGGGTCGAAGGTCACCGGAATTTGACCGGTAAGACCGCGGAGGTGTACGGAAAGGTACGGACCAAGATACGGGTCTTACATAGGTACATCTTACTAACTCCTAACTCATTCAAACACTTTTACATACACTTAGTCTACACATTACATCATACATATTATGTATCCATTAGCATACGTATGAGGGCAAATCCTTTCGTCAAAGGGTTATCGCCTATACAACAATCTTACATTCATGACAAGTAGTCATGATGAGCACAAAAGCAAATTCCATACTCATTCAGTCATTTTCACAAACACTTAGGCTACATATACTAACTACATATCGTATATTGGTATATCATGTATTTGACCAAATCCTTTCACTAGGGAGTTACCCCCTATATCACTTGCATATACCCACGTTAGATAATCATGGCATGCATGAATCTGGGTTTTGTATTCATTTAAACATTTTCACAAACACGTGAGCTACACACTTTTACATATATAGCGTATATTGGTCGTGGCGTGATTTAGGGCAAGTCCTTTCGCTAAGGAGTTGTCACACATGTAACAAGCATATATTCACGGCAATTAATCATGTTAAGCATAAATCTGAATTTTATACGTATACGGTATTTTCTATAAATACGAGGAATACAGTATAATCAACATAGGTAACGTATAATTGAAAAATGAAACGGACAATACTTTATATATGTGAAATAGCATCCTAGATAAGAATAAATCATTACTTAACATTGAAAGTCTTGAAAACCATAACCTAAACGTATATAGTCTGCACCTTAAACTAGAAAACGGGTGATGGATATGATTTAGACGACAAGTCTTTGTCAACGGCGGATAGGTTACCTACGGCATGAAACAGGTTAGCTACAACATCGTTGGAACTATTCTAGGCTTCAAAACAGGTTAGGGTTAGGATTTCTTACATATGAACGAAGCCGGAGTCGCTGAAAAAGCGATGCAAAAGGGTGGATGAGGCACGTAGAGAGACTGAAAAGAATCCCATGAAGCAGCACCAACTTCTCCCCACTATCTCTCTCTTTTCTCCCTCTTGAAAAACTAGGGTTTGAAAATTCGTATGGGATTTGGAATGAGGGTTTTAAGGCCTTTTTATAAGCCAAAAAGCAACGAAAATAGACTTGGGGCTACGATATACTTAAGTTATAACCAAATTGGGTCTGTTCTGATCCAACGGAGCATTTCTGGAGGTCCTGTTATCAAATGCGGTCGGACTTAAGCTCACTAACATCGTATCTTTAGTCAGTTAGGTTTTCAGTCCAATCGGATTTCCAGATCGTCCGTGGCGGAGCAGTTTCAATTCAACGGTTACCGAACTCCGATCAAGGCCATAAGTCCTTGGACATGTAAGGGCAAATTTTTCTGATCCGAGGGTGAAATTTGGTCGAATTCTGACGGTCAGAATGCTTAAAAATAACGCGCAAGTGAAACGTTTCAGATTCTAATTTATTTTCTAAAAATCTTCCTTTTCCTACTCTCTTTACTTCGGATTCAAGGAAATCGCCCCAGAACATCGTTTGGGCTTAATTTTCGAAGTGATAGTCAAGTCCAACTAGGTGGTCATATTGGTCTAAGTTCATCGCTATCGGACTTTCGACGCGCGGTCCAGGTCTGATACGAAGTTTCCAAATGGTCCCGAGGTCAACTGGGCTTAGAGATTGATCCTAAATTTTAGGGTAACGTAGCGGTAACAATTCTAGAGGTTTTGGGTCTTACAGATCGTATTTAAAGTTATTGGTGCTAATTTTGTAGGAAATCTAGTGTAGCGCTGGTTAATTCATGTTAAATTTCTAAAGAATTAGGTTCTAAATGATTCCTTTGGCTTTGGAATTGATTCCTAAGAGGTTACCAAGGTGTTATGGTTGACCCATTACCTAAGGACGTCTAATTTCAGGTTGGAAAAAATCCAGGGTGTTACACTAAACCTTAACATATAACCTATAACCTATAACCTATAACCTATAACCTAAACTTATAACCTATAAACAAACCTTAACCTAAACCTAAACCTAAACCTACACCTAAGCCCAATCTCAACTCCTTAACCTAAACTTGAAAATTTAAACTTAAACTCAATCCTGAACCTGAACCCGATTTCCTAAACCTAAACCTTAACCTATTTTCAATTCCCAAAAGCTATAACCTATAACATAACCTATAACCTAAACCTAAACCATAACCTATTATCAATTCCCAAAAGCTATAACCTATAATATATAACTTATAACATAAACCCAAACCTTAACCTAAACCTATAACCTAAACCTATAAACCCCGTATCCTAGACCATACCGTTCCATAAACTTTCACGATCTTTCCAGTTGAATTTCGGCAACCTTCAACCCTTAACCTGTATTTGTGCATAACCCTACGTCGTACGCAGTCAACCCGTATCAACTCAACCCTAGACTTGTACCATAGTGACCGCGCCGTCGCCGCGGTTCCGATGTTGCAACTCGGGCGCTAAGGCGATACCCTGGTCAGGAGATGTGGGCCAGCATTTGGTGCGAGGAAAACACCGCACGTACGAATTCTGAAAGAATCTCTATAGCTTATCACATCAATCCATCAATCCATCAATCTCAACATGTCAAGTACATGTCAAGTACACATCACCTTTCACCCTTTCCCAAACAAGCCCTAAAAGTCAAAAAGTTCTTACAAAGCCTATACTTTTCTTACACCATTTACCACAAAAGTCAAAAATCTCTTACACACCCATCACTCACCACATCCATCACTCCATCACCCATCACTCTCTCTCTCTCTCTCTCTTCTTTTACAAGTGTCTCTCTCTTATTTTCAAACTCATTCCTAAGCAAGAGAAAGCCTCACACGTCCAAGCCCCTCCCTCTCTTCCAAGCTCCGAGTGTGGCCCACCTTTTCATCCCAAGATCTCCCATCTCAACCATCCAAACCTCATCTCCTCCGTTGGAATCGAAGCTAAAGAGCTAAGGAAACCAAGGGAGCAAGAAGATCAAACGGTGGGCGGTTTGATAGAGTAGTTTTCATGTTTTTAAGATGGGCCAAGTGAGGCCAACCGATCAATGGTTTGGATCTCACTTGGGACCCTAAGATGCGGCCGATGGCCCACTTTAATCATCATGATCATTTCATGATGGGGCCATTCTCCATGGACCCCATCATGATATTTATTTTTCTTGTATAACTAGTGTCATTTAAACCATCTATTTTAGTGGAGAAGGGATCTCCACTGTTAAATTTTGATTTAATGGACCCATGTGTAATGGGACCCACTTGATGTATGATTGGTTGTAAGGGAGGGCCCATAATGTCGGGGTCCCTCCATCACGCGTGTCCCACTCTTTATCTCTCTCTCCCTCTTTATTTTATTCATAATGTCGGCCCATAGTCATAGCATTCATAAATCTACACCTAATCCTAATCTCACTCCTTAACCTAAACCTAAATGTAAACTTGAAAACCCAAACCTAAACCTTATCCCGAACCCGAACCTGATTTCCTAAACCTAAACCTTAACCTATTCTCAATTCCCTAAAGCTATAACCTATAACCTAAACCTATAACCTAAACCTAAACCTATAACCTTAAACTAAACATAAAACCTAAACCTAAACCTAAAACCTAAACCTAATCCTAAAACCTAAATGTATTATCAAATTCACCTAAACCTATAACCTACAACATTGACATAAACTTAGAACCTAAACCTATTCTCAAATCCCAAAACTATAACCTAAACCTAAACCTATAACTTAAACCTAAACCTTAACCTATAACCTAAACCTTAACCTATAACCTAAACTTAATTCCCTAAACCTTAACATATAACCTAACCTAAACCTAAACATATAACCTACACTTATAACCTGAACCTAAACCTAAACCTAAACCTGTAACCTTAACCTAAACGTAAAACCTAAACCTAAACCTAAAACGTAAATGTATTCTCAAATCCTTAAACCTATAACCTACAATATTAACATAAACTTATAACCTAAACCATATGGTGAGACCATTCCCTGGGAGGTGGGCACTTGTGGCTACCGATGGTCCTCCTTGCGAAGATCGTCCAGACGTTTATTTTGGCCCTACAAACCATATGATGAGACCATTCCTTTTGTGTCAATTTCATTCCTCTTTGAGTTTTTATTAATTCATTAAGAAAAAAAGAAGAAGAAAGAAAATGGTTATAAATGATGCACTTCTTTCACTTTATTTTTCTTTTCCCCAATGGTCATTCTGATTTATGAATGCTATGACTATTTGTAGGATAATGGAATATATGAATTTGTTGCAGGAAGTGACTTTGTCATTATTAGAGTAGCATTGCGAGACAACTCTTCAAAGTACTACATAAATGACCGTGGAAGTAATTTTATAGAGGTCACTAAGAAATTGAAATGAAAAGGAATGGAATTGGACAATAATCGGTTTTTGATTCTTCTGGTGGGTGATGGCTGAAAAAGGCCTATTTACTTGTGAAAAAAATATCATACCATCAAAATATATCTTCTCTTTCAATTCTTTATCATTGAAATTTCAGGGTGAAGTCGAGCAAATTTCTCTAATGAAGCGAAAGATTTGTATTTTCAGCATTATTGTAATTGTAATTGCAATTGATTGAATGAAGGATTGTAATTGATTGTAATTGTAATTGATTGAATGAAGGATTGTAATTGATTGTAATTGTACTTGATTAAATGAAGGATTGTAATTGATTGTAATTGAATGAATGAATGATTGTAATTGATTGTAATGGAATGAATGAATGATTACGCAGGTGGTAATTGAATGAACAAATGATTATATATATATATATATATATATATATATATATATATATATATATATTAATGTATGAAATAGCTATGGATATTGACAGTAGTCGGTAATTCGATAGCTGTAACCATTATTAAATTTGACATATTGCTACGGACTTTTAACTACAAATAATATCCATAACTGTTTATACTTATCGCTACAGATATAATTGCTACGGATCATATCCGTAGCTGTTGTAACCTATAGCTACGGATTAAATCTGTAGCTATAGGTTCTAGACCTATTGTTACAGCACCAATGACTACAGTCATGCTACGGAATAGTTACGGACTAGAACCATAGCCATAGGTCTAAGGCTATGGATTTTATCTGTAGCCTTTGCCCCTTTTCTGGTAGTGATTGTTAGCTACGAAAATATTCTTAGGTATATGTTTTGTAAATATTTTTTCCTACGCAACAATTCATAGGTAAAAGTTTTGTAAATATTTTTAGCTATAAAAATATTCGTAGGTAAAAGTTTTGTAATGATTTTTACATACGAAAATATTCGTAGGTAAAAGTTTTGTAAATATTTTTAGCTATAAAAATATTCATAGGCATAAGTTTTGTAAATATTTTTACCTACGAAAATATTCGTTTACCTACGAAAGAAAGTGTTGGTAAAAGTTTTTACTAACGAAAAAAATCGTTGGCAAAAGTCTTAACTTTGCTGACGAAAATTGTTTTTTGTTGGTAAAAGTTTTTCCCCTCGGTCTTTTACCAATGAATTTACCGACGAAAATTTTCATCAATAAAACTTTTTGCCTATGAATAAAAGGCTTTTAGTGATGAATATTTTCATCGGTAAAAGTGGCTTTTCTTGTAGTGGTACTGACAGTTCTAGAATTTCCTTTCAGTATTCAATAGTTATCTGATCTTTTGGGCACTTTCTATCCATTGTGGGGGCAAACCTTCGATACAATTGTGATATTATTTATTTATTTCCACAAAAAAAAAGTTTTTCTTTTATCTATGATGTGGAAACATGGGGTATCTCCGAAGTTTAAAGTATTGTAAAAACCAGTCGGATTTATGTGCTGGAATTGTCCATGAATGATGCAGCAATATCAGCCCATACCAGGCTGAAATGGCCTGATAAAGGATGATGTGGGGTGATACTACTCGGTATTGGTGGTGACCAATACAATATGTCAAAACTGATTTTTAAACCATGGGTATTGCTGCAGAATGCCAATTCAAGGTATAACAAAACTACATATTTAATTGGTCTCATCACCATCATTATCCTCTAAGCCTTATCTTGACTGGGGTTGACTATGCAAATCTTGTTCGTCTATTATCAGGATTTATGATGAAAGCTATGACAAAAGTTTCACACCGTCTACGAACTTGATGCAATCCTCCTTTATCCAGGCTTTGGACCTGCAATGAAGGAACAATTCCCATAGGCTCTTTATATTAGTCTATCACATAGGTTGATTAAAATCAATGAGTTACATTTTTAATTTTTCTATAACTCAATTTACGTTTTTCTTGTAGGTTGCCTTGGTTGCAATCCCAACTGCTTCTGCTTGGATTCCAACAGATATGCTTATCAAGGTATCCTCATTTATTATTAAATGTTGTATTTCTTTCCTTCGAAATCTACCAAGTGAATGAAATAACCACCTCTCAAAGATTGGCAATTATTTCCCATTTCACCAAGCCATCCAAATTTGGTATTTCTGTTTTCCTTCCAAATCTATCAAGGGAATGAAATAACTGCCTCTCAAAGTTATATTTCTTTCCTTCCAAATCTATAAAGGTATTTTTGTTTTCTTCAAGATGTCACTGGAACAATACATTCTTTCCTTGAAATAAATTTGGTACATCTTTATTACATCAGTCTATCCATTCTTTGGTCTTCGTTGTTGGCTGTGTTTGTGGTAAAAAGTAGTGGATTGACATCCCATAGCAGATACTTTGTTGAATCTCAACATGTTAAAACTTAGGTATATTGTATAACATTAATTATAGAGACTACTGATGGGAAGGATTTAAATTATGCATGCAGAACTTGAGGCTTCTGGCCACCAAACCAGATTCCTATTTTTAATAGGTTGTAAGGTTTAAAACCAAGTTTGGCGCAGTGCAAATAAATGTGGAATTATAAGGTTTTAAAATACCATATACTATACAAATGAATGCTGGATTGTAAGGTTTAAACAAATTCAGCATCATGCAAATGAGTGCTCAAATCGGTAAGAACTCATGCTCATTTGAGAAAATGAAATGAGAACTTCTAATTACACATTTTCATGGAAATAGGACCTTCAAGAATTGATTTGGGTTACCATTTAGAAGTTTCTACTCCAGAGATTAAGACGTAGAAATTGTGCAAATGACTCCCTGCATTGACAAGCAAAATTTTTAATCTAGTGGCATGGTTGTAGATACTATTGAATCCAATGCTCAATTTTCAACCCTCGCAAATGGTGAGTTTGACATTCATGAAATCACCTTCAACAATTACTAGAACAGAGATTCTTTGAGAAAAGTCTCAGAAGTCTTCCAAAGATTCCTCAATTCCATGTCACAAGTTTCTTTGGCACGTGCAAACACTCACACCCAATAACCATCACATGCACATGCACACAACACAGCACAACACAACCACTGCTTGTGCTTTTTGGTGTTGTGAACATTGGTCCTCACTGTGGATTTTTGGAAAAGATGGGCACTTATTTTTCAATTGCTATGAAAGTTGTAGCCACAACCTCTTGTTGATGGGTTATTTCTTTTGCCTCTTTTTAACATGTTCATCTTGTTTCAATTTCTTCCCTTTTTTCATCATATGGTTGGTGGTTTAAATGTTAATATCAATATAATCACATATGAAAATTGAGGAATGTGTGGAAAAAAGGTAGAGAAATTTCGTAGATGCATATTGGTACATCTGTGTTATCTTGAGATTCAGACTTTCTAGATTGTGTTGAAGACTAGCAGGTTACATAATGTTGAGATTTTGGAGATTTGTAGACATCAGTCTAAATCCTAGATGCTCGTTTCGTTTCTGATGCTCTCTTCGCCTTGGATTTCCATTATGTTATCATGGTTTTACACATACTTGGTTGTTTTCCTTAATCTCAGGTTCTGAAGAGAAAGTAAAAGAGTCAGAGAGACATTCTGTCTGCTTGTCCAACATGAAAGTAAAAGAGTCAGAGAGACATTCTGTCTGCTTATCCAACATGAAATGAATTACAGCTTCTTAACTGACTATTGTTGTTTGGCAGGTTTAGTGACCGTGACTAGCGGCTAACAACTTTTTCATTTGATGTGATGCTTTCGACTTCCTCACAAATGGATATGCATGTATTGATGTTGTCAACCTGTTGTTATTAAATGTCCAGCTCCGCAATAATGGCAACTCGACACTTGAATGTACATCAGAAGTTGTAATTCAAGAGGTAATGGCTGGTCGGTTCTGATAATATACCTAGATTATCTTATTTATTCATAACTACGAAATCAAATTTGTCTGGTATTTTTCCTCCAAATTTGATGATATTTTATGGTTTGTAAATATTGATTGATTACATTTCCATTTCCCATTTGGTTTTGTGTCTTAATGTGTTGAGTTGCAGATTGTAAGTATTACAAAACCCTATCATTTATATACATCCCTTGTTTTTAGATTAACTCTCTATTGTTTTTCTAAATAGCTTTAGATCAAGATCTAAATTAATAATAGTTTTTATTTTATTTGTTGTATTTAATTTTTTAAAGTTTATTGATTTGATTTTATCTTTCCTCTCAATTCTTGTCCTTGAATTTTTTGAAAACTAAATCTAATTCTTATTTCAGGTAATTCATTGAAAAGTCATAGGTTTGTTGGCTGGTTTTGAAGCTTAAGATTCAACTACGTTAATCATTTTAGGTAATTTGATCCAAACTGCCTAAAGTTTATTTCTTGATCAAACTTTAGTTTATACGCAGTTTGAATGTAATTATTATCTTCACTAAGAAAGTGAAAATTACCTTATAGTTTGAAAGATTTACCTCACATGATTTGTGAGATTTGGGATTTTATTTTATTTTTTATCATAAATTTAATTATTGTATGAACGTTTCTCCTAAGTTTGCTTTTAGATGGAGTTGTCATGATCCGTCATGGCCAAGTGGAAATCTTGGATTGGGTATCATATATACAATCAATTTTTTATAGAAATAAAGATTTTATATGTTTTGGAATTGAATAGTAGATCTGATTTTCATTTCAATTTTGATTTCTTTCTTATATTGACTCACCGTGTCATGCCCCAAACTTGGAAACTAGGCTCACAAAGTTTCCGATCGTCGAATCCAGCACCGAAAGCCTTCGTAGTACCCCACTCTTGGCTCCCGGCACCCATTTACTAGGTTCTGATCCTGGGATCCTACAAGGATGATTTTTAACATTAATTTGATTTGTAATAAGCATAACCCACAAACAATAACCACAAGAATACCATGATAAAAAAATTTAAGGTACAATGCGTATGAAGGGAAATACAAAATAATAACAAAAACGCCTAAAGCTTGACTGCACGCTCTTGTTGCGACTAAGCTATGGTTGTGTCCTAGCGTCACCTGCATGTATCAATCATGCATAAGCTTATAGAAAGCTTAGAGGGTAGTGTAAGTGTGTACGCAATACGAGCGTGCTCAGAACGAAATATCAGGGTAATGCGGAATCATGCTGATGAGTCCATGAATGCGATCAACCGTACAAAGGCTATGCGATGTAAGGCATGAATGCTATCAGACATATCAAGACCACGCAATATAAGACATGAATACTATCGGCCACATCAAAGCCATACGATCTAAGGAGTGAATGATGTCGGCCATACCAAGGCCATGCGATGTGAGATGCAACTCAAGAACACCAATCCTCATATAAATCCACATATCAATGCAACTCATCATTAAAGCATCAAATATCAGTATAGTTCTCACACTAGATAATCACCAGAGTCTAATTCACTCTACGCCAGCTTTTCGTCCCTATCCGAGCGCACAACTAGGTAAGTGGAAGAGACCTCACTATCTGCCTGCCAATATCGGGCCCGGCTCATTAATAACGGACGCATTCCTCAAGCTGGTCAAACTTGTCATGCTCCAAACCCGAAAATCAGATTCACAGGAATCCCGATCGCCGAATCCGGTGCCGACAGCCTCCGTAGTACCCCATTCTAGGCTCCTAGCATTCATATGCCAGATTCTGATCCTGGGATCCTACAAGTAGGATTTTCTTTTTTTGTGTGTACATTTAACTAGTAATAAGCATAACCACAAGATTACCCAATTCACAAAGGCAACATCATCATCACATATCTACTAATATAATCATTTGAGTACAACACTGAAAGGAAAATACATAAATAGAAAATTAAGCTCCAGAAGACCACTGCATGCTCCAAGCTCAACAATGTTGCAACCTAACATCACATGCACGCATCTACCGTGCATAAGCTTATAGAAAGTTTAGAGGGTGGTGTAAGTGTGTGCACAAGGTAAGTGCCAAGTATTCAATACAATGTCATAATCATACAATACCGAAAAATTGAAAATCCGTAAACCATACAATGTCTGAATAAGCAAAAACACTAATAAGATCATGAATTATTAGAGTAAGTAGAAATAATAACAAGATCAGGAATTATCAAAGTAAACAAAAAAATTGACAAGATCATAAATCATACGATAACAGAGTAAACGAAAGTATGGACAAGTCTATAAGTCAATCAATTTCAGAATACGCAATATAGCACAGTTATGTGATAAGGATTCATAAAGAGTCAAATATCATATGCCAAGGATGCAATGCAATATAAAAATTCTGCTAAGTCTGTCTAGGCCATATAAGTACAGAAAAATAGCAACCCAAGATGTCATATGCCTGTGCATGTAATGCAATATACGATACGACTGAAATGACCATGCTGGAGTATAAAGTCGGGATGATAGTACATAGTATCGCAGGCTCTGGGGTCCACCATAAGGGACTTCTATCCAAACCAGTCCCATATCTAAATTTGGATAGTCAGACTCAATGTGGTAAACTTCTGATCTTAGGTTACTCGCGTGCTTAACTGAAATTCATGCCATAATGAAGGTACACAACAATTAGTTGCGCACCACCAGCCCAAGTGGATAGTGAATGGATGAATGAATGAGTATACAACTCCTACTCAATAAGTCCACATATCAGTACGGTTTCTCTCTGGAAAATCATCGGGGTCTATTACACTCTAAATCAGATTACCGCCCCATCGCGTGCAACAAGGTGAGTGGAAGAGACCTCACTATTCGCCTGCCAAAATCATTCCCGGCTCGTCAATAGCGGACCCATTCCTCGAGCTAGTCAGACTCAGCCTAGCATTGTCCCCTCCTCTTGGGCAGGTAAGGCCGCACCTCCTTCCAACGGACCACGACACAGTCGGAGACGCGGCCTAACGGAATATGGCCCTCATGCGCTCATGCATCCACTCGGTCTAGACGTTGGAGAAACCTCTGGAACCAAGAGGGTTTAGGGACTTTCACCCAGGGATATCTATAGCACCCCATGTAGAATAGATTTCTGGTGTCCCATCTGGCCATCCACAAAATACCTGTGGAGGCTATGACCCTGATGTCGCTAGAGCATACAGTGGTCATGTTATACAAATACAAGATGCATGCGTCACACCGTCCAATCATGCATCAATCCTGTCCATGCCATGATCTCATGTAGGGAAACTCTGCTTATCAGGGAGCCCTATAAACAACCCGCCCTATGAAATATGCAATGGTCAATCACATCTCATAACAAACATGCAGATGATGTGTATGGGCATGCATTATGATGCTATGCTGTCACATACTCATAATCAGAATCAATATTCGACCTCGTCAATGTGGACATTTAACCAACATTGCTCCCAAGGAATGACCCTCATAGAGCCAAACATATAATGGGCCCATGGCCTCACACAAAGGCCTAATATACAACACAAAGGGCCTTACTCAAGGGCCACATATACACAATAGGTGGGCCCTGCTCGTGGGCCTCGAATACATGACATGTGGGCCCTACACATAGGTCTCGAATACATCAAATAGGCCATGCATCATGGGCCTAATATACATCACAATGGGCCTTGCCCATGGGCCACGAATACATCACAATGGGCCTCATCACGTAGGCCTCATATACATCACATTGGGCCTTAAACACGGGTTGAATACACATCACAGCGGGCCTCAAATACGGGTCGCATATACATCACATTGGGCCCCAACATTCAGAATTGGCAATCGGTCACGATAAATCAGAATCAGTAATCGGCCCCGATCGATAATCGGTAATCGGCCACGACTAATTAGAATCGGTAATCGGCCTCGATCGATAATTGACAATCGGCCATGACAAATCAGAATCGATCAATAATCAAAGTCTGTAAGTTGGTCACGTCAATCGAAATCGGCCGAACAAGGGCTAAGAGAAGGTCACAATGTGGACATTTAACCATCATTACCCATCATGTGGCCATTTAACCAACATTACTCCCAAGTAGTGGCCCACATAGAGTCAAACGTAAAGTGGGCCCACGGTCTCGCACCAGGGCCTAATGTACATCATCATGGGCCTCAATTGCATCAAATGAGCCGACTTAAATGAGCCGATCAAATTGGTCCAATCAATTGGGCTGATCAAAGGGGCCGAATCAAATAAGCTGAATACACAACACTACGGGCCTCTACCCATGGGCTCCAAATACATCGCAATGGGCCTCAACCCATGAGCCTCGAATACGTGGTATTAGGCCTCCCAAATATAACAAGTAGGCCACACTACTTTAGCTACACCATTCATCCATCGATAGATATCATTTTAAAGAATTATCCAAACAATGGATGAGATCAAAAGATCATCTGGACCATACCACAAATGGCAGTGGTGATGATGATTTCCACTATTAAATTCTAGTGGGCCCACCGTAGCATTTAATTTCCATCCAGTCTGTGCATAAGGTCACAAAGACCTGGATATAGAAGAAAAATAAATATCATGTTGGTCCAAACCATGTATCCCCAGGGGGGGTTTTCAATGGTGGACATTCATCCCATTGTTTTCTGTAGTGTGATCCTCTTAATATTAACTGTCTTATTTTTAGTCTCAAGCCTTGAGACAAGCTAGCCAAGTGGATGGATGGCTAGATAGTCCTCGGCATCAGGGTGGGCCGCTGGATGGCGTGGCTAAAACATATACATTAAAGTGGGATCTCCACCGTCTTAGTCAGCGGACGGCGGAGATGAACGGTTTGGATGATACACATACTTCATTACCAGACTCTCTTGCTGGCGTCTCCACAGCAGGTAGGTGGGACCCACAGAGTTACTGACGTCAGTGCAACAACCCCACAGCTGGTGCGAGGTGCACCAGTCAATTCGCTTCTAAACACGTCCTGGATTGGACGGTGTACGCAGCCGCATATCAAGATGGGCTCCACCGTCCATAGCTGGACGGTGGATGAATGGATGAGATACATGCATCTGGTGGGTTCCACGTGGAAGTGGCCCACCATCTCATCCCTTAATTCAAATATAATATAATATATTATATAATATTATATATTGCAACCCACCATCCAGATGAATCTGGGCGGTGCAGAATTCTTTTATATCAAAGGTGGGTCCCACATGGAAGTGGCCCACCATCATAAGGTAATATAATATATTATATTATATTAATACATGTGTACGTGGGTGCATGAGAGGGAGAGAGACCAGTGCTCACGTGTGGGTGGGTGCATCCAGCACCATCCTTTGCTAGACGGTGCGGGTGATACAGATACAACATGGTGGGCCTCTGGATTTGCTGACGTCAATACATCAGCTCTTTATTGGTGTAGGGTCCACACATGTGGACGGTGTAGACACAGCACCTCCATCAAGATGTGTCCCACGTGTGGATGGCACGTACAACACAGTAATCCCCACCATCCCAAGCATCTGGACGATGGAGGATCTACAATGTATACATCATTGTGTGGTCATGTCCAACATGAACGGCCACCACATCAGGGTTCCACCGTCCCTACATGGATAGTGTGGATGGCGTAGATGAAACACGTGTGTCAGAGGTGGGTTCGCACGTGTGACCCACCACAGCTTTTGGAATAAAGCTGATGTTTATATTTCCTTTATCCATATCTGTCTGGGCGGACAAGCAATGTCTCCACTGCTTCCTGTGGTGTGGCCCAGGGGAGATCTGGATCGGCCTCCTTTTTGGCCTCAAGACCTAAAATTATCTAGAGAAATGGAGGGATGGTGTGGATCTGATACATACATCATGGGGTGACCCATGCAGCACTTGCTAACAACGGTGTAGTAGCTGAGAGCGATGTGGTTGTAAAACGGATGGACAGCGTTGATACATCACACGCTCCACGTGGTTTTCCACGTGCGTGTGGGTCCCACGGCTACAGTACAATATGGATAAAATACATAGATCATGGTGTGGTGCCATGTGGGTGGCCCCAGCGTCCAACCCATGTCCAGCACCATTCAACTTGCTGGACGGTCTGGATATAGGCATACAGTGGGTCCCATATCTTGATGTACAGTGGTGATACACCATGTCATGGTGCATCCATCAAGACCAGAAGGACTAGGTAAATCACGTACAACATGGTGGTTCCACGTAGTGGCCCACCCGAGCCTAGATCAAGCTGATACTTATGTTTCCTCCCATTCGTCCAGGCACGCTGGATGTCCAGCAGACGGGTGGCCAGGACTAAACACGTACAGCATGGTGGGCCACGTCCAGGGGCTGGACGGACAGTCAGGTTACACTTGCATTTGGTGGGCCACTCATCAAGAGAGAGAGAGTGAAATGGATGGAGGAGGGGCCCGCCACTATGGGCCCCTCAATTCAATGCATACATCATGATGGGTCCCACTAAATGTAGGCCCTCAAATCATCAAAACTTCACAATCAAATCATAAAATACACCCACCTTTTTATCTCTTCTGACTTCTTCTTCCATCAGCGTATCCTAGAGCTCCAAGGGATACATTTGAACGGTGGAGATGGTCTTTGCATGGGGGGATTGAGTGATATGGAGGTGGGCCACACCAAACTTCTCCATGGAAGCCATGGACGATTGCTCCATGGGAGTTGCTTAAAAAAATGACAGAGAAATGAGAGAGAGAGAGAGAGAGTGATGGGAGAGAAGTAATGATGAGTAATGTAAGTATGTACTTTGTTGTAAGAAAATGTTAACTTTTGGAGAGGGGTGGTTGTACATGGAATTAATTGGTGATGTGTACTTTGATTGATAAGATTGATGGGATGTTTCGTAGAGATTCCCTTGATACTTGCAACGCGCGGCGTTTTCCTCAAACTGAACGTGGGCCCACATCTCCTGGCCTAGGTATCGCCTCGGCGCGGCATCGGAACTGCGGCGACGACGTGATCGCACTGGTACAATTCTCGGGTCGAACCGATTCTAATATACAAAATACGACTCAGGATTGCGCACAAACGCCGATAATAGATCATGGGTCATCGAAATTTGACCAATAGGACCGCGAAGGCATACAAAACGGTATGGGTTAGGTTACGGGTCTTATAAAACTTAACCTAGATATTAACCTCTCACTAGGGCGGGTAAGGTTACACCCCTTCCCAACCGACCATGACACTGTGGGAGACGCTGCCTACTGTTATATGGCCCTCATGCGCTCATGTATCCACTCAGTCTCTATGTTAGAGTCATCCTCTGGTATCATCGAGTTTAGAAATTTTTACCTAGGGACATCTATGGCGCCCTAATACTTGTAACAATATTTTCGGTGTCCGATCCTGTCATCCATGATATGTCTGTGGAGGCCACATCCCTAATGTCGTTAGTACGTACAGTAATCATTCATACAAATGTGAAGTGCATGAATCACACTATCAATCATGCAGCAATCCTGCCCATATCGCCCGCTCATATAGGGCAACTCCACCTATTAGGGAGCCCATAAACAATCTACCTGATAACATATGCTATGATTAGTCACTCCTCATATCAAACATCATATGATGCATATGAGTATGAATCATGGAGCTATACTAAGCATGTTACATGGTGATGGACTCTATTGAAGATGAGCTTAGCCGACCTACATAACGAGTATAGGCCTAACAATGGGTCCTAGGGAGAGTTACAATGTGGACATTTAACCATCATTTCTCGTACAATGTAGATGTCAAACCATCATTGCTTGTAATACCCCAAATTTTGGCCAATTTGGGATTTGACGTCCTTAGGCAGTGGGTCAATTAAAACACCTGGAAAATTGCTCAGAACCCAATTCCATAGCCAAAGAAACCACTTAGGATTAATTCCTTTAGAAACTAAGCATAAGTTAGCTAGCGCAACGTTGGAGTAGCTGGGAAACAGTCCCTGATCACTTTAAATACTTTCTACAAGACCCAAATCGAGTAGAACCAATGACTCTATAATACTCTATAACCTCGGACCAAACTCTAAGCAGGTTTGTTCTCTGGACCACTTTGAAATTTTGTATTGGATCTAGACCGCGCGTCGAAAGTCCGATACCTCCTATCTTAGACCGTTAGAACTGCCTAGATGGACTTGACACTCATTTCGAAAATTAAGTCAAACCGATAATCACAGGCTATTTCATTGAGCTCGAACCGAAGAGAGTGCGAATAGGGACAGAATTGGAATTTCAAATTCAAATCTGGCACACGACTTGACGTGTCAGTATTAAGCATTCTGACCGTCAGAATTCAGCCAAATTACACCCTTGAATCAGGAAAAATTTCTATTTTATATCATGAGACTTTCAGCCCTGATCTACGTGCGGTGACCGCTGAACTGAAACTGGTCCGCCACGTGCGATCTGCGGACCCAGCTGGACTGAAAACTTAATACGTACTAGATCTAGTACGCGTGATCTTAAGTCCGATCGCATTCGTTCAGGGGACCACCAGAAAGTATCTTTTGGACCAAAACAGCCCCGATTTGGATATGCACTAAGTGAACTTTGTACCGGAGCCTATTTCGGGCAAGTTTAGGTTTATAAAAGGGGTTGAAACCCTCACTCCTCTCTCCCATCCGAATTTGCAAAAATCCCTAGATTGGGAGAGAGAAAAGGTGAGAGTTTGTGAGAGAAGGTGGGAGAGAATTCCCTGCTGCTTGTGCCACGTGCTGCAAGTGGTTAAGCCACGCACTCCGATCACTTTCCCGGCGATTTCTCTGCATTTTCAGGTAAGAAAAACCCTAATAAGTTGCTGATTTGGGATTCTTTCCATTCCATAGCTTGTAAACTGATAGAATTCGTAAATTAGGTTCTCTATTCGCCGTAGACGAAGCGTATACGCTCCGTTCGAAACGACACGTTTGTAAGAGACAAGGTGAGGATTTTAGACGCTTTGATTGACGGTTTCCAACGCTTTCAATGTCGTTTAATAGTAGATTATCGATGGCATCACCATTTGACATGTACAACATGCTATCCGTTTCCTATTTCGTAAATCAACGAAGAATATGAGATTTAGGGCATTTTAGTCATTTGTAGGAAGTACTGATTACATTCATATTTCGCTGATGTGATTGACATGGTTTGTTGTCGCATTAGAAAGTTAGGAATACGTGCATAATTAGTTTGGCGAAGAGATTCGCCAAATTGTGCACTTCGGGTCGACATACTATATGTAGACTTAAGTGTGTAGTGTATGTGTTTGTATAAATGCTTGTATTAGTATGTATTGAATTAAATGATGTTATGAATTAGTTTGAGATGGATTTCTCAATTTATATGTTGACATAAATGATTTCCTACATGTTGACTATGTACATGATTCCATACTATGCATGAAATGTATGTGCTTGAAGATTTGCTTAAGTTGAATGTTATAACATGTGTTAACATGCTCACATGATTGTATTTCAATTCCAATATTCCTACATAATTTGTTGATCTGAATTCATATGTGTTTGGGACTATACTTAGTCCAGGCAGTCGGTAACCGAGCGAATTCGTGGTTGGCTGGTCTTCGCCACGAACGACGCGTCGATGAACGCGAGTCGTGTTTGGAGTTGGTGGCAGTGGTTAGGCCACGCGAAGTCTTTTACGCACTTCATGTCGTTCGACTTGAGATGCGATCGCGCTAGTCGAGCCCGTCAAGTAACCCGACTGGCTGATGTATGTTCACCCTGTATGAGTCATAATTGCTTGAACCTAGGGTACTAAACTTACCATTGTAAACCCTGTTAACCATGGTACCTTGATCCACGAAGACTCATGAGCCGGGCATGGTGGTATGGGACACCGTGTCAAGCTGTCGGCCTACGCTGGGGCCACAAACCTCCCCGTAGTGACCAGTAAGCACCTAGTCTCGTGAGCAGATTATGGTGGTATGGGACACTATATTCTTACTGTCGGCTTGCATTGATAAGGTGATGGGGGAGCGGTGCAACGAGTGCGAGCAACAGCCCTGGCAGCCCTTTGTAGTGACCGCGAGCGTATTCTGAGTTTACGGGAGGCGACGACCCTTCATTAGCAGTAGAGTACAGTAGGCCTGTATTGATAAGGTGATGGGGGAGCGGAGTAACGAGTGCGTGCAACAGCCCTGGCAGCCCTTGCAGCGACCTACAAAATATACATCGTATGAGATTACTAGGAGTGACGACCCTAGACAGGATCTGTATTGGGATTGATATAAGGGAAGTACCTTAGTTTCCCAATCCTGCTGTTTGAATGGACTAATAACAACTCGAAAATCATATCACCATAACATTGCATGTGCCTGGAAGATGTGGAGCACTCTAGGGAGTGTGGCATGCCGCGGTCGTAAGATGTTGCCGTATGAGGGAGATCGTCGGTGAGGGCATACATCACGTCATGTCATATTGCATTAACAACAGTATTAGGATTGTATGATTTATTGCTTTACTATTATCGCATGATTGATTTGAGAACATGTTAATCCTTACTCTATTATTCCACTGAGTTAGCTACTCACTCCCACTTTACGGGATGGTGTTCCTGGACACCCACCAGACCTTTTTGTGATTGCAGATGATGGCACGGCCTGTGAGGTGGAGCCGGACTTGATGATGACGAGGAGGATCCCTCCTTTATGCGTGTTCTAATCGACGGGATTACAGGGAGGTTGATTAAATACCTTGACACTTGTCATTTTATATTTTTAGAGCACTCATGTATATTCTTTTGTTTACTTTTGAAGTATACATGTATGTATATAACCTGGTAACATGTTCACACTCTGGAGACATACAACAGTTTATATATGTTATACATGCTATCACAGTCTTCCGTTTGTAAATTTAACTGTCTCTGGAGTATGATATGTTGTTCTGGATTAATCTCACTCATGTTTAATACATTAACACAGACAACATTCAATCATACATATGTATGTTGCACGAATAACATTTTGGAACTCGGGAGTTAGGCTTTTGCTCGACCCCCCCGATTTTCGGGATGTTACATTGCTCCCAAGGCATGGCCGCCATAAGCACCACTACATACATCATGGAGGAATCTCACATTGCAATGAGCCTCATAAACAGCACATTCAGCCCCACACAAAGGCCTCACATACTTCTCATCAGGCCTCACTCATGATCTTTATATACATTACATTGGGCCTCAACCCATGGGCCTCAAATACATCACAATGGGTCTCATATATATCAAGTGGGCTGCATCACATGGGCCGCACCATCGGGCCTCATATATATCAAGTGGGCTGCATCATATGGGTCGCATCAACAGGCATCATATACGTCAAGTGGACCACATTAATGGGCCACACCAATGAGCCTCATATATATCAAGTGGTTCGCATCAATAGGCCGCACCAATAAGCCTCATATACATCAAATGGGCCACATCAATGGGCCGCACTAATGGGCCCCATATACATACATCATATTGGGCCCTATTCAAAGGCCTCATATATGTCACTTGGGCCTTAAACATGAGCCCATGAGCTAGGCACAATGGATAGATAGTGCATGTAACACATATATAAAAGTGGGCCCCAAAAAATCACAATGGGCCTTTGAAAATCGCAATGGGCCCCATATAAAGGCCTGAACTAAGAGGAAAAATAAATATCACATTGATCCAGAACATCTGTGATCCTTAAAGGATGCAATGGTGAACGTTCAACCCACCACTGATTTTTACAGTGTGGTCCACTTGATAAATAGATCTGTCTTATTTTTAGTCTCAAGCCTTAAGATGGGTTCACCATATGATGGACGGTTTGGATGGTACACATCCATCATGTGGGTCACACTATGGATGGCATGGAATACAAAACATACATCACAGTGGGTTTCCACATATGGATGGACAGTGTGATAAACACAAACATCAAGGTGGGCCACTGCATGGACGATGCAAATACAACACTACGTCATGGTGGGGCTGTACATGGCACCATCCAGATGGACGATGCTGATGAAGCACATACATATAAGGTGGGCCCAGGGAACTTGCTGACATCTCACGTCAGCTGAATAGTTGGTGTGAGATACACCAGCCAATCAACTTCTCTTAACAGGTGGGTCCCACGTGGGGCCCACCAGATATATATATATATATATATATATATATATATATATATATATATATATATATATATATATATATATATATATATATATATAGTGTGTGTGTGTGTGTGTGTATCATGTATTATATACTATATTATACTATTATTTTATTTTTATTTTAAAATTTTTATTTTATATAAAAGACCTCCAGTGTCTAGGCCCTAGACGGCGTAGACATAAAACACATAGATTAAGGTGGTCCCCATCGGTTGGTTGGACGGTTTGGACATAACATATACATCAAGGTGGTCCCACCTACACCTATGGGTCAGCCCACATCCATGACAAATGGATGGCTGGGATATACAGATACATCACAGTTGCCCACACCAGTATCTGTTGGATTAAATCCAGAAGCCTTGAGCTGCGTGGAATCCACCGTCTGAATGGACGGTGTTGATAAAACACATACACAATGGTGGAGTCCCACCGTCTCTGTTGGACGGTGCTGGACCCCACATGTGTACATGGGTCCCACTGTCCAATTAGGTAGACAGTGTAGATAAAACACATACATCATGTAAGGTGGGGCCCACAAACTTACTTACATTAATACATCAGCTATATAGCTGGTGTGTGGTAACCAGCTCCTCTAACAGATGGGTCCCATGCTGCATCAAGCTGATATTTATGTTTCCCTTCATCTGGGACGTCTAGACGGACTGACAGCAAGGTGGGCCTCATGATTGGATGGTCAGGATCATCTTGCATTGTGGTGGGCCACAAGACATCACAAAAAGAGAGAGAAAGAGAGAAACGTGAAAGGGAGGGACCTCGCCACTATTGGGCCCTCCCTTATACAATGCATACATCAAGTGGGCCTCACAACAAGTGGGCCCTTAAAACAAAAACCAACGACGGATCACCCACCTATTGCAAAGCTTCTTGGCTCCTTGGACTCCTTGACTCCTATGCTCAACCTTTGACGATGGATGATGAAGATTGGATGGTGGAGATGAGCGATTGGGGTGGGAAAGTGGGCCACACTTAGGTTGCTTGGGAAGCTTGGGCATTAGATGCTCTCTCTTGGTAGTTGCTTGGAATGAGAGAGAAATGAGAGAGAGAGAGAGGAACGATGTAAGGAGAGAGGGATGGGTGTTTAAGAAGAGAGATGGGCTTGGTTGAATTTTTGTTGAGGGATGGGTGGAGAGAGAGAGAGAGAGAGAGAGAGAGAGAGAGAGAGAGAGTTGACTTTGGATAAGGTTGTGTAAGAGAGATGGGTTGGGTTGCTTGTACTTGATTGATTGATTGATTAATGGGATAGGTTGTAGAGATTCTCTCAGAATTCACAAGAACAGTATTTTTCTCAAAATGAACGTGGGCCCACAACTTTTGATCTGGGTATTGCATCGGTGCGTGAGATGTGGTGTTAGAACCGTGGCAACGGTGCAGTCGCTAGGATACAAGTTTTGAGTCGAGTTATATAGATCTTCGGGATGCGACTTAAGGTCGCGCACAAACACTGATTATAGGTCGTCGATCACTGAAATTCGATTAGGAGGACCGCGGAAGCATACGGAACGGTATAGACTATGATACAGGCTTTACACACCTTTTCATTTAGGTTAATTGGTTTGAGGCTTCGGAAAGCATGTTTCCGAAATGGGTATTAAGCTAGTTTTGGATATGTATTGATTAGGCATCCACTAATAATTATTTTTAACACTTAAATGAGAAAGTAGACGGCTAAAATCGTCAACCTTAGCCGTTTAAAAGGCCGATGGCTTTAGTCATCGTAAATGCCAACAGATTTAAACCGTCGGCTAGCAACATTAACGCCCCTTTCCCAACAGCCCCTTGATGAGGGTCGAATATTACATATTAGACCCTGATTACTGCCTAATTTCATGTACATAATAATGCTTAATGGAGTAGTTTAATTGTATTTTGTTGCAGGATGAAATAAAGAGCGTTGATTGAAAAAGTGTATTAAAAGCATGGATTTGATACTTCGAAGTCACCAGAGCAAGGGACGGACTCCAGAGAACCAAGATCAACGGATTTACATGCCAGAGATCCGAGAAAATTAAGTCGTTCACGTTAAAGGGGCTCGAAAACCATCCAGAATGCAAGATCATAGGGTTCTCACCATCCGATCAACTCGAAACTTCATACATGTGATGGGGGTCATAAATTAACTGTACATTTCAAATTTCAGCCCTCGGATCACTATGAAAGTGCCCCAACTGACAGATCAGTCCATAAACCGTTGATTCTGGGCAAACCTGATATCTGGAACTACGTCAACTTTGGTATCGACGGTTAAAATAGATTGAGAAAAGGATTGGACGGATTGGATTTCATAAAAACATTACAATGGGTCCCATACGTGTACGTGTGCGTACATAATGTATAAAGTGGGGACGAGCACCGTAATAGTCAGCCTTCTAAAGCACCAGCGCCCAACCGACTTCAAATCCAAAACGGAAACTGCCGTTTCGCGCTGTCTACGAACGGACGGCTGAGCCATTTTGCGGGCGACTATGGGTCCCACACATGCCCCGTACAACTGATCTAAACCGTCCATCGTGTAGACGGGCTCGAGAGCTTCAAAACATGCTAATCATTTTCACCCATGCAAGCACATGTGTGAGATACAGAGGCCACAAAAGGGTTGCCCTGTAGCATTCAAATCTGATCTTTTAGTGATTTCTTCTCTGGGACATGCCAATGGACGTTCAAAACCACCCATTCTTGACTAAAATTTCGTCCTGAATCCAATGGACAGGGTGAATTTTCCAAAAAATACTTCTGTGGGCCCACCGATCACGACAGAAAAAGAGTGCGAAAGGTTTCACACATCCACAAAAACTGACTTTTCCAAGCGGTTGTGGCCCAGCATCTTTGATCATATGGCAGATCTGAACTGTCTATCATGTAGAGGACCCATAAATGTCCTAAGAGGCGGTATTTCTTTGGAATTTGAGTGAGAAAAGTGGAGTGTTTCGAGGTACTAAACTTGACCGTGAAAAGGCTTTCGCTACACCAAAAACTTGATGTTTTAATTTAAACCAATCTGATTTAAATGATTTTAACTCGCAAGTATACGTACCATATCCACATCTGATTCGTATACTTGCGAGTTAAAATCATTTAAATCAGATTGGTTTAAATTAAAACATCAAGTTTTTGGGAGATTAGGTACCTATTCAGTATTTTCTTGGTCTTGAGCAAAAATTGAAATTGTGAAAATTTTTAATTTTAGATTTTCTGTTTTTAGAAACTAACTTGTTTTTTTTTCTTTTACAGGATTCTAACATAGACCTACAAATTGGTAACTTCTTTCTAATTATCTCTCTTCCTATTTCTAGATTGGTGTAGGATTTTTCCATTAGAATTAAATTTAGAGTTAGGGTTTTACCATGTATATGCATGGGTGGGAATGTCAGTATGCTGAGAAGAATAACATATATTGGGATGATAATTATGATAGAAATCTACCAATGTCTCAAAACTTTTCTAAAACTATCATCGAGAACCAACCAGAATCTAATGATTTACTGGTTAAGAAGTCCTTACTCGATCATGTGCGGGAGAATAATTACACCCCACGAATTAATAAGACAGTACGTGAGTGTTGGGATTATCATAACTATAGGCGTGAGGACTATTATCAACCATCAAATTCTCCCACTTATGATCTGTATGACTATAATCAGTGGACACATCAAACTTGGGAAAATGTACCAACAACATATTATAATGATTATTCTCTTGGGTTCCCTACTTCTGAATATCTACCAGAAACGATCCAAGAGGAGTCATCTCCGAGTTACACAGCCTATGACTTGATGAAATTATTAGATGCACTTGAATCATGCATTGATAGACTAATGAAGACTAATTCATCTTGACCACAACTCATTAATTATTCCTTTGGATTCCCTACTTATGATGCGCTAATGGAAGCTAGTTCATCTCAGCCACAACCCAATCCATAAATATTACAATGCGAGGAAGGTGATCCTCACTCACTTTTAAAACACTCTAAAATTTGGGATGAAGAGTTGAATTATGTTAATGAGCATATGGTTTAATTTCCAGATGAATCGATCTCGATGACGGTTCAAAGGAATGGTGAAGAGACATGGGTGTCTTTCAAATATAATGATGATAACACACTTCACTCACATGAGACACTCGAGTTTAATGATGATGAAGAGGTCAGCTTATTTGAACCTCCACCCAATTTAGGAATAGAATGTGAGGAAAGCAATCCCATCCCAAGTGTGCATGATAGGAAATTAGACGATGATATGTATTGGGATGATGATCATGAATGTTCAGCCCAAATTTCTCCGGAATCAATCTCAAGTATGGTCCAATTCAGTGATCGAGAAGTACACGAAGTGGTCAATCGAAATGAGTCACTCCTCTCATCTAACATGTCTAATTTAAAAGTGGAGGATGAGCCCATTACAACCGACCCTTCTAACTCTTGTGAAACATGTTTGGGCCATTCCCCTGAATTGAATGATGATATGATTCAGGAAATGAACGAACTGCTTGATATGACTCTGGAAGTTGAAACCATCCAGTTAAGGCCATCATCTGAGTCATATACTTTTGACTATTCAATACCTCTTCTAAGTAGTATCAATGAGCAGAGTCCTCACATCAATACTTCGTTTCTTGATTATCAAATTGTTTGCACAGGGTTGGAGCAAGAAAGAGTACTTCCATCTACATTCAAAGATGATGAATTCCTTGGACAGATCATCACAATCTCCAATGCAAAAAATAAATCATGCTTAGCTGAACATCCCAACTCTTTAGATGATTGCTTAGCGCATTTTGCAGATTCAAATGATCCCCTGTTACAAGAAATAGCGAATGCCTTGCAAAATAAGACATCGATAGTTGTCATGAATCGAGAGAACCCGTATTCTGAAGTACCTCCTTTCCCGGATCCTGACTGTTTACCATTAAATGTGGAAGAGTTGAAAATTGAACTACAGAGTGAAACATCGGCGTTTGTTGAGACTACACCACCTACTACAATTTTTCTAAATTTCATTTACTAGTAGTCTCTGATTCACCATGGGATACTAACATTGAAATTTTTTCTGTCACAGGTGAATCATATATATTCTGGATACCTCAAGCAATATAAAGAAAAATTTCTTATGAGGTACATAAGCTTCTTTGGAAAGTCATGCTCCAGGGCGTCCAAGCCTATTACAAAAAGGGCTTTTGGATGATCCTGTTGAGGAACTTACCAAGGAACTTATCAAGATTTTGGCCGGAAGAGGAGCCTTGCGGCATGATCGAGTAGTTTTTTCCTACTTTCATAGGACTAGGATAGTTTGTTTTATGCTGTTTTAGGATAAATGGTAAACTTAGCGCTCCTGGGAGGCAACCCAACTTTTCTTTTTATTTTTTTTTCTTAGCTAGTTAATTATTTCAATGTTTGTGGGTAACATCACTGCAAACCCTCACGAGACTACAACTTATCCACTAGGAGCAACCTAGGGGTTTAAAGGCTTATTGCATATGCTAAATGCAATCGAGAGCACCTGCAAAGTGGTATAGGTAGGATTTTATTTTTGTTATTTTATTTTTGTTGATTTCTCTCTTGTGATGACTCGCTTTTACGTTGATATTTTTTTGGAAAGCCTCTTAATTCTCCGTTCAGGTACTATCTTTCCATCACTCTTTTACTTTCGTTGTCCCATGTGCATTGCATGCTTATTTCTTTTACATTGAGGATAATGTAGATTTTAGGTTGGGGGTAGATTACCCCTCTGACGGCTAAAATCCATCAGGGAAGGTCAATGCCAATGGTTTTTAGCTGTCAATGTTGCCCTATTTATTAGTTGTGAAGTTTAGTCCCTGTGTATTTGACCACAGTCTTACCAAGTTATTACTACATCGTGCCCCTATACTTGGGGTTGTGAATAGGTGTAGGGGTTGGTTGGCTTAAGTAGGTCCTCCTACCCCCAAAATCATATATAACATGTTGAAAAACTCATCCTGATTTGCGAGATACGGCTGATTTAAGGGTTTGATAGTCTGTATCATTTTTTCCTATAATCAGGCTTTCTCCATCTTTGTCATAAAAACGTCTGTGATCCGTTCTACATCAGTCCCCTCCACTTCAAATAACTCGACCTTTAGTTCTCATCTAGCTTTGGTTTATGATACTCATTTAGGTCCACAACGTTGAAAGCATGAACTGTGGATGTTAAACTAGGGGTGATTCAACTCCTTCCTAAGTTTCATGGACTAGAATTTGAAAATCCATAGTTGCATATGAAAGAGTTTGATGAGATAATATCTACATTACATTTCCCAAACGTGTCTGAGGACACAGTAAGACTGAAGTTATTTCCTTTATCTTTGAAAGAAAAGGCTAAGTTGTGGTTACATTCCTTAAGACCACGGTCCATTGGCACATGAGTTGAGATGATAAGGGAGTTCCTTAAAAAGTTCTTCCCATATGAAAAAACGAATACCTTAAGGATTTTGAGCAAAAAGAAGAGTCCTTCTAATGTTGGGAGCGATTTAAGGATCTCATAAATTCATGTTCACAACATGGCTAAGAAACATGGCGTATAACAAGCTTTTTGTACGAGGGATTGACCTCATCCATGCACCAATTTGTGGAGATGATGTGTAATGGGGAATTTATGAACAAGGAAGCCGATGATGCATGAGATTATTTTGATAAACTTGCTGAAAATGCGTAATCATGGGATATCTCCTTAAGAACTACCACTTCTAAACCTACTCAATCAAAGGAAATGAGAGAAATTTATGTCTTAAAAGCGGAAGATGATGTAAATGCAAGATTGGCTAAATGCGCAAGAAAAGTCAAGGCCATGGAACTGAAGAAGGCTAACACTCGGGTTTTTGGAAAATGAGTCATATACTCGAGTTTCAAAAATCAGGGCATTACTCATTGTCTTCAATATTCGCTTCAAGTTTGCTAGTCCTCAGATCCACTTCATGTTGTTGGGCCTCGAGATCAGAAATCTGCTGCCTAAGACTCAATATCTTCTCACTTATGACTGTTGAAGAATGCTTAGAAGCCTTCAACTATTCTTGAAGAGAGTTGAATTCCATACTATACCCAGAAATCGTCTTCATTGCCCTTAAAAATTTATCTTCGAGTTGTGACAACTCTTTTTTGTGGCAAGTATTTCAGGAGTAAATAGTCATGTCCCAAGCAGCCTTTAGTTTGCAGAGTGTGGTGTAAAAAATGAGAGAGAGATTCACATAGATGAGAAATATTAATCTTGATCTTCTTGCAGCATTATCCAAAGACGCCAATGTTATATCTAAATCGGACCATCATGTCGGATCCTTGAAAATGCGTATAGCCACCAATAGAGAACCTTTCAACAGGACTAATGCATAAGGGGGAATCTTTTCTAGGGATTTCATGTTTGAAACACTGGTGACAAAATTTGAGCTCGTAGAACCACTTAAAGAGGGACTAACTACAGTAAAAGATGAGAGGAATATGAATTAGAATGAAACTTATGAAATATCTTTGTAAAACAAAATATTAAGTCGATATACCTACAACTGAAGTAACTGGAACTAAAACTAGCACTTTAGTAGATTGTACTCTCTTAGGAAGGGATGAAGGACAAGGTATATCTAGAACCCTATCTGCAAAAGAAGGCACCCTGATCTCAGTACTCGAAGTGACTATAGTCTGAGTTGTAGCGTTGAATGTCTCCATTTGAAAGATTATCTCACACGCTACAGTACTGGGTCTAACTATAGGTGTAAGAGATACTCTAATCGCCCTAGTAGAATGTGGATTAGAAGCAGGAGCAGCCGCCTCAGTCCGAACTATGTCTATAGTAGCAGGAAGTGTCTTTAAAGTCGTTGAAGTACCAGCTATCGGACCAGAGAATATTTTACGCGGAAGAGGAGAACAGTTATTGCTAAATGACATAGTCAAATCAACTTCCAATACATCCTTGTACTCTCCATAGTCCAGAGGCGCTCTTCCTCTTCGCCGACTTCTGTAATCATTGTCCGAGGGACTGTAGCATCCTGAGGTACTTCTTCATCCACCACAACAGTTGCAGTGACATGCTCCTCTTCACCAATATCGACTTCCCCTTCTTCTTCCTCATCCATATTCAGTTCTCCTTCTTCTTTCGAATCATTATAGGACGAATCATTTTTAGTAGAAGAAGTACTACCAGAAGAGGATTCTCCATCTTCATCCTCTGATGATGATGATGATGATGAATTCAAAACTGGTTCTTCAACAACCACTTGTTTCCCTTTCTTCGAAGATTTTATCTCATCAACGGGAACAAGTTCTTCTACAATAACAATTGCAGGCGAAATAGAGAATCTAGCTTAAGTCTCTGATCTTATGAGTAGAGAAGATGAACCTCTATGAGAAGACGGTGGTTAAGGAGGAATAGATGGAGATATCTCTTGAGGCTTAGAAGGCCCCGCAGCTTCTGAAGTCAGGGATAAAACAGTAGAAACATGGGTTTGAAGAACTTCTGTAGTGTCAGCAACATCTTCTTGGCCAGTATGCTTCCTTCAAATTCTCATATGCTCTAGAGGGAATCCATGGGCTATCCAACCTTTAAGAGTATTTGCTAGTTTAATTTAGTGAATTGGTTCTTCCAAAGAAATCTTCACACAAGCTTCACCAGGGGTAGGGGCACGATCTTGCTCAACGGTATGCCCTACTCCTTGCACAAGGTCTTGTTTCCTCAACCTAGGAGGAGGTACCCATACTAGAGAATCCACTTCCATATAACGACGGACTAGGAGAGATTGGCGTGCCCACCATCTCATCCAGGTGTATGTAGTGTGAGAAAAACACCTGAAACCAAGAATGATGACCTTGGAATTGATGTGCTCAGCAAGCAATTGCTTCCTGACCAACCCCTGGTTGTAAGGACCTACACCATAACTTCGCATAATGTGGGTCACTGCTTCAAGATGTTCAGGTACTGTCTGGTCATAGCCAAACTAACAAGCAAATCTACTAGAGTAATATGGTTTTCTCCAGAACTCACTACCTTTCGTCATCGGTAAACCATTAGATTGATTGAGATGAAGAAGGCTCGTTCAGTTGGAGGAAGATTGCCATTGTCTGTCACTTCATAATCATCTGCATATTTGGAAAATGAGAATTGATAAAAATCAATGGAACTTGTTAATTTGATTTTATTAGTTATCCATTCATATGTTCTCTTCTTCATCGATCGCTTTTGATAGTGCCATAGCGGATGCTGCAAAGGATTGACATAAGCTTTCTCTGGGTTGTCATATGTCCAAGGAAAATAAACACCAGGCCACCTTAAAAAGTAATGCCATGGTGCGAAAGAAGAGCTGGCCCCACAGATGGACTTTGACAATGAGTTGCTACATCGTCAAAAGCCCCATATAACGAGCAGAGAACAGGAGGTTCCAATGAAAATTTTTAACCTTTTGCTAACCCTCCTATGATGGTAAAAATGGTTGGCCTGATTGCATCAACCCATTTAAATCTTGGAAGCACCACTATACCGAGCCAATATGCAAGAAAGGCATCAAGTTCACCCTTGGAGGTGTACTTTGAAGCATACATTATTCTCTGTCGTGCTTTCTCTAAGTCACTGGAGTGACTATTTTTAAAGCTATGACAAAAAGAATAAAGAGAGGATGTTGGGGAACTTGGACATTTCCCTGAATAGTTCAACTGAGGCTTCTGATACCAATGCTTGCCTCTTAGAAGGTGAAAAGTGTGAAAACTCTGCATTAGCGGGGATGTATTCATCATAGAAACAGCCTGTTATTGGAATCCCCACCATTCTATATAGGTCCCAAAGAGTGATGCTGACTTAACCCAGTGGTAAGTGGAAAGAGTTGGTGATTGGACACCAATAGCTAAGAAATCCCTTGATAACCATAAGGTCTCTATGGAAATACTCAGAAGTGACCTCGATAGCACCATAAAGGCCATCTTCTATCAACACAGTAGAATGTTTGCCTAGAATCGCCTTCGCCCAGTTAGTGTAATAATTGAGCGAGGATAAGAAACTGTGTGTACGAAACTCTTCATTTCCCCACAAATAATCTCTATCTCTGAAGCGTTGTCAAATTATTTAATAAAAATCCATGGGAAATAGTTTGTGGAGATTATAGAAAGGGATGAGGAATCATATGGTATGAATATGGCTAATCCGTTGCTTCATTCCCCTCTTTTTTAGAATTCCTTCCAACATTCTTGGCTCTTTCATAGACCAGTTGAGTGTATACATCAACCTGCTTTGAGTCATTTTATCCATAGGTTCACTCTGAAGAATGGACTAATGGCGACATGTATTAAACGAAATGACTATCACCGTATCCCTGAAAGGGCTATTAAATTTTATAATACCCTCATAGAATTTCATAGTATCCTAGGTATTCTGAGAGGTGACCATGTGAGGTCAGTATGAAGATTGGCTATTAATTTTACCCATGTCTCCCAATCGATCTCTCGACCTTGTTTTAGAGGTCCTTCTATATCTCCTGTAATGATAGCTTTGCATATTGGCCAAGATAACATACTGATTCTATCAGAGAAATAAAAGAAAGGTAAAACTAGCTCCTTGATATAAGTCAGGCATTGGTTAGTCTCTTTCATCCTTTTTTTTAGATGATCTTCATAGGCAACAAGTTATGCAGGTTAGAGAGTTGCATAAAAAAGAGGTTATATGCACACAAATTTTTGGAAATGTGTAAAATGACTGAAGGACTGGCATTTATAGCCATCAGGACCTAAGAAGAGTTGCGCGGGACCCGATTCATGAGAGTTGTGTGGTCCCCAAGGAGATAAAGTTTGATCCTTCATTTGATTTGATGATCAATCAAACATCAGATCAAGGGGGCATCTGTTGGAGCATAAAAAAATGATTAAATTAGAAAGAAATTGAAGAAAAAAGATGAAGAATAAACAAGTTATGCGAGTAGCAAAGTTGCGCAAGACCGCGCAACTCATCACAGTTGCACGGGTCTGCGCAACTCATGATTGTGGTATTTGTGAAGTTGCGGACAGTAAATGTGAACTGGGTCCCATGAAAAGAGGTTCGAGGGTTTACATGTGTGAAAGCCTATAAATACCCCCACCTCTTCATTTTAGGTATGGGATTGGCTGAAGAGAAGACTCCGATACCTCTGACAGGTATTAAAGAGAGCGAGGAGAGAAGATAAGGGCAGGACCGTGCAATTGGGACAAGTTGTGCGGACCAATGCAACTCCTTGAGTTTCACAGATAGCTTAAAGAGAAGCACATATGCCATTTCATTTTCATAATATTGTAGTTTTCTGAAGAATTTTAATATTCATTTACACCATTAATGGAGGAATATGCATCAAAGAAGATCCACACAACTCTTCTCTTACGAAGACTTGAATAATATGAGCCGAAATGCTGCTGAAATCGACATTACATTAAGCTCATTTAATATTTGTATTCTTTGACGATAAGTATTTTATCTTGGAATCAAAGGATGAGGATGATGTACATGAACTCAAAATGAATAAAATGTGATGATTGTTCTCTTTACTTTTTCTGTGTTATTGTTTAGGAAGATAATCCTTAAATTAAATACCTTTCGTTTCTTGTCGAAAAAAACACTCTTTTAGACTCATCTAATAATGGGGGCGGTTATGCAAGCTAATCCGACGGATGAGGTCTATGTGATGTTGGATGTCTTGCATGGGGGAAAATCCATTAGGTAAATCTTCAGCTCAAATTTCTTTGAATTCATTTAGTAATGACCTTAAACTTAGAGGAATCTTTAAGAGCTCTGATTCCTCACCCTTCACCATCACAGCATACACCTCGCTAGTTTCCTTGAACTCCATAAAATCTTGAATGGTCAGGAGGGAGCTTCCCTCCACTTTAAAAGTTTTAAGGTGGTTCTTTAGTGCCTAGAGGCATGGATTGTCTTGCAACCATCCTTAAAAAAGATGTAGACTTTGTCTCATCCTAAGTAGTTGTATCACGGTCCAATTGCCATGGTTGATTAAGCAACATACGGCATACTTCCATGTCGACTATATCACAAAGTACTTAATCTTTATAATTCCTACTAATTGAAAAGGAGATAGTTCATTGTTCGGTTATCTTGGTCTCGTTTACCTTTTTTATCTAGCTAATCGATTAAAGTGAACAATAATTTATCGTAGATAGTTGCAACTTGTCCACCATCACCTTCAAGATGATATTCTCATTACTGCCACTCTCTATGATTATATCATAAACCTTGTCATCGATGGTACACCATGTGTAGAATATATTATGTCGCTGTGGGTGCACCTCCTTCCTTGAGTGTACAATAACTGCCTTATGACCAAGTATTCAACATGATACTCGGCCAGCCATTTTTCATCACTAGCTCCTTCAGTGGCTCGTTCATCCTCATCAAATTCAAGGCCTTCTATCGTTGCCTCACTCACAGTGCCCCATTCGTTAATGGACAAGTGGGTTACAGGGCATTGAGGGTAAGTGTTTGATAAGTGGCATGGTTGGCCACAACGATAACAATGGTTTGGTCTTAGTCGAACATAAGGATTTAGAATCCTACTCAGACTCGTTGTTGTGGGCACTACACATAGAGGCCTAGATGGGTCACTACCCGTGTCATGGTTTATTTCCTTTAGCCAGCATTGAATCCTTTGTGTGACCCATTATGAGGGCCCGAGTTGAAGGATAAAGTTGAGTATGGACTCTTGCAAGCTACGTTTTCACCCTACCCACCAATTAATCGCTTCATCCATGGTCCTGACCAGGTACATCTAAATTAGGTCCTGAATTGTCAGTTGTAAATTGCCTATGAATTTATTTATCTTTATTTTCTCACAAAGTGTGAGAGCATGCCATAATTGGATTTGCGGTTCTAATTCGAACCGAATAACAATGACCTCGAGCGCTAAGATAGGCAGACAGGTAGTGTATGACCAAGATCTAAGGGGATCGGTTGCCTAATCAGCCACTCACTCAATGTATAAAATAGATCAAATGATTTTCAAAGAATGGGGTTTATCCTCTGATAATGGATTACTCCTTGGCCCTCCATACAAAAGGACTTTTCAATACAAATTAAATGAAACGAGAAATAAATCATTACAGTTAGCCACTGTGGATTACTAAAAGACACTTCTTTGATGATTAAATAAAGTCTGACGTGCGAGCGTAAACTCCAATTACAACTAAATATTAGATTACTCCTGTGGATTATGTTAAGGAATGTAAATAGCAAGCTGAAAAGTAAAACATTATACTAAGAAATGTAATTTATTCATTTGGAAAAGTAAAAGATTACACTATGAAATGTAAATTAATTGGTAAATTGAAAAGATAATTGAAAGATAAGTTTGGTTTATTTGGGTTAGTATGAGATGACTTATTCTGTTGCAATGTCCTACTATTTATATATTTAATTCAACCGTTCCGGATCCTTCTCACATTCTAACAGTTGTGGTAACTACTCTCCATTAATTGGGTTCTAGATGCTTCCCATGTTATGCTTTTTCTAATATCTTTGAACTATTTGTCACGTACCTATTCAAGCTGCTCGATCGCTTCTCCTTATGTCATGTAATCATCCGAGCTCGGTTGTTTCCCTTCTCGACCGCTTTAGTAACGCTTAGTGACAATTGATATGTTATGACCACTTTTTGAGGATTCACCGTACATATCCGTAAGAAAATATCTTTACACAGCATGCGTGTCCATATAGATCCCACGTGACTGACTCTGATTGGATGGGGCAGAATATGACCGAAATGGGTATGAACATTGCACCCCTCTTCATTTTCCTTTTGGTGAAAGTGACCGCGATGTTTGAGTCCTTATTAATACCGTAATAAATGAGTACATGTACCACTTGAATGTGAACCGCCTTCACTCGTTTTTGTCAGTATCAGTCGCGTCGAATCGAGGCATCGGGTGAACCTAGTGTTTACATGTGTTCACTCTAGCTATCGTGTTGAAACAGTAATAATGCTCCAATAAATGCTCACTTTCGACCAATATAAGCACTACTTCAAATGTTTTCCACTTATGCTTTTCAAATTTCCTTCCTTCTTGTAACCTTCTTCCCAAAACATTCATTTCCCACTTTTCCTTCTTTAATGGCTGCTTCTTCTTCCTCTACTCCTACATTCGATTAACATGACATAATGGTTGTAATGGATCTTATTGAGAAGAAATGTATTGAAGAGACAATCTTCAAATCTCCTCTAGGTGATTAAATCATTTGCCTAGGTTTGGCATTTTTCATACAAATTACAGATGATTAGGTTCAACCTTTAAATCCCTTTTTTTATCTGCTCGGGAGAAGAGATTTTGATTTGATTTGGATCTATGCTTGATGCTATAGATGTTGTGAAGAGTCCTCGGATATGGCTGAAGCCTCTCCAAGATTGGGACAAATGGTTCACTTAAGTGTCTTCCCAATATGAAGCATCATGGAGGAACATGGGAATCTACGAATGCATAAAACTCTCCGTCTAAGGGTATGCAGCCAAACCAACCCTTCTTCATGCTCTTTCATCCTTTTAGAACACATCGATCAACACCTTCCTCTTTAGATGTGGTCTGATGAGTCCAACCATTGAGGACATATGTCACTTGACCGAACTAGTACCCTTCGGTATGACATACTATGCTGGTGCTATTTCCAGATGATGTAAGGACTTCCCAATCAAAGTTCACAAGGCCTATTCCACCTTCATGAAGACCTACCACAAGTTGGAGGGCCCAGTCAATGATGATGAACACACGACCTTCCTTCTCATTTGGATTTGCCGACACCTTCTCTATGTGAGTGCTCAATAGGTCACTACAAAATATGTTGCTCTAGCTGAGCAAGTTACTCAGAGCCACAAGATCACCCTCGCACCATATGTTCTCGGCTACTTATATCGGGGCCTTTACGAGACTACCCGCAAGGGATTACAATTTAAGGGAGGGCCATTGTAGGTCCTATAGATGTGGTTCTATGCATATTTTCATCCTACCTTCTTCCGTCATACCATACATAAAGGGAAATTGTATCCTTTGGCGATAGAATCCTCCATACCTACCAGAAAATCTTACAACCAATAAATATCTCCATAGCTTCCTTTCAACAAACTTAAAGAGGACCAATTCTTCATGCCTTTCTTTGAGGGAGAGACATGGACCAGAATGGCTCACTAGACAGTTAGAGCTAGTGGACGCATATTCAATTGAATGATTGCACCAAGCCTGGTCCAGTTATACTCATGGTCTAGACCTTGCCTACGGAGTGATGATTAAGACAAGAAAAAATACCGAGGTTGGGGTTGAGCAATACTACCCATCATTACTTACTCGGCAATTCAACCTTGTCCAATGTATTCCATGCCCTCTCACCCACAAATCTTGTAACCCACGTCCCTATGATCACCTTATTGTGACTGATGTGGGGCTTTATATGTCTCTTAGCGTAAGTGCTTATACTTAAGCATAATTAAGATTGTCAGATTTCATACTCCTGAAAGAAGCATAAGCAGTCATGAAGATATGCTTCGACAACTCATAAAGAACACAGAAAAACTAGATCAACATCTCAAGGAAGACTTAGTATCCCAAGACTTTAAAGCCCAACATAGTTCAAAGATCGGAACACTTTGTATGAGTCAACCATCAGGTGATGTTACATTAGATTGACCCTAGGTTAGGTGTATTTCACATAATATCATGATAACATATAATTTTAAGTAAAATACACTAGAGTTAGGCTAGCCTGACCTCAAGTTCGACCAGCGTAACTACCTTCGACCAACCCAACATTATCCAGGCAAGTATACAATAAGATAAACTTTTTTTGGATTAAGTTCGGCTAGCCCAACTTATTCACTCGGCTAGCCCGAAGGATGTTCAGTCAAGTTTCTAGCAAGATAAGATTTCAAATCTCATGAAGAATCGGCTAGCTGAATTTTTTCTTGGGCTAACCGAATTTTTGAAAGATTTCATCATGTAAAATTTGAAGATCTGTTGGCACACAATCATTGGAATTCAGCTAGCCAAACATAAAATCAGTTTAGCCAAATTTCTATACCTTTGACTATAAATACAAGCTTTCTCTCACTCATTCAAGACGAAAAATACAAATCCATCTTCCTAATAAAAGAGTGAAAGTCCAAGCCTCCTTAAGCTATTTATGCGGTAATTCTTATATTTGATTTAGCTAATTCTATTATGTTTCTCATGTTAGTTTAACTGTTTTAATAGAGTAATCCAAACTCTTCTTGTGAATTAGAGAATTGAATTTGCAGCATTAGGGCATTGTTTATTACATTGAAAATATATTAGATCTTTATATTCTTTTTGGGTTGAACACATTTACGGCTTCATTTATATCCCAAGAAAGAAGATTGTTGCATTCAAGCTACAGTTACATCTTCGACTCGCCAATTGAAGATAAGTACAATTTTACTTTCATTTCGGTTTGGGTTTTTCTGAGATTACCTGGAAATTTCAGTAGGGTTGTTTTCTAGTGAGCTCGTGAAAATCACGAAATGGGTTTTGTTATGGTGAGCCCGTGAAAATCACAGTGGCTTTTGTTGTGATAGCCCGTGAAAATCACATAGACTATATAAGGTTGTTAAGGTGAACCTGTGAAAACCTTGAATAGTGAAAGCTAAAATTATGAGGGTAGTAATTTTGGGAGCGGAGTAGGCGTGGAGTTTAGGCGTAACCACTATAACTCATTGTGTATTATGGTGATTGATTTATTCTTTATATGCTAGTCTTATGATTGATTGTCTCTTGATAAGTTTGATATTTTGATATTGAAGACATCATGAAATGTGGTTGTCCTACCTAAATCTTTTAGGTAAAGGTTGTCTTATGAACTATTTGAAATCAAGATTCCAATACTCCAAGCAATTGAGTATATTTGTTTTATTATTCCGCATTATATCAAAATATTTTTTATTGTCTTATTCATCCCCCTCTACGACATCTATACCTCGTCCTTTCAAGTGGTATCAGAGCGTGTTGCTCTTTTTGGGATTTAACATCCTAGAGCTAAATCCAGAGCTATTGAAATGTCAAACTTTGATAGTCTATCCATTTTCAGGCCACCTCCCTTTGATGGCTCAAATTATTCTTATTGGAAAGCAAGGATGGGGATTAATGTCAAACTTTGATAGTCCATTAATGAAAGTGTGTGGCAAGCAACTATGACCTAATGGATCCCTCCTATGATGGAAGTAGTAGCTGAAAATGGAACCACATCCATGAAAGAAATCACCTATACCTTTTGGATGACAACTTAGAAAAGTGAAAGTAGTGAAAATGTAAAAATCTTTAATGCTATAACTTATGCTCTATCACTGAATGAATTTAAAAGAATCATTTCATGTGATATTGCAAAACAAGCAGGGGATATTATCGAAATGACACATGAAGGAACTAACATTGTCAAAAAGTCTAAGATTCAAATTCTCACAATGAAGTTTGAGGAAATTTGTATGGAAAAAAGTCATCATGGACTTCTATACGAAATTAAATGATATTGTTAATTTTATGTGGGGTCTTGGAGAATAAGTCCCTAAAAGCAAGGTTCGCGTAAAAATACTATGATCACTTCCTGACATGTTCAATTCTAAAGCTACTACTATTTAGGAATTGAGGGATACCGTTGCTATGAAGGTTGAGGTAAAGTTCAATTCTAAAGTTATTATTGTTCAATAAAACAGCTTATGAACTTTGGTTTGATAAAAAAACTCTCTGTTAAATATTTTCGCACTCTTAGAAGAAAATGTTTCATTTTATGAGATCAGAAAATTTTGAAAATTTTTGAAGCTAAAAGTGATGAGGGAATATTTTTATGATACGCTCTAAACAATCGAGTATATCATGTCCTAAATAAAAGAACTGGGGTGATACATAAATCTATAAATGTTGTTATTGATGATCAAACTGTCACACCTAATCCTGATCATGATGATGAAATAACTGTTATCAATCAATCTAAACCATCATCAAAGTTAGATTTAACTAAACTAAGATTAGTCAAGGATCATCTAACTAATCAAATACTAGGTAACCCTCATATTGGTGTTCAAACCAGAAGATAGGTGGAAAAAATATATAATTATGTTTGCTTCACTTCCCAGATAGAACCAATGTAAGACCCGTATCCTATACTGTACCGTTCTGTAGGCTTCCGCAGCCCTTCGGGTCAAATTTCGGCGACCTGCGATCTGTTATCGGCATTTGCACGTGATCTTGAGTCGTATCACGTATTTAAGAGTCAGCTTGACCTGAGACGTGCACCCTAGCGACCGCACTGTCGCTGTGGTTCCAACGTCGCGTCTCACGCGCTGAGGCGATACCCGGGTTAGAAGTTGTGGGCCAGCATTTAGTTCGAGAAAAATACCGCACATTGCAATTTCGAGAGAATCTCTATGAAATGTCACATTAATCCATCAATCAATCAAAGTACTCCCATCACCTCACACCTCATCCCCAAGTACAACTACCCCTCCCCTAAAGTCAACACTCTCTTACAACCAAGTACACCTACCCATCACTCACCATCCCTCTCTCCCATCACTCCTCTCCCATCATCTCTCTCTCTCTCTCTCTCTCTCTCTCTCTCTCTCTCTCATTCTCTCTCATTCTCCCAAGCAACCCCAAGAGAAGAATCATCCATGGCTTCCATGGAGAAGCCATGTGTGGCCCACCTTCCTATCATCCAATCCCAACCTCTGAAATTGATCTCAACCATTGAATCTTGTTCCCTTAGAGATGTACAACGCGTTGGTAGAAGAATGAAGAAGAAGATCCTAAGGTGGGTGCTTAACCGTTGGATTTCATTTTTTTTAGGGACCACTTGTTGTGAAACCCATCATGATGCATTTACTATTTAGGGAGGGCCCGTAGTGACAGGGTCCCTCCCCTTCTCATGGATCTCTCTCTCTCTCTCTCTCTCTCTCTCTCTCTCTCTCTCTCTCTCTCTCTCTCCTATTTTTCCCTGATTTGTGGCCCACTTGATGTGGGTATGATGATCCATACCATCCAGCAGGTGGGACGGCCTGCTATCCTGTTGTGGCAGCCCCATATGAAGGGTAAACGTAAATATCGGCTCGATCTAAGACTGTGAGGCCCACCCTGGTGAACCCCACTGTGATGTATGGGTTTTATTCCCACCATTCAGCTTCAACGGTCTAGATCTAAGCAGGTTGTGGGCTACACTGCAGCAGCAGGAACACTGTCCCCTGCTGACCGCCTGGATGCAGGGAAAATGCAAACATTAGCATTGATCCGAAGCTGGTGGGGCCACACTCGTGGACCCCACCCTGATGTATGTTACTGTCCACTGTCCAGTAGGTCTGGAAGGTGGAGAAAACACAGACGTTTGCTTGATTCAGCAGCGCTGGTGGGCCATTGACCCTCACACCAACAGGGTCTAATGATCCAGACCGTTCATTCATGTGGAGCCCACCTTGTGTGTATGTATTTTCATCCAGGCCATCCATCCATGTGAGACCCACACGTGGGGTATATCCATGCCATCCATAGCCTAGACAGTGGGGGCCACCTTGATATATGTGTTTACATCCAAGTCGTCCGTCCAGGCTTGGATCTGGATGTGGACGTTGTTCTTTAAAAAAAAAAAAAATAGAAGGGAAATATTATATATATTATATAATATAATATTCATATATGGAATGGGATGGTGGGCCCACGTGGGACCCACCTTCAATTTACGTTATCTGCACCGTCCATATATATCTGGACGGTGGATCTGGAGTATATATAACTATAATATATTATACTATATTTTAGTATAATATATATATATATAATACACTAATATTATATTAATGTATATATTATGATTGGCCACTCCTACATGGGACCCACCTTTAACATAGGTGATCTGCACCGTTCAGATGGATCTGGATGGTGGGCAGCCACATCCTCTCTGTGTATGAAATGTATATTCATATGTATTATATATTATATTGTATTTAACTATATAATATATAATATATATTATACTGACGGAGCGCCACTACGTGGACCGCATCATGATGTATTATTTTACATGCACTGTCCAATTGTTGGACGGTGCAGCAGGTATGTAATCCTGACCGTCCATCCAATGGACATGGTCTTAAATCCTCATCGTGATGCGTGAGTTGTATCCCTACTGTCCATCTATTATGTAGACCACCGGGACGTATGGGTTTTGCCACGTCTGCCCAGCATGTTGGACGCGTGGGACCCACTGCTTGAGGGATGTGTTACACCTAGCCGTCCATTCATTTGGCTAATTCGTCTCTAGCTTGAGACCGAAAATGAGAAAGATCCAGGTAGATGGACCACACTGCAGAAAATAGTGGAGAGATGAATGCCTACCCTTGAAACCCTTTTGGGTACACAAAAGTTTTGGGTCAAAACGATATGGTGGGCCTTGTAGGATTTTAATGGTGGAAATCATTATCATCACTATTATTTGTGGTATGGTCCAAATGATCTTTTGGATATGATTTATTTGTTTGGATAATACTCTAAAATGATCTTTATAGATAGATGAATGGTGTAGCTGGAGTGGTCCGTTTGATATGGCTTATTTGATGTATTTTGGGCCCATTTGGAAGGGCCTGGTATGATGAACTTGAGGAACATTTGATGCGGCCCACTTGTTGAATTTGAGGTCGATTGGTGTGACCCGTTGATGCGGCCCACTTGTTATATATTGAGGCCCCTTGTTGCGGCCCACAAGATGTATATAAGGCCCATATGAGTGGCCCACTGTGATGTATTTGGGGCCCAGATATGAGGCTCATTGTGATATTGTAACACCCCAGATTTTGGCCAACCTGGAATTAGACGTCCTTAGGCAATGGGTCAACTAAAACACCTGCGAAATCGCTCAGAACCCAATTCCATAGCCAAAGAAACCACTTAGGATTAATTCCTTTAGAAACTAAGCATAAGTTAGCTAGCGCTGCGCTGGAGTAGCTATGAAATAGTCCCTGATCATTTTAAATACGTTCTACAAGACCTAAAACTTGTAGAATCCATAGTGCTATGATACTCTAAAACCTCGGATCAAACTCTAAACTGGTTTATTCTCTGGACCTCTTTGAAACATTGTATTGGATCTAGACCGCACGTCGAAAGTCCGATACCTATAATCTTAGACCGTTATAATCGCCTAGCTGGACCTGACAATCATTTCGAAAATCAAGTCCAACCGACATTCACAGGCTATTTCATTGAGCCTGGAGTGAAGAGAGTGAGAATAGGGTTAGATTTGGAATTTGAAATTCAAATCTGGCACACGACTTAGCACATCAGTATTAAGCATTTTGACCGTCAAAATTCAAAGTAAACACCCTCGGATCAGGAAAAATTTCTATTTCATATCATGAGACTTGTAGACCTGATCTACGGGCGATGACCGCTGAACTGAAACTGGACCGCCACGTGCGATCTACGAACACTACTGGTCTGAAAACGACATGTGAGCGACATCTGACATGTGTGAACTTAAGTTCGATCGTGTTCGGCCAGGGGACCACTAGAAATGTCCTTTTGGACCGAAACAGCCCCGATTTGGTTGGGTATCAAGCAAACCTTGTTCCCAAGCCTGTTTTGGGCGAGTTTTAGGTTATAAAAGGGGCTTAAACCCTCACTCCTCTCACCCATCCGAATTTGCTAGAAACCCTAGCAAGAGTAAGAGAGAAAGTGAGAGTTTGTGAGAGAAGGTGGGAAAGAATTTCCCGCTGCTAGTGCTACCTGCTACACGTGTTTAAGCCACGCAATCCAATCACTTTTCCGGTGATTTCTCCGCATTTCTAGGTAAGAAAATATCCTAAATAGTTGCTGATTTGAGGTTTCTTTGTTTCCATAGCATGGTAGCTGATGGATCTTGCGTATTAGGTTCCCAGTTCGCCGTAGACGAAGCGTATACGCTCCGTTCGAATTAATACACCTATAGGAGAAAAGGTGCGGATTTTAGACGCTTTGATTGACTGTTTCCAACGCTTTCAATGTCGTTTAATAGTAGATTATCGACGGCAACGCTGTTTGACATGTACAATATGCTGTCCGCTTCCTGTTTCGTAAGCAGACGAAGAATATGAGATTTAGGGCATTTTAGTCATTTGTCGGAAATACTGTTTTCATCCATAATTTGCTGATGTGATTGACATGGCTTCTTGTCGCATTAGGATACTAGGAATGCGTGCATAATTAGTTTGGCGAAGAGATTCGCCTAAATGCGCACTTTGAGTCGACATACTATATGTAGACTTAAGTGTGTAGTTTAAGTGTTTGTATAAATGCTTGTATTAGTATGTATTGAATTACATGGTGTTATGATTTAGTTTGAGATTGATTTCTCAATTAATATGCTGATGTAAATGATTTCCTACATGTTATCTATATGCATGATTTCATTATATGTATGAAATGCATGGGCTTGATGATTCACTTAAGTTGTATGTTATGACATGTGTTGACATGCTCACATTGTTGTATTTCATTTCCAATACTCTCACATGATTGCTGATGTGGATTCATAATTGTTTGGGACTATACCTAGTCCAGGCAGTCGGTAACCGAGTGAATTCGTGGTTGGCTTATCTTTGCCATGAACGACGCGTCGATGAACGCGAGCCGTGTTTTGGAGCTGACGGCAGTGGTTAGGCCACACGAGGTGTTTTATGCACTTCATGTCGTTTGACTTGAGATGCGCTCATGCTAGTCGAGCCCGTCATGTAACATGACTGGCCATTGTATGTTCACCCTGTATGAGTCATAACTGCTTGAACCTAGGGTACTGAACTTACCATTGTAAACCCTATCAACCATGATACCTTGATCCACAAAGACTCATGAGCCAGGCATGGTGGTATGGGACACCGTGGTCGAGCTATTGGCCTACGGTGGGGCCACAAACCTCCCCGTAGTGAGCAGTGAGCACCTCTGACTCGTGAGCAGATTATGGTGGTATGGGACATTATATTCTTGTTGTCGGCCTACACTGATCAGGCGATGAGTCTTTTGTAGTGACCACGAGCGTATTCTGAGTCTATGGGAGGCGACGACCCTTTCGTAGCAGTGAGATTACAGTAGGCCTGTATTGATAAGGTGATGGGGGAGCGGTGCAATGAGTGCGAGGAACAGCCCTGGCAGCCCTTGCAGCGACCTACAAAATATACATCGTATAAGATTACTAGGAGTGACGACCCTAGACAGGATCTGTGTTGGGATTGGTATAAGGGAAGTACCTTAGTTTTCCAATATTGCTGTATGAAAAGGACTAATAATAACTCGGTAATCATATCACCATTATATTGCATGTGCCTGTGTCACGCCCCAAACTCAGAAACCGGGCTCACAAAATTTCCGATCGCCGAATCCGGCGCCGACAGCCTCCGTAGAACCCCATTCTCGGCTCCTAGCTCCCATTCACCAGGTTCTGATCCTGGGATGCTACGAGGAGGATTTTCAACATCAGTTTGATTCGTAATAAGCATAATCAAAGGCATAACCCACAAACAACAACCAAGTACTCCATTACATTTCCACTATGATGAAAAACTTTACAAGTACAATGATCATAAAGGAAAATACAATGGTAAAGAATAAAAACTCCAAAATGCTCTGCAACGTGCTCCTGTTTCAGCGCTGCTGCGAACCAACGTCACCTGCACGCAACGGTCGTGCATAAGCTTACAGAAAGCCTAGAGGGTGGTGAAAGTATGTGCGTAAGGTAGTAATATGAACATGCAATGTCGGGCAATGCAGAATATGCAGATGGGAACATAATATCATGAGCCGTACCAAGGCTTATGCGATGCAAGACATGAATGGTATCGGCCATCCCAAGGCCATGCGATGTGCAATGGAACTCAAGCATACAGATCCTCATCTATGTCCATACATTAATACAGCTCAAAATATGAGATATCACCGGGGTCTAGTACACTCTAAACCAGATTGCCGCCACATCGCGTGCAATAAGGTAAGTGGAAAAGACCTCACTATCCGTCTGCCAATATCGGGCGCGACTCGTCGATAGCGGACCCATTCATCGAGCTGGTCAAACTCAGCCTAGGATTATCTCCTACACTCGGGCGGGTAAGGCCGCACCCCCTCTCAACCGACCACGACACAGTGGAGAGCGTAACCGTCTGGTAATCGGCACTCAACGCTCATCTACCCACTCGGTCTAGACGTTGGAGCAACCTCTTGGTACCATAATGGTTTAGGGACTTTCACCCTGGGATATCTATAGTACCCCATGTAGAACAAGATTTTAGGTATCCAATCCTGCCAACCACGATGCGTCTGTGGAGGCTACGGCCCTGATGTCGCTAGGGCGTACAATAACCATGTCACACAAATGCGAAATGCATGATTCACGCTATCCAGTCATGCAACAAATCCTGTGCATATCGTGCGCTCATGTAGGACAACGCCGCCTAACCAGGAGCCCATAAACAACCTGCCCGAAGGCAAATGCTATGATCAGACAATTCTCACGTCAAGCATACATATGATGCGTATGATCATGAGTCATGAACTGTACTAAACATGTTATAATAAAATGAACTATTTACAATGCAGATGGACCTGGACGGCCTATATACGATAAGTACGGCCCAGTAATGGGCCCTAAGGAGAGTCGTAATGTGGACATCCAACCAACATTACACTCGCAATGTGGACGTCAAACCAACATTGCTCCCAAGGCACGATCTTCTTAAACGTCGCTATATAACCTGTATTGGGATTACACATTGTAATGGACCTTAAGTTCATCCCATTGGGCCTTACATATATATCAAATGGGCCATAACTTATGGGCCTTTTATTCATCAGATGGGCCATATAAATGGGCCACACCAATGGGTCTTATGTGCATTGCAATGGGTCAAAATCCGTGGGCCTTGGATTGCATTAATTGGACCTAGTCATATGAGTCTAATATGTATCAAATGGGCCACACCAATTAGGCCCCACATGTAGATCAAGTGGGCCTCAACCCATAGAACTAACATGAGTCAATGGGCCTAAACCCCTGGGCCTTAATCAAATAAAATGAGCCTAACTCATGGGTCTCAAATAAATTCAGTGGGCCTAATCCCATGGACCCCCTTTTATAATCAATGGGTTTAGTCCCATGGGCCTTACAATACAATAAATGGGTTTAATTTCATGGGCCTTGAGTACATCAAATGGCCTAGTCACATGGCCTTAGATCATATCCATTGGGCCTAAACCCATAGGCCTTAAATATCAAGTTAAGCCCATAGGCTTTACATATTAAGTGGGCCCAAGTTCTTAGGCCTTAAATGAATCCAATGGGCCTAGCCCATAAGCATTTCATAAATTAAATGGGCCTAGCCCATAGGCCTTTTGTAAATCAAATGGACCTACCCATAGGCCTATTGCAAACCAAATGGGCCTAACCCATAGGCCTTAGAATCCACTGTACAAGTGGATGGACGATCTGGGTGCATCACATGCACCATGGTGGGTCTCACTGTCCAGTGGACAGTGCGGATGGCGCACATACATTACCCAGGGCCCCACCGTCCGCTGGACGGTCGAGGCCACACAAACATCAAGTGGGTGCCACCGTGGTGGGCGCCACCGTCCGCTGGACGGTGGACTTGGCACATACATCAATGTGGGTCCCATGTGGGGCCACCTTGCAATAGATATATGGCATCCAACCCATTGATAAGGTCACTCGGGCCTGGTTGAAGGGAAAACATAAATTTCAGCTTGATCCAACACCTCAGTGGGCCCTAAACAGATTTTAATGGTAAAATTCGATTCACACTGTTTCACGTGGTGTGGGCCACCTGAGTTTTGGATCATCCTGAAATTTGGAGGGGGCCCACCTGAGGATGGGACCCACCTCATAGACGGTGTGGATAGCATATAACAATCAAGGTGGGGCCCACGGTTGGTGGCCGTGGGTCCACGGCATCCGCCCGCCCGCTCTCCTGGCAGCCGCGCAGGCGCTGCCAGCGCCTGACGCAAGCAGCACCCCGCTGCCTCATCTCTCTCTCTCTCCTTAAATTTCTGTTTTCGCCGAAAATCACGTGTGGGGCCCGCTTCCTGGAAATTCACTCCAGCCATAGCGTTCTACAGCTCGTAACAGACAAAAAGAGTCCGAAGTTCAAATTTTTTTGATGCCTAGAAACACCAGAAAAATTCTCAATGGTAACCGTCAATGTTTCCCATGCTATGGCCCACAAGATATTCAGATCAGTCCCATTCTTTTACTCGACGGTTAAAATGATGTGAGCGAGAGCATGGACGGCTTGGATCGAATATATACATTAAGGTGGGGCCTACACAAGGGGACCACCAAAAACTCTTCTTTCCTTCTTTCCTTTTTCTTCTTTCCTTTGAAAACGTCCAGCGTCCCAGACGCTGGACGGTTATATTAATATTTATTTTTTTTGAATGGTGGGCCCTGATGAAGTGGGCCACCACTGATGAGTGACATGGATTCAACATCTAACGTGGGCCCCACTTGAATAAAAATAATTGCATCAAGGTGGGATCCATTCAAGTGGGCCACAAACCTATAGCATAAAAATAACATAAAATAAAATAAAATAAAATAAAATAAAAGTAATAAAAGAGAGAGAGAGACATGGAGAGTGGGACACGACTTGTGATGGAGGGACCCCGACATTATAGGCCCTCCCTTGCAATGAATCATACAATATACGGATCCCGTTGAACATAGGACCATCAAAAATGGAAATCAACGGTGGAGATCCATTCCCCACCGATATGGACGGTCTAGATGACCCTTTTTTCAAGGAATTAAACATCATGATGGGGTCCATGGAGAATGGCCCCATCATGGAACGATCATGATGATCCAAGTGGTCCATCGGCCACATTTTAGGGTCCCAAGTGAGATCCACACCATGGATCGGTGGGCCTCACTTGGTCCACCATAAAAATAAGTAAATCTACCCTATAGAGGCACCCACCGTCCAATCTTCTTGCTCCTAGGGGTTCCTTGGCACCTTAGTTTCAACTTCAACGGTTAAGATGAGGAATGGAGGGTTGAGATGAGAGATGATGGGGTAGGAAGGTGGGCCACTTGGAGCTTAGGAATTTGGAGAAATTTCATACGTATGGACTCTTGTTGCTTGGAATTTTTGAAATGAGAAAGAGAGAAAGAGAGAGAGTGATGTAAAGGGAGAGAGAGAGAGAGAGTGATGGATGGATGTGGTGAGTGATGGTTGTGTAAGAAATCTTTGACTTTTGTGGCTTTTGTGTAAGAGAGGTATGGGTGGTGAAGACTTTTGTGGCTTTTTGTGTAAGAGAGGTATGGGAGATGAAGACTTTTGTGGTTGCTTGGGAAAAGGGATGGAAGTGATGTGTACTTGACATATGATGGATTGATGGGTGATTGATTGATGGGATTGATGTGATTGATGTGACACATCGTAGAGATTTCCTTGGTTTTCACAACGCGCGGCATTTTCTCGCACCGAACGTTGGCCCATAACTCTTGACCAGGGTATCGCCTTGGCGAGCGAGTCGCGGGGTCAGAACCGCGACGACGGTGCGGTCGCTATGGTATTGGTCTCGGGTTGAGTCGACTTAGGTTGTCGGTATATGAATCAAGGTCGCACGTCGATATCGTTTAAGGGTCGAAGGTTGCCGGAATTCGACCGGCAAGACCGTGGAAGTCTACGGAAAGGTACGGACCAAGATACAGGTCTTACAGCCTGGAAGATGTGGAGCACTGTGGGACGATTGCATGCCGCGGGCGTAAGATGGTGTCGTATGAGGGAGATCATCGGTGAGGGCATCCATCATGTCATGTCATATTGCATTAACAATAGTATTAGGATTGTTTGATTTACTGCTTTACTATTATCGCATGATTGATTTGATAACATGCTAATCTCTGCTCTCTTATCCCACTGAGTTGATCAATCACTCCCACGTTACGGGATGGTATTTTCGGACACCCACCAGTCCCTATTGTGATTACAGATGATGGCGCGGCCTGCGAGGCGGAGCTGGACTTGATGATGATGAGGAGGATCTCTCCTTTATGCGTGTTCTGATTGACGGGATTACAGGGAGGTTGATTAGATGCCTTGACACTTATCATTTTATATTTTTAGCGCACTCATGTATATTCGTTTTGTCTACTTTTGGAGTATACATGTATGTATATAACCTGGTAACATGTTCGCACTCTGGAGACATACAACAGTTTATGTATGTTATACATACTATCACAGTCTTCCACTTGCTAATTTAATGGTCTCTAGAGTATGATATGATGTTTTGGATTAATCCCACTCATGTTTAATGCATTAACACAGACAACATTCAATCATACACATTTATGTTGCATAAGTGATGTTCTGGAACTCGGGAGTGGAGTTTTTACTCGACCCCCCGATTTTTGAGATGTTACAGATGGTATCAGAGCATGATTTGGATTAAACCGGGCCTGGGTTATGGTCACACGACGTACACTGTCGCTTCATTTGACTTAGGTGGGTGCGAGAAGGGTCTAGAAACACTTATAGGATCGTAGATTCGCCAATAGGCGAAGTCTATTCGTATCGATCGCGCGATCGAGTCCGTAACGCATATAGGGTCTCGTGAAGCGACTTAAGTAGCTCCTAGGTTGTAAGAAGATGGGTTGAGACATTCTTTGAACGATTCTAAAACTGTAAATGTAAATCCTAGGGCTGTGGGACAACCACAACCCTTGCATTCAATCGGTAGGGCTTAAAAACCCCGTTTCACCTAAAATCTTCAAAATTCTTCCTCTCACCACTCCATTCTTTAATTATTTATTATTCTTTTTATGTTAGGCATTGATCCTAATGTGAAAATGATATAAAATCATACTTTGACAAAATTTTACAGTGAATAATAAAATTTCATAAAAACTGGCCATTATGTCATTCTCAGTTTGCGATATTTAGCAACTAATAGGTTAGATGGATGTATTAGCTCCTTCTACCCTAAAATCATACGCTGCATGATAGGGGATTGCATTCGGGTTTGCAGATTGATCCCAGAAAGCTCCGAATATATGTTTGGGCCTCCCTAGGGTAATCTAGAATGAACTAATGTGGGGCCCATAGATTTTTGAGGTCCTTAGGCCAGGGGGGACCCGACCCATGTGGTCCCACCGGCCACCGTGCAAGACGGCCGGCGATGCCATCGCCGATCAGGTGATGCATCGCCGCCCGGTGGACCCCACTTGCTGTAATTTTTGGTGCGTGGGGGTATTTTGGGTAGTACACCCCTCCCATGTATGGTCCGTCCATAGAAAACTCCTAAAAAGGGTACTTCCTTCACAACAGCCCTCTTCCCTAGCTCCATCTCACGTTTTCTGCTGCACTCTCTCAAAACCGTGATCCCAAATCCTTTCCAAACCCATTCCTTACTGAAAACGACCCCATTCCATCACTCCATTGCACTTTGCAACTCTCCCTCTTGAAAATCTCATCCGTTGGAGCTCCTACAACCCCCAAAACGTGCTGAAATCGTGAAGAGCTCCATTCCCCTTTTTCCTTCTTTTTTCTTTTTAAAAATCCATCCTAGGGGAGCTTGAAGCATCCCTCTACAATGCCTAGATTTCATTCTGTCCATTTGGGTGACCATTTCTCCGCATTTCCTCCGCTTTTCATGACTATTGTTAAGGTTGTTTTAACCTTTTTCTCCCTTTCCATCGTCCTCTCTCTCATGTCCCTTTTATTTGATCCTTAGACTCGTGGAAACCTGCTTACCCATCCCATTCCTCCATGTTCTTCCCTTGTTTGATTACTGTTTTAAGGATTTTTATGTTTTGTTGTTGTTAGGTTTAGTGAAGTCAAAGGTAGAAAATGTGTTTGTGTTAGTGGTTTGGCCTTAGCATAGCTGAATGTGTTCCTGTCATAATCCATGTGGAACTTTATTCCATGTATTGTGACAAATTTTGTTGAATGGAGTGCATGCCGTTTCGTTCGCTATAAGGTATTGTCCTTAGTTTGGGTGTACTCTATGGTTTCCACTGCCATATTGTAAATCCTGGGATTAAGCCTACAAAATTAGTTTTTATCCCACCCCACCCTCCTACCAAGCATGCCACTTCCAATCCCGACATGGGTTTAGGAATGTCGTTCCATTAGGCTGTAGATTACAGACTAGTCTACTAGTTACCTTAAGTAGTGTAAGGCCTATATATGCTACGAAATAGTAGGTTAGATTTACTTGGAATGGGACTCCCTTCCTTGGATAGATCCTCATAACATCCATAGACTCCTTTACTACTTAGCACCATTCACTCTTAGGGAAGACTTATAAATCCCTCAGGTCGAACTTAGAATAAACCAACACACTCCTTAAAATTGCCTTCCCCAAGGGCTTATTGCATTCGGAAACGCGGAGTAAAAGAACTGCATGTAAGGGATGTATTCGCGGTTTGAATCGACTTCTTAATCCTAGTGGTTACCAATAAATCTAATTCTCTGATCAAGCAGAAGATCGACATCGACTTGGATTAAGAATTGATACAATAAATCTTCTGTCCTAGCTAGACAAAAAGTCTATATATCTGGCTCAGACCTACTACACAACTTTTCTTCCGTGATGGCCCTACCACTTATAACCAAACGTGATCACATTTCCTTTGGGAAATGGCGAGGACTTAAAGCCAGTAGAGAATTCGACATCTTGCCACCAACTCATACCTGCCCCTGAACTTAACCACAATAGAGATTAGGCTCATCTTTATCGCCATAGATACCAATGTCATAGAACGCATCATTAGTAAAGGAAAACTACTGTAATGAGGGGTTGTTTCCCAATTCATGTCAAGGATAGCCCCTAAGTTGCACCTCGTTCCGATATACGGAACGATGCATAGATTCTTGAACTTTAAGTAGAACCAAGTTTTAAGGGGGGAAGAACGTATTGAGTCCAATCCCGTTAGGTCAGTCAACACTACCGTTCGATCATAGTGGCGCAGCGGAAGCGTGGTTGGCCTCTTCCCCACTGGCCCAGGATCGAAACATTTGAGTTAGGATATACGTAAGGTGGGTTATTAAATAGGATCTGAACCTTCCTTAGAATAAGTACTCCTTACCCTTCGCCAATTTCAGGGACGAAATTGCGTTTTAAGGGGGGTAGATTGTAACACCCCGGATTTTGGCCAACCTGGGATTAGACGTCCTTAGGCAATGGGTTAACTAAAACACCTGCGAAATCGCTCAGAACCCAATTCCATAGTCAAAGAAACCACTTAGGATTAATTCCTTTAGAAACTAAGCATAAGTTAGCTAGCGCTGTGTTGGAGTAGCTGTGAAATAGTCCCTGATCACTTTAAATAGGTTCTACAAGACCCAAAACTTGTAGAATCCATGGTGCTACGATACTCTAAAACCTCAGATCAAACTCTAAACCGGTTTATTCTCTGGACCTCTTTGAAACTTTGTATTGGATCTAGACCGCGCGTCAAAAGTCCGATACCTACAATCTTAGACCGTTATAACCGCCTAGATGGACCTGACAATCATTTCGAAAATTAAGTCCAACCGACATTCACAGGCTATTTCATTGAGCCTGGAGTGAAGAGAGTGAGAATAGGGTTAGATTTGGAATTTAAAATTCAAATCTGGCACACGACTTGGCGCGTCAGTATTAAGAATTTTGACCGTCAGAATTCAGCCAAATTATACCCTCGGATCAGGAAAAATTTCTATTTCGTATCATGAGACTTGTAGACCTGATCTACGGGCGATGACCGCTGAACTGAAACTGGACCGCCACGTGCGATCTACGAACACTACTGGTCTAAAAACGGGATGTGAGCGACATCTGACATGTGTGAACTTAAGTCCGATCGCGTTCGGCCAGGGGACCACCAGAAATGTCCTTTTGGACCGAAACAACCCCGATTTGGTTGGGTATCAAGCAAACCTTGTTCCCAAGCCTGTTTTGGGCGAGTTTTAGGTTATAAAAGGGGCTTAAACCCTCACTCCTCTCACCCATCCGAATTTGCTAGAAACCCTAGCAAGAGTGAGAGAGAAAGTGAGAGTTGGTGAGAGAAGGTGAGAGAATTTTTCGCTGCTGGTGCTACCTGCTACACGTGTTTAAGCCACACAATCCAATCACTTTGCCGGTGATTTTTCCACATTTCTAGGTAAGAAAATACCCTAAATAGTTGCTGATTTGAGGTATCTTGGTTTCCATAGCATGGTAGCTGATGGATCTTGCGTATTAGGTTCCCAGTTCGCCGTAGACGAAGCGTATACGCTCCGTTCGAATTAATACACCTATAGGAGAAAAGGTGCGGATTTTAGACGCTTTGATCGACTGTTTCCAACGCTTTCAATGTCGTTTAATAGTAGATTATCGACGGCAACGCTGTTTGACATGTACAATATGCTGTCCGTTTCCTGTTTCGTAAGCAGGCGAAGAATATGAGATTTAGGGCATTTTAGTTATTTGTAGGAAATACTGTTTTCATCCATAATTTGCTGATGTGATTGACATGGCTTCTTGTCGCATTAGGATACTAGGAATGTGTGCATAATTAGTTTGGCGAAGCGATTCGCCTAAATGCGCACTTTGAGTCGACATACTATATGTAGACTTAAGTGTGTAGTTTAAGTGTTTGTATAAATGCTTGTATTAGTATGTATTGAATTACATGGTGTTATGATTTAGTTTGAGATTGATTTCTCAATTAATATGCTGATGTAAATGATTTCCTACATGTTAGCTATATGCATGATTTCATTATATGTATGAAATGCATGGGCTTGATGATTCACTTAAGTTGTATGTTATGACATGTGTTGACATGCTCACATTGTTGTATTTCATTTCCAATACTCTCACATGATTGCTGATGTGGATTCATAATTGTTTGGGACTATACCTAGTCCAGGCAGTCGGTAACAGAGTGAATTCGTGGTTGGCTTATCTTTGCCACAAACGACGCGTCGATGAACGCAAGCCGTGTTTTGGAGCTGGCGGCAGTGGTTAGGCCACATGAGGTGTTTTATGCACTTCATGTCGTTCGAATTGAGATGCACTCATGCTAGTTGAGCCCGTCAAGTAACCCGACTGACCATTGTATGTTCACCCTGTATGAGTCATAACTGCTTGAACCTAGGGTACTGAACTTACCATTGTAAACCCTGTCAACCATGGTACCTTGATCCACAAAGACTCATGAGCCAGACATGGTGGTATGGGACACCATGGTCGAGCTGTCGGCCTATGGTGGGGCCATAAACCTCCCCGTAGTGACCAGTGAGCACCTATGACTCGTGAACAGATTATGGTGGTATGGGACACTATATTCTTGCTGTCGGCCTACACTGATCAGGCGATGAGTCCTTTGTAGTGATCGCGAGCGTATTCTGAGTCTACGGGAGGCGACGACCCTTCCGTAGCAGTGAGAGTATAGTAGGCCTGTATTGATAAGGTGATGGGGGAGCGGTGCAACTAGTGCGAGCAACAGCCCTGACAGCCCTTGCAGCGACCTACAAAATATACATCGTATGAGATTACTAGGAGTGATGACCCTAGATAGGATTTGTGTTGGGATTGATACAAGGGAAGTACCTTAGTTTCCCAATATTGTTGTATGAAAAGGACTAATAATAACTCGATAATCATATCACCATTATATTGCATGTGCCTGGAAGATGTGGAGGACTGTGGGACGATTGCATGCCGCGGGCGTAAGATGGTGCCGTATGAGGGAGATCGTCGGTGAGGACATCCATCATGTCATGTCATATTGCATTAACAACAGTATTAGGATTGTTTGATTTACTGCTTTACTATTATCGCATGATTGATTTGATAACATGCTAATCTCTGCTCTCTTATCCCACTGAGTTGATCACTCACTCCCACATTACGGGATGGTGTTTTCGGATACCCACCAATCCCTATTGTGATTACAGATGATGACACGACCTGCGAGGCAGAGCTGGACTTGATGATGATGAGGAGGATCTCTCCTTTATGCTTGTTCTGATTGACCGGATTACAGGGAGGTTGATTAGATGCCTTGACACTTGTCATTTTATATTTTCAGCGCACTCATGTATATTCGTTTTGTCTACTTTTGGAGTATACATGTATGTATATAACCTGGTAACATGTTCACACTCTGGAGACATACAACAGTTTATGTATGTTATACATACTATCACAGTCTTCTGCTTGCTAATTTAACGGTCTCTAGAGCATGATATGATGTTTTGGATTAATCCCACTCATGTTTAATGCATTAACACAGACAACATTCAATCATACACATTTATGTTGCATAAGTGATGTTCTGGAACTCGGGAGTGGAGTTTTTACCCGACCCTCTGATTTTCGGGATGTTACAGATATGTCGAAGGTTCATGCCATGTGGCCCATTGTAATATGTACTAAGCCCATGAACGGGGCCCACCTGTTTTGTATTTTCAGCCCCATATGATAGGACCCACCTTCCTTGTATTTAAGGCCCATATGATGGTGCTAATCTGCTTGAATTTGAGGCTCATGAGCAGGGCCCACCTGTTCTGTTTATGTGGCTCTTGAGTGAGGCCCATTGTGTTGTATATTAGGCCTTTGTATGAGATTATGAGCCCATTATATGTTTGGCTCTATATAGGCCACTCCTTGGAGCAATGTTGGTTAAATGTCCACATTGATGGGCAATGATGGTTGGATGTCCATATTATGACCTTCCCTTAGGCCGATTGCCGATCCGGATTGTCATAGATCGATTAACGATTCCAATTGACACAATCGATATGCTTACTATGATTATCGATCGATCCCGATTGTCGTGACTAATTTGACGATTCTTATTATCGATCGATTCCATTTATCATGACCAATTGCCGATTCCGATTGTCGTGACCGGTTACCGACTCCGATTGACATGACCGATTTGACAATTTTAATTATCAATTTATTCTGATTGTCATGACCGATTACTGACTCTGATTGACGTGATCGATTTGCTGATTCTGATTATCGATCGATCCCGATTATCGTGGCCGATTTACCGATTCTGATTGTTATGACCAATTGTCGATTTCGATTAATATGACTGATTTGCCGATTCTGATTATCGATCGATTTCGATTATCATGACCGATTATTGATTTCGATTGATGTGACCGATTTACCAATTCTAATTTGTCGAGGCCGATTACCGAGGCTGATTGTCGAGACCTATATGAGGTATATGCGACCCATATTTGAGGCCCATTGTGAGGGGTATTCAACCCGTGTTTAAGGCCCAAGTGATGTATATGAGGCCTATGTGATGAGGCCCATTGTGATGCATTTGAGGGCTAGGCGATGGAGCCCATTGTGATCTATGTTAGGCCCACATGAAAGGCCCATCCATTGTGTTGTATATTAGGCCTTTGTGTGAGGCCATGGGCCCATTATATGTTTGGCTCTAAGTGGTCTTCCTTAGGGGTAATGTTGGTTGAATTTTCACATTGTCGAGGCCGATTGTTGATGCCGGTTATTGGTATGATTAGGAGTATGTGACAACATCGCATCATAATACATGCCCATATGCATCATCCACATGTTTGTTGTGAGATGTAATTGACCATTGTATATGTCATAGGGTAGGTTGTTCATAGGACTCCCTGATACGCGGAGTTATCCCATATGAGAGCATGACATGCACAGGAGTGATGCATGATTGGACTGTGTGACTCATGCATCTCATATTTATGTGACATGACCACTATAATCCCTAGTGACATCAGGGTCATAGCCTCCATAGGTATTTCATAGATGACCAGATGGGATACTGAAAATCTATTCTACATGGGGTGCTATAGATATCCTTGGGTGAAAGTCCCAGAAATCTCTTGGTTCCAGATGTTGCTCCAACATCTAGACCGAGTGGATGCATGAGCGCATGAGGTCCGTATACCATTAAGCTGTGTCTCCCACTATGTCGTGGTCGGTTGGAAGGGGGTACGACGTTACCTGCCTGAGAGGAGGGGGCAATGCTAGGCTGAGTTTGACTAGCTCGAGGAATCGGTCCGCTATCGATGAGTCGGGCCCTATGTTGGCAGGCGGATAGTGAGGTCTCTTCTACTCGCCTTGTTGCGCATGATAGGGCAGCAATCTGGATTAGAGTGTAATAGACCCCTGTGATTTTTCATAGAGGAACCGTACTGACATGTGGACTTATTGAGTAGGAGTTACATGCTCATTCATTCATTCATTCACTATCCACTAGGTCTGGTGGTGCGCAACTAATTATTGTGTACCTTTGTTATGGCAAGGATTTCGGTTGGGCATGCGACTAACCTATGATCACGAGTTTACCACGTTGAGTCTGACTATCTAAATTTAGGTATGGGATTGGTTTGGATAGAAGTCCCTTGTGGTGGATCCCGTAGCCTACGATACTACGTACTATCATCCCGACTTCACACTCCAGCATGGTCATTTCATTCGCATCGCATATTGCATTACATCCGTAGGCATATGGCATTTTCGGTTGCTATGTTTCTGCACTTATATGGCCTAGACAGACTTAGCAGGATTTATATATTGCATTACATCCTTGGCATATGATATTTGGCTTTTTATTACTCCTTATTGCATAGCTGTTCTATATTATGTATTCTGATATTGATTGACTTATGGACTTGTCCATACTTTCGCTTACCTGTTATCGTATGTTTATGATCTTGTCAGTATTTTTGTTTACTCTGATAATTCCTTCTCTTGTCAGTATTTTTGCTTACTCTGATAATTCATGATCTTATCAGTATTTCTGCTTATTCCGATAATGTACGATTTATGAATTACCAGTAATTTTGGTATTGTATAATGATGAAATTGTATTGAATACTTGACACTTACTTTGTGCACACAATTACACCACCCTCTATGCTTTCTATAAGCTTATGCACGATAGGTGCGTGCAGGTGATGGTAGGTTACAACAGTGTTGAGCTTGAAGCGGCAGCGGTCTTCTGGAGCTTGATTTTCAATTTTTATATTTCCCTTTCAGCATTATACTCAAATGATTATATTAGTGGATATGTGACGATGATGTTGCCTTTGTGAATTGGGTAATCTTATAGTTATGCTTATTACGAGTTAAATGTACCTTAAAAAAATCCTCCTTGTAGGATCCCAGGATCAGAATCTGGCGTATGGATGCTAGGAGCCGAGAATGGGGTACTGCAGAGGTTGTCAGCACCGAATTTAGCAATCGGAATTCCTGTGAATTTGATTTTCGAGTTTGAGGCGTGACAACTGACTAGTGTAAATGAAGCCTTGATAGATGAAAGTTGGATTATAGTCATCAAGATGAATTAAATCAGTTTGTTAGAAATGATGTGTGGTATTGGGTTCATAAACCTTCTGACAGACATGTTATTGAACTAAATGGATTTTAAAAAATAAAACTAAAGAACTGGGAAATATTGTTAGAAATAAGGCACAATTTGTTGTGCAAGGTTGAAGGAATTGACTATGATGAGACCTTTACTCCAGTTGCTCGCCTTGAGTTTATCAGATTTTATTTCCATTACATGCCATAAAAATTTCAAATTATACCAAATGGATATCAAAAGTGTCATTTTAAACAATGACTTAAATGAAGAAGTTTATGTTGAACAACCTAAGGGCTTTGAAGATTCCAAAATTCATAATAATGTATATCGTCTTTAAAAGGCTCTATATGGTTTAAAATAAGCGCCAAGAGCATGGTATGAAAAATTGACCAAATTTCTTCTTAGTCAAAAATTTAAAATGGGGAGTGTCGATAAAACTCTATTTATCAAAAGATGTAATGAAGACATGTTGATTGTTCAGATATATGTAGATGATATTCTTTATGGATCAACTTGTACTGACCTCTCCTCTAAGTTTGAAAATTTAATGATGACAGAATTCAAAATGAGTATGATTGGCAAGCTAAATTATTTCCTTCATTTGAGGTCGTTGAGCCAACTTCGGCCAAGGTCAATGAGCCAACTGTGATCAAGGTTGAGGAACCTACCGCCTCCTCGATCGAGACCGTTGAGGCAGTCTTGGCTGAAGTTACAGGGCTAGTTGCGGTCGAAGTCATTGAAGCAGTTTCAACTGAAGCTATAGGGCCTATTGCAGTACAAGTCTTTGAGGTAGTTTCAGCTGAGATTGCTGCAATCGAGACTGCTCCTACCTCCATCGAAAACCTTTCTCCGGTGGCAGATATCATCTCTTCATTCCAAAGGGCTTTAGCTAGGGAGACCATAATGGCTGAATCTCCTTCTCCTTATGGAAGTCTGCAAGATGTGAGGGCCGAACTCCAAGTTCTATTACAGAAGGGTCTAGAGGGGTTTCTCAATGCTTAGTTGATCGAAAAACTTGACCACATTGTTGAAGCTTACCACATTTTTTCCTAATCAGACTCAACCCTTGTCGACAATATACCTATTGTTTAGGAACTTTAGGGGTTGCTCAAGACTTGTTTACATGCTGGTGCTCTTGTCGACCGATTTAGAGTGGAATGAGCTATAACCTAATCTAGGAGGACCTCTGTGGATGTCATTGCTCAGGAGATTGATACGGAACATACCAAGCTAAATACCTCTTATGTAAAGCCGCATAGTCTTGAGATCTAAATAATGCTCTAGAAACAAAACTGACAACGCTGAAGCAGGAATTTGCAGGCAAGCACACAAAACATCTTTAGTGCAAGGCGAAGGTCATCCGACTGGCACATGTTATTCATTCTCAAACAGTAGATATCGGTCGAGTTTCTTAGTTGGTGGCCAAGGAGTCTGCATTGCAAGCAACAAAGGGCAAGTTGGGGGCAGCGAAGGAAACGCTCCAACACATATTATGTTCCATTTCTGAATTGTAATCATGTATTTTCCTTCACATATACGGCCGTTGAGCCAAATTTACAACATGTCATCCATCTTCTTTTCCTTGCTCTTATTGTGTGTGACTGATTTCTTCTTGAAGATTTGGTGGACGATAGGTTATTTTTTAATACAGTGCAGACTGCTCCATGTTCTTAATAAGCAGGAACGTGCGAGGGTATTATTGCCATAACTCTTCTAAATCATGGGTACCAGATGCTTACTATTTAAACAACATCTAATCTCCCATCTCATCAATCATTTTTCACAACCTTAAATTGTCCCGATGGCTTCCAGTCCATCCTCTCTTACCGCGGGTGTTGAATCTTATTTAAAAGAAATTCTTGAATCTGGCCTGAATGATTATTCCCTTTCCATCTTGTTGCTTGATGCCAATAGCTTCACTCTAAGTGCTTCTTCAACAGCCGAATCGGACATCGTGCTTGGAGGAGTTATTCAAAAGCTACAGCGTCTGTATGCCATGGGAAAGAGCTACTATGACCTGAATTTTTCTCATCAGATGAGTGGCAAGCATGAATTAGCTTGGTAAGAACGACTTCATTGTGCCCAAGTGCTCCAATTCAACTGGACCATGCAGAGGATATTATAATCCTACCGAGCTAGACTAATAGAAGAATTGGACGAATGAGATAATGCCTTATATGCTAAGGAGATGGCCATTCTAGCAGAATTATTGTTCCTAGATGAGAAAATTTCCCTGTATCAAGGGTGGTCAAAAGAAAATTCCAGTGTAGGAAAGCAGCAGAGGGCGAGGTTTCTTCGACTGCCCTTCGTATCGATCAATTACTTCATCTCTTGCCACTTGTAATTGAAGGAGTAGCCTGGGCTGCACTCAAGGAGAAGGATGAAGTGGAGATGTACGCCCTCCTTGAAGAATTCAAGAGGATCAATATTTAGGCCACTCGACCACTTTTATGCTCTCTGTCTATGTTTTCCTTATTTAGTAATGCAGCCGATGACCAGTTTGGCAACAAATAAATTCCAGTATTAAATAAAAACTTAAGGAGTAGGACATTCTTTTGTTTCAGCCATGTTGTTTGACTTAGATAGTACTTTAGCAGTCAGCTTGGCCCTTGTATTCTAGCATAAACGTGCAATACTTAGACATTCCTTAAATGTGCATGTCATACCTCGGCCATGCTGGTAGCGTCTTATTTCTCGGGGAAATCCCATTTCTTCCATTGCATTACCATGATCCTGGGAATTTTTTGTTCAACCTCGAGTAACCAACTGTCACACCGCACCCTACATGCATTAACTGTTGTATCTCCAATCTATACAAGCATCCCTTAGATTTTAGGATGCACCACGAACCAATTCGAACAAGAATCTCTGTCACCACTACTTTAGCCCTGATGGACTTCTTTTCTATATCAATTCAAATCATGGAAGAAATATTTGCGAAAGGGATGGACTCCTTCTTGGGTTCCTTCCTACATGATCATTTTCCCTTTCTTAGGGACGTTGCTGAGCTCCCTATAAATTGTTGCCTCGTTAAGAGATTCCTAAGATTTTTTCAGAACTACGGCAACTTGGAGAAGAATACTTTGAGGCCGACCGAGAGCTTGACCTCTGCATTGCTTCGCTATCTCGTCTATTAGCCCTTAACACTGAGTGCAAAACCTTGCTAGCCCGCCATGAAGAGGGCTTGGAAGAACAAATTGCACTAGACTCCTGAACATAATTTTAAGGAGATGTTGCAGTCGTTGAAATATGTGCGTAATGGTCTGTCTGCCGATTCAGTTGAGCTCCATTAGCTTTACCCAGACCGTGATTGTCCTGAAAATGTGGAGCTGGTCTCGTTCATTGAGTCCCAAATAGCAGTTTATTGGGATCGTATTGAATCCGGTGAAGCTAAAAAGAAGTGAGCTGAGTTGGAGTACGCGACTATTGACGAATGTCTTGCTTATGTCAAATGCTCCTCTATAGCGCTGTGAGTCAACAAGCCTCATGGACCGAGAGGTGAAATGTAGTGAGGGAGGTGAAAGCTGATGCTACAAAAAGATTTGAAGAGCTCCAGTGTCACACCCCAAACTTAGAAACTGGGCTCACAAAATTTTTGATCACCGAATCCAGTGCAACAGCTTCCGTAGTACCCTATTCTCGGCTCTCAGCGCACATACCCTGGATTCTAATCCTGGGATCCTACAAGGAGGATTTTTCAATGTACATTTATCTTGTAAGGAGCATAACCACAAGTTTACCCAAATCACAAAGGCAACATCATCATCACATATCCACAAATGTAAATAGTTGAATACGATGCTGAAAGGGAAATACATATATACATATATATATATATATATATATATATATATATATATAATCCAAAGCTCCAGAAGATAGTTGTATGCTCCAAGCTCAATGTTGTTGCAGCCTAACTCCACCTACACTCCATCTATCATGCATAAGCTTATAAAAAGCTTATAGGGTGGTGTAAGTGTGTGCGATGCTGGTGCCAAGCATATAGATATCAGAATAAGCGGAGATACTGACAATCCATAAATCGTACAATATCAGAGTAATGCGGAAACATGTTGGTAAGTTCATAAATATGATCAGTCTATTCCATGCTATGCGATGCAAAAGCATAATAAGGAAATATCATATACTGAGAAAGTAATGAAGATCAATTATGCAATGTAGAGACATAGTAAGACAAATATCATATACTGAGGATGCAACGCAATATACAAATCCTGATGAGTCCACAAATACTGTCAGGATTATCTAGGCCATATGTGTCACGCCCCAAACTTGAAAATCGAATTCACACAAATCCCGATCATTGAATCCGGTGCTGACTGCCTCAGAAGTACCCCATTATCGACTCCTAGCATTCATATGCCAGATTTCGATCCTGGGATCGTACAAGGAGGATTTTTTTCCGATGTACATTTAACTTGTAATAAGCATAACCACAAGATTACCCAATTCACAAAGGCAACATCGTCATCACATATCCACTAATATAATCATTTGAGTAGAATACCGAAAGGGAATTACATAAATAGAAAATCAAGCTCCAGAAGACCACTGCACACTCCAAGCTTAACACTGCTGCAACTTAACATCACCTGCACGCATCTATCATGCATAAGCTTATAAAAAGCTTAAAGAGTGGTGTAAGTGTGTGCACAAGGTAAGTGCTAAGTATTCAATACAATGCCATAATCATACAATATCGGAAATACTAGTAATATATAAATCGTACAATGCCTGAATAAGCAGAAATGCTGATAAGATTATGAATTATCAGAGTAAATAGAAATACTGACAAGATCAGGAATTATCAAAGTAAACAGACATACTGACAAAGTCATAAATCACACGATAATAGAGTAAGCGGAAATACTGACAAGTGCATGAGTCATACAATATTAGAATACGCAATAGAAATCAACTATGTAAATGAGGAGTCATAAAGAGCCAAATATCAGATGCAGAGGATGCAATGCAATATATATTCCTGATAAGTAACATGAATAGTGTCAGTCGTATGATATGTCGCGGATGTAATGCAACATGCAGTACGAATGGAATGACCATGCTGGAGTGTGAAGTCAGGATGATAGTACGTAGTATCACAGGCTATATGATCCATCACAAGGGACTTCTATCCAAACCAGTCTCATACCTAAATTTGGATAGTCAGACTCGATGTGGTAAACTCCTAATCTTAGGTTAGTTGTGTGCCCCAACCAAAATCCTGGCCATTGTGAAGGTACACAAAATAATTAGTTGTGCACCACCAACCCGAGTGATAGTGAATGAATGAATGAATAAGTATGCAACTCCTGCTCAATAAGTCCACATATTAGTACGGTTCATCTCTAGGATCATCACCGGGGTTTAGTACACTCCAAATTGCACTGCTGCTTTCCCAACCGTACAATCCAAGTGAGGGTAAGAAACCTCACTATCCGCCTGGCCAATAGTCAACCAATACCTATCCGGCACGTCGATAGCTGATCCATTCATGAGCTGGTCAAACTTAGCCTAGTAATACCCCCTACGCTCGGGTAGGTAAGGCCACACCCCCTCCCAACTGACCACGGCATAGTGGGAGACTCGGCCTCCTGGTATTCGGCACTCGGGCGCTCATGTATCCACTCGGTCTTGATGTTGGGGTATCCTCTGGTACCAAGAGGGTTTAGGGATTTTCACCTAGGGCCATCTATGGCAACCCGATGCTAGAATAAATTTATGGTGTCCCATTTAGCCATCCACGACATGCTTGTGGAGGCTACGACCCTGATGTTGCTAGGGCGTACAATAATCACAACACAATGCAAGATGCATAAGTCATGCAATCTAGTCATGCATCAATCCTGCGCACATCATGCACTCATATGAGATAACCTCCGCCTATTAGGGAGTCTCATATTATCCTGCCCAATGACATATGCAATGGTCAATCACATCTCATAACAAACATGCAAATGATGCATATGGGCATGTACCATGATGCCATGTTGTCACATACTCATAATCGGTATCAACGATCGGCCTCGACAATGTGGACATTTAATCAACATTACTCCCAAGGAATGACCCACATAAAATCAAACATATAATGAGCCCACGACCTCACACAAAGGCCTAATATATGACACATCGGGCATTACTCAAGGGTCACATATACATAATAGGTGGGCCCTGCTCATGGGTCATGAATACATCACAATGGGCCTTACCCATAGGGCTCAAATACATCACAATGGGCCTCAACTATGGGTCGCATATACATCATATAGGTCTCGACAATCGACCTCGACAATCAAAATTGGCCTCGATACTCGGCCTCGGCAATCGGAATTGGCCTCGATAATCAGTACCGATAATCAACATCTATAATCAGCACCGATGATTAACATCGATAAGCGGCACTAACAACCAGCATATATAAATAAGGCAAGGTCCATAGATGGACAACCAATCAACCATAATGTAAAGATCAGTTCTCGACTGTAGTTATATCAAATATAATAGCACGGAGCCATCCGTCTACGGCGAATGGGGCCCACTTATTTGGGTTAACCCACGAAGAGAATGGGTCTAACAAGGCTTAAGGGAAGGTCACAATGGGGACGTCTAACCATCATTGCCCATCAATGTGGACATTCAACCAACATTGTTCCCAAGCAATGGTCCATATAGAGTTAAATATAAGGTAGGCCCATTGCCTCACACAAAGGCCTAATGTACATCATAATGGGCCTCATTAAATGGGTTACAAAACATCATAATGGCCATGCCATATGGACTGGAAATACATAACAGGTGGGCCTGGAATATTCATCAGAGGTGGGCCTTGCACATGAAACTAGTGGGCCTACAAATCACAGCTGGGCCTACTAGTGGTCCTGCCGAAGAAACGGCCTCGATAACATACACATCACGATTAGGTTGCATCATTGGGTCGCACCAATGGGTCTCATGTACATCATAATGGGCCGTAATACATGGTGTCACCTATATGTCAGTTGGGCAACAATACATGGGCCAGAAAATACATCTCATTGGGCCTTACCAAGTGGGTCGTGCCAATGGCCTCGTATCCAACACATCACAGTGGGCCTTGCACATATCAAATGTGTCCCAACAGATGGACAGTGTGCCTGCTATACACACATCGAGGTGAGCCACATAAGTGAACGACATAGATGAAATACATACAACATAGTGGGCCCTGCGGATATGCAGTAAGTGGACTCATCGCCCAACAAGTGGATGGTGTGGGTCAAACACATACATCGTAGTTGGCCCCACGACACGTCCAGATAGACGGTGCTGGAATACAATACATACATTAAGTTGGATCCCACCCCAGAAAAACAGATGGGTGGCGGGAATATACATGAGGACGGTTACCACCGTCCTAGGGTAGATGGATGGATAATATAAGACACATACATCAAAGTGGAGTCCACTGTTTGACAAACTAGATGAACGGTGGATATAGAATATATACACTAAGGTGGGTCCCATTTATTGGGGATGGATGGTATAAATATACATCATATGGGCCATAGTCACATCATGTTAGGCTTTGCCCCAAGGTCTCGAATACATCACAATGGGCCTCACTCATGGGCCTCCTATATACAACAGGTGGGCCCTGCACATGGACCTCAAATACACAGCATGTGGGCCATGTACCTAGGCCTCGATCACATCAAGTGGGCCACACATCATGGGCCTAATGTATATATATTTATATATACAACATATAATCAAATATACATCATGATGGGCCTCGTGGATGGCCCGCACCAATGAGTCTCAAGTGGGCGTGGACCATACCAAAAATTATTTCAATAGTTAAAGGTGTATCCTATGTATAACTTACACCATCGTTTCATGGGGCACATGGCCCACTAGTGATGATCGACACTATCTAAACATTGTCTAGGAAAAATCAGCACCATCCAAACATTATGGGTAGTGTGGATATGGAACATACATCAAGGTGGGGTCCACAACACCACCCAAACATTATCCAACACCGTCCAAACGTTCTGAACGGTGAGGATGAAATAAATACATCTAAGTGTGGTCCACCGTCCAAATCTGTTGGATGGGGTGCATACACTACATACATCAAGGTGTGGCTCATAGACCTACTGACATTTTAAGGGTATACCAGCCAATCGTTATCACAACAGGTGGGTCCCACGTGGCAGGTGGGTCCACACGTGTGGGGCCCACCAGAAAAATGGATGGACTGATGTGGATAAAATACATAAATCATGGCGGGGCTAGTCCACGTCCAAGCAGTGGATGGCGTGGATTAGAATATCATCGTGGGTCCCACCGTCCCACATTAGAGGGTGTGGAGAGCATATATATTAGGTGAGGTTCCCAGCACTGCTGAACGGACGAACAGTGTGCATAATACATATGTCAGGTGGGCTACACCATCCCATGTACTGGACATGGAGATAAAACATATGTATAAAGGTGGGCGTCCCTATAGCTGTTGAACGGTGTTTAGCAGTGTCCCATGGACAGTCCATATGTAACATATAGAAGTGGGGTCCACGTATAGCTATGGGCAGCGTGGATGTAGTACAAACATCAAGGTGGTCCCATGTCCAAGCAATGGATAGCGTGGGGACCACATGTGCAGGTGAGTTCCACCGTACAGAAATATTGGATGGTGTGGAAATATACATCTGGTGGGTCCACACGCTGGATACAACACATACACTAGTGGGTCTCACACGGGGCCCACCATAACATCTATTTCCATTCAATCTGTTAATAAGATCATGTAGACCTGGATATAGGGGATAAATAAATTTCGTATTGACCCAAAACTTTTGTAATGCCCAAAAGGGTTTCAATGGCAGTCATTCAATCACCACTGTTTCCTATGATGTGGGCCACCTGAGCTATGTATATGGTTGATTTTGAGAGGAGGGGCCCACTGTCCTTAGGGGCCCACCAATGTACTGCATGGATGCTCAACACGCATCACAATGGGGCCTACAACTGGGACCCATGTCCTTACCTCTTCTGTCAACCGTAACAGGAGGACGCTACTGACGTCCAGATGTCAGCAATAGCAGCAGCAGGTGCTTGGTGATTATTGTTATTTTTTAAAAAAAGAAATCAATTTTTCAGCATTTTTTCATAGGTGGAGCTCGCATCTGAAAAATCCAACCCTGCCATAGGATTCTACAGCCCCTGATTGACCAAATGAGACCAATATGTGAAGTGATTTTGGCGAGTAAAAGAATCAAGGAGGGTTTTAATGGTAATACCACTATTTCCTATGGTATGGCTCGCCTGAGAATCGGATTGATCTCAAATTTCGCTTAATGCCAAAAATGATTAGAGGAAAAGGTTAGACGGCTTGGATTAAGTACATACATTAAGGTGGGGCCTGTACAAGTGGTCCACCTAACATCCCATAACCCACAGGCGGTGTGTATATATATCATCAAGGTGGGTCCCACATGGATGTGGCCCACCTAATTAGATCAATCAGATATTTGTGTTTTCCCCACGCCCAGCCTGTGGGTTATGGGATGTCAGGTGGGCCCACTTGATAGACAACATGGATAAGTTGTATACTTCATGGTGGGGTCCACTCGGGTGGGCCACATCGCCAAATTGACTCAAAATGAAAGAGAGAGAGAGAGAGAAGCACCCACCTATGATCTTCTCCTCCTTCTTTCACCAAAATACCGTAGAGCATCAATGGACGAACTTCAACGGTCGAGATTGGATCATGGACGGTGGAGATGGGAGTAAGGAAGATGGGCCACACTAGCTCTCTCATGGGGATCTTGGACGTGGGTTGCTTGGGAGGGAAAAAATGAGAGAGAGAATGAAGGAGATGGAAATGATGGGAGAGAAGTGATGGGGTGTGTAAGAGATGGGATGGAAAGGTTGACTTCGGGGATGGTGTAGTGTACTTGGGGGATGGGATAGGGTACTTGACTTTATGGGTGTACTTTGACAAGTGAAGTGATTGATGTGATGGTTTCTCTACGAATTTGCAACACATGACATTTTTCTCGAACTGAACACGGGTTCACATCTCCTGGCCAGGGTATCGCCTCAGCGTGCGAGACGTGACATCAGAACTGCAACGACGGTGCGGTCGCACTGGTACAAGTCTTGTGTCGAGTCAACTCAAATATGCAGGACTCGACTTAGGATCACGTGCAAACATTGGTTACAGGTCACGGGTTACCGGAATTCGACCGGGAGGACCGTATGAGTATATGGAACGCTATGGTCTAGGGTACGGGCCTTACAATATTTCATGCCCAAAACTCAAAAATCGAGCTCACAAAATCTTGATTGCCGAATCCAGTGCCGACAGCCTCTGTAGAACCCTATTCTTAGCTCCCAGCATCCATACGCCAGGTTTCGGTCTTGGGATACTACAAGAAAGATTTTCTAACGTACATTTGTCTCATAAGTAGCATAACCACAAGTATAGCCAAATCACAAAGGCAACATCATCATCACATATCTACTAATATAAACATTTGAATACAATACTGAAAGGGAAATACATATGTTAAAATCAAAGCTCCAGAAGACAGATGCATGCTCCCATCTCAACACTGCTGCAACCTAACGCCACATACACGCATTTATCGTGCATAAGCTTAAAAAAAGTTTAGAGGGTGGTGTAAGTGTGTGCGATGCACGTGCCAAGTATCTAATACAATGCTATAATCATGCAATATCAGAAATACAGGCAAGATCATAAATCATACGACATCAGAGTAAGTGAAAATATATTGGTAAGTCTATGAGTGCGATCAGCCATACCAAGGCTATGCGATGCAAGGCATGAATGTTAACGACCATATCAAAGCTATGCAATGTAAAACCAAATAAGACAATAATAGATGTCAAGGATGCAACGCGATATGCAAATCCTGACGAGACATGAATACCATAAACCTCATTTAGGCCATACATTAAACTTGCGCGTATCACGTGATCCTGTGGGGATAACTCCGTCTCACAAGGAGTCCCATAAACATCTCAGCCCAATGACATCTGTTTAATCAATCATCCATCACAACATACATACGAATGATGGGGATCCACAGAAGGACGGCGGATCTAGTCCAAATATCAAGATAAGCTTAGTGATTTAAAACGCATCATGATAATTAAGGAAACAATCCAACTTATAGCCACCACAACATCGGACGATATAACCGATGTGTGACAAAGTTTTTCCTTCATTGTGTGCACAGTAGCTTGCCAATCACTGGTAGCTCACCCAGGCAACTCAGGCCCCGCCCACATCAGTGTCTGCCCACGTGCGCCCCCCCACATGTGATCACAGTGATGAAGCGTCACAATATTCCCCATCGAGGGCAGATCCGAGTCTAAGTACAGTAAGTGGGCTTCCTTACCCTCTCTATCGTGCAATAAACCGGACTTTCCTATGGGCCCAATATATATACACAAGGTTACTCCAAGGTGTAGGTATCATGATGTTATGCTGTCACATACTTATAATCAGTATCGATAATCGGTATTGATAACTGGCACTGATAATTGACCTCGAAATCGGAATCGGCCAAACAAGGCCTAAGGGAAGGTCACAATGTGGACATTAAACTATCATTTCCCAACAATGTGGCCATTTAACCAACATTGCTCCCAAGGAGTGGCCCATACAAGGGATTCATACACAACATAATAGGCCATACATACATCGCACTGGGCCTCAACCGTAGGCCTTGAATACATTATAATGGGCCTTGCCAAATGGGCTAGAAATATATCATAATAGGCCATGTCCCATGGGCCTCAAATATATCACAATGGGCCTCTACCCATGAGCTCCAAATACATTACAATAAGCCTCAACCCATGGGCCCTAATACATCACAATGAGCCTCAACCCATGGGTCCCAAATACATTACATTGGGCCTCATCAAACGGCTCCCAAATACATCAAATGGGTCGTATCAACAAGCTGAATCAAATGGGCTGATTCAAATTGGCCGAATCAAATGGGCTTCATGCATATCAATCAGGCCCACCCTTATGTATTTTTTGAGATCCGACCTATTCCTAAGTTAACATAGAGGTAGATAAAGTGAAAGCAAAAACATCAGCTTGATCGGAACTACCGTGGCCCTTAAGAAGTTTTGAATGGTGAATGTCACTGTCCCCACTATTTTCAATGGTGGGGTCTACTTGAACTATAGATCTGACTCATTCTTTTCTTATGCCATAAAATAATCTCTCAAAATGGTTGGAAGGTGTGGATATAACACATGCATCATGGTAGGGTCCACACACGTGGAGTGCACACGTCACCAAGGTAGCTCCACAGAACTTGTTGCTTCAACGACAACTATAAGCTAATGTATGGTACACCTGCCAATCTAATCCCCTCACAGGTGGGTCCCAAGTGGGCCCCACCATCAAGTTTATTTTCCATCCAATCTGATCATAAGGTCACAATGACCTGAATTTAGAGGAAAAGAAAATATCATATTGATCCAAACTTGGTAACCCAAGGGTTTTATTGGTGAACATTCAAACCCACTGATTTTGGTAATGTGGTCCACCTTATCATAGATCTGTCTCATTTTTATCTCAAGCCTTAAAATTATCTGACAAAATGGTTGGACGGTTTGGATGCAACACATGCATCATGGTGGGGTCCACGCATGTGGCCCACCAACTAATGGATGGTGTGACGTTTGCACCATGGAGGGCACATGCATCACGTGCTGTTGCTGCCAGTGCAGTAGCAGATGGCAGCGGCTGCTGCTTAACAATGATGGAGGTGAGTCCCACGTAGGGCCCACCATGAGGTTTAGTTACCATCTAATCTCTTAATAAGGTCACAGGGACCTAAATGAAAGGAAAAAGATCCAAAACTTTTGTGATAACGAAAGAGTTTCAATGACAGACGTTCAATCCTCATTATTTTCCTATGACGTGGGCCACCTAAGTCCACATACGGTTGATTTTTTTAGGAGGTCCACTGCCTCAAAGGGCCCATCAAAATGCACGATGTTGATGTTCCCACACATCACGGTGGGGCCACGGCTAGGACCCCCTGCCATTCCGTCCACGCAGCAGGACACTGCTGTGCCATTCGCTGGATGTCAGCAGCAGCAGCGTCTATTGCTATTTGCTGTATTATTTTTTTTTTTTGAAAAAGATGATTTTTTGAGGTTTTTCCTGAGTGGGGCTCGCATTAGGTGAACCACTCCATCCATTGGATTCCATGGCTTAAGACAATCTAAATGAGCACAATATTCAGCATGTTTTAGCTCAAGGTGGGTCCTAGTTGATTTTAACGGTAAATATCAATATTTTCTATGCTATGACCTGCCAGAAAATCGGATTGGGTTCATTTTTCAGCTCAACATCTAAAATGATCTGGAGAATGGAATGGACGGCATGGATTGGGTTCATACATCATGGTGGGGCCTACACAAGTAACCCACCCCAAGTTTTAAATCAAACTAAAATTTTTATTTTCATTCACGTCTAACATCCCTGGACGCTGGACGGTTTGGGTGCACACATATGTTTAAGGTGGGCCCTGCTCAGGTGAGCCACCAAATGAGTGGATGGTGTGGATAAGACATACATCAAAGTGTGGTCCATCCGAGTGGGCCACACGGCCACATCATCACACACAAAAATAAATGAAAAAGAGAGGTAGAGAGGGACACATGATGATGGAGGGACCCCGACACTATGGGTCCTCCCTTGCATGATTTACAACATACATCAAGTGGGTCCCATTTCATATGGGCCCACCGATCAAAATCAACAGTGAAGATCCCTTGTCCACCAAAATGGAAGGTCTAGATGACCTCGTTTCAAGCTAGGAAGTAAACATCATGATGGGGTCCATGAAAAATGGTCCCATCATGGAATGATAATGAGAATCAAGGTGGGCCATCGGCCACATCTAGGGTCCAAAGTGAGATCCATACCATCAATCGGTAGGCCTCACTTGGCCCATCATAAAAACATGAAATCTAAGCCTATAGAAGCACCCGCCGTTTGATCTTCTTGGTCTGATAGAATGCCGATCTCTTTGCGTCTCACTTTGATGGAGGGTGATGAGAAGTGAATGGCTAGGATGAAGGATTTTCGGATAGGAAGTGGGCCACACAACTCACTTTTCTCTCCAAGGAAGAGCTTGGACGTCTACCATTTTCTTGCTTGGAAAAAGTGTTGAGAAAGAGAGAGAGAGAGAGAGAGAGAGAGAGAGAGAGAGAGAGAGAGAGAGAGAGAGAGAGAGAAGGGATGGTTGTAAGAGAGGTGATGTGTACGAGCAATGGATGTGAGGTGAGAGATTTGTTGACTTTTGGGACAGATTGCTTGACTTGTGGAGAAAGAAAGCATGGGTTGCTCTTGTACTTAACATGAGGTGATTGATTGATTGATTGAGTGATTGATTGATGGGACGTGTTATAGAGATTCTTTTGGGATTGCAAACATGCTGTATTTTCTAGAACAGAATGCGGGCCCACATCTCCTGGTCTAAGTATCAAATCGATATGCAAGACGTGGCGTTGAAACCACGACGATGATGCAGTCGCAATGGTACAATTCTCAGATTAAGCCGACTCAGATCTACGGGATACGACTTAGGGTCATGCGCAAATGTCAATTATAGGTTACGGGTCGCTAGAATTCATCAGGAAGCGTCAGGGGAGTTAATGGAACAGTACGATTAGGATACGGGCCTTACAACTCTCCCCACCTAATAAAAAAATTTTCTTTAAAATTTACACTACAACACAACCAATACAGAGCTCACCAAGGGAGGAAAATCCTATTCGAACACAACATGTCAGCATAATCAAACACCTACGAATGGGGACAACGCCTGCAAATCTTAGCCTTCTACTCCCAAAATGCCTCATCAACACTACGATGATCCAAGACCTCGGATCCTGGTCAGAAATGATCGAAACTGAAATACTATGCATAATCTCAATGGCTTAGAGCTATATCCAAAAATCTCTAAGTTATTAAAACTCGAGAATCTAATAATTCTAAGTTCTCAACAATCACAGAGTGTAGGGTAGCTATCAACAGATATGTGATGTTATCTTTAGGTATTCCCAAGTCATGCTTTGATACCATCTTCTGTCACGCCCCAAACCTGAAAATCGGGCTCACAAAATTTTTGATTGTTGAATCCGATGTCGACAACCTTTGTAGTACCTCATTCTCGGCTCCCAGCGTCCATACTCCAGGTTCCAATCCTAGGATCTTACAAGGAGGATTTTCCAAAGTACATTTGTCTCATAAGAAGCATAACAAAGGCAACATCATCATCACATATCCACTAATATAAACATTTGAATACAGTGCTGAAAGGGAAATACATATGTCAAAATTAAAGCTCCAAAAGACAGCTGCATGGTCCCATCTCAACACTACTACAACCTAACGTCACTTGCACGCATCTATCGTGCATAAGTTTATTGAAATCTTAGAGGGTGGTGTAAGTGTGTGCGATGCACGTGCCAAGTATCCAATACAATACTATAATCATACAATATAAAAAATATAGGCAAGATCATAAATCATACGATATCAAAGTAAGCGAAAATATACTGGTAAGTCCATGAGTGCTATCAGCCGTAATAAGGCTATGCGATGCAAGGCATGAATGCTAACGACCATATCAAGGCTATGCAATTCAAAACATAATAAGATAATAATAGATGTCGAGGATGCAATGCAATATGCAAATCCTAACGAGCCATGAATACCATCAACCTCATCTAGGTCATACATTAAACCTGCGCATATGGCGTGATCCTGTGGGAATAACTCCGTCTCACAAGGAGTCCTATAAACATCTCAGCCTAATGACATTTTCTTTAATCAATCATCCATCATAACATGCATATGAATGATGGGGGTTCACAGAAGGACTGCGGATCTAGTCCAAATATCAAGATAAGCTCAGTGATTTAAAACGCATCACGATTGTTAAGGAAAGAATCCAACTTATAGCCACCACAACATCAGATGATACAACTGATGTAGGATAAAGTTCTGATTTCACTATGTATACAGTAGCCTACCAATCACTGGTAACTCGCCCAGGCTCCTCAGGCCCCGCCCACATTAGTGTCTACCCACGTGCGCCTGTCCATATGTGATCACAGTGATGGTGCACCACAATATCCCCCATCGAGGGCAGATTCGAGTCTAAGTGCAATAAGTGGGCTTCCTTACCCTCTCTATCGTGCAATAAACTAGACTTTCCTATGGGCCCAATGTATATACACAAGGTAGCTCCAAGGTATAGGTATCATGGTGCTATGTTGTCACATACTCATAATTGGTATTGATAACTGGCACTGATAATTGGCTTCGACAATCGGAATTGGCCAAATAAGGCCTAAGGGAAGCTCACAATGTGGACATTAAACCATCATTGTCTAACAATGTGGCCATTTAACCATCATTGCTCCCAAGGAGTGGCCCATATAAGGGATTCATACAAAACATAACTGGCCATACATACATCGCACTGGGCCTCAACCATGGGCCTTGAATATATTACAATGAGCCTTGCCAAATGGGCTGGAAATATATCATAATAGGCCATGTCTCATGAGCCTTAAATATATCATAATGGGCCTCTACTCATGAGCTTCAAATACATTACAATGGGCCTCAACCCATGAGTTGTAATACATCACAATGGGCCTCAACCCATGAGTGTTGAATCTTATTTGAAAGAAATTCTTGAATCTAGCCTTAATGATTATTCTCTTTCCATCTTATTGTTTGATGCCAATATCTTTGCTCTAAGTACTTCTTCAGCAGCCGAATTAGACATCATGCTTGAAGGAATTATTCAAAAGCTACAGCATCTGTATGCCATGGGAAAGAGCTGTCGTGACCTGACTTTTGCTCATTAGACGAGTGGCAAGCATGAATTAGCTTAGAACGAACGACTGCATTGTGCCCATGCACACCAATTCAACAGGACCTTGCTAAGGATATTGCAATCCTACCGATCTAGACTAATAGAATATTTAGACGAACAAGATAATGCCTTATATGCTAAGGAGAGAGTCATTCTAGCAGAGTTATTGTTCCTGGACAAGAAAATTAACCTGTATCAAGGGTGGTCGAAAGAAAGTTCCAGTGCAGGAAAGCAACAGAAGGTGAGGTTTCTTCGATTGCCCTTCGTATCAATCAATTACTTCATCTCTTTCCACTTATAATTGAAGGAGTAGCCTGGGCTACACTCAAGGAGAAGGATGTATGCCCTCCTTGAAGAGTTCAAGAGGATCAATATTTAGGCCACTTGACAACTTTTATGCTCTGTCTATGTTTTCCTTATTTAGTAATGCAATCGATGACCAGTGTGGTAACGAATAAATTCCAGTATTAAATAAAAACTTAAGGAGTAGGAGATTCTTTTATTTCAACCATGTTGGTTGACTTAGATAGTACTTTAGTAGTCAGCTTGGCCCTTGTATTCTAGTACAAACGTGCAATACTTAGACATTCCTTAAATGTGCATGTCATACCTCGGCCATGCTAGCAGCGTCTTATTTCTCGGGGAAATCCCATTTCTTCCGTTGCATTACCACGATCCTGGGAACGTTTTGTTCAGCCTCGAGTAACCAACTATCACACCGCACCCTACGCATGTTAAATGTTGTATCTCCAATCTATACAAGCGGCCCTTAGATTTTAGGATGCACCACGAACCAATTCAAACCAGAATCTCTGTCACCACTACATCAACCCTGATGGACTTCTTTTCTATGTCAATTCAAATCATGGAAGAAATATTTGTGGAATGGATGGACTCCTTCTTGGGTTCCTTCCTACATGATCATTTTCCCTTTCTTAGGGACGCTATGGAGCTCCCTGTAAATTGTTGCCTCCTTAGGAGATTCTTAAGATTTTTTCAGAACTTCAGCAACTTGGAGAAGAATACTTTGAGGCTGACCCAGAGTTGAGCTCTGAATTGCTTCCCTATCTTGTCTATTAGCCCTTAGCACAGAGTGTAAAACCTTATAGCTAGCCCGGAAGAGGGCTTGGAAGAACAAATTGCAATAGACTCATGTACATAAATTTAAGGAGATGTTGCGGTCGTTGAAATACGTGTGTAATGGTCTATCTGTCGATTTGGTTGAGTTTCATTAGCTTTACCCAGACCGTGATCGGCCTGAAAATGAGGAGCTAGTCTGTTCATTGAGTCCCAGATAGCAATTTATTAGGATCGCATTGAATCTAGTGAAGCTAAAAATAAGTCAGCTAAGTTGGAGTACGCGACTATCGACCAATGTCTTGCTTATGTCAAATGCTCCTCTACAATGCTATGAGTCAACAAGCCTCATGGACTGAGAGGTGAATTGTAGTGAGGCAGCCGAAAGCTGATGCTGCTAAAAGATTTGAAGAGCTCAAGTGTCACACCCCAAACTTGGAAATCGAGCTCACAAAATTCTCGATCGCCAAATCCAATGCTGAAAGCCTTCGTAGTACCCCATTCTCAGTTCCCAGCACGCAGACGCTAGATTCCAATCCTGGGATCTTACAAGGAGGATTTTCCAATGTACATTCATCTCGTAAGGAGCATAACCACAAGTTTACCCAAATCACAAAGGCAACATCATCATCACATATCCACTAATACAAACAGTTGAATACAATGCTGAAAGGGAAATACATATATATATATATATATATATATATATATATATATAAACTAAAGCTCCAGAAGATAGATGTATGCTCTAAGCTCAATGTTGCTATGGCCTAATGCCACCTACACACATCTATCATGCATAAGCTTAGAGGGTGGTGTAAGTGTGTGTGATGCTCGTGTCAAGCATATAGATATCAGAGTAAGCGAAAATACTATCAATCCATAAATTATACAATATCAGAGTAATGCGGAAACATGTTAGTAAGTCCATAAATACCATCTGTCTTATCCAGGTTATGCGATGCAAAAGCATAATAAGGTAATATCATATATTGAGAAAGCAATGAAGATCAACTATCCAATGTAGATATATAATAAGTCAAATATCATATACTGAGGATGCAACGTAATATGCAAATCGTAATGAGTCCACAAATACCGTTAGGATTTTCTAGGCCATATAAATGTAGAAATATAGCAACTCAAAATGCCATATTCCGTGGATGTAATGCAATTTGCAATGTGAATGAAAATGACTAAGCTGAAATGTGAAGTCGAGACGATAGTACTTAGTATCGCAGGCTATGGGGACCATCACAAGAGACTTTTATCCAAACCAGTCTCACACCTAAATTTGGATAGATAGACTCAATCTAATAAACTCCTGACCTCAGGTTGGTTGCATGCTCCAACCAAAATCCTGTCCATTATAAAGGTACACATCAATTAGTTGCGCACTACCTGCCCGAGTGGATAGTGAATGAATGAATGAGTAAAATGCTGAGTATGCAACTCCTGCTCAATAAGTCCACATATCAGTACCATACATCTCTGGGATCATCATCGGGGTCTAGTACACTCTACATGCAATCGCTACCCATTGGATGCACAACCATGCAAATGGAAGAGATCTCACTATCCACCTAGCCAGTAGTTAGCTAATATCTACTCGGCACATCGATAGCGGACTCAATTATGAGCTGGTCAAACTCAGTCTAGCTATGCCCACTACCCTCGAGCGGGTAAGGCCACAACTCCTTCCTAACCGACCACGAAAGAGTGGGAGACGTGACCTACTGGTATTCGGCACTCGGGTACTCATGTATCACTCGATCTAGACATTGGGGCATCTCTTGGCCATGGAGGTTTAGGGATTTTCACTTAGGGACATTTATGACTCCCCGATGCTAGTAACTGATTTTTAGTGTCTCATCTGGACATCCATGACATGCCTATGGAGGCTACGACCCTAATGTCGCTAAGGTGTATAGTAATCACAACACACAATACAAGATGCATAAGTCATACAATCCAATCATGCATAAATCATGCGCATAGCGTGCACTCATGTGAGGTAATCTCCCCTTATCAGGCAGTCTCATAACAACCTGCCTAATGACAATGCAATAGTTAACCACATCTCATAAAAAACATATAGATGATGCGTATGGGCATGTATTATGATGGTAGGCTGTCACATACTTATAATCGGTATTGACAACCAGCACCGATAATTGGCATCGATAATCGGCCTATATAATTGGCCTTGGCAATCGGAATCGACCTTGATAATAGGAATCGATCTCCACAATTGGCCTTGACAATTGAAATTAGCCTCGACAATCAGAATTGGCCTCGATAATCAGAAACGGCCTCAACAATCGAAATCGACCTTGACAATCGGCCTCGACAATATGAATCGGCCTTGACAATTGGAGTCGTCCCTGACAATTGAACTCGACAATCGGAATCGACCTCGATAATTAGCTTAATAAAGGGCCTAAGGGAAGGTCACAATATGGACATTTAACCATCATTGTCCTTCAATATGGACATTTAACCATCATTGTTCATCAATGTGTGACCCACATAGAGCTTAACATATAGTGGGCCCATGGCCTCATACAAGGGCCTAATAGACATCACTTGGGCCTCATACGGGGGCTACATATACATCACGATAGGCCAAATACACATCACAATGGGCTATATCATAAGGCCACATATACATCAAGTGGGTCGCATCTCATGAGTCTAATATATATCATAATGGGCCGATCACATGGGCTTAATATACATCAAGTCAGGCCTCATCATATGGGCTAGAAATATATCATGATTGGCCACATCCCATGGGCCTCGAATACATCACAATGGGCCGCACCCCATGGGCCTCGAATGCGTCATAATAGGCCATAACCCATGGGCCTCAATACATCACAATAGGCCACAACCCATGGTCCTCAAATACATTACGATGGGCCTCATCACATGGGCTTCAAATACACATTAGGTGGGCATTGGACATGGGCCCCAAATACATCACATCAGTCCTTGCCATATGGGACATAAATACACAACAATGAGCCTCGCCAAATGGACCACAAATACATAAAAGGTGGGCACTGCACATGGACCTCAAACACATCACATGGGCCACAACCCATGGGCCTAATTACATCATAATGGGCATCCCTAAATGGGCTACAAAAAAATCACAATGGGCCATATCACATGGGCCTTATACATCGCAATGGTTCGCGTCTCATGGGCCTAGTATACATCAAGTTGGGCCTCATCATATGGGCTCAAAATATATCACAATGGGCCCGTCCCATGGGCCTCGAATACATCTTAATGGGCCTCATATACATCAAGTAGGCCACATCACATGGGCGGCACCAATGGGCCTTACACACACTAAGTAGGCCGCATCCACGGGCTACACCAGTGGGCCAATATACAACAAATGGGCCACACTAATGGGCTAATATACATCAAATGGGCCTCACCAATGGGCCAATAAACAACAAATGGGCCGCACCAATGGGCCAATATACATTAAATGGGCCGCACCAATGGGCCAATATACATCAAATGGGTCTCATATGCATTCTAAAAAAATGAATCATATTGAGAGATCACATGGACCATACTACAACTAGCAGTGGAGTTAATGATTTTCACCATTAAAATGCATAGGGCCCACCACAGAAAATCGTGAGAGTAGTCACACCCACCGTTGAAACATTTATAGGACCCACTGTTATGTATTTTTGAGATCCAACCTATTCATGAGTTAATATAGAGATAGATGAAGTGAAAACAAAATATCAGATTGCTTGGAAACTACCGTGGCTTCTAAGAGGTTTTGAACGGTGGATGTCACTATCCCCACTATTTTTAATGGTGGGGTCCATTGGAACCTTAGATCTGTCTCATTCTCTTTATGATGCCATAAAATGATCTCTAAAAATGGTTGGATGGTATAGATTACAACGCATGCATCATGGTGGGTCCCACTGTCCAAGGTCTAGACAGTGTGGATCCACACGGATGGATGGATGGAGAGGATTTCACATACATCACGGTGACCCCGTGCTTCCCGCTGCACATATATCAGTAGCTTGCAACAGCTACTGGCCCACCGTCCATCAGATGGATGGTGTGGATTGTAATTAGGTGGACAACATTGATGGAACACATACACCATGTATGTCCCACCGTCCAACCATCTGGACGGTGGGGATGGACAGTCTAGATGAAACATATATTGGATCAGGCCCTCAGGCCCTTACAACAGCTATTAGTTATTGTACATAGCCCGCCCCCTACCATATAACAAAAGGTGGGTCCCACATAGGACCATCTTAAATATAATAATAATAATAATAATAATAATAATAATAATAATAATAATAATTTATTAAGGTGGGTCCCTAATAAATGTTGAGGTATAACACATCCCTCACATGGGGTCCCAACCTAGTGGATGGCGTGGATCAAGATGGCCTGGACAGTGTGCAGATCACATGTGCTAGTGGGCTCCACCGTCCAGAAAATGTTGGATGGTGTGGATTGGGATGAACAGCTGGTGGGTCCATATGCTAGCCCACCAGTGTTGAATCACATTGATATTTTTAGTTTCCCATCTCCGCCCAGGCCGGTCCAAACGGACTGACAGGTGGACCCACTCGATAGACGACATGGATAAAATACATTCATCATGGCAGGATCCATCCAGGTGAGCTACACAGCCACATCACCACTAAGGAAATGAAAGAGAATGAGAGAAAGAGAGATAGAGAGAGAGAGAGAGAGGAAGATCGGCATATTAGAAGGACCCTGCCACTATGGACCCTCCTTTCCATGCAATCCAAAACATACATCAAGTGGGCCCCATCAAAAGTGGGCCCTAAATCAAAATCAATGATGGATCACCCACCTATTGATCCTCTTCTTTAGCTCCTTGAACTCCCTAGCTCCAAAGCTACAAGTTTGATGGAGGATGATGAAGATCGGACGGTTGGATGGTGGGGATCTTGGGTAGGAAGTGGGCCACACTAGGATCTCTCATGGAGCTTGGACAGTCTCTCATGGTTTCTTGGGAGGAAATGAGAGAGAGAGGGATGGGTGAGTGAGTGATGGGTGTACTTGAAAAAGGATGGGTGGAGAGAGAGAGTTGACTTTGGGGTTGCTTGTACTGGACATTTGAGGTGATTGATTAATGGAATTTTCTCTTAGGAATTGAAAATGCACGGCATTTTTTCTTGAACTGAATGCGGGCCCACATCTCCTGGCCTAGGTATCGCATCAGTATGTAAGACGCAGTGTCGGAACCGCGGCGACGATGCAGTTGTAAGGATACAAGTCTCCAGTTGAGCCAACTCTAGAATATGGGATACGACTTAGGGCTGCACGCAAATGCTAATTACAGGTCACGGGTTGCCGAAATTTGACTGGGAGGACCATGGAAGCCTATGGAACGGTACAGTCTAGAATACAGGTCTCACATCAAGTCAACCCACTTGTAACCCCATCAAAACTTTTCTCCTTCCCCTCTTCTTCTAGCTTTAACTATATATATATATATATATATATATATATATATATATATATATATATATATATATATATATATATATATATATATATATATATATCTTATAACTAATAGACCCTTTTCTCGTATCATGTAACTAATATAGCCTTATCACAGGGCTTTATTCGAATAAACTATCTATTTTACTGACTGGGCTTAGCTTGATTCCTAATGACTTCCCATAATGAAGGGAAGTATTATTTTAAGAAAAGACCATTTATAAGAGCCCTTGCAATATTCATATCCATATCTTTAAGTACATATGCCCCTCCCTTGAGGATTTGCTCGATAGCATATGGCCTCTCCCACATGGGTGACCATTTCTTGCCTAACATTTGGTCATTCTGGATGATAGGCACCATTTTTCAGAAAACATCACCTATTTCGAAAGAATTTCCCTTCTCTTTTGTTGTATGTTCGTGCCACAGTTGCTTTGTTGGCCACGATCGAGTCCAGAGCTTTAATATGAACCTCGTCCAACTCCTCGAGCTCAAACAACATTGCCTCTGTGAACTCTAAAGGGGTCAGCTGAGCTTTGTATGAAATTCGCAATGAGGTGACCACAATTTCTATAGATGGGACTGTATTGTGTCCGTAGATTAATGGAAATGGACTGACCATAGTGTTGGCACGGGGCAATATCCTGTAAGCCCATAGAGCCTCAAACAGTTTGGTGTGACATTCCTAGGAATTTTCTTGAATTATTTTTCTTAGGATATTCTTAATCACCTTGTTATTAACCTCAACCTAGCCATTAACATGGGCATAGTAAGGGGTCAAATGTAGAATTTTTTTGCATATCTATTGGCCATCGCCCGCACTTCCTTGGTCGAGAAGGCCACACCTTGGTCCATGGTAATGGACTCTGGTATCCCAAAACGATGGATAATGTTTGTTTCAATGAATCGAATGATTTCTGCATGATCGATTTTCCTCATGGGCCTTGCCTCTACACATTTGGTGAAGCAATCGGTCACTACAATGATAAATGAATCCATGCAAGTTAAGGGTGGGTGAATTGGGTCTATCAAATCGATCGCCCATCCTCGGAACAACTGTGGCTTTATTATGGGATGTATCTTGGTCAGGGTACATGTTGGACCGGTCCATTCCTTTGACATGCGTCATAGCCATTCACGTATTGGACGCAATCATCCATCGTCCTCAACCAAAAATAGTCGTAGCATCTGAGCATGAGCTTCATCTTTCTCCTAGCCTAATAGGCCCCACAAATTAATCATAGCTCCAGATCATTAAACTCAAACAAGTTCAGTATTGGTACCCAACCGTCTAAGGCTGCCTTAATCATCCTCCAATCAATATCTATCTGGATCAATTGAAGGACCTTGCTGAAGTTGTAGTATTTCATCTCGTAGAGCTCAAAGTTTAAAAATCTTTGAATCCAAGATCGCAACCGATTATAGAAAACTAAATACAGACGAAGTCAGCAAGTGTGGACGGGGAACACCCTTAATGAATATCATGTCAGAAGAAACTGATAGCTCATCAAAATGCGACATCCCCTCGTCATGAAGGTCAACGGCAACATCCTCCTGAAGGGAGTCGACAAATATGATCTCTTGAGCTAGGAATTGGCTAAGGGGGATCTTGGCATCAACTGGCATCGCACTGCCTTGCCTGACAACCCCACCATAAGCACTCAAGGAGCCATAGCCAATAGCTCAACTATATCCTTAGCGACTTGGGAAGACTCACCTATCTCATTGGTGGATCACACAGGCACACCAGCCGCCTATAAATGATAAAGGAAGAGGATAAAAAATATAATGGATGATCTCTACCATCAAAGTTGACCATCGGGATATCACCAAAGATTGTTTTGTAAACGGGATCAATCTGACCATTCAAAAAAGCATCACGATCCATCAAAGTTGCCAAATGATATTCTAAGCCGTCCAATGTACCATCTGAGTCGCCCAAAAGCGCTATCATGGGACCGATCAAAGCACCAATGCTAAAATCTCCACAAATTAGCCCATCCCATCCAACTATTATCCCGACTGACCAAAAGAGCCATTAAGTCATCCACACCATCCGATGATGGAAGAAAAGCTATCTCACCATTTATCATGGTTGGGATCGCATCAAGATTGCCCAAGTGAAGAAATCTGCCATCTGGACCAACCATACCATAGTTTAAGCCATTCAAAGCAATCCCCATGCTATCCAAATCTTTTAAAGGGTCGATCAAACCCTCCATATCAATCATGGCCTCAATCTCACCATCCAAATATAAATCTACATGGCCCACCTCAAAGGGACTCATAGCTTTCCTCTCAGGCCTATCTCCACCATCAAATCCTTCATCAAAGGCCTCACCTTTAATGGTGGTAATTTCAGCAATATCCCCATTAATGATGGCATTTAATTCAGCCCTAATTACCATTCCCAAACCCCTATTAACATGACCATTAATACCTCCCACCAATGCATCATCCAAGCCATCAATGAGAGAGGTATCTTCACTATCCAAAGCCACTAACTCATCCAATGATGAGGATCCCCTCACTCCAGCAACAATAGAATCCATAATCCTATCTTAGGTGGCCCATAAAGAGGATGACCAAGATGAAGTGAGGATAAAAAGGAGGAAGAAAAAGTGGGAATCCATGTAGAATCGAAGCTTTAGAGTGCAGAGAGTGATGGGGGCCAGCAACAGGGGAATGTTTGGATTGTCTGAAGCAGAACATGCTAAGAAATGTCACCAAATGGGAGATTGGTGGCAACCAGGTTGCCACCAGTTCGTACTTTTGGACCCCTCTTACATGAGATTGACTCTAGGGCCTGCAGTAGGTGAAAATGACAGGTGACATCAGCTAGAGGCATCCTGGTTGTTGTTGGTACCTCAAATGAACCTCTACTTTGGTCAGAATGTGATAAACATCATCCATATCTTTCCCCAAGTGACCAATCATGAAGATATGGGCTTGTAATAGGCCTGTAAACCTGAAAGTGCTCAATTGATGATCAAGGTGGACCCGGACGATCCAAACTATTAAAACATTGTGAAGACATGATCCATGTCGTCAACCAACTTCCTCAAGACTAGAAACATCAAGAGAGCCTCAAATGACCAAGATATGAAGCAAAAAGGTACATTTCATTGATTAAGACCATCTAAGCCATAGAAATACAAGTGCATGATCCTTTAGAGAGGAATACAAGAGATCAAATACAAATGCTGAAGAAAGATGGATCGAATCCCAGTTAAAGCCCCTATAAGTGACCCACGTAATCATCGTCATCACCTCTCTCCTGCTGCCCTACGCAGAACTCCTCAGCCAAGGACACTATCACTGAATCACCAGTGTACTGGTGAGCTTGTCGAGGAGGAAAAAGAGAAGGGAAGATCAACCTCATGTTGAACTGGCGATATCATAAAGCATAATCTCTGTCAAGAATGATGAAATCCCATGCTGTCATCCCAACAAAGCTACCTAAAATGACAGGACCAGAGCGGATCAGCTTCGGAGGTGGCGACAAAGGAACATATGACTGACCAAATAGTCACTCACCTAGATACCATCCGTAGGTATCTGGATAAAAAACAGGGAACAGTGACGAGATGCCTCGAATGCCATCCCTACCAATAAGGTCAAGAACATGCGAAGTCGAGTGATGGCATCATTCAGAACTGTGCAAGGGTAAAAAATCATCATTCAATTAATAAGAAATTAGAAGACAACATTTAGTAATTAAAGATCAACACTTACATCATTTTAGGTGAGGCTGTCAATATCAGCTCACCAGTTATCTTTTGAGATAAGTGCAATAGGATAGCGATTCTCTAGCCACCATTGCATAAAATGACAATGAGGAGGGTCCAAATCCTTCAGTGGTAGGGAAAGATTGGGAAAATGGTCATAGAAAAAGGTCTAAGGATCAAACAAAAAGGGGAAAATGAGCATGGTCAACATCCCAAGGATCAAGAGATCATGGCTAAGGGAGTGACAGTGACTTTGATAATCGACAAAAATTCAGTATGATAGGTCCTTTAACAAGAAGACCAACCTACGATTCATTCTCGCATTGCCATGAAAAAATATGAGGGACCCTAGAATAACATCACCATGGCTCTGACCTTAAAAATGATCATTTGATTATCCTCTAGGATAACACGCACGAAGGTGGTCATCAACTAGTGGAGTTTTAATTGATTATAATAGAAATCTGAGCTTGGGGGAATGTCCCTAAGGAGATTCATCTAGTTGTTATTAGTAATGGCTAGAAGGGTCTTAGTGTTCGGCACGAGGGAACCATAAGATGGGAGGCTCACATGCATAAAAATGTCTAATGGGGTAATCCCCTACTCACCGAAGGGCAATTGGAATGTGTGAGTGTTGTCCCACCAATGCTCACAGAGGGCAACCACCAACATCCTATTGGCTCGGGGAAATTGAAGATTTAAGAAGCCTCCAAAATATCATCAAGTCAATGATATGGACTAGGGAACCAATCTTCCCAGTTCTCACAAGCCCCCCATTCCTTGATGGAAGGCAAGGAAATGGCACAACAAGATCCCAAAAGAAGGTGATTATTCTCGTGAGGAATATGATTTGGATCGACATCGGATGATGACGAAGCACTAGCCTGGTTATGAGGCCGACACGACATATCTATATAAGAGTAGGTTGAGGTAAGTATCCCATTCCATCTCCTTTTCAAACTTTGAGTGGCTAACTAAAAGTGAGACATGGAAAAGGCTCCATAAGACATAGCAAGTCCAAAAGTACTTCACATGAGCTTGTCCCTTGATTCACTTCAAGATAAGCAATGCGGACAAGGTGGCACCCACCCAATGAGAAAAAGGAAATGCCATTCAAGGTACAAGTCTTAAGTATGAGTGCACAAGTGGTCTTGAGATGGAAAATGAGGCACCCTAAAGTCACGATGAGACCGATCCCTTCAAAAAATACAAGGCAAAACAACAAAAGAATCAAAGGTCTACTAGTGGGGCAGTTGAGAAGGAATGAGTGCAAGTCCATCCAAGAACCAAAAAGTCCATAAACCCCTTTCAAAAGAAAACCCAAAGTGGAGACCAAGGATGCCCCATTTCCCACACTTACAAACGACTTCCTGTGAACTAGTTATGATCCATCTACAAAAAGAATGAAAAATTAACATGTATACATGTACCAATGAGAATGAGATTTTCAATTCAAGGTTTGAAAGAGGTAGCCAAGCGAACAATCTTCCCAAAGTGAACCCTTGAAAGGAAATTGGGCTTGACATATACATCAAGACGCTAAGCCCTTGACTAACATTGACATGAGCAACAAAAGTCATTCAAGGCCCACCAAAGAAGGCAAAAGGGTGTATGTCACACCCCAAACCCGAAAATCGGGCTCACAAAATTCTCGATTATCAAATCCGATGCCGACAACTTCTATAGTGCCCCATTCTCGGCTCCCAGTGTCCATACGCCAGGGTTCGATCTTGGGATCCTACGAGGATTTTCTAGCGTACATTTGTCTCATAAGAAGCATAACCCCAATTATACCCAAATCATAATGGAAACATCATCATCACATATCCACTAATATGAACATTTGAGTATAATGTTGAAAGAGAAAGACATGTTATAATCAAAGCTCTAGAAGACAGTTGCACGCTCCAAGCTCGATGCTACTATAACCTAACGCCACTTGCATGCATCTATTGTGCATAAGCTTATAAAAAGCTTAGAGGGTGGTGAAAGTGTGTGCACGAGATAAGTGTCAAGTATTCAATGCAATGCCATAATCATACAATGTCGGAAGTATTGACAAGATCATGAATCATACGATAACATAGTAAGTGGAAATACTAACAAGTACATGAGTCATACAATATTAGAGTACATAATACAGATCAACTATATAAATGAGGAGTCATAGAGAGCCAAATATCTAATGCCGAGGGTACAATGCAATATGTAAATCTTGCTAAGTTCGTCTAGGCCATATAAGTACAGAAAACATAACAACTCAAAATACCATATGCTTGCAGATGAAATGCAATATGCAATGTGAATGAAATGACCAAGCTGGAGTGAAGTCGAGATGATAGTACATAGTATCGCAAGCTATAGGGTCCATCACAAGGGAATTCTAATCAAACCAGTCATATACCTAAATTTGGATAATCAAACACAATGTGGTAAACTCCTGATCTCAGGTTAGTCGTGTGCCCCAACCAAAATCCTGGCCATTGTGAAGGTACACGTAATAAATAGTTGTGCACCACTAGCCCTAGTGGATAGTGAATGAATGAATGAGTATGAAATTTCTGCTCAATAAGTCCACATGTCAGTATGGTTCCTCTATGAGATCATCACCAGGGTCTAGTACACTCCACAATAGCTGCTGCCACCCTAATCGCACAACTAGTGAGTGGGAAAGACCTCATTATCCACCCAGCCAACAGTCTATCAATACCTATCTAGCTCGTCTATAGCGAACCCATTAACGAGCTGGTCATACTCAGCCAAGCTTACAGCCCCCTCACTCAGGCGAATAAGGCCACACCCCCTCCCAATAGACCATGACACAGTGGGAGATGCAACCTACTGGTATTCGGCACTCGGGCGCTCATGTATTATAACATCCCAAAAATTGGGGGTCGACCAAAAACTCCACTCTCGAGTTCGAGAACATCATTTATGCAACATTTTTAATGATGAATGAATGTTGTTCATATTAGTGCAGAAAACATGAGTGGGATTAGACCAAAACAGTATATCATACTCCAAAGATAATTAAATTACCAAGCGGAAGAATGTAATAGATATATAAAATATACGAACTATTGTGGGTCTCCAGAATGTGAACATGTTACCAGGTTAAACATATACATGCATACTCCAAAAATGATAAAAAGGATATACATGAGTGCTTTAAAAATATAAAATGACAAGTGTCATGGCGTCTAATCAACCTCCCTCTAAACCCGTCGGTTAGAACACGCATATAAGAGAAATCCTCCACTTCATCATCAAGTCCGGCTCCACTTCACAAGCAGCACCATCATTTGTAACTAAAACAGGGACGGTTGGTGTGCGCGACACCGTCCCGTATCGTGGGAGTGAGTGATCAACTCAGTGAAATAATAGAGCAAAGATTAGTATGTTATCAAATCAATCACGCGTTAATAGTAAAGAAAACAATCAAACATTCCTAGATACTGTTGTTAATGCAAGCATGAAATGACATGATGGATGCCCTCACCGACATACTCCCTCATGCGGCACCATCTGCATCCGTGGCATGCTTTCTTCCCGCAGTGCTCCACATCTTCCAGGCACATGCAATGCGATATGGATAATGATTACCGGGTTGTTATTAGTCCTTTTCATATAGCAGGATTGGAAAACTAGGGTACCTCCCTCATATCAATACCCAAACAATGATCATGTCTAGGGTCGTCACTCCTAGTAGCCTCATACGATGATATATTTTTAGGTCGCTACAAGGGTTGCCAGGGCTGTTGCACGCACTCATTGCTCCGCTCCCCCATCACCTTATCAATACAGGCCTAGTTTATATCCTTAAGACTGCATCGGGACTCATCGCCCCCATGCGGTGTCAGGATAATCTCAAGGTCACTACAAAGGGCTGCCAGGGCTGTTGCTCGCACTCGTTGCTCCACTCACCCATCACCTTATCAATGTAGGCTGACAGCAAGAATATAGTGTCCCATACCACCATAATCTGCTCAGAGTAGGGTGTTCACTGGTCACGATGGGGAGGTTTGTGGCCCCAGCGTAGGCCGACAACTCGACCACGGTGTCCCATACCACCATGCCCGCCTCATGAGTCTTTATGGATCAAGGTGCCATGGTTATCAGGGTTTCCAATGGTAAGTTCAGTACCCTAGGTTCAAGCAGTTATGACTCATACATGGTTAACATACAATGGCCAGTCGGGTTACTTGACGGGCTCGACTAGTACGAGCGCATCGCAAGTCGAACGACATGAAGTGCATGAAACACTTCGTGTGGCCTAACCACTACCGCCAACTCAAAACACGACTCACGTTCATCGACGCGTCCTTTGTGAAAAATACAAGCCAACCATGAATTTACTCTGTTACCGACTGCTTGAACTAAGTATAGCCCCAAACATTTGTAAGTCAACATCAGTAACCATATGAGAGTAATAGAAATGAAATACAACAATATAAGCATGTTGAAACATGTTATAACACACAACTTAAGAAAATCATCCAACACATGCATTTCATATATATAATGAAATCAATACATATAGCCAACATGATGGAAATCATTTACATTAGCATATTACTTGAGAATTCAATCTCAACACTCATTCACAACTCCATTTACTCAATACATACTAGTACAAACATTTATACAAACACTTAGTCTACACACTTTAGTCTACATAGCGTATGTCGACCCAAAGTGCGTATTAGGGAGAATCTCTTCGCTAAAATGATCATGCACGCATTCCTAATATCCTAACACAACAAAAAGCCATGGAAAAAATTTCAGCAAAATATGGATGTAAACAGTATTTCCTACGAATGACTAAAATGCCCTAAATCTCATATTTTTCATACGTTTGCGAAACAGAAAACAGACAGCATGTTGTACATGTCAAACGTCGTTTTCGTCGATAATCTACTATTAAACGGCATTGAAAGCTTTGAAATCAGTCAATCAAAGCGTCTAAAATCCATACCTTTTGCCCTAGACGTGTATCGTTTCGAACGGAACGTATACGCTTCGTCAACAGCGTAGCGGCGACCTAATGCATAAGATGTATAAGCTACTTTGCTATTTGAATCGACGGAATCCCAAAACAGCAAGTAGTTAGGGTTTTTCTTACCTAGGAGTGCGTTTGAATCACCGAGAAAGTCATTGGAGTGCAGTGCTTTGACATGTGCAAAAGCTGCAGCAAGTGGCGGGAATTCTCTCCCACTACTCTCTCACAATCTCTCTCTCTCTCTAGCTAGGGTTTCTAGCAAATTCGGATGGGTGAGATATGTGAGGGTTTAAGGCCCTTATATAGGCTAAAACCTCACCGTTTTAGACTTAGGAACAAAGTATACTTGGGTTATAACTAAATCTGACTGTTTCGATCCAAAAGAGCATTTCGGTAGGTCCCCTGGACGAACGCGATCGGACTTAAGCGAATAGTCACTGGATGTTGCTCACACCCAGTTTTTAGCCCGACAAAGTTCATAGATCGCACGTGGCGGTCCAGTTTCAGTTCGGCGGTCCAGTTTCAGTTCAGCGGTCATCATACCTAAATCAGGTCTACAAGTCTCATGATATGAAAGAAAAATTTTTCCTGATCTGAGGGTGTAATTTGGATGAATTCTGACAGTCAAAACTCTTAATAATAACGCGCCAAGTCACGTGCTAGATTTGGATTAAAATTTTCAAATCTAACCCATTTCTCACTCTCTTCACTCCAGGCTCAATGAAATAGTCTCTGAACGTCGGTTGGGCTTGATTTTCAAAATGATTGTCAAGTCCAGCTAAGCGGTCATAACGGTCTAAGATTGTAGGTATCGGACTTTCGACGCACGGTATAGATCCAATACAAAGTTTCAAAGGGTTCATGAGAACAAACCGGTTTAGAGTTTGATCCTGGATTTCAGGATATCATAGCGTCATTGATTCTACAAGTTTTGGGTCTTGCAGAACATATTTAAAGTGTTTAGGGACAATTTCACAGCTACTCTAGCATAGCACTAGCTAACTTACGCTTAATTTCTAAAGGAATTAATCCTAAGTGATTTTGTTGGCTTTGGATTTCGGTTCTGAGAGGTTACCAAGGTGTTATGGTTGACCCATCGCCTAAGGACGCCTAACCCCAGGTTGGTAAAAATTTGGGGTGTTACAATCTACCCCCCTTAAAATAAAATTTTGTCCCCGAATTTTGCTAAGGGTAATGAGTACTTAAAGAGACTTTCGTAATGACCTAACCTTACGTCTAACCTAAATCAACTGTTTTGATTCTGGGCCAGTGGGGAAGGGGCTAACCACGCTTTCTCTATGCCACTCTGATCTAACGGTTGCATTAGCTGATCCTATCAAGATTGGGCTCAATACGTTCTAACCCCCTTAAAACTTGGTTCTACTTAAGGTTCAAGCTTCTATGTCCCGATCCGTATATCGGAACGAGGTGCAACTTAGGACTTGTCCTTGACATAAAATGGGAAACAACCTCTCACTACATTGGTCTTCCTTTGATAATGATGCGTTCTATGGCATTGGTACCTATGATTTATAGAAAGGAGCTAAAAAGATGGGTGTTGTGGTTAATTCCAAGAATGGATGTGAGTTTGTGGCAAGAGGTCTAATCTCTATTTGGCTGTATGTCCTCAACATTTCCCAAAGGCAAAGAAACAACTTTTGGTTGTAGGTGGTTGGGCCAACACGGAAGAAAGGTTATGTAGTGGGTCTGAGCCGGATACATAGACTTCCTGTCTAGCTAGGACTAAAAATTTGTTGTATCAATTCTTAATCCGAATCGATGCTGATCTTTTACTTGATCAAAGCATTGGATTTATAGGTAACCACCAGGATTAAGAAGTCGATTCAAACCATGAATACATCGCTTACATGCAGTTCCTTTACTCCGAGTTCCCGAATGCAATAAGTCCTTGGGGAAGGCAATTTTAAGGGGTGTGTTGGTTTATTCTAAGTTCAACTTGAGGGATTTGATAAGTTTTCCCTGAGAGTGAATGGGTCTAAGTTAAAACAACTTTCCTAAGGGTTATAACAGAAGTTTATAAGTATTAAGGGGATCTATCGAAGAATGAGGTTCTACTCCAACCAAATTTAACCTATTATTCCTTAGCATGTACAGGCTTTACACTGCCTAATACAACTAGCAGCCTAATCTGTAACTCACTAGCCATAATCCAAAATCTATACTTATACGTTAGATGGTTTCATACCATTTCTACTACAGGGATTGTTCTATGGCTTAGGGTCAGGATTGTCTAAATGGAATTGGATTTCCTATATCGTCAGATCTTTCAAATCTAGGAGCACTAACTCTAGGTCCAAAACGTCAAGGGCCTATATGGCCAGTAGCATTAAGTTGTATGAAATAAAACTGCATTCCTAATCTTACGTTGGGATTAAGAGTGGCATGCTTGGTAGGAGGGTGGGGTGGGATAAAAACTAATTTTTGTAGGCTTAATCCTGGGATTTACAACATGGCAGTGGAAACCATAGGATACACCCAATCTAGGGACAATACCTTACAGCGAATGAAACTGCATGCACTTTATTTAACAAAATATGTCACAATATATGGAATAAAGTTCCACATGAATTATGAGAGGAACACATTCGGTTATATTAAGCCCAAACCACTAAACACAAACACACTTTCTACTAATGACTTCACTAGACCCAACAACAATAAAACACAGAAATCTTTAAAATGGTAAACAAACAATCTACAGGACAATGGCATAGATGCCTAATTCTACCAAAGGACTTCTACCACGGTCTCGACTTACCTTCTTTAATACTGTCTAGTTTAATACTGTCTGTTGCCCATTAGAGCTCTATCGGCCATGTATTTTCGCTACTCCTCAAGCGAAGAAGATGGAGAAATGGGATTTGAGGTTTGCACGATTTGAGACCAAAAAGAGTGTAAAACCTCAAATAAAAGGGACATGAGAGGGAAGGTGGTGGAAAAAGAGAAAAAGGCCAAAATAGCCTCCACAAGAGCCATGGAAAAAGAGGAAAATGGGGAGAAATAGCTGCCCAAACGGATTGAAGCAAATCTAGGCGCTGTAGAGGGATGAATCAAGCTCCCAAAGGCTGGATTCTCAAAGGGAAAAGAGAAAACTAAATGGGAATGGAGCTCCATAGATTTCAGCCTTGAATGAAAGTTATGAGAGCTTCAAACGATGAAAATGGAGAGAAAGGAGTGCACCAACAGCTGTGGAAGATGGGTTGGCATCGGTTATGGCCAAAAATGAGAATGGGGGCAATTTAAAGTGGGTTTAGAAAGAGGAGGCATCAAGGAAGTGAAGAAAGGAGAGCTTGGAGACATTTTTTTGTGAAGGAGACAGGACTTTTAGGAGGTTTTAAGGTGCGAACCACCTATGGGGGAGGTGCCCTAAGTGAAAAAGGGCATCGGCCCAAATTTTAGACCCAGTGGGGCCCACCGTACGGCGATGCATCCCCGAACTGGCGATGCTATCGCCGGCTAACTTGCACTCCGGCCGGCCCGACCATATGGGTCGGGTTCCCCTACCCTAGGGACCCCAAATATGTGTGGGACCCACCCTAGTTCATTGTATTTTGGCCTAGATAGTCCCAAAACTCCATTTGGGTCGTTCCGAGGCTAGTTTGTAAACTAGAATAAGTTTATGTAGTATGTAGCATATGATTTTGGGGTAGGAGAAGCTAATCCATCCAATTAACCCATTTTTTACAAGAGATTCCATAATTGGAATGGCCAAATGTCCAATTCTTACCTATATTTACTATTTATAGTAAATTTTTATCTAAGTATGATTTTCTATCTTTTACACAGTAGGATTTATGCCTAGTGTAAAAAGACTTAGAAAAAGTTAAAGAATGGGGTGGTAAGAGGAAGGATTCTGAAGGAATTGGAGACAACAGGGTTTTCAAGCCTTGAAATTGAGTGTAAGGGTTGTGGTTGCCCCACAACCCAAGGACTTGCATTTCTGGGTTCGGAATTCTGATGGAATCATCCCAAACCTGCCAACTAACGACGTAGAGGTAACTTAGGTCGCTTCACACGACCAAAGATACGTCATGGACTCGATCAAAACGATCGATTTGAGTAAACTTCGCCTATTGGCGAAACTGAAGTCCTACGAGTGTTCCTAAATTTTTCTCGCACCTACCTAAGTCAAAGGGGAAACAACGTATGTCGCGTCACCATAACCCAGGTCCAGTTTAATCTCAATCATGCTCTGATATCAACTGTAACATCCCAAAAATCGGGGGTCGAGCAAAAACTCCACTCCTAAGTTCTAGAACATCATTTATGCAACATTTTCAATGATGGATGAATGTTGTTCATATTAGTGCAAAAAACATGAGTGGGATTAGACTAAAACAGCATATCATACTTCAGAGACAATTAAATTACCAAGCGGAAGAATGTAATAGATATATAAAATATACAAACTGTTGTGGGTCTCCAGAATGTGAACATGTTACCAGGTTAAACATATACATGCATACTCCAAAAATGATAAAAAGGATATACATGAGTGCTTTAAAAATATAAAATGATAAGTGTTATGGCGTCTAATCAACCTCCCTGTAAACTCGTCGGTTAGAACACGCATATAAGAGAAATCCTTCACCTCATCATCAAGTTCGGCTCCACTTCACAAGTAGCGCCATCATTTGCAACTAAAACAGGGACTGGTTGGTGTGCGCGACATCGTCCCGTATCGTGGGAGTGAGTGATCAACTCAGTGGAATAATAGAGCAAAGATTAGCTTGTTATCAAATCAATCACGCGTTAATAGTAAAGAAAACAATCAAACATTCCTAGATACTGTTGTTAATGCAAGCATGAAATGACATGATGGATGCCCTCACCGACATACTCCCTCATGTGGCACCATCTGCGTCCGTGGCATGCTTTCTTCCCGCAGTGCTCCACATCTTCCAGGCACATGCAATGCGATATGGATAATGATTACCGGGTTATTATTAGTCCTTTTCATACAACAGGATTGGAAAACTAGGGTACCTCCCTCATATCAATACCCAAACAATGATCATGTCTAGGGTTGTCACTCCTAGTAGCCTCATACGATGATATATTTCTAGGTCGCTGCAAGGGCTGCCAGGGCTGTTGCACGCACTCATTGCTCCGCTCGCCCATCACCTTATCAATACAGGCCTAGTTTATATCCTTAAGACTACATCAGGACTCGTCACCCCCATGCGGTGTCAGGATAATCTCAAGGTCATTACAAAGGGCTGCCAGGGCTATTGCTCGCACTCGTTGCTCCACTCCCCCATCACCTTATCAATGTAGGCCGACAATAAGAATATAGTGTCCCATACTACCATAATCTGCTCAGAGTAGGGTGCTCACTGGTCACAACGGGGAGGTTTGTGGCCCTAGTGTAGGCCGACAGCTCGACCACGGTGTCCCATACCACCATCCCCTGCTCATGAGTCTTTATGGATCAAGGTACCATGGTTATCATGGTTTCCAATGGTAAGTTCAGTACCCTAGGTTCAAGCAGTTATGACTCATACATGGTTAACATACAATGGCCAGTCAGGTTACTTGATGGGCTCGACTAGTACGAGAGCATCGTAAGTCGAGAGACATGAAGTGCGTGAAACACTTCGTGTGGCCTAACCACTACCGCCAACTCAAAACACGACTCGCGTTCATCGACGCGTCCTTCGTGGCAAATAAAAGCCAACCACGAATTTACTGTTATCGACTGCCTGAACTAAGTATAGCCCTAAAAATTTATAAGTCAACATCAGTAACCATATGAGGGTAATGGAAATGAAATAAAACAATATAAGCATGTTGAAACATGTTATAACATACAACTTAAGCAAATCATCCAACACATGCATTTCATATATATAATGAAATCAATACATATAGCCAACATGATGGAAATCATTTACATCAGCATATTACTTGAGAATTCAATCTCAATACTCATTCACAACTCCATTTACTCAATACATACTAGTACAAACACTTAGTCTACACACTTTAGTCTACATAGCGTATGTCGACCCAAAGTACGTATTAGGGCGAATCTCTTCACCAAACCGATCATGCACGCATTCCTAATATCCTAACACGATAAAAAGACATGACAAACATTTCAGCAAAATATGGATGTAAACAGTATTTCCTACGAATGACTAAAATGCCCTAAATCTTATATTTTCCATACATTTACGAAATAGAAAATAGACAGCATGTTGTACATGTCAAACGATATTTCCGTCGATAATCTACTATTAAACGACATTGAAATATTTGAAATCAGTCAATCAAAGTGTCTAAAATCCGTAACTTTTTTCCTAGACGTGTATCGTTTCGAACGGAACGTATACGCTTCGTCAATAGCGTATCGGCGACCTAATGCACAAGATGTATAAGCTACTTTGCTATTTGAATCGATGGAATCCCAAAACAGCAAGTAGTTCGGATTTTTCTTACCTAGGAGTGCGTTGGAATCACCGAAAAAGTCATTGGAGTGCGGTGCTTTGGCACGTGCAAAAGCTGCAGCAAGTGGCGGGAATTCTGTCCCACTACTCTCTCACAATCTCTCTCTCTCTCTAGCTAGGGTTTCTAGTAAATTCGGATGGGTGAGATATGTGAGGGTTTAAGGCCCTTATATAGGCTAAAACCTCACCGTTTTAGACTTAGGAACAAAGTATACTTGGGTTATAACCAAATTTGGACTGTTTCGATCCAAAAGAGCATTTCGGGAGGTCGCCTGGCCGAACACGATCAGACTTAAGCTCATAGTCACTAGATGTTACTCACACCCAGTTTTCAGCCCTGCAGAGTTCATAAATCGCACGTGGCAGTCCAGTTTCAGTTCAGCGGTCATCGTACTTAAATCAGGTCTACAAGTCTGATGATATGAAAGAGAAATTTTTCCTGATTTGAGGGTGTAATTTGGCTGAATTCTGATGGTCAGAACGCTTAATAATAACGCGCCAAGTCACATGCCAGATTTGGATTAAAATTTTCAAATCTAACCCATTTCTCACTCTCTTCACTCCAGACTCAATGAAATAATCTCTGAACGTCGGTTGGGCTTGATTTTCAAAATGATTGTCAAGTCCAGCTAAGCGGTCATAACGGTCTAAGATTGTAGGTATCGGACTTTCGACGCGCGGTCTAGATCCAATACAAAGTTTCAAAGGGTTCCTGAGAACAAACCGGTTTAGAGTTTGATCCTGGATTTCAGGATATCATAGCGTCATTGATTCTACAAGTTTTGGATCTTGCAGAACATATTTAAAGTGTTCAGGGACAATTTCACAGCTACTCTAGCGTAGCACTAGCTAACTTACGCTTAATTTCTAACGGAAGTAATCCTAAGTGATTTCGTTGGCTTTGGATTTGGGTTCTGAGAGGTTACCAAGGTGTTATGGTTGACCCATCGCCTAAGGACGCCTAACCCCAGGTTGGCAAAAATCCGGGGTGTTACATGTATCCACTCGGTCTAGACGTTGAGGTGTAAGTGCTATGATTTCATATCCCTTTAGTTGTCAAATTTTGTGGTGCTAAAACCTATATCTATGTCTTGTATATCTTGTGTTTTATGTTTGAAGACTAGTCATTGCAATCAAGACATATTAAGACATCGCATTTCAAGTCAAGATCTTAAAAGAAGAAAGTTTTCAAGTCTTGATGAAGAAATCAAGAATAGAAGTTTTCAAGGTTGTATGTTCAAGGGTTGATCAAGTTCAAGCATACTAGAAGACTTTGTGAAGTCAAGATCAAGCTTATGAAGGCCTACTACAAGTTTTGAATATTCACAAGCTTCTCTTAAGGGTCATCTGAGTGTACAGACTTTCAATGTCCATCTCACTTTTAAGGTTTGTTTGACCTTAGATTGACCTTAGGATGGGCTTTATTGTAGGTCATTCCGGATACATAACTCATATATCTTTATATGCTTGTTTGGAGTATTCTAAGACCAGTCCTAGGGACTTCAAGACCAGTCCTAGCTTTGCTACGACCAGTCTTAGGTTTTTCAGGACCAGTCCTAGGTAGTTGAAGATTTTTAAATCTTTCTAGCTGTCATACGAATAGTCCTGGACATCCTACGACCAGTCTTGTGAGTTCTACGACTCATCCTTCGACCTGTCGTAGCCCAATGACTCAAACTCCAGCAACCATTTTTGGGGTCCTACGACCGGTCGTAGGTGTCTCATGACCAGTCGTAGATGGCCCACGACCGGTCGTAGACCACCCTTGACCGGTCGTGGAACTGAAAATCAAATTCCGTAAAAATCTTTCAAAAATCTTTGGAGCTACGACCAATCCTAGGATCCTAAGACCAATCGTAGACGGGATTTTTCAGTCTATAAATTGAGCACAAACTTCAGAGTTTTAGTACTTCAAATCAATTCTATTCAAGCATTCTTTAGGCTATTCTCTGAGATAAGTTTGTGTTTATTTTAAGCTGCTTTGTGCTTATTTAATATTCATTTTGCTAGCTTATTCTTATTTGATTTTGATTTACATTCTAATCTTATTAGAAAAGGGGAATTTCTGTTATTCCTTCTTCTGAATTTAAAATCAAATAGATCTAGCCCGTTTGATCTAAAATCAATTAGACTTAGAACCCTTCTTAAAGTGAGTATTAGACTTTGAACGTCGAATCGAACTACTACTCCGATTGGTTCTACCGGGCTTCATCAAAAGGTGATTCAGGTATTTTACATGTTTTGTAATTTACTTTCTCTGGTTTTTATTTGAGATTCGCCAGAAAAATCTCATTGTATTGGTTATTTGAGGAGAGCCAGAAAACTCAGATTGTGGGGTTTTTGGATTGTGTAAGCCCGAGATCAAAGACACAATTGTGAAGGTTTTAGGTGAACCTGTGAAACCTATTTTGATAGTGCATGCTAATATCCCCTGTGTGAGGATATTAGGAGTGGAGAAGTAATCTGTGTGGCTGTTGGATAACAGTTGGTGTACACACAGGCGAACCACTATATATCGTTGTGTTGTGGTTGTGCTTTATTCTTTCATTCCTTTATTCATTCAGTTTTGTAATTTGTGTTTATGGATGAATGTTGTAATCACTTCAAGCAAAGTGTGAATGAATGTTGTAATAACTTAGGATCTATTTTTCGCAAGTTATTTTGATTTCATTGCTTATTATTCCTCTTTGGTTTGTGATACAAGGACGTTCTAGAAATAAGGTTGTCCTACCTTAAAACACTGGTTTTTGGTGTAAGGTTGTCCTTAGAACTGATAAAGTATCAATCTCCTTATTCTAGGCTATTGCAATTGTTTTATATTAAGCATTGTGCTTTAATTCTTTTATTATTCCGCTGTTATTATTTTTATTTGGCATTGCCCTATTCACCCCCCCTCTAGGGCATATAGCTAGGCCCTTTCAAGTGGTATCAGATCCTAATAGCTCGTGCTTATTGTTTATTTATTGGATTTATTTCCTGAGCTAACGATCTAAGATATATTAAGATGTCAATTTTTGATAGCCTATCAGTCACTAGGCCACTACCTTTTAATGGCACAAACTATGCCTATTAGAAAGCCAGGATGAAAGTGTGTGGCTGGCCATAGTGAATGAATGGAACCCTCCTATCACTGAAGTTGCTAATGACGATGGTTCAAAAACTATGAAAATAACAGCTTATTCTCTTTGGACCACACTTCAGAAAAGTGAAAGTAGTGCTAATGCAAAAGCACTAAATGCAATTACTTGTGCATTATCACCAGATGAATTCAAAAGAATCATCTCTTATGAAAATGACAAACAAGCATGGGATATATTAGAAATGACACACGAGGGTACATCTATTGTCAAGAAATCTAAAGTCCAACTCCTCACAACTAAATTTGAAGAAATTCATATGGAGGAGAATGAGATGTTTATGGACTTCTACACTAGATTGAATGACATAGTGAACTCTATATGGGGTCTTGGTGATAAAATCTCTGAAAGTAAAGTGTGCGTAAAAATACTACGTTCACTTCTTGAACGGTTCAATTCTAAAGTGACCGCAATTCAGGAACTTCGTGATACGGATACCATGAGGGTTGAGGAATTAGTTGGTTCACTTCAAACCTATGAGTTATCCTTTAAGGCTCCTAAAGGAAAATCAATAGCTCTCAAATCATCTAAAAATATTTCTCAAGAGAGCACTTCAGATTCAGAAAATACCGAAGATGATATGGCACTTTTAGCAAAAAGGTTTTATAAAATTTTCAAAAACAAGAAAAAGGTTGATTTTCAAAAATTAAATGATAAGAGACGATCTAAACCTAGAACTCGTAAATCCTTGAAAGATAGTCAATGTTACAACTGTCAAGAGTATGGGCACTTATCTAACAAATGTCCTAAAAAGGACAATCGAAAAGGAAAAGCATGATGGCTACTTGGGATGAATCATCTGATTCTGAATCCTCTTCTAAATTAGAAGAGTCTGAAACCGAGTCGGACGATGGTATTAAAGCCCTTATGACTCTAGCCAAGATTACCTATTCAGATCATGATGATACATCTAGTGAAGAAAATCTGAATAGTGATTGCGATAATGAAGATGATCTTCAAGATGCTTATAATGCCCTGTATAAAGAGAGTTGTAAAATTGTTGTCAGGCTTAAATTACAAAAAGAAAATTTTTCTAAGCTTAAAGAAGATTATGAGTCTCTAGTCTTAGAAAAATCTCATATTTCTGATTCTTTTGAAAAAACCAAAAATGATTTAGATTTCAAAACCTCTCAAATTGAAGATTTGAAATTCGAAAAAGAGAAACTCAAAAATGAGGTAACTTCTCTTCTGAGTTTGAAAGACACATGGAGATATGCCCAAGGAGATCCGAAATTGGAAAAATTATTATCCGGATCAAGAAAATGTGGCGATCGATCCGGGTTGGGCTATGATAAAAATACATCTCCTAAACAAAAGAATATTGCTCCTAAATTTGTTAAAGGAGAGTCTTCGACCTCAAAAGAAAAGAATACCTATCAAGGTTTTTCCAAAAATTCTAGGTCTTTCCAAAAACCTAAAAGTGGCCATGTCAACTTTAATTTTCAAAACCAAAATCAATTAGCTGAAAAAATTATTGATCTTCTCAAGGAGTTATTAAAGTCGAACTCTATAGGTCGTTCCTACGACAATAGACAGAAAAAGACCATCTATACTCCTAAACCCAAAACAGTTATGAAATGGGTTCCTAAAGTTATCAACTTGGTTGCCCACACTGCTTTCAAAGCAACAAGCCATTCAAAGTGGTACCTAGATAGTGGTTGCTCCAGGCATATGACAGGTGACAAATCTTTATTCACCGATCTTAAAGATATGACTGATGGGTCACTCACATTTGGTGATGGAAGAAATTGTAAGATTATTGGCCAAGGTACAGTTCAACTTTATAACCTTCCCTTATTTAAGAATGTCTTATATGTTGAGGGTTTAAAACACAACCTATTAAGTATTTCTCAGATATGTGATAATAACCATAGTGTAAAGTTTTCTAATCAAGGTTGTGAGATAGTTAATAAAGGGGGTTCTATTATATTAACTGGTCGCAGAACTTCTGAAAACTGCTACATTGTTAGTGATGCTAGCTCATCTACTCAATCATGTTACATGGTCCATACCGATGAGACTGAATTATGGCATAAACGCCTTAGACATGTACACTATCGGAACTTATTTAGATTGAGCAAAAGAGAACTAATTAGAGGTCTACCCAAATTGTAAAAAGTAGACAAAATATGTGGTGAATGCCAGTTGGGCAAACAAATTAGGAGTTCTCACAAGAAAGTGAACTCTAACACATCTAGACCACTCGAGCTTCTCCACATGGATCTTATTGTGTAACATCCCGAAAATCGGGGGGTCGAGCAAAAACCCAACTCCCGAGTTCCAAAATATTATTTATGCAACATAGATATGTATGATTGAATGTTGTCTGTGATAATGTATTAAACATGAGTGAGATTAAGCTAGAACCGCATATCATACTCCAGAGACAGTTAAATTAACCAGCAGAAGTCTGTAATAGTATGTATAACATATATAAACTGTTGTATGTCTCCAGAGTGTGAACATGTTACCAGGTTATACACATACATGTATACTCCAAAAGTAGATGAAACGAATATACATGAGTGCGCTAAAAATATGAAATGACAAATGTCAAGGTATCTAATCAACCTCCCTGTAATCCCGTCGATCAGAACACGCATAAAGGAGGGATCCTCCTCATCATCATCAAGTCCGGTTCTGCCTCACAGGCCGCGCCATCATCTGCAATCACAAAAAGGTCTGGTGGGTGTCCGGAACACCGTCCCGTAACGTGGGAGTGAGTAGCTAACTCAGTGGAATAATAGAGCAAGGATTAACATGTTCTCAAATCAATCATGCGATAATAGTAAAGCAGTAAATCAAACAATCCTAATACTGTTGTTAATGCAGTTATGACATGACGTGATGTATGCCCTCACCGACGAGCTCCCTCATACGGCATCATCTTACGACCGCGGCATGCCGCACTCCCTCAAGTGCTCCACATCTTCCAGGCACATGCAATGTCATGGTGATATGATTACCGAGTTGTTATTAGTCCTTTTCATACAGCAATATTGGGAAACTAAGGTACCTCCCTTATATCAATCCCAACACAGATCCTGTCTAGGGTCGTCACTCCTAGTAATCTCATACGATGTATATTTTGTAGGTCACTGCAAGGGCTGCCAGGGCTGTTGCACGCACTCGTTGCTCCGCTCCCCCATCACCTTATCAATACAGGCCTACTGTACTCTACTGCTACGGAAGGGTCGTCGCCTCCCGTAGACTCAGAATACGCTCGCGGTCACTACAAAGGGCTGCCAGGGCTGTTGCTTGCACTCGTTGCACCGCTCCCCCATCACCTTATCAGTGTAGGCCGACAGCAAGAATATAGTGTCCCATACCACCATAATCTGCTCACGAGTCATAGGTGCTCACTGGTCACTACGGGGAGGTTTGTGGCCCCAGCGTAGGCCGACAGCTCGACCACGGTGTCCCATACCACCATGCCCGGCTCATGAGTCTTTATGGATCAAGGTACCATGGTTAACAGGGTTTACAATGGTAAGTTCAGTACCCTAGGTTCAAGCAGTTATGACTCATACAAAGTGAACATACATCGGCCAGTCGGGTTACTTGACGAGCTCGACTGGCACGAGCGCATCGCAAGTCGAACGACATGAAGTGCGTAAAACACTTCGCGTGGCCTAACCACTGCCGCCAACTCCAACATGACTCGCGTTCATCGACACGTCCTTCGTGGCCAAGATAAGCTAACCACAAATTCTTTCGGTTACCGACCGCCTGGACTAGGCATAGTCCCAAACAATCATAGAATCACATCAGTAGTTGTGTAAGGGTAATGGAAATGAAATGGAACCATGTGAGCATGTTCACACATGTCATTACATACAACTTAAGTAAGTCTTCAAACACATGCTTTTCATACATATAATGAAATTATACATATCGCCAACATATAGGAAATCATCACCATCAGCGTATTAATTGAGAATTCACTCTCCAACTAAGTCATAAGGAACTCATCAAGCACATGTTATAACATACCACTTAAATGAATCATTAAGCACATGCATTTCATACATATAATGAAATCGTACATATGGCTAACATGTAGGAAGTCATTCACATCAACATATTCATTGAGAAATCAATCTCAAACTAATCCATAACACCATTTAAGCCAATACATACTAATACAAGCATTTATACAAACACTTACACTACACACTTAAGTCTACATATGGTATGTCAATCCGACGTGCGCATTTAGGCGAATCTCTTCGCCAAACTAATTATGCATGCATTCCTAACTTCCTAATGCGACAACAAACCATGTCAATCACATCAGCAAAATATGAATGTAAACTGTACTTCCTACAAATGACTAAAATGCCCTAAATCTCATATTCTTCGTTAATTTACGAAACAGGAAACGGAGAGCATTTTGTACATGTCAAACGGCGTTGCCGTCAAGAATCTACTATTAAACGACATTGAAAGCTTTGGAAACAGTCAATCAAAGCGTCTAATATCCGCACCTTATGTCTTGTAGACTCGGGAATTGAAACGGAGCGTATATGCTTCGTCTACGGCGAGTAAGGAGCCTAATACATAAGATCCATAAGCTACATCGCTATGGAAACAAGGAAAACTCAAATCAACAACTATCTAGGGTTTTTACTTACCTAGGATCGCGGTGGAATCGCCGGGAAAGCGGTAGAGGAGTGTTGCTTAAGCACGTGCAACACGTAGCACAAGCGGCAAGGAATTCTCCTCCAATCTCTCTCACAAACTCTCACCTTTTCTCTCTCCCAATCTAGGGATTTTTACAAATTCGGATGGGAGAGAGGAGTGAGGGTTTCAACCCCTTTTATAAGCCTAAACATGCCCAAAATAGGCTCCAAGTCAAGGTATACTTAAAGTATATCCAAATCAGGGCTGTTTCGGTCCAAAAGAGCATTTCTGGAGGTCCCCAGGCCAAATGCGGTCGGACTTAAGCTCATGCATACTGGATCTAGCACACATCCAGTTTTCAGACCGGTTGGGTTCCCAGATCGCACGTGGCGGCCCAGTTTCAGTTTAACGGTCACCGCACCAAGATCAGGCCTATAAGTCTCGTGATATATAATAGATATTTTTCCTGATCCAAGGGTGTAATTTGGCTGTATTCTGACGGTCAGAATGCTTAATACTGATGCGTCAAATTTGTGTGCCAGATTTGAATTTAAAATTCCAACTATGTCCCTATTCACACTCTCTTCGGTCCGGGCTCAATGAAATAGCCTGTGATCATCGGTTTGACTTGATTTTTGGAATGAGTGTCAAGTCCAGCTAGACGGTTCTAACGGTCTAAGATAGGAGGTATCGGACTTTCGACGTGCGGTCTAGATCCAATACAAAGATTCAAAGTGGTCCAGAGAACAAACCTGCTTAGAGTTTGGTCCGAGGCTTTAGAGCATTATAGCACCATTGGTTCCACTCACTTTGGGCCTTGTAGAACGTATTTAAAGTAATCAAGGACCGTTTCCCAGCTATTCTAACGTTGCACTAGCTAACTTATGCTTAGTTTCTAAAGAAATTTATCCTAAGTGGTTTCTTTGACTATGGAATTGGGTTCTGAACGATTTTTCAAGTGTTTTAATTGACCCACTGCCTAAGGACGTCAAATCCCAGATTGGCCAAAATCCGGGGTGTTACATATTGGACTTACCAGATCAGAGATTCGAGGAGGTAAAAAATACATCTTAGTTATTGTAGATAACTATAAAAGATTCACTTAGGTATCGTTCTTAAAAGACAAAACTGAAACCCTGGATGAAGTGAAAAAGGTCATCAAACGAATCCAAAATGAGAAAGGTTCTCATGTTAGTAAGATCCGTAGTGATCATGGATCTGAATTCGAAAACAGTAGTTTTGAGAAATTCTGTAGTGATCAGGGAATATCACATGAATTCTCTGCGCCCAAAACACAACAACAAAATGGTATAGTTGAAAGGAAAAATAGAGTGCTTCAGGAAATGGCTGATGTTATGTTGAATAGTATGAAGCTCTCCAGAAATCTTTGGGCTGAAGCAGTTAATACCGCATGCTATATTATTAATCGGGTTTATACCAGTAAATCTGATAATAAGACTACTTATGAATTATGGTTTGAAAAGAAACCTATTGTCAAATACTTTCGGGTTTTTGGCAGCAAGTATTATATTTTATGGGATCGTGAAAATTTGGGTAAGTTTGATACGAAGAGTGACAAAAGAATTTTTCTTAGTTATTCTTTGAACAGTCGAGCTTATAGGGTTCTAAATAAAAGAACTGGTGTGATTCAAGAGTCCATCAATGTGGTCATTGATGATCATTTGAATACACCAGCCCCATGTTCAGATGATGATGAAGCTATTATTATTGACAATCTAGATATCTCATCAAGTCAAAAAGAATCTGAACCAAGGATTGTTAAAGATCATCCAACCAATCAAATTCTTGAAAATCCTCTCACTGGATTTCGTACTCGCAAACAACTTGAGAATATATGTAATTATGTTTGTTTTACATCCCAAATAGAACCGATCAACGTAAAAGAAGTACTTTCTGATGAAAATTGGATAGTTGCTATGCAGGATGAATTTAATCAATTTGTTCGTAATGATGTCTGGTATCTTGTTCCTAGACCTAAAGATAAAAATATTATTGGAACAAAGTGGATCTTTAAAAATAAGTCTGATGAACTCGGAAATATTGATGATAGAAAATCAACTAGTGGTGGTTGTTTTTACATTGAAAATTGTTTAGTTTCTTGGTTCAGCAAGAAGCAAAGCTCAATATCGCTCTCTACGGCTGAGGCTGAATATATTGCAGCTGGATATGCATGTACTCAACTAGTTTTGATGAAACACATGCTTAGCGATTATGGAATTAATCAAGATTCAATAATTTTACATTGTGATAATTCTAGTGCTATAAACATTTTCAAAAACCCAATCCGGCATTCACGTACTAAGCATATTGACATTATGTATCATTACATTCGTGAGTTGGTTGAAGAAAAAATCATTTCATTGGAATATATACCAACCGAAACTCAACTTGCTGATATATGTACTAAACCGCTCGACAAAAGCAGGTTTAATAAATTGAAATTTGATCTTAGTATGTGTATTTTACATTGAATATACTTGCTTACATGTATCATAGTGTATTATATTTCACATTTTAATTGTTTAAATTTTAAAATTTTCCATTTAAAATGCATTTTTGGTCGATGCTCGACCGGTCGTGGTTTTACACGACCAGTCGTGGTTCGACCGGTCGTGGATCTCGTGAACATCATATAATTTGGAGAAAATTCCCTTCTTCTTCATTTCCACACCCACCTACGACGAGTCGTGGCTCGACCAGTCATAGGATTTCTAGTTTTTCTTCAAGATAAGTCCTATTTCATCATTTTTCTTGAAGTTTCATGATCTCTATGCTTTGATTTGTTCATAGTAGAGTTTGATTTCATCTCTTGTTGAGGTTTTTAAGGGTTTTCTCTCTATTTGTCGATCTAGAGAAAACCCATCTTTCATTTGTGCATCTTGCTTATTCTTTGTATATCTTTTTGGATATGGATGCTAGAGGGAAAAAGAAAACATCTCGTGGTCCATCTTCATCCAGATCTGGACCAATAACTAGACAGCATCTTCGGTCACCCGAAGATGATACTCAAGATGTACGGGATTTGCGTGCCCGTAACATTATCGTTGAGCATACCGCTAATCTAAATCACATTGCTCCATATGGTGTCATTTCCCTTCTTGAATCTGTAGGTTGGACTAACATTTTGCTTTGGGGTGGGTCTGCATACTAGTCCATTGCTCAATCAATGGTTGCATGCATTTCATATTTTTTCCTTGATAATTTAACATTTTCAATTGATACAAGAGAAGGAAAATTTGAAGTAGACGGTCATTTAATATCAGGTATTATGGATATACCTATTAATGATGAAGGAATACCGATTCATACTTTATATGACAAACCTTCAGAATCAGAAAAATGCATGTTAACTAGAGATTTATGCAAAATTGATGTGCATTAGACTCACAAAGGGAATGCGCTCCCTGCAAAGTATCTGTTACCCAAATACAGAATACTACATCGTTTCTTCATTTTCAATGTATATCCTTGGTCCGGTAATAAAACTGAGTTAACTTCTTTCATAGTTCGTGTGTTGCATTCTATTGCTTCTGGAATCAAGGTCTGTCTTCCTTCTTTGATTTGTCATTCCATTATACAATTTCGTTTCCATCCAGGTCACAGTGATATTCCATTCGGTTATCTTATGAATTTTCTAGCCACTCACATGCTTGTCGATAAACCTGTTAATGAGGCACCAATTCTTCATCTCATTTTCAATAATGCCAATCTTAATAAGATGAAATTGGAGCTGCTTCCTGGCCAATTTGATGAAGCTGGTGTTAGTGGTATTGGTGGTGATGGTGGTGTTGCTGGAAACGAAGAGTAAGCTGGTGATCTTCCACAACAAGATGTTAATATGGATGACTTATTTGATGATATAGAAACTGATTCACCTAATAATCCGGATTATGATCCTTCTGGTTTTGATGCACGCCTTCGTGCATTGGAGGAAAAACTTGTTAATATGAATATAGCCCATGATATGAGATTTAAGTACATGCGAAAATATCTTCGTCGCATAAATAAGGGCTTACACCAGATTGATCCATCTATTCCTGCTCCCTCCTCTGGATCAGATTAAGTGAATTATCTTCTGAATAGTATAACATTTCTTTTACTCTGGATATGTATTATGGATTCTGGTTTTATAACATTTTGGATATTGTACTTTGTGGTATGAATTATGTCTTGACACTTCAGATTTATTTTTATGTCCTTTCATATCACCTTCTCATTATTTGCTCTCTATATTCTCCTTTATATTGTTCCTTTCCCTTGTCATTTTGTGACAAAAAGGGGGAGTAGTAAGCTTTGCTAAAAGGGGAGTAATACGGATAGGGGGAGTAATTTTGTTTGTATTTATTGAGAAGGATATGTGGAATGATGGATATGTGGATTGAAGTTTTGAGGTTTTCATGTTATGTATTGATTATATGAGCAATACTCGTATTACTCAGGGAGAGTAGAGTATTTTGTGGTTTTATGACTTATCATTCCTTATTATCTTTGATGCTATGTGTTTTGTCACAATTTGACAAAGGGGGAGATTGTAAGTGCTATGATTTCATATCCCTTTAGTTGTCAAATTATGTGGTGCCAAAACCTATATCTATGTCTTGTATATCTTGTGTTTTATGTTTAAAGACTAGTCATTGCAATCAAGACATATCAAGACATCGCATTTCAAGTCAAGATCTTAAAAGAAGAAAGTTTTCAAGTCTTGATGAAGAAATCAAGAATAGAAGTTTTCAAGGTTGTATGTTCAAGGGTTGATCAAGTTCAAGCTTACTAGAAGACTCTGTGAAGTCAAGATCAAGCTTATGAAGGCCTACTACAAGTTTTGAATATTCACAAGCTTCTCTTAAGGGTCATCTGAGTGTACAGACTTTTAATGTCCATCTCACTTTTAAGGTTTGTTTGACCTTATATTGACCTTAGGATGGGCTTTATTGTAGGTCATTCCGGATACATAACTCATATATCTTTATATGCTTGTTTGGAGTGTTCTAAGACCAGTCCTAGGGACTTCAAGACCAGTCCTAGCTTTGCTATGACCAGTCTTAGGTTTTTCAGGACCAGTCCTATGTAGTTGAAGATTTTTGAATCTTTCTAGCTGTCATACGACTAGTCCTGGACATCCTACGACCAGTCTTGTGAGTTCTACGACTCATCCTTCGACCGGTCGTAGCCCAACGACTCAAACTCCAGCAACTAATTTTGGGGTCCTACGACCGGTCGTAGGTGTCTCACGACCAGTCGTAGATGGCCCACGACCGGTAGTAGACCACCCTCGACCGGTCGTGGAACTGAAAATCAAATCCCGTAAAAATCTTTCAAAAATCTTTAGAGCTACGACCAGTCCTAGGATCCTAAGACCAATCGTAGATGGGATTTTTCAATCTATAAATTGAACACAAACTTCAGAGTTTTAGTACTTCAAATCAATTCTATTCAAGCATTCTTTAGGCTATTCTCTGAGATAAGTTTGTGTTTATTTTAAGCTGCTTTGTGCTTATTTAATATTCATTTTGCTAGCTTATTCTTATTTGATTTTGATTTACATTCTAATCTTATTAGAAAAGGGGAATTTCTGTTATTCCTTCTTCTGAATTTAAAATCAAATAGATCTAGCCCGTTTGATCTAAAATTAATTAGACTTAGAACCCTTCTTAAAGTGAGTATTATACTTTGAACGTCAAATCGAACTACTACTCCGATTGGTTCTACCGGGCTTCATCAAAAGGTGATTCAGGTATTTTACATGTTTTGTAGTTTACTTTCTCTGGTTTTTGTTTGAGATTCGCCAGAAAAATCTCATTGTATTGGTTATCTGAGGAGAGCCAGAAAACTTAGATTGTGGGGTTTTTGGATTGTGTAAGCCCCAGATCAAAGACACAATTGTGAAGGTTTTAGGTGAACCTGTGAAACCTATTTTGATAGTGCATGCTAATATCCCCTGTGTGAGGATATTAGGAGTGGAGTAGCAATCTGTGTGGCTGTTGGATAACAGTTGGTGTACACACAGGCGAACCACTATATATCGTTGTGTTGTAGTTGTGCTTTATTCTTTCATTCCTTTATTCATTCAATTTTGTAATTTGTGTTTGTGGATTAATGTTGTAATCACTTCAAGCAAAGTGTGGATGAATGTTGTAATAACTTAGGATCTATTTTCCGTAAGTTATTTTGATTTCATTGCTTATTATTCCTCTTTGGTTTGTGATACAAGGACGTTCTAGAAATAAGGTTGTCCTACCTTAAACCTCTGGTTTTTGGTATAAGGTTGTCCTTAGAACTGATAAAGTATCAATCTCCTTATTCTAGGCTATTGCAATTGTTTTATATTAAGCATTGTGCTTTAATTCTTTTATTATTCCGCTGTTATTATTTTTATTTGGCATTACCCTATTCACCCCCCCTCTAGGGCATATAGTTAGGCCCTTTCATGAGGTTTAGGGACTTTCACCCACGGATATCCAAAGTGCCTAGATGCTCGAACCAAACATTTTCGGTGTCCCATCTAGCCATCCATGACATTCTTGTGGAGGCCACAGCCCTGATGTTGATAGGGCGTATAATGATCATGCCACACATATGCGAGATGCATGTGTCACACCATCCAGTCATGCAATAATCCTATGCGTACCGTGCGATAATGTGGGCCACTCCGTCTCATAAGGAGTCTCGTGAATGGTTTGTCCAATGGCATATGGTATGATCAGTCACTACTATCAAGCATACATATGATGTGTATAGGCATGAGTTATGGAATTATATTAAGAATGTTATAAGGTGATAAAATATCCTCACAATGAAGATGGGCCTAGATGGCCTACACACAACAAGTATGGGCCTATCAATGGGCCCTAGGGAGAGTTATAATGCGGACATTTAACCAACATTATTCTTAAAATGTGGACTTCAAACTAGTATTGCTCTCAAGGCATGACTCTCCATATAGATCATCACATAAACCACAGTGAAATCACACATTACAATGGACCTTATGTACATCTCATTGGGCCTTGACCCATGGGCCTTTAATACATCAAATGGGCTGTATCACATGGGCTTCATATATATCAAGGTAGGCCTCAATGGACGGCCATAAACACATCAAGATGGGTCGTATCACATGGGCCTCATATATATCAAGGAGGACCTCAACGAACGGCCACAAACACATCAAGATGGGCCTAATCACATGGACCTCATAAATTTTAAAAAATGAGTCATATTAGAGGATCATTTAGGCCATAACAAAAATAGCAATGAAGATAAAAATTTTCATGGTTAAATAAATCACAGGGCCCACTATAAAGTTTATTTTCCAACTAATCTAATCATAAGGTCATAAAGACCTGGATTAAGAGGGGAAAACAAATATCATATTGGTCCAAACCCTGTAGCCCAAGGGTTTTTTTAATGGTGGACATTCAAACTCATTATTTTCTGTAATGTGGTCCACCTGATCCTAGATCTGTCTTATTTTTAGTCTCAAGCCTTAAAATGAGTTTTTAAAATGGTTGGACGACTTGGATGCAACACATGCATCATGGTGGGTGCCATAGATGGACGTCGTGGATGAATTAGGTGGAACCCATGGAACTTGGTGATGCCACTACAGCAGTTATGTAGCTGGAGTGAGGTACACCAGCCATCCCACTCCCAAATGTGGGGACGATGTGGGTAAAACACTTACATCAGTGGGTCCCACGTGGGGCCCACCATAACTTTATATGCCATCCAATCTGTTAATAAGGTCACACAGACCTAGATAAAGAGGAAAAATAAACCTCATAATGATCCCAAACTTCTGTGACAACCTAAAAGGGTTTCAATGGCAAACACTCAATCATCATAGTTTCCTGTAGTGTAGGCCACCTAAATTCCCCATATGGCTGATTTTTGGGGGGGCCCACTACTAGAAGGGGGGCCTACCAAATGCACGGTGTTAATGTTCTACACACATCACAGTGGGGTCCACGGCTGGGACCCACGGTCCCTGCCTCTTCACCCATCATAGCGCAACAGGTGTTGTGCATCTTTGGATGTCGGTAGAAACACCTGCTGCTCTATTATATATATATAAGATGTTATCTGCAGTTTTTCATAGGTAGGGTCCGTATCAGTAAAATTTAACCCAACCATTACCTTTTATGACCCAAGAAAGACCCATCAAGCCCAATATTTGACATGTTTTGGGCTACAAAAACATCAGGTTGGATTTCAAAGGTAAAAACTGTAAGTGCTATAGTTTATAGCTCCTTGTTATTATCAAATTTGTGGTGAAAAAGGCACTGCTTTGAAGCTGTATATGTGATGAACAAAAGACTTCAAGAAGCTTTCAAGTTTAAGATCTTAGAAGTGTTCAAGTTCAAGAAGTTTTCAAGATCTCAGAAGCTTTCAAGTTCAAGAAACTTTCAAGATCAAGATCTCAGGCTTAATTATACTCAAAGGTCACTTGTCTTCAAGTTTCAATGTCCTTGCTTCACGATTGAGGTATGACTAACATTAGGTTAACCTTTAGAGTAGGACATTTTGGACACATAATCCATATATGTTTTATACGTAAATTTGGTCTGTTCTAAGACTAGTCCTGGACCTTGTTCGACTAGTCCTAGCACTAGTTCGACCAGTCTAAGAAATTTCATGACCAGTCCTAAGTTGTTGAAGATTTTTAAAAAAATTTGGTTACTCTACGACTAGTCTTGGAGACTGTTCGACCAGTCGTAGGAACAATGTCGACTGGTTCTTCGACCAGTCGTAACCTTGGACTCAGTCCAGCGTTGAAAATCTTATGCTACGACTAGTCGTGTGCATCCTACGACCAGTCGAAGGTGACCTACGACCAGTCATAGGGTACCTATGACCAGTCGTAAAACTGACTTATCTTATCGCACCTGAAAAATTCAAATTTCTATTATTCCACGACCAGTCGCAGAGGACCTAAGACCAGTCGAAGACATGTTTTACTCAGGTATAAATAGATCACGAATCTCAGAATAAGAGATAGAATTCAAGCTAATTAATTCAACCTTATGAGAGATAAGTCTGTGCTCTATTTTAAGCTAAGAGTGCGTATTTAATATTCTCTTTCATTAGCTTTATTAATTAATTTTGTTTCTTGTATTCCAATCTAACCTGAAAAAAGGAATTACTATTTTCCTTTCTTTAGAATCAAAATCAATTAAAGCTAGCCCATTTTGATTTAATTTAAAATCAATTAGAACTAGAACCATTGTAATGTGAGTTTGGACATTGAACTTAGACATTTAATCATTTACTCTGACTTGGTTCTACGGGGTTGCTACAATGAAGGAGAAAATCAAATATTTTACATTTTATTGTAAATTCCTTTTTATTTTCGTTTCTTTTGGGATTTACTAGAAAAATCTCATTGTATTGGTTATCTGAGGAGAGCCAGGAAAACTCAGAAGTGGGATTTTTTTAATTGTGTAAGCCCATAGAAAAAGACACAATTATGAAGGTTTTAGGTGAACCTGTAAAAACCTAATTTGATAGTGAACGATAATATCCCATGTGTGAGGATATTAGTAGTGGAGTAGTATTCTGTATGGTTGTTGTTTAATAGTTGGTGAACACATAGGCGAACCACTATAATCCCTTGTGTTTCGTGGTTAAATGGTTTATATTTCATATCTTTAATTATTCATTTGTGGGATGTATATGTGGATGTGAATGCTATAATCATTTATTTCAAGCATCGTGAGAATGGTGTAATAGTTTAGCATTTATTTCTTGCAATTCCTTTATCAGCATTCTTAATTGTTCTAATAAGGTTGCCTTGCCATTTCTATGTTGTATGGTTGTCCCTAGAACAAAATATATAAGTAACAACAATTTATTCTTCAGTACAGTTTGTATTTAATACTTTATCATTCCTCTTCGATTTGAGATTTGATACAAAGACCTCTCTAGAAATAAGGTTGTCCTACCATAAACTCTGATTTTTGGTGTAAGGTTGTCCTTAGAACAACATTTGTATCAACCTCTTAAGATCTGAATTTTGTGCTATCTTTACATTCTTGCATTGTGGTTTCTTTATTTTATTTGTCGGCTATCATATTTATTTAATTTCCACTGTTATAAGTTTTATTTGGCACTGTCCTATTCACCCCCCCCCCCCCCCCCCCCCTCCCCTCTAGGACATATAGCTAGGCCTTTTCAAGTGGTATCAGAGCCTAATAGCTCCTTTTAATTCTTAATTCTTGGATTTATTTTCAGAGCTAATGATTTAAGCTATTTAAGATGTCAAATTTTGATAGCCTATCAGTCACAAGGCCACCACCCTTTGATGGCTCCAACTATGCTTATTGGAAAGCCAGGATGAGAATATTCTTAAAATCCATGGATGAAAGTGTGTGGCTGGCCACTGTGAATGGTTGGAACCCTCCTACCACTAAAGTAACTGGAGTTGATGGTTTAAAAACTATGAGAGTAACACCTTATTTCTCGTGGACCACACTTCAGAAAAGTGAGAGTAGTGCAAATGCTAAAGCACTAAATGCAATCACTTGCGCACTATCACCAGATGAATTCAAAAGAATTATATCCTGTGATTCTGTAAAGTGAGCTTAGGATATATTAGAAATGATAGATGAGGGTACATCTATTATCAAGAAATCGAAAGTCTAACTCCTTACAACCAAATTTTGAGGAAATTCATATGGAGGAAAATGAAACATTTATGGAATTTTATACACGATTAAATGACATTGTAAACTCTATGTGGGGTCTTGGTGATAGAATCCCAGAAAGTAAAGTGTGTGTAAAAATACTAGGCTCACTTCCTGAACAGTTCAACTCTAAAGTAACCGCAATCTAGAAACTTCATGATACGGATAATATGAGGGTTGAGGAATTAGTTGGTTCTTTACAAACCTACGAGTTAACTTTTAAAGCTCCAAAAGGAAAATTAATTGCTCTTAAAACTTCTAAAAATAATTTTCAGAAAAATTCTGATGTAGATAACTCTGAAGATGAAATGGCTCTTTTGGCAAAAAAGTTATATAAAATCTTCAAAAGTAAAAAGAGAGTTGATTTTCAAAAAGGAAATGATAAGAAAAGATCAAAACATAAATCTAAGACTTGAAAATCTTTGAAAGATATTCAATGTTACAACTGCCAAGAATATGGGCATCTGGATAACAAGTGTCCTAATAGGGACAAACCCAAGAAGAAGGGTATATTGGCTACTTGGGATGAATCCTCTGATTTTGAAGTTTCGTCTGAATCTAAAGATTCTGAAACTGAGTCGGGCAATGAAGTGAAAGCCCTTATAACTCTAGCCAAATTCACATTTTCAGATAATGATTTAACAAGTGAAGAAAATCTGAACAGTGAATGTGAAAATGAAGATGATCTTCAAGATGCCTACAATGCCCTATATAAGGAGAGTTGTAAAATTACGGTAAAACTGAAACTTTAAAAAGAGAAATTTTCTAAACTCAAAGAAATTTATGAATCTCTTATTTTAGAAAAGTCCCATATTTCAGACTGTTTTAAAAAGATAAAATGCGATTTGGATTTTAAGACTACCAAGTTGAAAATCTTAAATCTGAAAATGACCAATTAAAACATGAGGTCTCTTCTCTCTTGAGTTTAAATGAAACTTGAAAATATGCCCAAGGTGATTCTAAATTAGAAAAACTCTTATCAGGATCAAGAAAATGTGGTGATCGATCAGGTCTGGGTTATGATAAGAAAGTTACTCCTAAACTAAAGAATGCACCTCCTAAGTTTGTAATAGGAGAGACCTTAAACTCAAAAGGGAAAGGACAAGTGTTTTTTAAAGACCCTAAATATGTTCAAAAATCTAAAGGAAATTATTTCAACTATAGGAAGCATAACCAAAATCCTTTGGCTAAAAAGATAGTTGAATTACTTAAGGAGCTTCTAAAGTCTAACTCAGTTGGTCATACTTATAATTCTTACAATCGAAAGAAGACCAACTATCCACCTAAATCCAAAATGGATTCTAAAAGTCACTTGTTTGGTTGCCCACACTGCTTTTAAAGCTACAAGCCATTCAAAGTGGTATCTAAATAGTGGATGCTCCAGGCATATGACAGACGACAAGGCTTTATTCACCAATCTAAAAGATATGACTGATGGTTCAATCACATTTGGTGATGGCAATAATTAAAAAATTATGGGCCAAGGTATGGTTCAACTCTACAACCTTCCGTTATTTAAGAATGTCTTATATGTTGAAGGACTAAAACATAATTTGTTAAGCATATCTCAAATATGCGATAATAACCATAGTGTTCGGTTTTCTAATCAAAGCTGTGAGATTCTAAACAATAAGGGTTCAGTAATACTAACTGGACGTAGAACTTCTGAAAACTGCTATATTGTTAACAAATCCAGCTCATCTAATCAAACATGTTACATGGTCCATACAGACGAGACTGAATTATGGCACAAACATCTTGGACATGTACACTACCGAAATTTATTTAGATTGAGTAAAAAAGAACTTATAAGAGATCTACTCAAACTTCAAAAATTAGATAAGATATGTGGTGAATTTCAGTTTAGTAAACAAACAAGGAACTCATACAAATAGGTGAATTCCAATACCACATCAAGACCACTCGAACTTCTCCACATGGATCTGATAGGACCTACTAGAATGGAGAGTTGAGGTGGCAAAAGGTATATCTTAGTAATAGTAGATGACTTTACTAGATATACATGAGTAGTCTTTTTAAGGGACAAATGAGAAACCCTTGAAGAAGTAAGAAAAGTTCTCAAAAGGATTCAAACTGAAAAAGGTTCTCAAATCAGTAAGATTCGTAGTGATCATGGATCTGAATTTGAGAATAGCAGTTTTGAGAAGTTCTGTAGCGACCAAGGAATATTACATGAATTTTCAACACCCAAAACTCCACAACAAAATGGGATAGTGGAAAGAAAAAATATAGCACTACAAGAAATGGCTAATGTCATGTTGAATAGCATGAAGCTCTTTAAGAATCTTTGGACCGAAGGAGTCAATACAGCTTACTATATTATTAACCAAGTTTTCACTACTAAAGGTAATAATAAAACGGCTTATGAAATGTGGTTCGATAAAAAGCCTACTGTCAAATACTTTCGAGTTTATGGTAGTAAGTGTTATATTTTATGAGATCGTGAAAATCTAGAAAAATTTGATACGAAAAGTGATGAAGAGATCTTTCTAGGGTATTCTTTAAATAGTCATGCTTATAGGGTTCTGAACAAAAGGACCGGTGTGATTCAAGAGTCTATCAATGTGGTCATTGATGATCACTTAAACACACCAGTCTCAAGTTCAGATAACGATGAAGTTCTTGTAGTTGATAAACCTGATACTTCTTCTAATCGGACTGATTCTGAACTAAGGACTATTAAAGATCATCCAACTACTCAAATTCTTGGAAACTCTCTCACTAGTGTTCGTACTCGTAGACAACTTGAGGATATATGTAATTACGTATGTTTTACATCTTAGATAGAATCTTCTAGTGTAAAAGAAGCTCTTGCTGATGAAAACTGAATTGTTGCGATGCAAGAAGAACTTAACCAATTTGTAAGAAATGATGTTTGGTATCTCGTACCTAAACCCAAAGATAAACACATCATTGAAACAAATTGGATTTTAAAAAATAAGTCTGATGAGCTTGGAAATATAATTAAAAATAAGGCTAGGCTAATGGTATAAGGTTACACTCAAATTGAACGTATTGATTTTGATGAAACTTTTACGCCAGTAGCATGTCTTGAATCAATCAGACTATTTATATCCATTGCATGTTTAAAAAAAAAAACAAGATTTATCAAATGGATGTGAAAAGTGCTTTCTTAAATGGTGATTTGCATGAGGAAGTTTATGTTGAACAACCAATGGATTTTGAAGACCCCAAAAATGCTGATCATGTGTATTGCCTTAAAAAGGCACTTTACAGATTAAAACAAGCTCCTAGGGCATGGTATGAGAAATTACAAAGTTTCTGTTAGGCCATAATTTTCAAATGAGATCTCTTGATAAAACTCTGTTTATTAAAAAACATAATGATCATATTTTAATGGTACAGATTTATGTTGATGATATCATTTATGGATCTACATATACTGACTTGACTACTGAGTTTACAGATTTGATGAAATCACAGTTTGAAATGAGCATGGTTGGGGAATTGAATTATTTCCTAAGGTTGCAAGTAAAGCAACAACCTGGTGGAATATTCATTTCTCAATCTAAATATGCTTTGAATTTAATTAAGAGATTTGGATTTGAGAATGGTAAGAACTTCGATACTCCTATGAGTACTACCTTAAAACTCTCAAAAGATTCTGCAGGTAAAAATGTTGATCTGAAATTATATCAGAGCATGATTGGTAGTTTATTGTATTTAACTGCTAGTAGACTTGATATTGCACTAAGTGTTGGTATTTGTGCTAGATATCATTCTGATCCTAAAGAATCACACTTGATTGTTGTTAAGCGAATTGTGTGATATATCGCAAGTACTGTTAATCTCGGTCTCTGGTATCCACATGAGACTAGTGTTCAATTAGTTGGGTACTCGGATGCTGATTGGGCTGGTAATCTTGATGATAGAAAATCAACCAGTGGTGGTTGATTTTATATCAGAAACTATGTAGTTTCTTGGTTTAGCAAGAAACAAAGTTCTATATTACTTTCAACAGCTGAAGCTGAATACATCGCAGCTAGTAATGTGTGTACGCAGCTTGTTTGGATGAATCGAATGCTAAATGATTATGAAATTAAACAGGATTCTATGTTATTATATTATGATAATTCCAATGCCATAAATATTTCAAAAAATCCTATTCAACATTCTCGTACTAAGCACATTGATATTAGATTTCATTATATCCGTGAATTAGTAGAAGAAAAGGTTATATCTTTGGAATATATATCTACTGAGAATCAACGTGCTGACATTTTTATTAAACCTCTCGACAAAAGCAGGTTTAACCAAATAAAATTTGATCTTGGCATGTGCATTTTAAGATGATAATTTATGTCTTTTTGTATCATATTGTATATTATTGCTAGTTTAAACTTTAATTTTTGCAAATCATGCGAAAAATTTTAGAAAATTGCATTTTTGGCTTGTCCTTGACTGATCGTGAAAATACATAATCAGTCGTGGTACGACCGGTCGTGTACATCCACGACCAGTAGTGAAACTCGTGAATGCCTTTAATTTGGGGAAAACACTTCATCTTCCTCATTTCATTTTCATTCACCAATGAGCCGACGTCCGACTAGTCGAAGCCAACCTTCGAAATCTTCATGGTTAGTGCTCCATTTATATTTTTCTTGTAGATTTGTATCTAGATTACTTCTATTTCTCTCTTGAATTTATTTATTTTAAATTTTGTTGTGATTTGAGATTTTTCTTGTGAAAAATCTATTTTGAGAAAACCCTCTTCTCAATCCTTTGCAACTCTTTAACTTATTAAAATATTTGTTGCAAATGGCTTCTAGAGGAAAAAGAACAACTTCCCATAGTCCATCTTCTTCCAGATCGGCCTCTCTCACTAAGCATCATCTTAGGGCTCCCAAGGATGATCCATCCTTTGTTCGGGACATCAGACTACGTAATATTATGTTTGAACATCCTGTTGATACATACTGCTCCTTTTGATATACTTCATATGATCCAAGCTGTAGGTTGGAATAACTTATTGCATTGGGGTGGGCCAACATACCGGTCCATTGCCCAATTTATGTTTGCTTGCATATGTGATTTTTCACTGAAAAATCTAACGTTTAAAATTGCCACAAGAGATGGATCATTTGACATTAATTGTCACTTAATTTCAGTTCTTATGGAAATTCCTGTGAATGATGAGGGAGTTTCCATTCATACACTATCTGAAAAACCCTCACCGACTGAAAAATACATGCTAACTAAGGATTTATGCAATCTGGATGTTCAATGGACGCATAAAGGAAATGCGCTCCCCTCAAGATTTTTGTTACCCAAATACAGAGTTCTTCATAGGATCTTTATGTCAAACTTGTATCCTCGATCGGGTAATAAATCTGAGTTAACGACTTTCATGGTTCGTGTTCTGCATAATATTGCCAGAAGTGCTAATATTTGCTTACCATCCTTGATTTGTCACTCTATCATTCAGTTTCGACTCCATCCTAGTCATAGTGATATCCCTTTTGATTATTTGATGACTGTATTGGCTACGCATATGTTAGTCGATATGTCGGTTGGTGAAGCCCTTATCCATCATCTGATATTTAACAACTCTAATATCAATAAGATGAAGTTGAAATTTCTTCCTGGCCAAAGAGATGGTGTTGATATGGCTGAAGCTGAACATGAGGAAGAAGCTGGTGATCTTCCTCCTGATGATATTAACATGGATGATATTTTTGAAGAAATTGAATCTGACTCTGCCAATGATCCAGATTATGAGCCTTCTACTTTTGATGCTCGACTAAGTGCATTGGAGGAGAAAGTTGAGAATATAAATGTTAAGATGGAAAACATGTCCATTGCCCATGATTTACAATTCAAGTATATGCGCAAGTATCTTAGGAGATTGAATAAGGACATGCATCAACTTGATCCTTCCATCCCTGCTCCTTCATCTGGTTCAGATTAGTTCGTTATCTATGTGCTGGTCTGTAATAACTATATTTCTATTATGTTCACTTGACTGGATTTTTTACAGTAGCTATCGTTGATTTAGCTTAGTTTTTAAATTATGTGTTGTTTCTGCTATGTTCTCAATTCTTGTCTGATATCCTCTTCTTTATCTCCTTGATTATTACTCCTTACCAATCTGTTTTGTGCTTCCTTTGTCATATTGTGACAAAAAGGGAGAGTATGGATATTTGATTCTGATTTTGATGCTAGATTGGTGCTATAAGGAGGGAGTAGCATTGCATTATACTAGTGCAATATTTTTAAAATATATGTTACTTAGGGGGCGTATGTGCAGAGATAGACTGTATGAGTATGAGTTTATGAGTATGAATTGTATATTGAGTATTGATTTGCAGGTTCATGAATGTGTGCCAGTTGATAACAACTGGTGCATGATTCTTTAATCAGATATTTTGTGTTATGTATCATATCTTAAAAATGTGTTTTGTCATGAATTTGACAAAGGGGGAGATTGTAAGTGCTATAGTTTATAGCCCCTTGTTATTGTCAAATTTGTGGTAACAAAAACACTGCTTTGAATCTGTATATGTGATGAACAAAAGACTTCAAGAAGCTTTCAAGTTCAAGATCTCAGAAGTGTTCAAGTTCAAGAAGTTTTCAAGATCTCAGAAGTTTTCAAGTTTAAGAAACTTCCAAGATCAAGATCTCAGACTTAATTATACGCAAAGGTCACTTGTCTTCAAATTTCAATGTCCTTTCTTCACTATTGAGGTATGACTAACATTATGTTGACCTTTAGAGTAGGACATTTTGGATATATAATCCATATATGTTTTATATGTAAATTTAGTCTGTTCTAAGACTAGTCCTGGACCTTGTTCGACTAGTCCTAGCACTGGTTCGACCAGTCCAAGAAATTCCATGACCAATCCTAAGTTGTTGAAGATTTTTAGAATTTTTTAGTCACTCTATGACCAATCCCGGAGACTGTTCGACCAATCATAGGAACAGTGTCGACTGGTTCTTCGACCAGTCGTAGACCTTCGACTCGAAGTCTAGCGTTGAAAATCTTGTGCCTACAACCAGTCGTGTGCATCCTACGACCGGTCGAAGGTAATTTATGACCAATCGTAGGGAACCTACGACGAGTTGTAAAATCGACTTATCTTATCGCGCCAAAAAAATTCAAATTTCTGTTATTCCACGACCAGTCGTAGAGGTCCTAAGACCAGTTGAAGACATGTTTTGCTCAGCTATAAATAGATCACGAATCTCAGAATAAGAGATAGAATTCAAGCTAATTAATTTGACCTTCTGAGAGATAAGTCTGTGCTCTATTTTAAGCTAAGTGTGCGTATTTAATATTCTCTTTCATTAACTTTATTAATTGATTTTGTTTCTTGTATTCCAATCTAATCTGAAAAGAATAATTTCTGTTTCCCTTTCTTTGGAATCAAAATCAATTAAAGCTAGCCCATTTTGATTTAATTTAAAATCAAATAGCACTAGAACCATTGTAATGGGAGTTTGGACATTGAACTTGGACATTCAATCATCTACTTTGACTTGGTTCTACGGGGCTGCTACAATGAAGGAGAAAATCCGATATTTTACATTTTATTATAATTTCCTTTTTATTTTGGTTTCTTTTGGGATTTATCAGAAAAAATCTCATTGTATTGGTTATCTGAGGAGAGCCAGGAAAACTCAGAAGTGAGGTTTTTTTAATTGTGTAAGCCCACAGAGAAAGACATAATTGTGAAGGTTTTGGGTGAACCTGTAAAAACCTAATTTGATAGTGAACGCTAATATCCCCTGTGTGAGGATATTAGGAGTGGAGTAGCATTTTGTGTAGCCGTTGTTTAACAGTTGGTGTACACACAAGAGAACCACTATAATCCCTTGTGTTTCGTGGTTGAATGGTTTAAATTTAATATCTTTAATTATTCATTTGTGGGATGTATATGTGGATGTGAATGCTGTAATTATTTATTTCAAGCATCGTGAGAATGGTGTAATAGTTTAGCATTTATTTCTTGCAATTCCTTTATCAGCATTCTTAATTGTTCTAGTAAGGTTGCCCTGCCATTTCTATGTTGTATGGTTGTCCCTAGAACAAAATATATAAGTAACAGCAATTTATTATTCAGTACAGTTTGTATTTAATACTTTATCATTCCTCTTCGATTTAAGATTTGATACAAAGACCTTTCTAGAAATAAGGTTGTCCTACCATAAACTCTGGTTTTTGGTGTAAGGTTGTCCTTAGAACAATATTTGTATCAACCTCTCAAGATTTGAATTTTGAGGTGACTTTACATTCTTGCATTGTGGTTTCTTTATTTTATTTGTTGGCTATCATATTTATTTAATTTTCACTGTTATAATTTTTATTTGGCACTGTCCTATTCACCCCGCCTCCTCTCCCTCTAGGACATATAGGTTGGCCATTTCAAAAACACTGCTTTCTATGATATGGCCCGCTAGATAGTTGAATTGGTTTAATCTTTTAGCTTAATGCCTAAAATGGGAAGAGAAATAGGATGGACGGCATGGATTAGACCCATATATCAAGGTGGGACCTACATGAGTGGCCCAACCAAAAGGCTTGGAATCAAACTGATATTTAAGTTTTACTTTTCACGTGAGTACACCCACTCACTTTTCACGCTCCAGCAACAACGTCTAGCATCCCTGGACGCTGGATAGACGGCGTAGTTATGTTATCAAGGTGGGTCCCATGTGGATGTGGCCCACTTGATTGGATCAATCTAATATGTGTGTTTTCCCATCATCCAGAGGGTAAGGCCCACATGGCTTGGATGGTTTGTATAAGACATGCATTAAAGTGGGGTACGTCCGGGTGGGCCACACTGCCACATCATCACCCAAAAAAATAGAAAATGGAGGAAGAATGTAACGCCCTGAAAATCGGGGGTCGAGCATAAACTCCACTCCTGAGTTCCAGAACATCACTTATGCAATATTTTTAATGATGGATGAATGTCGGCTGTATTAGTGCATAAAACATGAAGTGGATTAAGCTAGAACAGCATATCATAGTCTAGAGATAGTTAAATTTCGCAAGTGGAAGACTGTGATAAATATATAAAATGTATAATTAATTGTAAGTCTCCAGAGTGTGAACATATTACCAGGTTAACTAAATACATGTATACTCCAAAAATGGAAAGAAAAGGATATACATGGGTGTTTAAATAAAAGGCGAAATACCAAGTGTATTGGCATCTAATCAGTAACCCTATAACCCCGTCGATCAGAACCTGCATATAGGAGAAATCCTCCTCAACATCATCAAGTCCAGCTCTGCTTCGCAAGCATCGCCATCATCTGAAACTAAAATAGGAACTGGTTGGTGTGGCCAACACCGTCCCGTAATGTGGGAGTGAGTGATCAACTCAGTGGAAACTATATACAACAAAGGTTAACATGTTATCAATCCAATCAAGCAGTAATGATAAAGCAGTACAATCAAACATGTCCTAGATACTCTTGTTAATGCACGATTGTTATGAAGAATGATGCATGCCCTCACCACAATCCCCTCTGCGACATCATCTAATGATCGCGGCATGAATCGCTTCCTCAGTGCTCTATCACCAACCCCGTTAGCACAGGCAATGCGATGATATGAGCATGATTACCAAGTTCTTATTAGTCCTTTTCATACAGCATGATTGGGAAGCTAAGATACCTCCCTTGTATCATTACCCAAATGGTGATCCATTCTCGGGTCATCAATCCGACATAATCTCATACGATGCTACAGTTCTAGGTCGCTACAAGGGCTGTCAGGGCTGTTACACGCAATCGTTACACCACTCCCCCATTACCAAATCAATACAGGCTTAGTTATATCCCAAATACTACAACAGGACTCGTTGCCCATATGCACTATCAGGATATAATCGAGGTCACTACAGAGGGCTCGTCACCAATCAATGTAGGCCGACAGCAAGAATATAGTGTCTCATACCACCATAATCTGCTCACGAGTATAGGTGCTCACTGGTCACTATAAAGGGCTCATCACCAATCAGAGTAGGCCGACAACACGAATATAGTGTCCCATACCACCATAATCGGCTCATGAGTCTTAGCGGATAGAGGTACCAAGGTTAGAGGAGCTTTTCACTGGTAACTTTGGTACCTTAGGTTCAAACAGTAGCGTCCAAACATGGTGAACAAACATCGGTCAATCGGGTTAGTTGATAAGCTCAACTAGGCCAAGCGCACATTGTGTTGAATGACATGGAATGCATAAGCACTCCATGTGGCCTAACCACTGTCGAACATCCCATGTACGACTTAGATTCGTTAAACTCATCTTGCGTGGTGAAAACAACCTCAACCACCATTTGGAGTACGATTACCGATTACCTAGACTATAGTATAGCCCCAATCATGTACAAGCTCAATAACAGGCATACGATTCATATCCTACATTCATTTAAACAATCATGAAATATGACTTGAACATAAATACAATACATGGAGGAAATCTTACGCACATGTAATATGATTCATCTAAGTTAATCAATCCATGGAGGAAATCATACCCACAGTTAATGTGATCGGGAATCATATTTCAACAACCTTAACAATCTCATTTTACTAACTACTAACTCATTTAGGCATTTATGCAAACACTTAGATTACACATTATATCATACATATTTTGCATTCATTGGCATACGTATTAGGGCAAATCCTTTTATCAAAGGGTTATCGCCTATACAACAATCGTATATCCAAGACAGTTAGTCATGGTAAGCACGAAAGCGAACTCAATACTCATACAGTCACTTTCACAAACACTTAGACTACAGAATTTAATATATACAACGTATGTTGATAAAACAGGTATTAGACTAATCCGTTCACTCAGAAAATGATACACATGCATCTAGCATACATAGACAGCAATTAATCATGGCAAGCACAAATCTGAATTTCATATGTATACGGTATTTTCTACAAATACGAGGAATACAGTATGTTCAACATAGTTAACGTATAACTGAAAAATAAAACGGACAACACTTTATACATGTGAAATAGCATCCTAGGCAAGAATAAATCATTACTTAACATTGAAAGTCTTGAAAACCATAACCTAAACATATATAGTCCGTACCTTAAACCAGACAATGCGTATGAGATGTGATTCAAATGATAAGTCTTCATCAACGGCGGATACGCTACCTATGGCATGAAACAGGTTAGCTATAACTTCATTTAAACTATTCTAGGCTTCCAAACAGGTTAAGGTTAGCTTAACTTACCCAATAATGGAATCAGAAATGTCGTAATAGCAATACGGTAGCGGTGTTGAAGCACATGGAGCTGCAGGGTAGAATTCCTGGGTGAATCTCCTACTCTCTCTCTCTCTCTCTCTCTCTCTTTCTCTCTCTTGGAAAGCTAGGGTTTGGAAATTCGTATGGGATTTGGGAATGGGGGTTTTAAGCCTTTTTATAAGGCCAAAAGTGACGAAAATAGACTTGGGGCCAAGGTATACTTAGGTTATAACCAAATCGGGTCTGTTTCGATCCAACGGAGCACTTCTAGAGGTCTTGTTACCTAATGCGGTCGGACTTAAGCTCTCTAATATCGGATCTAGGTCAAGCTAAGTTTTCAGTCCGGTCGGGTTTCCAGATCGACCGTGGCGGACCAGTTTCAGTTCAACGGTTACGGAAGCTCGATCAGAGCTACAAGTACTATGACATGGAAGGGCCACCTATCCTGATCTGAGGGTGAATTTGGGTCAAAATTTAAAGGTCAGAATTCTTAGAAAAGGCACACAAGTGAATCGTTCCAGATTACCTAAAAATTATTTAATTTTTCTAAAAATCTTCGCTTTCTCACTCTCTTTACTCCGGACTCAAGGAAATGGTCTCAGGACATCGTTTGGGCTTAATTTTCGAGGTGATAGTCAAGTCCAACTAGGCGGTCAGTACCTTCTAAGTTCATCAAAATCGGACTTGCGACGTGCAGTCCAGATCCGATACGAAGTTTTCAAATGATCTCGAGGCTTAGAGATTGATCCTAGGTTTCAGGGTAATGTAGCGTCAATGATTCTATAGGTTTTGGGTCCACAGATCGTATTGAAAGTTATTGGTGTTAATTTCATAAGTAATATAGTTTAACGTTGGCTAAAACACGTTGGATTTCAAAGGGATTTGGTTCTAAGTGATTTCTTTAGCTTTGGAATTGAGTTATGAGAAGTTACCAAGGTGCTATGGTTGACCCATTGTCTAAGGACGTTTAACTCCAGGTTGGCAAAAATATAGGGTGTTACAAAGAAAGAGAGATACATGTGATGGAGAGACCCCAATACTATGGGCCCTCCCTTCCATGCATTCAATCATACATCAAGTGGGCCTTATTACATGTGGGCCCACCGATCAAAATCAACGGTGAAGATCCTTTCTCCATCAAAATGCAAGGTCTAGATAACCCTATTCATGCAAAGAAAATAAACATCATGATGGGGTCCATGGAGAATGGTCCCATCATAGAATGATCATAAAATCAAGGTCGGCCATCGACCACACCTAGGGTCCAAAGTGAGATCCATACCATCAATCAATAGGCCTCACTTTGCCCATCATCAAAACATTAAATCTAGGCCTATAGAGCACCCACCTTTGATCTCATCTTCCTTCCTCCGCCAATGCATGCAACAGCTTCATAGGAACAATTTCAACAGTTGAGATGAAACTTAGATGGTGGAGATGGGAGATAAAAAGTGGGCCACACAAAGCTCTCTCATGGAGCTTGGATGTTGGATGCTCTCATAGGGTTTGCTTTAAAAAATGAAGAAATAAGAGAGAGAGTGGATGGGATGTAAAGAGAGAGAGAGAGATGGGTAAGTGACTGATGGGTGATGGGTGATGGGTGAGTGATGTGTACTTGACATATAAGGGATGAGTAGCTTTGACTTTGGGGTTGCTTTTGGGGATGAGACATGTACTTGACATGTGAGGTGATTGATTGGATTGATTTGACATGTTGTACAGATTCTCTTAAGATTACAATTGTGCGACATTTCCTTAACTAAACGCAGGCTTACATCTCCTGGCCTAGGTATATTCTCGGTGCACGAGACGCGGCATCGGAACCGCAACGATAGCACGGTCACTAGGGTACAAGTCTCGAGTCGAGCCGACTCTAGAATACGGGACACGACTCCAGGTTGCGAGCAAATGTAGTCTATATGTCGCAGGTCACCAAAATTCGATTGGGAGGATCGTGGAAGCCTACAAAATGGTATGGGCTAGGATACAATTCTCATAGTGTAGCTATTTTGGCCTAAGGAAATTAGGCCCAAAACACACAAAGGGAGTAAACAAACCTAGAATCCTTAAAGAAGGATGGGTCACTTGCCTCACTTGGGCCTAACATGAAATCTCAAGCCCATTTGAACATATAGATTTAGCTTGGATCCATTTTATTTCATTTTCATAGGATTCCTAAGGGATATTTGGACCACCACGGAGAATTTTAAAGGCCAAAAATTTGATGTAGGAAATTCCATTTCAATGGGCCCACACACAGGAAAATAAAAGAAAAGAAAAGCATAGAGGCATGAGAAAAGAAAACATGAAAAGAGTAACCAAAATGGAGTTTGGGCCAACCCAAATACACATGGGGCCCAAAGAATCACTTTAGATCCATTGTTTACATAACATAAGAGGCTGTTAAAGTAATAATACTCCTTGAATGTAGCTTAATGAACATGAAAGAAAGCGCTATTTGTATATGAGGGAAGATGGGAGCAAAAGAGAGTAGAAAATGGAAAATTGAAAAATCTTAAAAGTGCAACTCCATGCACCACCTGAGCCTGCAAATGCTACTACTATCTACCACTCATTACCACACTATACACTTTAAAGGAGCACCTACAGGAAGAAAAATAGAAAAAATGAGAACAAATGAAGAGAGATGGGATGAATGGAAGGAAGGGAAAGCATAAATGGACCCTACCTTTACCCTTACCTCCTTACACCAAGAGGGCACCACCCTTTCTATCCAAACTTCAAAAAAGGCTCCAACTTGTTTTGTGAGAAGGAAAGAAGGAGAGCTTGAAAGGGAGAGAGGAAAGAAAGAAAGAGTAAAAACTATGAGGGTGGAGAACATGCCGAAAGGGCCAGCTCAAGCTAGAATATATAAAAGCAGAAACAACACCCTATTACTTGGCACCTAGTGTTGAGTGTCAAATATTGCATATTTTCCCCTATTTATAACTTGGTTTTATGAACATTATAATGCTTAATGGTATACTTTATACATGTTTGTGTTACAAAGTGAATCTGAGAGCTTGGATCAAAAAGAATGTTAAAAGCATGGATTTGATGCTCTAGAATCACCAAGGTAAAGGATGTATCTTAAAAGACTAAGATTGAAGATTTCACATGCCAAAGATCTAAGGAAACCAAGTGAGGAATGAAGAGAATCGAAGATTTGAAGTGAAGAAAATGAATTCACGTGAAATTCGACTAGCCGTTCTGGTTTGACTAGGCCGAGTCCTGGTTCAACCAGCATGAGAAAGTTTGGCTCGAACTCCAACAACATTATCTTTTAAATTTGCATGAAATTCGACTGGTTGAAGATTTCACTCGACTAGTTAAAGACTACGATTCAACTAGATGAAGATTGCTCTCAACTAGTCGAAGGTTACGCAGATTTTGCACGGACTACATAAATTTGAGGCAGTTTTCAGACTTTTCCAACTCGGTGCGAAAGTTGGAGTTTCCCAACTATAGGAGTTCTTAGGATGCTCCAATGCATCTTTTAAGGTTTAAGGATTGGAGTAAAAGGGTGGAGATCTGCTGCCAAGAGTTTTCTTCTTCTACCTTAGTTTATTTTATGCTTAAGAGATTTTTTTTAAATCATGTCTATAGTTAACTAAGCCTCTTAGCTATGGCTAAGAGGTGAATCTTGTAGCGTGATTGACATGCTTACTTTGCTTTGATTCATGTTTATATTGAATTTAATTGATTTCTAATTAATTTTAAGGAATATTCTTAATTTTTTATGGTTTATTTTGACTTAAATTACAATAGACGCTACGATATCTTTGAATATCTTCTTTTCTTATTTGAGATTGTGGGATTGACAAATCCTGTTGTTTGACATAGTCTCACCTTGGGAACAGAGAGACATTAGGAAGGCTTCCTTGCATGGAATCTTGCACGGATTGTCCATGATGAAGTGATGGAAGGGATAAAAAGAGTAAATGATGAAAATGGCGAGAAATTTTTAAATTTTAATCCAAAATCCAATAACTCATGAGAAATTAAAGAGAAATTGAAAGGATGATGTGGAGGAGAGAAAATCCCATGCATTTTCATATTTTACAAAAATACATCCCAATAAGACACCAACATCGATCGTGATCGTCAATTTGCGATCCACTAGACTGGATCCTTTTCAAAATCTCAAAAAATACCATCATCAATCATGACCATAAACTCGCGATTCGATAGACTAGATCCTTTTCATTCCCAATAAAAACCAGCATCAATTATGACCGTTAATGCGCAATCTGATGGACTAGATCATTTTCAAATTTCATAAAGACATTCCTAATAAAAACTAACATCCATCGTTACCATCGATTCATGATTCGATGGACTAGACCACTTTTAAAATATAAAAAACTTTTCCAATAAAAACCATCATCGAACACGACCGTTAACTCATGATCCGATGGATTGGATCATATTTTGAAAATATACAAACATTTCTCCAAAGAGTCATAAACAAACCCATAGGATGATGGATCCAATCAATCATGGATCAAAACCTTGACCACAAACCGTGGGACAACGAATCTAATCAATCATATATCAGAATCTTGACCACAAACAATGGGATGACGGATTCAATCAATCATGGATCAAAATCTTGACCACAAATTGTGGGATGACAGATCCGATCGATAATGAATCAGAATCTTAATAACAAACTAGTGGTATGGCGGATCTGATCAATCATGGATAAGAATTTTGACCAAAAACCGTGAGATGATGGATCCAATCAATCATAGATCAAAATCTTGACCAACGGATCTTATCAATCATGACTCGGAATCTTAGCCATAAAACCATGGGGCGATAAATCCAATTAGTCACAAATTGGAATCTTAACCACCATCCGTGGACCAATCCACACCATCCATAATAAAAGTCAGAGTTGATCGCAACCAATGATTCAGATCATCCCAAGAACAATCAAATCTGATTACCTTGTGAGACGATGGAATCGATCAACCATCTCTAATCGGATTCTTGATCACAATCTCTAATCAGACTTGCATCAAATATACCACCCTCAACAAATCTCAGTGCCAATTGTGACAACCAAAATCCAAGCAATAAAGTATAAAGTTTTAAAAATCAATAATCCCCATCATAACCAGCATGCGCACTAGCCCCTCATATATTTTCAATAAAAACTAACTTAGTTGAAGTCCCATGCATCCCTAATGGAGACAACCAGTAAGCTGAACCATTTCAAAATCATCTTGCAATAAAACACCCCATGGAGTATCACTCCCCAGAGTGGGGCAACTTTCAAAATATTTTCATAATAAATCATCAAACTTCTAAGGAGTCAGAGTAAAATCAAATAAGTTCCAATGTCTTACAGTTTCTCCAAAAATTATCGGATCCGAATGCACATCAAAGTACAATTGGGCTAAACTCCAGTGTCAACTCCATTGTAGCAAGTATTATTAATGCTAAGAAGAGATGATTGGCCAAGATTGATTAAAAGAAATCATTAAAATGAAGAAAAAGACAAATCGTAACCTAAGTGTTAAAATCAGAAGATTGCGTGGAAAAATGTGTCAAAGTCAGAAGATGTGACGGAAAAAGGTGTCAAAATTAGAAGATTGCTTGGAAAAAGGTTACTCGCTTATACCTAGGCATGGATGCTTGCGGAATTTGATCGAGCCTAAGTCGGCATAGTGAATTCCCCATAAGGCGGCAAAAAGCATAGGGAAGCTGATCACATTAACGATCAAAACAAAACAAGTACTCTTGTGGTGATATAGGAAGGAAAAGACAATCTAGCACTGAGTCAATATCTTCGTAAGGTCACAAAAAGTGTAGGGGCTCTACTGCACCTTTCTGATGTTAGTACCGATCAAGAGTGAAAGGGTTATAATTGGCGGCCCACGATTTATGCGAGTTATCTATTTCTATACAACCGGCTAAAACAGACACAAAAACAAGCAACTGATCAAGATATTAATTCATGACTAACTGACAAAGGTGGGGTGTCCACTTGCTTTGGTATTTGGTTGCACATAACTATTGAGTGTCAAATATTGCATATTCACCTATTTATATCTTGGTTTTATGAATATGATAACGCTTAATGGGTATTTTTTTATACATGTTTGTATTATGATGTGAGTTTAAGAACTTGGATTGAAAACAATGTTAAAAGCATGAATTTGATGCTCAAGAATCACCAAGGTAAGGAATGAATCTTAAGAGACCAAAATTGAAGATTTCAAGACCCCAAGATCTAAGGAATCCAAGGGGAGAAGGAATGAAATCAAAAGTGTAAAGTGCAGAAATTCACACTGTCTATGTCATCGAAACTAGTCGTCCATGACATCGAAGGCAGTTCGATGACATCGAAGAATTGAAAAAAATTAAGTCTGGTTGCTAGACAAATTGGATAAAGCTCTCGATGACATCAAAGCACTGTTCAATTGTTCGAAGACAAGTTCAATGACATCGAAGGAAGTTCAATGACATCAAACTTTTTGTAAATTTTTGAAGCAACTCGCTAGAACAATCTGAACAATTCTCGAAGGATCGAACACCCTTCGATGACATCAAAGACAGATTCAATGACATGAAGAGTTACACAGTGTGAAAGGCATTGCGTAGTACGAAAAGGCGTGACTTTCGGATTCAAGTTACCTTCAATGACATCGAAGGCGTTACGCAGAGTTATGCGGACTACGTAAATTTGAGGCAGTTTTTCAATTTTAGATAGACAGGGCTATAATTATGGGTTTTCTTAAGAGTTCTAAACATGAATTAGGTTTTGAGAAGCAGATCAAAAGGGTGGAGCATCCTCCCAAGATTTTTTCTTCTTTTCTTTCCTATTTTTAATGCTTTCTTTTATGGTTTTAGATCCAATCTTGACTAAACCTCTTAGATAGGGCTAAGAGGTGAAGCTTGTAGCGTGTTGGGATGATTTTCTTGCTTTAATTCTTGTTCTTGTTGAACTTATTTGATTCTAATTTGATATTAAAGGAATATTGTTAGTTTTCTATGATTTATTATGACTTAAAATATAATAGATGTTACGATAACTTTGGATATCTTCTTTTTCTGTTTTGAGATTGTGAGATTTGTAAATCCTGTTGTTCACAATTGTCTCCTGGGCATGGTAAGGTGATGAAATCTCTTCCAATCAGTACAATTCTCTTCCATTGAGAATTAAGGTTAATGAAAGTTTAGATTTGATTTAATTGCATTATCTTCCAATTGGATAGGATGGGACTCCAATTCCAATTGTGTTCCTTGAATCAAGTAAGGTAGCATCCTGATAGCTACAAGTGGATCCTTGACACCCTAGTTCCCATGTAACGCCCGTGAAAAATCCGTACTTGGACTCGAGTACCAACTCGACCAGAAATCGCGTAGGATTAATTCCTTTAGAAAATAAGAGTAAGTTAGCTAGCGCAACGCTAGAGTAGCTGGGAAATAGTCCCTGATCACTTTAAATATGTTCTACAAGACCCAAATCGACTAGAACCAATGACTCTATAATACTCTATAACCTCGGATCAAACTCTAAGCCGGTTTGTTCTCTGGACCACTTTAAAACTTTGTATTGGATCTAGACTGCGCGTTGAAAGTCCGATACCTGCTATCTTAGACCGTTAGAACCGCCTAGCTGGACTTGACAATCATTTCGAAAATCAAGTCCAACCGACATTCGCAGGCTATTTCATTGAGCCTGGACTGAAGAGAGTACGAATAGGGACAGATTTGGAATTTGAAATTCAAATCTGGCACACGACTTGACGCGTCAGTATTAAGCGTTCTGACCGTTAGAATTCAGCCAAATTACACCCTCGGATCAGGAAAAATTTCTATTTCATATCATGAGATTTGCAGGCCTGATCTACGTGCGGTGACCGCTGAACTGAAACTGGACCGCCACGTGCGATTTGCGAACCCTGCCGGACTGAAAACTTGATGCGTGTTAGATCCTATATGCATGAGCTTAAGTCCGATCGCGTTCGGCAGGGGACCACCAGAAATGTACTTTTGGACCGAAACAGCCCCGATTTAGATATGCCCTAAGTAAACTTTATTCCCGAGCCTATTTTGGGCATTTTTATGCTTATAAAAGGGGTTGACACCCTCACTCCTCTCTCCCATCCGAATTTGAGAAAAACCCTAGTTTGGGAGAGAGAAAAGGTGAGAGTTTGTGAGAGAGAGTAGGAGAGGATTTTCCTGCCGTTCCACCACCTGTTGCACGTACTTTAGCAACACGCTTCCATCACTCAGCCAGTGATTTCTCCACATTTTTAGGTAAGAAAATGCCCTATTTAGTCGCTGATTTGAGGTTCCTTTCGTTCCATAGCTTGTTAACTCATAGATCTTGTAAATTAGGTCCTCTATTCGCTGTAGACGAAGCGTATACGCTCCGTTCGAATTCACACGTTTATAAGAGATAAGGTACGGATTTTAGACGCTTTGATTGACTGTTTCCAACACTTTCAATGTCTTTTAATAGTAGATTATCGACGGCAACGCCGTTTGACATGTACAACATGGTGTCCGTTTCCTGTTTCGTAAACCAACGAAGAATATGAGATTTAGGACATTTTAGTCATTTGTAGGAAGTACTGATTTCATTCATATTTTGCTGATGTAATTGACATGGTTTATTGTCACATTAGAATGTTAGGAATACGTGCATAATTAGTTTGGTGAAGAGATTCGCCTAAATGTGTACTTCGGGTCGACATACTATATGTAGACTTAAGTGTGTAGTGTAAGTGTTTGTATAAATTCTTGTATTAGTATGTATTGAATTAAATGGTGTTATGGATTAGTTTGAGATTGATTTCTCAATTAATATACTGATGTGAATGATTTCCTACATGTTAGTTATATGCATGATTTCATTGTATGTATGAAATGCATGTGCTTGATGATTTACTTAAGTTCTATGTTATAACATGTGTTAACATGCTCACATGGTTGTATTTCATTTCCAATACTCTTACATGAATTGCTGATGTGAATTCATATGTGCTTGGGACTATACCTAGTCCAGGCAGTCAGTAACTGAGCGAATTCATGGTTGGCTTATCTTGGCCACGAACGACGCGTCGATGAACGCGAGCTGTGTTCTGGAGTTGGCGACAGTGGTTAGGCCACACGAAGTGTTTTACGCACTTCATGTCGTTCGACTTGAGATGTGATCGTGCTAGTCGAGCCCGTCAAATAACCCGACTGGCCATTGTATGTTCACCCTGCATGAGTCATAACTGCTTGAACCTAGGGTACTAAACTTGCCATTGTAAACCCTGTCAACCATGGTACCTTGATCCAAGAGGACTCATGAGCCGGACATGGTGGTATGGTACACCGTGGTTGAGCTGTCGGCCTACGCTGGGGCCACAAACCTCCCCGTAGTGACCAGTGAGCACCTAGTCTCGTGAGCAGATTATGGTGGTATGGGACACTATATTCTTACTGTCGGCCTACACTGATCAGGCGACGAGTCCTTTGTAGTGACCGCGAGCATATTCTGAGTCTACGGGAGGTGACGACCCTTCAGTAGCAGTAGAGTACAGTAGGCCTGTATTGATAAGGTGATGGGGGAGCGGAGCAACGAGTGCAAGCAACAGCCCTGACAGCCCTTGCAGCGACCTACAAAATATACATCGTATGAGATTACTAGGAGTGACGACCCTAGACAGGATCTGTGTTGGGATTGATACAAGGGAAGTACCTTAGTTTCCCAATCCTGCTGTTTGAATGGACTAATAACAACTCAGAAATCATATCACCATAACATTGCATGTGCTTGGAAGATGTGGAGCACTTGAGGGACGATTGCATGCCGCGGTCGTAAGATGGTGCCGTATGAGGGAGATCGTCGGTGAGGGCATACATCACGTCATTTCATATTGCATTAACAATAGTATTAGGATTGTTTGATTTACTGCTTTACTATTATCGCATGATTGATTTGAGAACATGTTAATCCTTTCTCTATTATTCCACTGAGTTAGCTACTCATTCCCACATTTCGGGATGGTGTTTGCAACACCCACCAGACCCTGTTGTAGATGCAGGTGATGCTGAGATCCAGGAGGTAGAGCCAGACTTTAATGAGGACCAGGACGAGTTCTCATACATGCAGTACCACGACAGCTTTGCTTAGGTGGCCTAGGTTGACAGGACTCCTCAGTGGACTATTTTGGCATTTCGATTTATTTATTTACATGTATATGAGACTCAGAGATGTATTCATACTTTAGTGACAGTTGAGATCTACTTTGTTTTTCCATACAGTGATATATATATTCTTTAGTCTTCCGCTTGCTTTTATCACTGGATCTGAAGTATGAATTGCAGTTTTGATATACTTTTACTCATGTGAATTCTTTAACTCAGACAACATTGAATCATAATCATTTTTGCTGCATAAGTGACGGTCTGGAACTCGGGAGTTGAGTTTATACACGACCCCCGATTTTAAGGGTGTTACAAGTTGGTATCATACCGTGAATAAGAGTATACTAGGCCTGGGTTATGGTCACGCGATGTACGCTGTCGCTTCCTTTGACTTAGGTGGGTGCGAGAAGGGTCTAGAAACACTTGTAGGATCGCGGATTCACCAATAGGCGAAGTCTATTCATATCAATCGCGCGATCGAGTCCGTAACGCATCTAGGGTCGCGTAAAGCGACCCGAATAGCTCCTAGGTTATAGGTAGGTGGGTCGAGACGTTCTTTGAATGATTCTAAACCCGTTAAATGTAAATCCTTGGGCTGTGGGACAACCACAACCCCTGTATTCAATCGCTAGGGCTTAAAAACTCCGTTTCATCTAAAATCTTCAAAATTCTTCCTCTCACCACTCCAATCTTCAATTCTTTCTTATCCTTTTCATGTTAGGAATCAATCTTAATGTGAAAATAATATAAAATCATATGTTGCATGATGGGGGATTGTATTCGGGTTTTACAGTGAATAGTAAAATTTCATGAAAAATAGTAAAATTTTACAGTGAATAGTAAAATTTTACAGTGAATAGTAAAATTTCATGAAAAATAGCCATAAGGCCATTCTAACTTTGCTTTCTTTAGCAACTAATGGGCTAGATGGATGTACTAGCTTATTTTACCCCAAAATCATATGTTGCATGATGGGGGATTGTATTCGGGTTTGCAGATTGGACCTGAAAAGTCCCGAATGCATTTTTGGGCCCATATAGGGCAATCTACAATGAACCAAGGTGGGGCCCATGGTTATTTGGGGTCCTTGGACCATGGGGGACCAAAATCATGTGGTCTTGTCACCCGACCAGGGAGATGGTCGGCGATGCCATTGCCGATCCGGCGATGTATCGCCGGCCACTGTGGCCCACTTGATGTATGCTTTGGTATGTGGGGGTGTTTTGGGTAATACACACCCCCCATGTAGTGTTCGTGTGTAGAAAACCCCAAATAGGGGTACTTTCATAAAAGTCCCCATTCCAAGCTCCATTTGCATTTTTCAGCTGCCCTAACCCAAATTCGTGATTCCAAATCGTCCCCAAATCCATCTTTGGCCAAAAACGACCACACTCCTTCACTTTACTGCTGTTTGCAGCCTTCTCTCTTGAAGATCTCGTTGTTTGGAGCTCTTACAACCCCCGAATCGAGCTGAAATCATGAGGTGCTCCATTCCCCCTTTTCATTCTCTTTTCTCCTTGAAAATAGATCCTATGGGAGCTTGAAGCATCCCTCTACAACGCCTAGATCTTCCTTTACCAATTTGGACAGCCATTTCTTGGCATTTTCTCCATTTTTCATGGCTTTTCTTGAATCCATTTTAGGTATTTTGTCACTCTCCACCATCCTATCTTTGATGGGTAAAAGAAAGACCGCAGCAGATGAGGCTGGGCCAAGTCACCCTGCTCAATCAAGAAGTCCGCGGGACGCAGCTAGCTCAAGTGCCACCGCAAGTCCAACCACAGCCCGAGAGTTCCATACAAAGTGGGATTTGGATCCCCATACTCAACTTGGGCGAGTGATTTTAGCAGAGATGCCTCACGGCCAATACACTGACCGTAAGGTGTTGTTTGAGGCGGATGTGGAAGGATGACTATTTGGTGAATTTCTGTTGTTCGAGCACATTGAAGCTGCGCATTGGGGTCCAATCTTTGAAGCTCATGCTCGTGCTAATATGAGCACCGTTTGTGCCTTCTACGCTCGTATCCAGAATCCTACCTTGGAACCATTGCAGTTCAAAATTCCTTTTGGTAGAGACCGGATGGCTACGATCAATGTTCGGTTAATTGCGTGACTTCTGAACGTGCCTCTTGGTGATGTTCATCCTAGTGAGAAAAATTTGAGGAGTAGGCGTGAGCGAGATCGTCGTACCAGGTTCCTGTGCGGTAAACTGGTTCCGTGGCAGCCTAATAATAGCCTCAAGGCATCTCATATGTCTGATGATTTGCGCCTGCTACACCACATTTGCACGTTCAACGTGTATCCCAGGTCGACAAATCGCATTGAGTGTACGCGCCTTATGGTTGATTTCTTATATCTGGTGGCCCAGGGAGAGAATGTATGTATGGCCACTTTCATCTTGCGATAGATTATCCTCATAGCAAAATCGAGAAGAACGTCAGAATCTCTTCCTTTTGGCCGACTGATATGCAAGATCGCGCTTGAGTTTGCTTACAGACTTGGGCCGGAGTTGCTAGTTTCAATTCACAGCATTGATGAGTCTACAATGGTCAAGATGAAGATCGGGTCTCAGTACCATGAGACTCAGCTTGAGGAGGATAGCGAGGACGACTTTGATGATAAAGAGGATCCAAGTGAAGGAGAACCTGGAGTAGAAGTTGAGGAAGAAGTCCAGGAAGAGGTAGAAGAGGAGGCTCAGGATACAGATGAGAGCCCTCCTCCTTCTGCTCAGGCTACTGGTGATGATCGCATCGCTCGAATTGAGGAAAGCCAGGTCGCCTTGCGAAGGGAAGTGCAGGAACTTCGTGCTGAAGTCGAGGATGTCAAGGCCATTACGAAGAGAAAATTCGGCAAGGTGACTCGCACCTTGAAGGCGATCCTGTGCTGCTTGCAGGATAAGGGTGCTCCTCCTCCGTCACCCGACTCAGACTAGCGATGATCTTTAATGTTGTTGTTAGTAGTTAGTCGTTTCCTGCTTTATGTTGTGTAAGCCTGTTAAGGCTAGTGCTTTGCTTATGTTGCTGTTATAATTTTAACTATCTTAGTTCCCATGTATTTCTCGTCATGATGCTTGTAAGGACATATCCCTTGTATTGTGACAATTTTGATTAAATGAAATGCATGGAATGCTTTTGACTCCTTGTGTGAATGATTGCGGTGTCTTTGTGTTATTGAGACTGACAAGGTTGCGCCCTATTTTGAATATAGGGAATGCCGCCGAAGGCTACACGGAGCACGACTCGGCTTGCATTGAGTGAGCCTATAGATCAAGCTCCTTCGCAGTTTGATACCTATGCGGACCCTACTGTGGGCCTGATTCCTGAGACAGTGCGTGCGTCTCAGCCTACTGCTAGTCCTACAGTTGGACCACCGCCGTTCACACCGCCCGTCAAAGAGCCTTACCGCGCGTCTTCTTCGACGCAGCACATGCCACAGCCTGCTCCACCGCTTGACAAATTTGAGCAGATGATGGCTATGATGCAGCAGCAGCAGCAGCTCCTGACTACTATTGTAGGGACACTAGCCCAGGGTGAGAGTGTGCCTCCACCTACACCACCTGCGCATCCAGCTGAGGATGCTGATACATATGCCCAGGGTGAGGGCATGGCTCATCCTGTACCACCTGTTTACCCTGCGGAGAATGCCGCAGATACATGGAGCTTGTTAGAGCGATTCCAGCGCTTACGGCCTTTCACTTTTACGGGTTCTCATAGACTCGAGGAGGACGAGTATTGGCTCGACCGTGTGTCGAAGATACTGCGGATGCTTCATTGTACAGAGGCCGAGCAGGTCGAGTTGGCTACGTTCCTGTTCGAGCGAGAGGCCAGCTTGTGGTGGGACAGTGTATTGCGGACCGTTGCCGCTGACTTTATATGGACCTGGGCAGCGTTCGAGTTTCGCTTCCACGAGAAATACTATCCCCAGACGTACAGGCATGATCGGGAGAATGAGTTTCTCCGCCTCAGACAGGGAGGCATGACAGTCACGGAGTATGAGCATCGGTTCACCGAGTTGGGCAGATACGTCCCGACCATTTTGGCAGATGAGCAGATGCGCATACGGGGCTTTTCAGAGGGTTTGCGATCGGATATTCGGTCGAAGATGTGCTGCGTGAGCATTCTCTCTTATGCAGAGCTGATTCACATGTCCATGCAGGCAGAGCAGGATATGGATCGGCTTACCCGATCTCGTGGCCCTGTTGCTCCTAGGCCACGACCAGAGATGCAGGATAGGCCCTTTGCGGGCAAGAGGCCTCGCGTCGACCCTCCTACTAGGGCTACCGTGCCAGTACCCCCGATGCGGCGCTCTGATTTACTATGCACATATTGTGGGAGAGAGGGCCACTTGGCGCAGAGGGACGATGCGCATCTGACTGAGCTTCGAGAGCAGGCCAGTGATGATGCTGACGCCGAGTGGCGAGTTGGTATGGATGGGGGCTTACGTTATCGTGGCCGCCTATGTGTCCCAGATGTCCCTGACTTGAGACGAGAGATTCTCGAGGCTGCGCATTGTACCAGACTCGCGATGCATCCAGGCAGTACGAAGATGTATCGTGACATGAAGAGGATGTATTGGTGGGAAGGTATGAAGACCCACATAGTAGAGTTCGTGTCCCGTTGTCTCACTTGTCAGCAGGTGAAGGCAGAGCATCGTCGACCACCTGGACTTTTGCAGCCTATGCCGATCGTAGAGTGGAAGTGGGATTTCATTTCCATGGACTTCATTTCAAGGCTGCCGAAGACGAGGAAGGGACATGATTCCATATGGGTGATCGTTGACCGTCTGACAAAGTCGGCGCACTTCCTACCGATCAGAGTTACGAACTCTGCAGACGAGTTGGCTAGACTCTACATCAGAGAGATTGTGCGTCTACATGGAGTTCCGTTGGAGATCGTGTCGGACAGAGACACTCGTTTCACTTCTATTTTCTGGACTCGCATTCAGGAGGCTATGGGTGTGAAGTTGAAGTTCAGTACTGCCTTCCACCCACAGACAGACGGACAGACAGAGCGGGTGAACCAGATCTTAGAGGATATGTTGCGAGCTTGCGATTAGACTTCAAGGACAGTTGGGATGATTGTCTTGCATATGCGGAGTTCGCGTACAACAACAGTTATCAGACGAGTATCGGTATGGCACCTTACGAGGCGCTGTATGGGCGACCTTATCGTGCACCGCATTGCTGGGCAGAGGTCGGTGAGCGTAGCTTGATTGGCCCAGAGTTAGTGCAGGCGACGTCAGAGAAGATTGATATTATTAGACGTCGGCTTCTCACAACGCAGAGCAGACAGAAGAGCTATGCCGATACAAGACGGCGGCTGCTGGAGTTCACAGTTGGGGATCATGTATTCTTGTGAGTTTTCCCTATTAAGGGAGTCCTTCGGTTCGAGAAGAAGGGGAAGCTAGCACCACGATTTATTGGTCCATTCCAGATCCTCGATCGTGTGGGAGCAGTGGCTTACCGATTGGCTTTACCCACGCCTCTCGCGAGCGTTCACAAAGTATTTCATGTTTCTATGCTGAAGAAGTACATTTCTGATCCTTCCCATATCATCAGATGGGAGCAGGTGTAGTTAGGAGAGGATGTTACATATATCCTGCGACCGACACGTATCCTAGACAGGAAGGAGCAGGTACTGCGTAGCAAGGTGATTCACCTTGTGAAGGTATTGTGGACGCATCACTCTGAGGAAGAGGCTACTTGGGAGACAGAAGCCGAGATCAGAAAAAACTACCCACAGCTTCTCGAGGAGTACGAAAAGGTACAAATTTCGAGGATGAAATTATTTGTTAAGGGGGGTAGATTGTAACGCCCATGAAAAATCCGTACTTGGACTCGAGTACCAACTCGACCAGAAATCGCGTAGGATTAATTCCTTTAGAAAATAAGAGTAAGTTATCTAGCGCAACGCTAGAGTAGCTGGGAAATAGTCCCTGATCACTTTAAATACGTTCTACAAGACCCAAATCGACTAGAACTAATGACTCTATAATACTCTATAACCTTGGATCAAACTCTAAGCCAGTTTGTTCTCTGGACCGCTTTAAAACTTTGTATTGGATCTAGACCGCGCGTCGAAAGTTCGATACCTACTATCTTAGACCGTTAGAACTGCCTAGCTGGACTTGACAATCATTTTAAAAATCAAGTCCAACTGACATTCGCAGGCTATTTCATTGAGCCTGGACTGAAGAGAGTAAGAATAGGGACAGATTTGGAATTTGAAATTCAAATTTGGCACAACTTGACGCGTCAGTATTAAGCGTTCTGACCGTCAGAATTCAGCCAAATTACACCCTCGGATCAGAAAAAATTTCTATTTCATATCATGAGATTTGCAGGCCTGATCTACGTGCGGTGACCGCTGAACTGAAACTGGACCGCCACGTGCGATCTGCGAACCCTGTCGGACTGAAAACTTGATGCGTGTTAGATCCTGTATGCATGAGCTTAAGTCCGATCGCGTTCGGCCAGGGGACCACCAAAAATATACTTTTGGACCGAAACAGCCCCGATTTGGATATGCCCTGAGTAAACTTTGTTCCCAAGCCTATTTCGGGCATTTTTATGCTTATAAAAGGGGTTGAAACCCTCACTCCTCTCTCCCATCGGAATTTGAGAAAAACCTTAGATTGGGAGAGAGAAAAGGTGAGAGTTTGTGAGAGAGAGTAGGAGAGGATTTTCCTGCCGTTCCACCACCTGTTGCACGTACTTTAGCAACACGCTTCCATCACTCAGCCAGTGATTTCTTCGCATTTTTAGGTAAGAAAATACCCCATTTAGTCACTGATTTTGAGGTTCCTTTCGTTCCATAGCTTGTTAACTCATAGATCTTGTAAATTAGGTCCTCTATTCGCCGTAGACGAAGCGCATACGCTCCGTTCGAATTCACACGTTTTTAAGAGATAAGGTGCGGATTTTAGACACTTTGATTGACTGTTTTCAACGCTTTCAATGTCGTTTAATAGTATATTATCGACGGAAACGTCGTTTGACATGTACAACATGGTGTCCGTTTCCTGTTTCGTAAACCAACGAAGAATATGAGATTTAGGGCATTTTAGTCATTTGTAGGAAGTACTGATTTCATTCATATTTTGCTGATGTGATTGACATGATTTATTGTCGCATTAGAATGTTAGGAATACGTGCATAATTAGTTTGGCGAAGAGATTCGCCTAAATGCGCACTTCGGGTCGACATACTATATGTAGACTTAAGTGTGTAGTGTAAGTGTTTGTATAAATTCTTGTATTAGTATGTATTGAATTAAATGGTGTTATGGATTAGTTTGAGATTGATTTCTCAATTAATATGCTGATGTGAATGATTTTCTACATGTTAGTTATATGCATGATTTCATTGTATGTATGAAATGCATGTGCATGATGATTTACTTAAGTTCTATGTTATAACATGTGTTAACATGCTCACATGGTTATATTTCATTTCCAATACTCTTACATGAATTGCTGATGTGAATTCATATGTGCTTGGGACTATACCTAGTCTAGGCAGTCAGTAACTGAGCGAATTCGTGGTTGACTTATCTTGGCCACGAACGACGCGTCGATGAACGCGAGCCGTGTTCTGGAGTTGGCGGCAGTGGTTAGGCCACACTAAGTGTTTTACGCACTTCATGTCGTTCGACTTGAGATGTGATCGTGCTAGTCGAGCCCGTCAAGTAACCTGACTGGCCGTTGTATATTCACCCTGCATGAGTCATAACTGCTTGAACCTAGGGTACTGAACTTACCATTGTAAACCCTGTCAACAATGGTACCTTGATCCACGAAGACTCATGAGCCGGACATGGTGGTATGGGACACCGTGGTCGAGCTGTCGGCCTACGCTGGGGCCACAAACCTCCCCATAGTGACCAGTGAGCACCTAGTCTCGTGAGCAGATTATGGTGGTATGAGACACTATATTCTTGCTGTCGGCCTACACTGATCAGGCGACGAGTCCTTTGTAGTGACCGCGAGTGTATTCTGAGTCTACGGGAGGCAACGACCCTTCAGTAGTAGTAGAGTACAGTAGGCCTGTATTGATAAGGTGATGGGGGAGGGGAGCAACGAGTGCGAGCAACAGCCCTGGAAGCCCTTGCAGCGACCTACAAAATATACATCGTATGAGATTACTAGGAGTGACGACCCTAGACAGGATCTGTGTTGGGATTGATACAAGGGAAGTACCTTAGTTTTCCAATCCTGCTGTTTGAATGGACTAATAAGAACTCGAAAATCATATCACCATAACATTGCATGTGCCTGAAAGATGTGGAGCACTTGAGGGACGATTGCATGCCGCGGTCGTAAGATGGTGCCGTATGAGGGAGATCGTCGGTGAGGGCATACATCACGTCATGTCATATTGCATTAACAACAGTATTAGGATTGTTTGATTTACTGCTTTACTATTATCGCATGATTGATTTGAGAACATGTTAATCCTTGCTCTATTATTCTACTGAGTTAGCTACTCATTCCCACGTTTCGGGATGGTGTTTGCAACACCCACCAGACCCTGTTGTAGATGCAGGTGATGCTGAGATCCAGGAGGTAGAGCCGAACTTTGATGAGGACCAGGACGAGTTCTCATACATGCAGTACCACGACGGCTTTGCTTAGGTGGCCTGGGTTGACGGGACTCCTCAATGGGACTATTTTGGCATTTTGATTTATTTATTTACATGTATATGAGACTCAGAGATGTATTCATACTTTAGTGACAGTTGAGATCTACTTTGTTTTTCCATACAGTGATATATATATTCTTTAGTCTTTCGCTTGCTTTTATCACTGGATCTGAAGTATGAATTGCAGTTTTGGTATACTTTTACTCATGTGAATGCTTTAACTCAGACAACATTGAATCTTAATTATTTTTGTTGCATAAGTGACGGTCTAGAACTCGGGAGTTGAGTTTATACATGACCCCCCGATTTTCAGGGTGTTAAATCCCACCTTTAAATTCATAAGTTTTAATCAACTTTATTCACAATTGTTCTTCTAATTATTTAGATTTTGGAGTTAGATATTTTTCTAGTTCTAGTTCTAGTTATTTCAAAATATGTACAAGTTTAGTCCTTGTGGATTCGACCTTGGTCTTACTGAGTTATTATTACATCGTGACCCTACACTTGGGGTTATGAACAAGTTTTTGGCACTGTTGCCAGGGACTACAGCTACGTTTTTCTAGAATTAATTGGCATTAGAATTAGGTTAAGATTAAGGTTTATTTTTCTGTTATGTTTTTAGGTTAAGATTTTTTCTGAAATTATTTTTAGAGACTAACATTATTTTCTGTTTTCTAGAATCCTAACATAGCAACTCTTATTTGGTAACTCTGTTCCAACCCTCTCTCTTACCTTTTCTAGATCTCTTATTTATCTTAGTTTTTCTAGTTTTCTTTTTAAGTTTAGTTATTTAGTTACTTGAGAGCTAAGGGTCTTTTGAGTGAAGGGTTAACTATTCATCACAGGTTAGACACCACTTGAGACCTTCTAAGTCAATAGAAGTGATGGCAGCAAATCCACCTTAACCTCTAGTTGAGGAAGTTCAAGATGAAAATGAGGTGCCTAATGCTCCCCCTCCTCGTACTCTATGAGATTATTTACAACTGGTGAGAGTGAGTACACCTTCTTACATGATATTCCATTGAATGTAGGAACCATGGATGTTAAACCTGAAATGATATAACTACTTCCTAAATTCCATGGACTTGAGTCTGAAAGTCTATACTTACACATCAAAGAGTTTGATGAGATAGTCGCACATTATACTTTCTAAACGTATCTGAAGATATAGTGCGACTTAAATTATTTCCCTTCTCATTTAAGGAGAATGCTACAACGTGGATGCACTCCTTAAAGCCACGATCTATCGACACATGGGCTGAGATGATTCGAGAATTTCTTAAAAAGTTTTTCCCATTTCAGAAAACTAACACTTTAAGGAAGACAATCATGAACTTTGCCTAGAAAGAGGAAGAGACCTTCTTCCAATGCTAGGAAAGGTTTTAGGATGTCACAAATTCTTGTCCACACCATGGCTACGAAATATGGTGAATAATAAACTTTTTCTATAATGGATTAACTTCTCCAATGCGCTAATTCGTATAGATGATGTGTAATAGTGAATTCATGAATAAGGAGGCCGATGATGCGTGGGATTATCTTGATCAATTGGCAGAAAATGCACAATCATGGGACACCTCCCAAAGAGTTACCACTTATAAGCTTAATCAAAGGAAATGGGAGGAATTTATGTTTTAAAAGAGGAAGATGATATAAATGCAAGAGTGACAAATTTCACAAGAAAAGTCAAGGCCATGGAACTTAAGAAGGAAGAACCTAAAAAGGTTGTGGAAGTTGTTTGTGGTATTTGTACTTGTAACATATATACAATGAAGAATTGTCTAACAATTCTTGCTTTTCAAGAGATATTGAATGCATAATCAAATGCTGTAAACAACTACTAAAGACCTTTCAAAGGACCCACCTCGAACACATACAATTCTAGCTAGAGGAACCATCCAAATTTCAATTGGAGGAATGGACAAACGACTAACCCACAAGAGGCCCTTACTCAAATTTTAAATCAAAAGAGGCCTCAAGAGGATGCGGTTCAAAAATTCATGTAAAACCAAGAGTTATTCAATAAAATATGGTGCATGCATTATAGGATATTAAAACAATAATGAGAATGTTTGCATCATCAATTTAAAGGATTGAGTCACACTTAGTGTAACGCCCCAAAAATTGGGGGTCGGGTAGAAACCCAACTCCCGAGTTCCAAAACGTCACTTATGCAACATAGATAATGATGAATGCATGTTGTCTGTAGAATGGCATTAAACAAGATTGGGATTAAGCCAAAACAACATATCATACTCCAGAAACAGTTAAATTAGCAAGCGGAAGACTGCGATAAATATATAAAATATATGAATGATTGTAAGTCTCTAGAGTGTGAACATGTTATCAGGTTAACTAATTACATGTATACTCCAAAATAAAAAGAAAAGAATATACATGGGTGTATAAAAAAAAGGCAAACTGCCAAGTGTATTGGCATCTAATCAATAACCCTGTAAACCCGTCGATCAGAACCAGCATATAGGAGAAATCCTCCTCATCATCAAACAAGTTCGGCTCCGCTTCACAAGCAGTGTCATCACCTGAAACTAAAATAGGGACTGGTTAGTGTATGCAACACCGTCCCGTAACGTGGGAGTGAGTAGCTAACTCAGTGGAATCGTAGAGCAAAGGTTAACATGTTATCAAATCAATCAAGCGATAATGATAAAGCAAGCAAATCAAACATTCCTAAATACTATGATTAATGCAAGCATGAAATGACATGATGGATGCCCTCACCGACATACTCCCTCATGCAACATATCTTACATCCGCGGCATGCTTTCTTCCCTTAGCACTCCACATCTTCCAGGAACATGCAGTGCGATATGAATATGATTACCAAGTTGTTAATAGTCCTTTTCATACAGCAGGATTGAGAAACTAGGGTACTTCCCTTATATCATTCCCAACAAGGATCCTGTCTAGGGTCGTCACTCCTAGTAATCTCATTCGATGATATATTTCTAGGTCGCTGAAAGGGCTGTTAGGGCTGTTGCACGCACTCGTTGCTCCGCTCCCCCATCACCTTATCAATACAGGCCTAGTTTATATCCTTAAGACTGCATCAGGACTCGTCGCCCCCATGCAGTGTCAGGATAAACTCAAGGTCACTACAAAGGGCTGTCAGGGCTGTTGCTCGCACTCGTTGCTCCACTCCCCCATCACCTTATTAATATAAGCTGACAGCAAGAATATAGTGTCCCATACCACCATAATCTGCTCAGAGCACGGTGCTCATTGGTCACTACGGGGAGGTTTGTGGCCCCAGCGTAGTCCGACAGCTCGACCACGGTGTCCCATACCACCATGCCCAGCTCATGAGTCTTAGTGGATCAAGGTACCACGGTTATCAGGGTTAACACTGATAAGTTCAGTACCCTAGGTTTAAGCATTTATGACAAATAAAAGGTGAACATACAATGATCAATCGGGTTACTTGATGAGTCCGACTAGCACGAGCGCACGTTGAATCGACCGACATGAAGTGCACAAGCACTTCGTGTGGCCTAACCACTGCCGAGGACTCTAGTACGACTCGGGCTCGTCATACACATCCTTCATGACGAATAGAATCCAACCACGAATTCTAAACTGTTACCGACTACCTGAACTAGAGTATAGCCCCAAACACATGTAATGTGAATCGGTAATCATATGCGATAAACAAAATTGAAATGACAACTAATTCAAGCATGTTAGCAACATGTTATAAGGTATGACATATGCAGTTAAGCATACACAAGCATTTTATACATCAGGAATCAATTCAACAACATACATGGAGGACGTCATACTCATCATCAACGTAGTTGAGAATCCTATCTTAACACTAGCCTACAACACTACTCACTAAGTGCTTACTCACGCGAGCATTCATACAAACACTTAGACTACACAACTCCAACGTACTTGACGTATGTTGATTTTGACATATGATATGACAGATCCTTATATCAAGGAGTTGTCTAATACACAACAATCATGTTCTTACATTCAAAACATATAGCAGGCATAAATCATCTTGATTTACGCATTTCAACAAACACTTAGTCTACACACATTAGTCTACATAGCATATGTCGGCCAATACGTGTATTAAGGAGAATCTCTTCGCCAAACAGATCATACACACATAACTAACATAGGTACACGACAAATACTCATGGCAATCATATCGAAAAAATACCTATGTATATAGTATTTCCTACAAATACCTAAAATACCCTAAATCTCATATTCTTCGTATGTATTCGAAATGAAAAACAGACAGCATGTTCTACATGTCAAACAATATTCTTGTCAACAATCTACCATTAAACGACATTGAAAGCCTTGAAAATAGGTAATCTAAGCATCTAAGATCCGCACCTTACGCCGTAGAATCGCAACGAACTCGACAGAGACTCTAAGTCTTTGTCAACAACTGATTGGCAACCTAATACATAAGGTAAGTCAGCTACTTCTCTACTTGGATCGATAGAATCTCTAAAACAGGTTAAGGTTAGGGTTTACTTATCTAGAATGAAACCAGAAGTGCCAGAATAACGATGCAGGTGGATGGCTTTGGCACGTGGAGCAGCAGGGAAGAATCCTAGGAGAAATCCCTAACTTCTCCTTCACTTTCTCTCTCTTTTCTCTCTTCTCTCTCCTAGGTTTTCTAAATTCGTATGGGATTTGTGATAGAGGGCTTAAGGCCTTTTTATAAGCCCAAAATCGATGGAAATAGCCTTAAGGCCAAGGGATACCTATTTTATAACCAAAACGGGCTTGTTCCGATCCAACGGAGCACTTCTGGTAATCCTGTTACTAAATGCGGTCGGACTTAAGCTCCCTGATATTGGATGTAGGTCAGGCAGAGTTTTCAGTCCGATCGGATATCTAGATCGACCGTGGCGGACCAGTTTCAGTTCAGCGGTCACCGAAACTCTATCAGGGCCACAAGTGCTATGACATGTAGGGGCCAACTATCCTGATCCGAGGGTAACATTTGGTCAAAATCTAACGGTCAGAACGCTTAAAAAATTCACGTAAGTGACACGTGCCAGATTTCTTAAAAAGGTATTTAATTTTCTAAATATCTTCCTTTTCTCACACTCTTCACTCCGGACTTAAGAAAATCGTCGTGGGACATCATTTGGACTTGATTTTTGAGGTGATTGTCAAGTCCAACTAGGCGGTCGTAATGGTCTAAGATTGTAGATATCGGACTTTCGACGCGCGGTCTAGATCCAATACAAAGTTTCAAAGGGTTCCTAAGAGCAAACTGGTTTAGAGTTTGATCCTAGATTTTAGGGTAATGTAGCATTAATAATTCTATAGGTTTTGGGTCTTATCGATCGTATTTAAAGTGGTTCGAGCTAATTCTACTGATTGTTTGGTTTAGTACTTAACCAAATTCTGACCTAATTATGACAGAATAAGTCCCTAGGAAGTTCTACGCCCTTTCCTGATATTTTTAATTAGTATATTATTTTAATTATTTTTCTAGTAGTTCATCATCAATTCTAATTCATCTCCACCAAATTTCATGATATTTCATGTTTATAAAAATTCTAAAAATTCTAGAAGCAGTAGCTGTCCAAAAATATACTTTCCAAATAGTTTTCACAATGACTCATTTTTAACTATATTAAATATTTTATTATATTTTTTACTTATTTTTATATAAAACTAGACTCATTTATCTTCAATATAACTTTTGAATCACCTAAATTGGAGTTATAACGAGGGAGATATAATTTTTCAAAGTTGAACTAAAATCACAGAAAATGTGGCCGAAAACTGCGGCCCGGCCAAGCCCGGTAATCGGCGAACCCTCGCCGAACCGGCGACCCCCTCGCCGCTCGTTGACCTGTTTGAGTTGATTTCACCATCTGATATTTGAAATGGGTGTATTTTAGAACCTGGAATGAGTTGTTTAACATGCAATATATGATTTTGGGGTAAGAGAAGCTGATCTATCCAAATAGCCTACTTATTTCATGAGATTCAAAAAGGTTAATAGTTAAAAACCCCTTTAATTTATTTATTTACTATTCATAGTAAGTTTTAGTTTAAGTATTAATCAACATCACCTAAACTTTAATATTTGTGTCTAATATGAAAGCTCTTAGAGACTTTTGAAGGATAAAGTAGTGAAAGGTGAGATTTTCGAAGGAAATAGGGATTTGAGACTTTTGGATTGAGTTTTGAGAAGTTAATCAGGTGTTAGGATTGACCCATTTTCTAAGGACGTCTAAATCCAGGTTGACAAAAATTCAGGGTATTACACTTAGCAAGTGGGGAGAAAGGGATGCTTCTAGCCCAACCTCTCCCCAATCTAAAGCCACAATGTGAAATTAGTGACTTAAGCTCTTCAAATCAAATGGAGTAAGCCAAGTCTATCACCACTCTTAAGAGTGAAAATACAATTGACAAATCTATTCCAGTGAGGGCTGAAAAGCCTAAGGACTCGAAAGATGATGAGAATGATAGACTTAGCATTACTCCACAAGAGGAAGAACCGAAAAAAGGTGAGTGAGCCAACTGCGTCATTCCCTCAATGGTTGATTGTACCAAAACCTCTAACTAACTCACATAATATTTTAGAGGTGTTAAAATAAGTAAACATCAATATTCCTCTACTGGATGTTGTTAAACAAATCCCTTCATATGCTAAATTTCTAAAAGATCTATGTACTACCAAAAGATGACGAAACATACACAAGAAAAATTTTCTCATAGAAAAGGTGAGTGTCATCCTCAAGAAAGATGTTCCAAAAAAATATAAAGATCCTGGTAGCCCAATTATCACCTGTATAATTAAGAATCACAAGATTGAGCATACACTTCTTGACTTGGGGGCGAGTGTAAATCTGATCCCTTACTCAGTTTACAAATAATTAGGTATAAGTGAATTAAAACCCACCCGGACCACATTACAATTTGTTGATCGCTCAGTTCATGTGTCGAGAGGGATGATTGAGAATGTGTTGGTCCACGTTGATAAATTCTACTATCTAATAGACTTTATTGTCTTAGATAATCAACCCATCGTAGATATGAGCATTCAAATTCCCATCATTCTTGGTCGTCCATTCCTCGCTACATTAAATGTAATCATTAATTGTAGGAATCGTATTATGATTTTGAAAATATGACATTGAAGCTCAACATTTTTTTTTAACATGAGCAAACAGTCAAAGGATGTTGATGAAATCCATGACATTAACCTGATATATTCTTTTGTGGAAGATAGAGCACTTTTGACTTTAAGTGTAAGGTTGAAGTGTATTTACTCTGATGCCTATCTCTTTACCCAAAAATATTATTTTACCACTTCATCCAAACCATGAGATGATGCCATGTGAAAATCTCTAATCTTAACCCTTCAACCACTTTTTAAACTTAGGATTACTAGGAATTACAACAAAATCATGTTTGGAGGCTACAAATATCCCCCTCTCCTTCTTATTTCAAGCAACCCACAACATCCATAACATCAAAAAAGACTCACTCCCATCCATCAGATTCAGGAAGCATCCCTTCTCATCCAGAGGTCCCTTAGCCATAGCCATTTATCCATCTTTTCACCATGGAAAGTAAGAGTGAGAGTGAGAGAGAGAGAGAAAGCCTAACCCTTTTCTATCTTAGCCTAGCTAGAGTCCATACCTCTTGAGCCACCTAAGTTTAAATATGAGCTACAAGACCTAGCCTAGTGTAACACCATGAACTTTTCAATACCTAAGTATTGAAAGTTCTTGAGTGTTACCATGAAATTTAACTTATTATGTACATGTGTACCATACCAATCTAGCTATCCTAACCTTACATCTATTCTCTAACACGAATCTGACTATTTGGGAATAATCTTCATTTATAGATCAAGCCATTTGACTGTTAATTTTGAGATAAGATCATCATATACCCAAGCATTCTCACTTGTCCATCATAACTAACCATTTAGTCAACTATTCACCGCTAGGTAAAGATATCTGACCGTCCACTCTAAGTTTATACTACATGATCATAGTAAACTAGCTACTTGATATCAACATTCACTCGTACACATATCAAATTGAGATTCTAATTCGTTCATATTGTTCACCACCTATGAATATGCTTAACCCACTATTAAAACTATAATCTAAGAAACTTATACATGTGAACAAGTCACTTGAATCTAATGGTATACATGTTCTACCTCTTGACCACTCCAAAAATCCACTTGTGATCGTCCGTTTATAAAACTAACTATACACTCACTTATATACATGATCAGAGTACTAACCATCAAAATTTTTTATTTTTAAAATGTCATCTGACCTTCCATTATGTTGGTTGATATATGTATATTATCTTAATTAGTTTGGTGAATAATTTCTTATTCATAATGATTTAGATATAAGTTTTTTTTTGTAAGAATTACTTAAAAACGTGCCTACAACCATGTAGAACCATTAGATTTCTCAAAACTCTCATAGTAGTAATAGTTATGAAAATGCCATTAACATAGACCCCTGAATTCTAGATCACATGGTTCCCATGATCCATTTGATGTAAAATTTTATACCATGCTTATGCATCATAAATTAACCATATATGTCAAAATCTAGACTTTGAGCATTATAAAAGTGACCCAATTGACAAATCAGCCCCTTAAGTGTTGATTATGGTATCTACCGAATGAAGAAACCTCGTAGGTAGTTGTAGTAGGATATTTCCTTTCATATGAACGACTTGAATTGCTCATCATATAGACCAAGTGTGAAATATGAAGACCCCACTTTGTTAGGATTTTTCTTAGGCGCGAAGTTATCCTGTCAAGGCCTACTAACTCTATATAAATTTGGATCTTCCAATTTAACCACTTCTTTCTATCTGTCGCAACTCAAATTTGGACCACACTCTGGTCTCATATGATTACCTAGTTATATAAAATTTATGACCCGATATATGATCCTACACCGTTGAAGGTTGAAGCCAGTTCATTCATTTTATTACAAAAGGTAAAATTTTAGATTTAGGCTTTTTCCACAATCGATTAACCACCAAATTTTTTCCAACCATTTTTCTATTTTGACTACACATTTCTTTCAAAATTGGGCCCTGATCATTAAGTGTATACCATTAATTGAGATCAAGTTCATTTTTGCACCCGTTAGGAGAATTTTCAAGATAGGCCAATCTAAATTTTAAATCTTCAAGAAACTCATATACACCAGCTTTATTCAACGACCTTGACACAATGGATGAATTAGATTTAAAGAAAATTCATTAGAAAAGAGAGAATTGGAGAAACTCAATCCAAGTGGGATGTGAAACACACCCCTCTCACACGCCCACTCTTTTTAAAAATGAGTGTGCATTCCCCTCTCCACTCACACGCCCAATCTCCCAACCCCCAAAGAGAAAGTGAAAGAGAGAGAGAGAGAGAGAGAGAGAGAGAGAGAGAGAGAGATAGAGAGAGAGAGAGGGAGAAAGAGAAAGGAAGAGAGAAAGAGAAAGAGAAGGAGAAGCCTAGACCCCCTCTTCCTTCTTCATATGTATGGTATCTCCCTCTTGCTCAAATGATGTTGTGATTCATGTGAAAACTTTTCATTAGAAGCTTTCCTACAAGAAAATCTACCTAGGGCTTAGATCTAAGGATAAGGTGAGAGATTCCTTTAAGCTTACAATAATTAAATTTTATATGCTTTATCTTCCTTTTCATGTTACTATGACTCTCTCTACAATTGTTTAATTTATAACCAACAATTATTTATCCTTTGAGAATTATGGTTAAGACATGATTTATGTGTGATCTTTATTAATTTATGTGGGGCGATGGATACAACCAATGTGTTACAGGTAACAGCCCTCTTGGTCGGCACGTAATTTCATGGGTTGGTTAGCTTGGTGCAAAATCGATGTAAGTAAATCGCCATGTATGTTACATCACCTTTCAGGATTAAATGTCACAAATAGTCGCTCCATGAACACATTGTATTACATAAATCTCACAACCGTATTGTTATTTCTCTTTAAGATGTTCGTATAAATCCACGTTAATGTTAGACACGTCGGCGAATTTGTGAAATTATGGGATGCGAGGCGAATCAATTTTTTTATGAATTATATTCCACATTTTGATGATCACCACGTATGATGATCCGCACACACTTTGTTAGGCATGCATTCATGTAAATTGGTTGCGCATGCTAATATCTCTTGTAGTGTTGAAGTACGTGACATATCAGATCCCTTATATTACTTCATAAATCTCTTGAATTACTATTAATCTTAAAGGATAACCATCATCACTATCAGTAGGGCATTAACCCTCATATCAGATCCCTTATATTACTTCATAAATCTCTTGAATTACTATTAATCTTAAAGGATAACCATCATCACTATGAGTAGGGCATTAACCCTTTCCAATCATGGAGATGATGTAGGTGATGCACAGATCGAAGACTTACAGGACCATCTCCCTATGGAAAATTATACTAAAGGAATAAGAAGATAGTTTTTATAATTTAGTTTTACGTTTTCATTGCAAACTTAATAATGTAATAACTCCCATTGACAGAGCATTTGATAATTTGTTGAATTCTTTTATGAAATAATAAATACATTTGATTTTATTCTCGTGAGTGGTTACTTTCATAAATTTAACTGGATGTGATTATGATGAAAAAAAGTGTGATTTTAAAAGCATCTAATTTATACATTATTAACACCCGAAAATTCTTGGGAGTGAGTATGTACTCGGGCTGTTGAAAATTTCAGGATGTTACGGTTATTATCAGAGCATGAGAATGAGATTAACTGAGCTTGATGGAATGGACCATCATAAGCTTTACACGGCTAGGATAGGATCATGAATTATATACATATACTTAATTGGATTCCCAAAGGAACTAGGAATTTGAGGAATTAGAAACCAATATTCAGGTTCCCCATTGGAAATATTATGTTAGATGTGGAATTTAGAGACAATGAATCTAGGTAACTTTAGAAAAATTCTTAAAACCTCAAATAAACTTATTATGAACTATAATTCATCCTTAAATGAATTTCCAAGCAAGAAAAACTAGTTTTCCAAACAGGAATTAGATATTTTCTAATTTTCCTAAATTTTGTTGTTGTTTCGATGAAAACTTACATGTTAGGAAACTTTCGCTAGTGTCTGTACATTGTAAGAAATTAGCCCTTTACCAATGAACTTATTCCCAATGAAATCAATTTCGTCAGTAAACATGACTTTCCTCGATGAAATATGGTTTCATCGGCAAAAGATTCCCGCCACAACTGAAAAATTTCACACCACCATTTACAACGACAGCCTAGAAACTTTTCCTGACGAAATTATTTATCGTTAGTGAAAACTCTTTTCCTGACGATCATTTTGTTGATAAAATTAATTTTTCCCAACTAACCAAATAGTTCGTCGGCAAAAGATCTGAGAGTCTATTTTTTCGATGTTATACACCATCGTCGATAAAGGATTAATATTTCCCAACGAACCAAATACTTCGTCAGCAAAAGATCGGAAAGACTATTTTTCTGACGTTATATAATATCCTCGGTAAAAGAACTTTTTACTAACGAAAAAAAACTGTCGGTAAAGGAGTTTGTACCAACAAAATACATTCATCATCAATAAAAATTGGCATTTTGATTTTTTTTTATAAAAATAAAATAAAATTTGATAAAATTTTTAAGATTTTGATAATAAAATTTTAGAATTTGTATTTTATTTTTTTGAAATATTTGATAATAAATACGATATTTTGTTAAAACTTTTGAATGAAAAATTAAGAGTAAAAAAATATACATTTTGAAAAAAATCATGATTTTTTACCCTTATCATACTAAGTAAATTCTATGGGGTCCACTGTTATTTATTTATTTTATCCACTCTATTCATCCATGTTAACAGATAATTTGAGGTCTAAAGAACAAAAAGGAACCACATCCAAAGCTCAAGTGGACCACACAATAGGAAATAGTTGATTGAACCTCTACCATTGAAAATTTCTTGAAGGCCATAGAAGTTTTAGATCAAGCTGATGTTTGTGTTTTGTCTTCATTCATATCTTTTTGATATTATAAATAACCTTTAACCATTTTTGGACAATCTAATCAGTCCAGATTGAAGAGTAAATAACTTCAGATGTTTAAATCAAAAGTCACTCGAATTGTTTATCAATCTTGTATGCCTAATACCTTTCTCACATGTAGTATGATCGGGGCGAGTAACTGGTCAAATTGAGGGTAATGATCAATAAAATAGAGTGAATGGACCAGACTTGTAAAATGGGCCAATTATTCTAGTCAAAATTGTGACCCAACTTATTGACCCCTTGAGAACGTAAGAATTAATGTTAGTAAGTTTTGTGGGGCCCATCATGATGTGTGTCGAACATCAACACCGTGCATTTGTTGTGTCCCCTTTAGGTAATGAGATATCTCAAAATTCATCCACATTCGAAACTTAGGTGGGCCATACCATCTAAAACAATATGAAGACATACTAAAATATATATAAAAGCACTTAGTGGGGCCCACATAAGTTTTGGATGCGGCTGAAACTTGGTCTAACCCCTCATCCAAGTGGGACACACATAATGAATGGGTTGGATATGTGAATCACATCTAGGTGGGCCTAATATATGATTATGAATGAGACAGTTCCAAGGCTTAAGTACTGGAGCACAAAGTGGGGATTGAACGTTCACGATAAAAAACTTCTTGGATAAGTTTCAGATCAAGCTGATATTTGTGTTTCCACTTCATCCACGTCTACATGACATTATGAATAGGTTGGATGGTAAAAAAAACATCACGGCGTCCCTTGGAAAGGTTTCAATGGTAGGTGTCATTATCATGCAGCTTCCTTTGGTGTGGTCCATAGGAGCTGTGAACCTGCTTCATTTTTAGGAGCATACCTTAAAATGATCTGAGAAAAGTGATGAATGGAGTGGATAAAACCATTATATCATGGTGGGCCGCACAGAGCCCTGCCCAAACTTATTTCCGATGAAATTCATTTCGTCGGCAAAACATTCCTGCCCATACCAAATATATTTCCGCCGAGAGGCTATTTTTACCGACGTTATACAATATTGTCAGTAAATGAGATTTTTACTGACGAAAATCGTCAGTAAAGGTTGAGAAAATGAACAATGGACATATTATTTAACTTTGTGTGGTTGAACATAGATGTTGATTTGTAATTTTTGTTTTTAGTGTAGTTAATAAGTATATTTAAAAACATATGTATGGAGTGGATGGGGCTGATAGAGCACGGATGGGCCTAAATATTTTTACAACCTTTTACCGACGAATGGTGATAATTTTCGTCGGGAATAAACTTATGTTTTAAGCCGAAACAACTCTAGCCCCCATCCATCTCCCTCAGTCGCTCTCTCTCTCTCTCTCTCTCTCTCTCTCTCTCTCTCTCTCTCTCTCTCTCTCTCGCTGTTGCTCTTTCTCTCTCTCTCACTCGCTCTCTCCACCCATGCTCGTTGCCCAAGCCCTACCCACGCACGCCTTCTCTCTCTCTCTCTCTGAAGTTCGGTTAAGGTATTTCTCTCTCTCTCTCTCTCTCTCTGTTTCAATCTCTCTCAATCTCAATGAAGATTTAGAGATTTGGAGATTTTAGGTGGATTGTCAAAAATCAGAATTTTGAGATTTTTTGGGTGATTACTGATTTTGTAACGCCTCAGATTTCGAAGGTCGAGCAAAACTCAACTCCCGATAACCAGCGCATCACTTATGTAACATAGATAATGATGTTTGAATTTTGTCCATATTAGTGCATGAATCATGAGAGAGATTATACTAAATCATCATATCATACTCCAGGTGCAATTAAATTGAGCAAGCGAAAGACTTAAGTGTATTTAAAACATGAAAGTGTTTCACAACCTCTAGAGTATGAATTTGTACCAGGCTGAATATATACAAGTGTTGTTTCAAGATATACAAAATGTCAAAATATAAATGTCCAACTAATCCTTAGAACCCTGTAATCCAATTGAAGCAGTGCAAGGTTTACATAGACCTACCAGAGAGCTGAACATAGGAGAACTCTTCCTCCTCATCTACGAAGTCCAACTCCGTTACATATACATCCTCATCACCTGCATTTATAACAAAGTTCGGTTAGTGTTTTAAAACACCATCCTATAGTGGGAGGGAGTGATCAACTTAGTAGTACTATAAGTTAAAGGTTAACATGTCATTAATTCAATCAAGCAGTAATGATAAAGCATTACAACAGTCACTTCCTAAATACTCTGGTTAATGCAAGAATGGAGTGTTGTAATAATGCATGCACTCGCACAAAGCTCCCTCACAAGCGACAACATCAGCCATTCGCGCATGACAAAATCCCTCATTGTGCCCTTCATCTACAAAGGCACATGCAATGCAGTGCATGGTCATGTTAGCCGGGTTCTTAATTAGGCTTATTCATATAGTAGATTTGGGAAGCTAAGGTACCTCCCTTTAAATCATTTACCCAAATAAAGGATCCATCTAAGGTTGTCAATTTTAGTTAACCACATATGATAGTGTAACATCCCGAAAATCAGGGGTCGAGTAAAAAACCCAACTCCCGAGTTCCAAAATGTTATTTATGCAACATAAATATGTATGATTGAATGTTGTCTGTGTTAACGTATTAAACATGAGTAGGATTAATCCAAAACATCATATCATACTCTAGAGACCGTTAAATTAGCAAGCAGAAGACTGTGATAGTATGTATAACATATATAAATTGTTGTATGTCTCCAGAGTGTGAACATGTTACCAGGTTATATACATACATGTATACTCCAAAAGTAAATAAAACGAATATACATGAGTGCACTAAAAATATAAAATGACAAGTGTCAAGGCATCTAATCAACCTCCCTGTAATCCCGTCAATCAAAACAAGCATAAAAGAGAGATCCTCCTCATTATCATCAAGTCCAGCTCCGCCTCGCAGGCCGCGCCATCATCTGTAATCACAATAGGGACTGGTGGGTGTCCGAAAACACCATCCCGTAACGTGGGAGTGAGTGATCAACTCACTGGGATAAGAGAGCAGAGATTAGCATGTTATCAAATCAATCATGCGATAATAGTAAAGCAGTAAATCAAACAATCCTAATACTGTTGTTAATGTAATATGACATGACATGATGGATGCCCTCACCGATGATCTCCCTCATACGGCACCATCTTACGCCCGCGGCATCCAATCGTCCCACAGTGCTCCACATCTTCCAGGCACATGCAATGTAATGGTGATATGATTATCGAGTTATTATTAGTCCTTTTCATACAACAATATTGAGAAACTAAGGTACTTCCCTTATATCAATCCCAACACAGATCCTGTCTAGGGTCGTCACTCCTAGTAATTTCATATGATGTATATTTTGTAGGTCGCTGCAAGGGCTGCCAGGGCTGTTGCTCGCACTCGTTGCACCGCTCTCCCATCACCTTATCAATACAGGCCTACTGTACTCTCACTGCTACGGAAGGGTCGTCGCCTCCCGTAGACTCAGAATACGATCGCGGTCACTACAAAGGACTCGTCGCCTGATCAGTGTAGGCCGACAGTAAGAATATAGTTTCCCATACCACCATAATCTGCTCACGAGTCATAGGTGCTCACTAGTCACTACGGGGAGGTTTGTGGCCCCAGCGTAGGCCGACAGCTCGACCACGGTGTCCCATACCACCATGTCCGGCTCATGAGTCTTTATGGATCAAGGTACCATGGTTGACAGGGTTTACAATGGTAAGTTCAGTACCCTAGGTTCAAGCAGTTATGACTCATACAGGGTGAACATACAACGGCCAGTCGGGTTACTTGACGGGCTCGACTAGCACGAGCGCATCTCAAGCTGAGTGACATGAAGTGCATAAAACACTTCGTGTGGCCTAACCACTGCCGTCAACTCCAAAACACGACTCGCGTTCATCGACGTGTCGTTCGTGGCAACGATAAGCCAACCACGAACTTGCTCGGTTACCGACTGCCTGGACTAGGTATAGTCCCAAATAATTATGAATTCACATCAGCCATCATGTAAGAGTAATGAAAATGAACTACAACCATGTGAGCATGTTAACACATGTTATAACATACAACTTAAGTAAATCATCAAGCACATGCATTTCATACATATAATGAAATTATGCATATAGCTAACATGTAGGAAACCATTTACATCAGCATATTAATTGAGAAATCAATCTCAAACTAATTCATAACACCATTTAATTCAATACATACTAATACAAGCATTTATACAAACACTTAGACTACACCCATAAGTCTACATATAGTATGTCGACTCAAAGTGCGCATTTAGGCGAATCTCTTCGCCAAACTAATTATGCACGCATTCCTAATATCCTAATGTGACAAGAAGCCATGTCAATCACATCAGAAAAATATGGATGAAAACAGTAATTCCTACAAATGACTAAAATGCCCTAAATCTCATATTTTTCGTCTACTTACGAAACATGAAACGGACAGCATGTTGTACATGTCAAGCGGCGTTGCCGTCGATAATATACTATTAAACGACATTGAAAGCATTGGAAATAGTCAATCAAAGCGTCTAATATCGGCACCTTTTTTTTCTAGAAGCGTATCAATTCGAACGGAGCGTATACGCTTCTTCTACGGCGAATAGGCAACCTAATACACAAGATGCATCAGCTACCATGCTATGGAAATTAAGGAACCTCAAATCAGCAACTATTTAGGGTATTTCCTTACCTAGAAATGCGGCGAAATCACCGACAAAGTGATTGGATTGCGTGGCTTAAACACGTGCAGCAGGTAGCACCAGCAGCAGGAAATTCTCTCCCACCTTCTCTCACAATCTCTCACCTTTTCTCTCACTCAACCTAGGGCTTTTTCTGAATTCGGATGGGAGAGATATGAGAGGGTTTCAAGCCCTTTTATAAGCCCAAACATTCCCAAAGCAGGCTTGGGAACAATGTTTACTTGGTACCTAACCAAATCGGGGCTGTTTCTGTCCAAAAAGGCATTTCTGGTGGTCCCCTGGCCGAACGCGATCGAACTTAAGTTCACACATGTCGGATGTCGCTCACATCCCATTTTAAGACCAGTAGTGCTTGTAGATCGCACGTGGCGGTCCATTTTCAGTTCAGCGGTCACCGCACGTAGATCAGGTATACAAGTTTCATGACATGAAATAGAAATTTTTCCTGATCCAAGGGTGTAATTTGGCTGAATTCTGATGGTCAGAACGCTTAATACGGATGCGTCAAGTCGTGTGCCAGATTTGAATTTCAAATTCTAAATCTAACCTTATTCTCACTCTCTTCAGTCCAGGCTCAATGAAATAGCCTATGAATGTCGGTTGGACTTGATTTTCGAAATGATTGTCAGGTCTAGCTAGGCAGTTATAACGGTCTAAGATTGTGGGTATCGGACTTTCGACGCGCGGTCTAGATCCAATACAAAGTTTCAAAGAGCTCCAAAGAGCAAACGGGTTTAGAGTTTGATCCAAGGTTTTAGGATATTATAGCACCATTGATTCTACAAGTTTTGGGTCTTGTAGAACGTCTTTAAAGTGATCAGGGACTATTTCCCAGCTATTCTAGCGCCGTGCTAGCTAACTTATGCTTAGTTTCCAAAGGAATTAATCCTAAGTGATTTCTTTGGCTATGGAATTGGGTTCTGAGCGATTTCTCAGGGGTTTTAGTCAACCCATTGCCTAAGGACGTCTAATCCCAGGTAGGCCAAAATCCGAGGTGTTATAATCTACCCCCCTTAAAACACAATTTCGTCTCCGAAATTGGCGAAGGATAAGGAGTACTTTTTCTAAGGAAGGTTCAAATCCTATTTAATAACCTCACCTTATGTATATCCTAACTCAAATGTGTCGATCCTGGGCCAGTGGGGAAGAGGCCAACCATGCTTCCGCTGTGCCACCCTGATCGAACGGTAGCGTTGGCTGAGCTAACGGGATTGGACTCAATACATTCTACCCCCCTTAAAACTTAGTTCTACTTAAAGTTCAAGAATCTATGCATCGCTCCGTATATCGGAACGAGGTGTAACTTAGGGGCTATCCTTGACATGAATTGGGAAACAACCCCTCATTACAGTAGTTTTCCTTTACTAATGATGCGTTCTATGTCATTGGTATCTATGGCGATAAAGATGAGCCTAATCTCTGTTGTGGTTAAGTTCAGGGGCAGGTATGAGTTGGTGGTAAGATGTCAAATTCTCTACTAGCTTTAAGTCCTCGCCATTTCCCAAAGGCAATGTGATCACGTTTGGTTGTAGGTGGTTGGGCTATCACAGAAGAAAGGTTGTGTAGTAGGTCTGAACCAGATACATAGACTTTCTGTCTAGATAGGACAAAAGATTTATTGTATCAATTCTTAATCCGAGTCGATGCCGATCTTCTGCTTGATCAGAGCATTGGATTTATTGGTAACCACTAGGATTAAGAAGTCGATTCAAACCGCGAATACATCGCTTACATGCAGTTCCTTTACTCTGCGTTCCTGAATGCAATAACCCTTGGGGAAGGAAATTCTAAGGGGTGTGTTGGTTCATTCTAAGTTCGACCTGATGGATTTATAAGTCTTCCCTAAGAGTGAATGGTTCTAAGTTACATAAGCTTTCTAAGAGTTACTAAAGGAGTCTATGGATGTTATGAGGATCTATCTAAGGAAGGGAGTCCCATTCCAATCAAATCTAACCTACTATTCCGTAGCATATACAGGCTTTACACTACTTAAGGTAACTAGTAGACTAGCCTGTAATCTATAGCCTAATGGAACGGCATTCCTAGTCCCATGTCGGGATTGGAAGTAGCATGCAAGGTAGGAGGGTGGGGTGGGATAAGTCAAATTTTGTAGGCTTAATCCCGAGATTTACAATATGGCAGTGGAAACCATAGGGTACACCCAAACTAGGGACAATGCCTTACAGTGAACGAAATGACATGTATTCCATCTAACCAAATTCGGCTATACTAAGCCCAAACCACAACACAAACATATTTTCTACCCCTGACTTCACTAAACCTTACAACAACAAAACATGAAAATCCTTAAAATAGTAATCAAACAAGCAAAGAACATGGAGGAATGGGATGGGTAAGCAGGTTTCCATGAGTCTGAGGATCAAATAAAAGGGACATGAGAGAGAGGACGATGGAAAGGGAGAAAAAGGCTAAAACAGCCTTAACAATAGTCATGGAAAGCGGAGAAAATGCGGAGAAATGGTGGCCCAAATGGACAGAATGAAATCTAGGCGTTGTAGAGGGATGCTTCAAGCTCCCTTAGGATGAATTTTCAAAGAGAAAAGTGAATGAAAAAGGGGAATGGATCTCCTCACGATTTCAGCTCGTTTTGGGAGTTGTAGGAGCTCCAACGAATAAGATTTGCAAGTGGGAGAGTTGTAAACTACAATGGAGTGATGGAGTGGGGTTATTTTCAGCAACAAATGGGTTTGGGAAGGATTTGGGATCACGGTTTTGAGAGAGGGAAGCTAGAAAATGTGAAATGGAGCTAGGGAAGGGGGCTGTTGTGAAGGAAGTACCCCATTTAGGGGTTTTTATATGGATGGACCATACATGGGACGGGTGTACTACCCAAACCAGCACGTGCGCCCAGATTTCACATCAAGTGGGCCCCACTGGACGGCGATGCATCGCCGGCCATCTTGCACGGTGGCCAGTGGGACTACATGGGTCAGGTCCCCCTGGTCTAGGGACCCCAAAAATATATGGACCCCACCTTAGTTCATCCTGGATTGCCATAGGGAGGCCCAAACATGCATTCGGGGCTTTCCGGGGCCAATCCAAAAATATGAATGCAATCCCCTATCATGCAGCATATGATTTTGGGGTAGAAGGAGCCAATACATTCATCTAGCCCATTAGTTGCTGAAGATTGTAAATTTGGAATGGCCTTATATCCAGTTTTCATGAAATTTTACTATTCACAGTAAAATTTTATCGAAGTATGATTTTATATTATTTTCACATTAGGATCTATGCCTAACATGAAAATAATAAGAAATAATTGAAAAATAGAGTGGTGAGAGGAAGAATTTTGAAGAAATCAGGTGAAACGAGGTTTTTAAGCCCTAGCGATTGAATGCAAGGGTTGTGGTTGTCCCACAGCCCAAGGATTCACATTTACGGATTTAAGATCGTTCAAAGAATATCTCAACCCACCTACCTACAGCCTATGAGCTCCTCAGGTCGTTTCGCGCGACCCTATATGCGTTACGGACTCGATCGCGCGATCGATATGAATAGACTTCGCCTATTGGCGAATCTGCGATCCTATAAGTGTTTCTAGACCTTTCTCGCCTCCACCTAAGTCAAAGGAAGTGACAGCATATGTCGCGTGACCATAACCCAGGCCCGATTTAATCCAAATCATGCTCTGATACCATCTGTAACATCCCGAAAATCAGGGGTTGAGTAAAAAATCCAACTCCCGAGTTCCAAAATGTTATTTATGCAACATAGATATGTATGATTGAATGTTGTCTGTGTTAATGTATTAAACATGAGTAGGATTAATCCAAAACATCATATCATACTCTAGAGACCGTTAAATTAGCAAGCGGAAGACTGTGATAGTATGTATAACATATATAAACTGTTGTATGTCTCCAGAGTGTGAACATGTTACCAGGTTATATACATACATGTATACTCCAAAAGTAAACAAAACGAACATACATGAGTGCGCTAAAAATATAAAATGACAAGTGTCAAGGCATCTAATCAACCTCTCTGTAATCCTGTTAATCAGAACACGCATAAAGGAGAGATCCTCCTCATTATCATCAAATCCAGCTCCGCCTCGCAGGCCGCGCCATCATCTGCTATCACAATAGGTACTGGTGGGTGTCCGAAAACACCATCCTGTAACGTGGGAGTGAGTGATCAACTCACTGGGATAAGAGAGCAGAGATTAGCATGTTATCAAATCAATCATGCGATAATAGTAAAGCAGTAAATCAAACAATCCTAATACTGTTGTTAATGCAATATGACATGACATGATGGATGCCCTCACCGACGATCTCCCTCATACGGCACCATCTTATGCCTGCGGCATGTAATTGTCCCACAGTGCTCCACATCTTTCAGGCACATGCAACGTAATGGTGATATGATTACCGAGTTATTATTAGTCCTTTTCATACAGTAATATTGGGAAACTAAGGTACTTCCCTTATATCAATTCCAACACAGATCCTTTTTAGGGTCGTCACTCCTAGTAATCTCATACGATGTATATTTTGTAGGTCGCTGCAAGGGCTGCCATGGATGTTGCTCGCACTCGTTGTACCGCTCCCTCATCACCTTATCAATACAGGCCTACTGTACTCTCACTGCTACGGAAGGGTCGTCGCCTCCCGTAGACTCAGAATACGCTCGCAGTCACTACAAAGGACTCGTCGCCTGATCAGTGTAGGCCGACAATAAGAATATAGTGTCCCATACCACCATAATCTTCTCACGAGTTATAGGTGCTCACTGGTCACTACGGGGAGGTTTGTGGCCCCAGCGTAGGCCGACAGCTTGACCACGGTGTCCCATACCACCATGCCCGACTCATGAGTCTTTATGGATCAAGGTACCATAGTTGACAGGGTTTACAATGATAAGTTCAGTACCCTAGATTCAAGCAGTTATGACTCATACAGGGTGAACATACAACAACCAGTCGGGTTACTTGACAGGCTCCACTAACACGAGCGCATCTCAAGCTGAGCGACATGAAGTGCATAAAACACTTCGTGTGGCCTAACCACTGCCGTCAACTACAATACACGACTCGCGTTCATCGACGTGTCATTCGTGGCAACGATAAGCTAACCACGAACTTGCTTGGTTACCGACTGCCTGGACTAGGTATAGTCCCAAATAATTATGAATTCACATCAGCCATTGTGTAAGAGTAATGGAAATGAACTACAACCATGTGAGCATGTTAACACATGTTATAACATACAACTTAAGTAAATCATCAAGCACATGCATTTCATACATATAATGAAATTATGCATATAGCTAACATGTAGGAAACCATTTACATCAGCATATTAATTGAGAAATCAATCTCAAACTAATTCATAACACCATTTAATTCAATATATACTAATACAAGCATTTATACAAACACTTAGACTACACCTGTAAGTCTACATATAGTATGTCGACTCAAAGTGCGCATTTAGGTGAATCTCTTCATCAAACTAATTATACACGTATTCCTAATATCCTAGTGCGACAAGAAGCCATGTCAATCACATCAGCAAAATATGGATGAAAACAATAATTCCTACAAATGACTAAAATGCCCTAAATCTCATATTTTTCGTCTACTTACGAAACATGAAACGGACAGCATGTTGTACATGTCAAGCGGCGTTGCCGTTGATAATATACTATTAAACGACATTGAAAGCATTGGAAATAGTCAATCAAAGCGTCTAATATCGGCACCTTTTTTTCCTAGAAGCGTATCAATTCGAACGGAGCGTATACGCTTCTTCTACGACGAATAGGCAACCTAATACACAAGATGCATCAGCTACCATGCTATGGAAATTAAGGAACCTCAAATCAGCAACTATTTAGGGTATTTCCTTACCTAGAAATACGGTGAAATCACTGGCAAAGTGATTGGATTGCGTGGCTTAAACACGTGCAGCAGGTAGCACCAGCAGCAGGAAATTCTCTCCCACCTTCTCTCACAATCTCTCACCTTTTCTCTCACTCAACCTAGGGCTTTTTCTAAATTCGGATGGGAGAGATATGAGAGGGTTTCAAGCCCTTTTATAAGCCCAAACATGCCCAAAACAGGCTTGAAAATAATGTTTACTTGGTACTTAACCAAATCGGGACTGTTTCTGTCCAAAAAGGCATTTCTGGTGGTCCCCTGGCCGAACGCAATCGGACTTAAGTTCACACATGTCAAATGTCACTCACATCCCTTTTTCAGACCAGTAGTGCTCGTAGATCGCACGTGGCGGTCCATTTTCAGTTCAGCGGTCACCGCATGTAGATCAGGTCTACAAATCTCATGATATGAAATAGAAATTTTTCCTGATCCAAGGGTGTAATTTGGCTGAATTCTGACGGTCAGAACGCTTAATACTGATGCGTCAAGTCGTGTGCCAGATTTGAATTTCAAATTCCAAATCTAACCCTATTCTCACTCTCTTCAGTCCAGGCTCAATGAAATAGCCTGTGAATGTCGGTTGGACTTGATTTTTGAAATGATTGTCAGGTCCAACTAGGCGGTTATAACGGTCTAAGATTGTGGGTATCGGACTTTCGACGCGCGGTCTAGATGCAATACAAAGTTTCAAAGAGCTCCAGAGAGCAAACGGGTTTAGAGTTTGATCCAAGGTTTTAGGATATTATAGCACCATTGATTCTACAAGTTTTGGATCTTGTAGAATGTATTTAAAGTGATCAGGGACTATTTCCCAGCTACTCTAGCGCTGCACTAGCTAACTTATGCTTAGTTTCTAAAGGAATTAATCCTAAGTGATTTCTTTGGCTATGGAATTGGGTTCTGAGCGATTTTCCAGGGGTTTTAGTCGACCCATTGCCTAAGGACGTCTAATCACATGTTGGCCAAAATCCGGAGTGTTACAATCTACCCCCCTTAAAAATAATTTCATCCCCGAAATTGGCGAAGGGTAAGGAGTACTTTTTCTAAGGAAGGTTCAAATCCTATTTAATAACCACACCTTACGTATATCCTAACTCAAATGTTTCGATCCTGGGCCAGTGGGGAAGAGGCCAACCACGGTTTCGCTACGCCACTCTGATCGAACGGTAGCATTGGCTGAGCTAACGAGATTGGACTCAATACGTTCTACCCCCCTTAAAACTTGGTTCTACTTAAAGTTCAAGAATCTATGCATCGCTCCGTATATCGGAATGAGGTGTAACTTCGGGGCTATCCTTGACATGAATTGGGAAACAACCCCTCATTACAGTAGTTTTCCTTTACTAATGATGCGTTCTATGGCATTGGTATCTATGGCGATAAAGATGAGCCTAATCTCTATTGTGGTTAAGTTCAAGGACAGGTATGAGTTGGTGGCAAGATGTCGAATTCTCTATTGGCTTTAAGTCCTCGCCATTTCCCAAAGGCAATGTGATCACGTTTAGTTGTAGGTGGTTGGGCTATCACAGAAGAATGGTTGTGTAGTAGGTCTGAGCTAGATACATAGACTTTCTGTCTAGATAGGACAGAAGATTTATTATATCAATTCTTAATCCGAGTTGATGCCGATCTTCTGCTTGATCAGAGCATTGGATTTATTGGTAACCACTAGGATTAAGAAGTCGATTCAAACCGCGAATACATCGCTTATATGCAGTTCCTTTACTCTGCGTTCTCGAATGCAATAAGCCCTTGGGGAAGGCAATTCTAAGGGGTGTGTTGGTTCATTCTAAGTTCGACCTGATGGATTTATAAGTCTTCCCTAAGAGTGAATGGTTCTAAGTTACATAAGCTATCTAAGAGTTACTAAAGGAGTCTATGGATGTTATGAGGATCTATCCAAGGAAGGGAGTCCCATTCCAATCAAATCTAACCTACTATTCCGTTGCATATACAGGCTTTACACTACTTAAGGTAACTAGTAGACTAGTCTGTAATCTACAGCCTAATGGAACGACATTCCTAGTCCCATGTCGGGATTGAAAGTGGCATGCTAGGTAGGAGGGTGGGGTGGGATAAGTCAAATTTTGTAGGCTTAATCCCGGGATTTACAATATAGCAGTGGAAACCATATGGTACACCCAATCTAGGGATAATACCTTACAGCGAACGAAACGGCATGTATTCCATCTAACCAAATTCGGCTATACTAAGCCCAAACCACAACACAAACATATTTTCTACCCCTAACTTCACTAAACCTAACAACAACAAAACACGAAAATCCTTAAAACAGTAATCAAAAAAGTGAAGAACGTGGAGGAGTGGGATGGGTAAGTAGGTTTCCACGAGTCTGAGGATCAAATAAAAGGGACATGAGAGAGAGGATGATGGAAAGGGAGAAAAAGGCTAAAACAGCCTTAACAATAGTCATGGAAAGCGGAGGAAATGTGGAGAAATGGTGGCCCAAATGGACAGAATGAAATCTACGCGTTATAGAGGGATGCTTCAAGCTCCCTTAGGATGGATTTTAAATGAGAAAAGAGAATGAAAAAGGGGAATGAAGCTCCTCACGATTTCAGCTCGTTTTAGGAGTTGTAGGAGCTCAACGAACAAGATTTGCAAGAGGGAGAGTTGCAAACTACAATGGAGTGATGGAGTGGGGTCGTTTTCAGCAACAAATGGGTTTGGGAAGGATTTGGGATCACGGTTTTGAGAGAGGGCAGCTAGTTAGCGTGAAATGGAGCAAGGGAAGGGGGCTGTTGTGAAGGAAGTACCCCATTTAGGGGTTTTTTATGGACGAACCATACATGGGAGGGGTGTACTACCCAAACCAGCACGTGCACCCAGATTTCACATCAAGTGAGCCCCACCGGACGGCGATGCATCGCCGGATCAGCAATGGCATCGCCGACCATCTTGCACGGTGGCTGGTAGGACCACATGGGTCGGGTCCCCCCTGGTCTAGGGACCCCAAAAATATATGGGGTGCGTTATGTTGACCCTTTCTCGTGAGAGCATAAACAGTCAGCCTAGGTATAGGTTGTAAAGGTTAAAGGTGAACCTGATTTAAAACTTTGGGTTTGGGGTGAACCATGTGAAACTTTCTTAGTGAAATTCGGTACACTCAAGGGTTAAGTGTGGTTACCAGGAGTGGAGTAGACAAGTAGTCGAACCAGTATAAAAATGATTGTGTTTGAGATTGTTGTCTTTCATTTTTTTATGTGATTTCCTTAAATACTTTCATATTTGATTATCTGAGATCACACCTCACACACACTCATAGTCATATTCATCATAAACTAGTTTGCATATTATTCATCTCTCAAATAGTTTGTGATTGGATCTTCTACCGGGCTTAGAAGCTAGTAGAGTTACTCCTGAGTAATCCTAATATATGCTTATTGTTAGGATTAGAGTGATAGGATTTTAAGTTGTTATAAAATTATTGAAAAGTCCTATTCACCCCCCTCTAGGACATGGCATATTCCTACTTCAACTAAAGCTGTCTTTACTGTAATTTCAATTGGTATTAGAGTGAGTCTCTCTTTAAGGGCTTCACCACCTAGAGAGTAACTTGACTGAAGTTAGGAATATGGCCAAAGGAGAGGGCTCATCGGTCTCTAGACCTCCAGTATTTGATGGATCTGAAAGTGCACCTACAAGTGCGCTGGTTTATCAATTACGGTGTAAGTTGAGTCAGTCAGACAACAGTGCCTAACAAGAAGATCGATTCAAGTGTTTGCCTCAACTGGATGTGTGGAAGCTCGCCATAGGTAAATCATAGCCTCACATCCCATGTCCCAAAACACCAGGTGATTAAAACTCTTAAAACTAAGTAGAACACCTTAGGCTTTTATTGTAAGAAAACTTTTTATCAAACAGGAAAATCTTCAAAGTTTTCTTACCCTGTCGATTATATCGATTCACCTTTCGATATGATCGACCTTCTCTGTCGATGTCCTCGGCATCTCAATCAATACAATCGAGTGAGGACAAAAAGTGTTCAGCAACCAAACATTCATCTGGATGATTTATCGATATATCAGAATCTCAATCGATATCATCGATATTCAAATATCGATCCCATCGAAAGTGGATCGATAATATCGACAGGCAGTTTTTTGGCACTCTTATTTTTCTAAAGAAAACTACTATAAGCTTCGATATATCGATGACTATCCGATTCAATCTGAATTTAAATATCGATCATATCAGAAGTCAATCGATCATATTGATAGTGGGCGCATATTTTCTCCAGCAAATATTTTAGGGTACTCTAAACATTGATCGGGGGGCCAGTCGAGAAATCAATATTCATATGTCAATCATTTCGAGGCCTGGTCGATTAGATCAAGACCGGACACAAACAGTCCAGCAAGCTTAAAGGTAACTCTATATGATTTATCGATCCCATCGACACGGACTCCGATATCATCGATATATAAATTTTGATGACATCGGCTGTTCCCCAATCATATCCTTAGAACCTAAAATTCTTCAAGGCTTGTCTCTCTTATTTTCACCTGTCGATAGATCGATCCCTCTATCGATGGAATCAGAGTTCAAAATTCGATAACATCGATCTGTGTCTCAATCCCATCGACTAGTTGGTAAAAGGTTTCTAAAAGTGAAAATGACTTTGAGTTTGTATCATCGAGAGATCAGTTGATGCTATCGGGAGTATACGCTCGATGATATCGACCCTACTCGATAATATCGAACTCTGTCATAAATGTGACTGTTTTATATCCGTTGGAACCTTTTGCCTATATATAGAGAGGTTAGTCTTTATTGCTAGTAGAGAAAGAAGAGAGTGCTTCTGAGTGTTTTAAACTTCATATCATTTATCTTAAACCCTTTCTCTCAGGGAGTTCATCCTCCAATCCACCCTCATCATTGATATTCAATAGAGTGGATGAGAAATGAACTTTCACATTTAAGGATCCTCCAGCTACTACCTTAATGTCAAATATTAAGCTGGGATGCCTTGAATGCATAGATGATTGGAATCACTCTATCTTCCTAATAGGAAAATCTTTAGAGAGTGAAATTCCATCATAACCTTGACCCAACCTGAAGCCTAGTATTGGTACATCTTTTGTGTTGTGGATTAAGGGAGCTGAAGACTCTTCATCAACAAGAAAGAGATCTTCATCACTGCACTAAAAGGGACTCATCAACTTATCTGTAAGTATCTAGAGTCTAGAGGACACTTGTGATCATTCCTTTCTAGGATTGGGTCTTAAGTATTGCTCACCCTTTGAAGTCCTCAAAGGAGGCCTCCGGCGGGAGTGTACATGTGGGTGCATTGTGTGGACCCTTGCTCTATGTGGGTATAAACATCTGGTTAGGAGTGAACCAGTAAAACTCTGGGTTTAGGGGTGAACCGTGTAAAATCTCTATTAGGGTCTTAGGGTAAGATCCTTGGCCAGTGTGCCTAAACCGAGTGCTATGTGTTGACCCTTGCTCGTGAGAGCATAAACAGTCAGCCTCTGTGTAGGTTATAAAGGTTGAAGTTGAACCTGATTTAAAACTTTAGGTTTGAGGTGAACCATGAGAAACCTCCTTAGTGAAATCCGGTACACTCTACGGTTGAGTGTGGCAGCCGGGAGTGGAGTAGACAAGTAGTCGAACCACTATAAATGACTGTGTTTGTGATTGATTCTTGTGCCCGATCATTTGTGTGATTATATTAACTGCATTTATATTTTCTCAAACTTCACACACAGTCACATCCATCATAGACTATAACTGCTCCATGCTTATCATTTAAATAGTTCTATGATTGGACTCTCTACCAGGCTTGGAAGCCAGTAAAGTTAATTTTGAGTAATCCTAATCTATACTCTATGATAAGATTAGTGTGATAGGATTCTTAATAATTCATAAACACTTTAAAAAGTCCTATTCACCCTCCCCCCCCCCCCCCCCCCCCCCCCCCCTCTAGGACATATTGGCATATTCCTACTTCAACTCAAGTGGTCCTCACCGCTATTTCAAGATCAAATTATGCATACTGGAAGGCTAGAATGCACTACTTTCTGAGATGCTTGGATCATGATGTTTGGGATATAATTGAAAGAGGATATGTGCCACCATCTGAACAAATAGTCACTACAAGAAAAATGGGCAAAGGCTACGACCAAAAACTGAAGAAAAAGGACTTTTGCTACTGATATGATCCGTAGCACGTCCTTAGCTATTGGTGGTGTAGTTAAAGGTGTAGCTACAGACAATATCCATAGCAATAAATACCAATAGCTACGGACAATATCCGTAGCAATAGATACCAATAGCTACGGACTATATCCGTAGCAATAGATACCAATAGCTACGGATTATATCCGTAGCAATATCTTTAGCTACTCCACCAATAGCAACGAACATGCTACAGCTTATATCCGTAGCAAAAGAGATTTTATCCATAATAATAAATACCAATAATATCCGTACCAATATATACCAATACCTACGGACAAAAGCCGTAGCTATAGCTACTATTATATTCATAGCTATTTTTTTTAAAATGTAATAATTCGACCTATTTTCATTGCAAGAACCTGTTGTGATTGATAACTCACCTAAGCTTAATGCTAATAGAAATAATACATAAAATGTAATCAAAAAAAGAAATAAATGCATTTATTACAAATAGCAATCAAATCATACAATGTATCCTACATTCACATTTCTAAATAAACAGTATGATCTAGACTCAACCTATCATAAGAATTATAACTAAGGCGTGCCTTGATGTGTAATAAACAAATACACTCCAATACAGTAAACACCCTCCATATGTATTCAATAATGCTCACGTTTTTACAGAATTTTCTTCCTTCAGACGGTCAATTTCAGCAAATGCAGAAGAAAAAGTTTCTTCTTTCCTTGAAATGTAGATGTAACTTTTTTGGACTTCGACACAAGATCACTATCAAGTTTTGAAACCCTTCCCTTGAGAAAATGAATTTCATCCTCCACTGACTGCTTTAGCTTGTTAGCCTGTATAAAATAGCATTTGTAGACACAATCAAATAAGCATGCCTTTGTACACATCTCAAAAGGGAGAAAGATAAAAAAACACTTATGAAGAAATAAAAAATGTACTTACAAATCTTCTAATCAATGGAGAAATCCAACATGAATAATGTGTTCAAACCTAGGATGAACTTTTAAACTCAAAACCTAGGTTTAGGTTAAGGTTATAGGTTTAGGTTTAGGTTTAGGTTTTAGGTTTATGTTAAGTTTAGGTTATAGGTTATAGGTTATAGCTTATAGCTATAGGGAATTAAAAATAGGTTAAGGTTTAGATTTAGGAAATCATGTTTGGGTTTGGGATCGGGTTTAGGTTTGGGTTTTCAAGTTTAGATTTAGGTTTAGGTTAGAGAGTTGAGATTAGGATTAGGTGTAGGTTTAGGTTTAGGTTAGGGAGTTGAGATTAGGATTAGGTGTAGGTTAAGGTTTAGGTTAGGGAGTTAAGATTAGGATTAGGTGCAGGTTTAGGTTTAAGGATTTGAGAATACATTTAGGTTTTAGGTTTAGGTTTTAGGTTGGGTTAAGGTTTGGTTATAGGTTATAAGTTTAAGTTATAGGTTATAGGTTATAGGTTATAGGTTATAGGTTAAGGTTTAGGTTATAGGTTTTGGTTTATGTCAAGGTTATAGGTTTAGGTTTAAGAAATTAGGTTCGGGTTTGAGATCGGGTTTAGTTTGGGTTTTCAAGTTAGGTTTACGTTAAGGAGTTGAGATTATGATTAGGTGTAGGTTTAGGTTTAAGGATTTGAGAATACATTTAGGTTTTAGTTTAGGTTTAGGTTATAGGTTTAGGTTATATGTTTAGGTTAGGTTTAGGTGTAGGTTATAGGTTATAAGTTATAGGTTTAGGGAATTGAGAATAGGTTAAGGTTTAGGTTTAGGAAATCAGGTTCGGGTTTGGGATCGGGTTTAGGTTTGGGTTTTCAAGTTTAATTTTAGGTTTAGGTTAGGGAGTTGAGATTAGGATTAGGTGTAGGTTTAGGTTTAGGGATTTAAGAATACATTTAGGTTTTAGTTTATGGTTGTAGGTTTAGGTTTAGGGATTTAAGAATACATTTAGGTTTTAGTTTATGGTTGTAGGTTTAGGTTTAGGTTTTAGGTTTAGGTTAAGGTTAGGTTATTAGTTATAAGTTTAGGTTATAGGTTATAGGTTATAGGTTAAGGTTTAGTTTATTAGTTTTGGTTTAGGTTAAGGTTATAGGTTTAGGTTTAGGTTATAGGTTTAGGTTAAGGTTTAGGTCTAGGTTATAGGTTATAACTTTAAGGAATTAAGAATATGTTAAGGTTTAGATTTAGAAAATCGGGTTTAGGTTTAGACTAAGTAGTTGAGATTAGGATTAGGTATAGGAATTTGAGAATACATTTAGGTTTTAGGTTTAGGTTTAAGTTTTAGGTTATAGTTTATAAGTATAGGTTTATGTTTAGGTTAAAGTCTAGGTTTAATTTATAGGTATAGGTTTTGAGATTTGAGAATAGGTTTAGGTTAAGGGATTTGAGAATACATTTAGGTTTTAGGTTTAGGTTAAGGTTATAGGTTTAGGTTAGGTTTAAGTTATAGGTTATAGGTTATAGCTTTAGGGAATTGAGAATAGGTTAAGGTTTAGGTTTAAGAAATCAAGTTTGGGATCGGGATCGGGTTTTGATTAAGTAGTTGAGATTAGGATTATGTGTAGGTTTATATTTAGGAATTTGAAAATACATTTAGGTTATAGGTTTTAGGTTTAGGTTATAGGTTTAGCTTAGGTTTAGGTTATAGGTTATAGGTTATAGCTTTAGGGAATTGAGAATAGGTTAAGGTTTAGGTTTAGGAAAGGTTCGGATTCGAGATCGGGTTTAAGTTTAGGTTTTCAAGTTTAGGTTTAGGTTAAGTATTTGAGATTAGGATTAGGTGTAGGTTTAAGTTTAGGAATTTGAGAATATATTTAGGTTTTAGGTTTAGGTTTTAGCTTTAGGTTAGGTTTAGGTTATAGGTTATAGTTTTAGGGAATTGGGAACAGGTTAAGGTTTAGGTTTAGTAAATCGGATTCGGGTTTGGGATCGGGTTTAGGTTTGGATTTTCAAGTTTAGGTTTAGGTTAAGTAGTTGAGATTAGGATTAGGTGTAGGTTTAGGTTTAGGAATTTGAGAATACATTTAGGTCTTAGGTTTAGGTTTAGGTTTTGGTTTTAGTTTAGGGTATAGGTTATAGGTTTAAGATAAGGTTTAGGTTATAGGTTTTGGGATTTGGGAATAGTTTTAGGTTAAAAGTATAGGTTTAGGTTAGGTTATAGGTTTTGGGATTTGATAATGGGTTCGGGTTTAGGTTATAGGTTTTGGTTTTGGTTTAAGTTATAGGTTTTAGTTTAGGTTATAGGTTTTGGAATTTGAGAATGGGTTTGGGTTTAGGTTATAGGTTTTGATTTTGGTTTAGGTTATAGGTTTCGGGATTTTGGAATGGATTCAGGTTTAGGTTATATGTTTTGGTATTTGAGAATGGGTTCAGGTTTAGGTTATAGGTTTTGGTTTTGGTTTAGGTTATAGGTTTTGGTTAAGGTTATAGGTTATAGATTTGGGTTTAGGTTAAGGTTAGGTTTAGGTTATAGGTTTTGGGATTTGGGAATAGTTTTAGATTATAAGTATAGGTTTAGGTTAGGTTATAGGTTAAGGTTTAAGGATAGGTTATAGGTTTTGGGATTTGAGAATGGGGTTAAGGTTATAGGTTATAGATTTGGGTTTAGGTTAAGGTTAGGTTTAGGTTATAGGTTTTGGGATTTGGGAATAGTTTTAGATTATAAGTATAGGTTTAGGTTAGGTTATAGGTTAAGGTTTAAGGATAGGTTATAGGTTTTGGGATTTGACAATGGGTTTAGATTTAGGTCATAAGTTTTGGGATTGGTTTAGGTTATAGGTTTTGGGATTTAAGAATGGGTTCAGGTTTAGGTTATAGGTTTTGGTTTTGGTTTAGGTTATAGGTTTTGGTTAAGGTTATAGGTTATAGGTTTAGGTTTAGGTTAAGGTTAGGTGTAGGTTATAGGTTTTGGGATTTGGGAATAGTTTTAGGTTAGGTTATAGGTTTTGGGATTTGATAATGGGTTCGGGTTTAGGTTATAGGTTTTGGTTTTGGTTATAGGTTATAGGTTTAGGATAAGGTTTAGGTTTAGGTTTAGGTTTAGGTTATAGGTTTTGAGATTTGAGAATGGGTTCAGGATTAGGTTATAGGTTTTGGTTTTGGTTTTGGTTATAGGTTCTGAGATTTGGGATGGGTTCAGGTTTAGGTTATAGGTTTTGGTATTTGAGAATGGGTTCGGGTTTACGTTATAGGTTTTAGTTTTGGTTTAGGTTATAGGTTTTGGTTTAGGTTATAGGTTATAGGTTTAGGATAAGGTTTAGGTTTAGGTTTAGGTTATAGGTTTTGGGATTTGTGAATGGGTTTGGGTTTAGGTTATAGGTTTTGGTTTTGGTTTAGGTTATAGGTTTTGGGATTTGAGAATGTGTAACGACTTAGAAAAATCCATACTTAGACCCGAGTATCACCTTTAGAAGAAATAATTTAGGCCTTAAGTCTTTAGAAAATTAATGTGTTTTAGCTAGCGCTAAACTAGATTACATGTGAAATTAACACCGATAACTTTCAATGTGATCTGTAAGACCCAAAACCTATAGAATCGTTGACGTTATATTACTCTGAAATCTAGGATCTAACTCTAAACCCAATTGCTCCCGGAAATACTTTGTAACTTTGTATTGGACTTAGACCGCACGTCGAAGGTCTGATGGCGATGAACTTAAACCATTACGACCGCCTAGTTGGACTTGACTATCACCTCGAAAATCAAGCTCAAACGATGTCTTGAGACCATTTCCTTGCGTTCGGAGTGAAGAGAGTGGGAAAATAAAGATTTTTAGAAAATTAATTATGATTTTAAGTAATCTGGATCATTTCGCTTGAGCGATATTTTTAAGCGTTCTGACCGTTAGATTTTGACCAAAATTCACCCTCGGATCAGGGAAGGTGGCTCATACATGTCAAAGTACTTGTAGCCTTGATCGAATTCCAGTAACCATTAAATTGAAGCTGGTCCGCCATGGACGATCTGAAAACCCGATTGGACTGAAAACTTAACTTATTAAAGATCCAATACTAGTGAGCTTAAGTCCGACCGTATTTGATAAGAGGACCTCCAGAAGTGCTCCATTGGATCAAAAAGAGCCTGATTTGGTTATAACCTAAGTATACCTTGACTTTAAGACTATTTTCGTCGACTTTAGGCTTATTAAAAGGCCTTATACCCTCATTCCCACATTCCATACGAACTTCCTAAACCTTAGCCACTTAAGAGAGAGAAAGTGAGAGAGAACCTATTGATTCTCCGTGGGATTCTTCCCAGTTCAACTACGTATCGAATCCACGTATCTGAATCGTTCTTTCGGCGATTTTGATTCCGTTCTTGGGTAAGTTAAGCCAACCCTAACCTGTTTTGAAGCCTAGAATAGTTCAAATGAAGTTATAGCTAACCTGTTTCATGTCATAGGTAGCGTATCCGCCGTTGACAAAGACATATCATCTGAATCACATCTTATACGTATTTTCTGGTTTAAGGTGCGGACTATATATGTTTAGGTTATAGTTTTCAAGACTTTCAATGTTAGATAACGATTTATTCATGTTGTGATTGCCATTACACATGCCAAATGCACTATCAGTTTCAATTTACATATTTGTATACTGTATGTTATAAATAACGTATTTCATATATATGTTAGAATACCCGTATACATATAGAATATGCCGTTATGATTGCCATAATTATTTATCGCAGTCATATGCTTGATATGTATATGACAACTCCTTGGTGAAAGGACTTGCCCTAATATGTAATGGAATCGACATATGTGATGTATGTTGAATAGGGTAGTCTAAGTGTTTGGATAAATGCTTGAATGAGTTAGTAGTTAGTAAAGGGTGGTGTTTTAGGTTGTTGAGATATGAATCTCAATCAACTTAACTGTGTTTATGATTTCCTCCATGAATTGTGTAACTTAGATTATTCATGTTAACTGTGTGTATGATTTCCTCCATGGATTGATTAACCTAGATGAATCATATTAAATGTGTGTATGATTTCCTCCATGTACTGTATTTATATTTAAGTTATACTTCATGAATGTTCATATAAAAGTAGGATATAAATCATATGCCTGTTATTGAGATTGTACGTGATTGAGGCTGTACTACAGTCCAGGTAAACGGTAACCATTCTGCAAATAGTGGTTGAGGTCGTTGTCGCCACTCAGGATGAGTTTAACAAATATGAGTCGTTCTTGGGATGTTCGACAGTGGTTAGGCCACACGGAGTGCTTATGCATTCCATGTCGATCAACTCAATGTGCGCTTGGCCTAGTTGAGCTCATCAACTAACCCGATTGGCCGATGTTTATTCACCATGTTTGGTCGCTACTGTTTGAATCTAAGGCACTGATCTTACCAGTGAAACTCCTGTTAACCTTGGTACCGTGATCCCCTAAGACTCATGAGCCAGACATGGTGGTATGGGACACCGTGGTCGAGCTGTCTGTAAGTGTTATGATTTCATATCCCTTTGGTTGTCAAATTTTATGGTGCCAAAACCTATATCTATGTCTTGTATATCTTATGTTTCATGTTTGAGACTATTCATTGCTTCAAGACATCGTATTTCAAGATAAGAACTTAAATGAAGAAAGTTTCAAGTCATGGATGAAGAATTTAAGAATAGAAGTCTCCAAGTATGCATGTTCAAGATTCAAACAAGTACAAGTATAGAAGAAGACTTTGTCAACTCAAGAAAGGATCAAGCTCGAGAAGGCCTACAACAAGATTTGTAAATTCTCAAGCTTCTCTTAAGGGTCATCTGAGTGTACAGACTATCAATGTCCATCTCACTTTTAAGGTTTGTTTGACCATAGATTGACCTTAGGATGTGCTTTACTGTAGGTCATTTTGGATACATAATTCGTATATTTTAATATGCTTGTTCGGGTTGTTCTACGACCAGTCCTAGGAACTTCAAGACCAGTCCTAGCTCTGCTACAACCAGTCTTTAGTTTTTCAGGACCAGTCATAGGTTGTTGAAGATTTTTAGATTTTTTTATTTGTCCTACGACCAGTCCTGGACATCCTTCGACCAGTCCTGTGAGCTGTACGACTTGTCCTTCGACCGGTCTTAGCCCTACGACTCAAACTCCAGTAACTAATCTGGGGTCCTACAACCAGTCGTAAGTGACCCACGACCAGTCGTAGGTGGCCCACGACTGGTCGTAGGCTACCCAAGACCAGTCGTGGAATAGCTAATCCTTATCCCGTTAAAATCTTTGAAAATCTTTAAAGTTACGACCAGTCCTAGGATCCTAAGACTAGTCGTAGATGGGATTTTTTGGGATATAAATAGAGCATGAAATTTAGAGTTTTTCAATTCAATTCAACTCAATTCAAGTAATCTTTAGGCTATAGTCTGAGATAAGTTCGTGTTTATTTTTAAGCTACTTTGTGCTCATTTAATATTCCTTTTGCTAGCTTGTTTATTATTTGATTTTGATCTACATTCCAATCTTATTTGAAAAGGAAAATTTCTGATATTCCTTCTTCTTGGATTCAAAATCAAATAGAACTAGCCCTTTTGATTTAAAATCAATTAGACTTAGAACCATTCTTAAAGTGAGTATTGGACTTTGAACATTGAATCAAACTTCTACTCCGATTGGTTCTACCGGGCTACTTCAAAAGGAGATTCAGGTATTTTACATTTGTGTAATTTACATTCTTTGGTTTTGTTTGAGATTTACCAGAAAAATCTCATTGTTTTAGTTATCTGAGGAGAGCCAGAAAACTCAGATTGTGTGGGTTTTTGGATTGTGTAAGCCCGAGATAAAAGGACACAATTGTGAATTTTTTAGGTAAACCTGTGAAACCTATTTTGATAGTGCATGCTAATATCCCATGTGTGAGGATATTAGGAGTGGAGTAGTATTCTGTGTGGCTGTTGGATAACAGTTGGTGTACACACAGGCGAACCACTATATATCGTTGTGTTGTGGATGTGCTTTATTCTTTCATTCCTTTATTCATTTAGTTTTGTGGATTATATTTGTGGATGAATGTTGTAATCATTTTATTTCAAGCAATTGTGGAAATGTTGTAATAACTTAGGATTTATTTCTGCAAGTTATTTTGGTTTCCTTGCTTTTTATTTATCATTTGTTTGTGATACAAAGGACGTTCTAGAAATAAGGTTATCCTATCTTAAACCTTTGGTTTTTAGTGTAAGGTTGTCCTTAGAACTGATATAGTATCATTCTCTTAATTCTAGGTTATTGAGATTACTTTTAATTCAGCATTGTGGTTTATTTCTTTTATTATTCCGTTGTTTTAAGTTTTATTTGGCATTGCCCTATTCACCCCCCCTCTAGGGCATATAGCTAGGCCCTTTCATGTGGTATTAGGGCCTAATAGCTCGTGTTTATTATTTATTTATTGGATTTATTTCCTGAGCTAACGATCTAAGCTAATTAAGATATCAATTTTTGATAGCCTATCAGTCACTAGGCCACCACCCTTTAATGGCACAAACTATGCCTATTGGAAAGCCAGGATGAGGATCTTCCTCAAATCCTTGGATGAAAGTGTCTGGCTGGCCACAGTGAATGAATGGAACCCTCCTATCACTGAAGTAACTAATGACGATGGTTCAAAATCAATGAAAGTAACAACTTATTCTCTTTGGACCACACTTCAGAAAAGTGAGAGTAGTGTCAATGCAAAAGCACTAAATGCAATTACTTGTGCATTATCACCAGATAAATTCAAAAGAATCATCTCTTGTGAAAATGCAAAACAAGCATGGGATGTATTAGAAATGACACACGAGGGTACATCAATTGTTAAGAAATCTAAAGTCCAACTCCTCATAACTAAATTTGAAGAAATTCATATGGAGGAGAATGAGATGTTTATGGACTTCTATACTAGATTGAATGACATTGTAAACTCTATGTGGGGTCTTGGTGATAGAATCCCAGAAAGTAAAGTGTGCGCAAAGATACTACGCTCACTTCCTGAACGGTTCAATTCTAAAGTGACCACGATTCAGGAACTTCGTGATACGGATACCATGAGGGTTGAGGAACTAGTTGGTTCACTACAAACCTACAAGTTGTCCTTTAAAGCTCCTAAAAGAAAATTAATTGCTCTCAAATCATCAAATGTTTCACAAGAAAACAATGTGATTTAGATTTCAAAACCTCCAAAATTGAAGATTTGAGATCCGAAAATGAGAAACTCAAAAATGAGGTAGCTTCTCTTCTGAGTTTGAAAGACACATGGAGATATGCCCAAGGTGATCCTAAATTGGAAAAATTATTGTCCAGATCAAGAAAATGTGGCGTTCGATCCGGGTTGGGCTATGATAAGAATGCATCTCCTAAACAAAAGAACATTGCTCCTAAATTTATAAAAGGAAAGTCTTCAATCTCAAAAGAAAAGAATACTTATCAAGGTTTTTCCAAAAATTCAAGGACTTTTCAAAAACCTAAAGGTAGTCATGTCAACTTTGATTTTCAAAACTGAAATCCATTGGCTGAAAAAATAATTGATCTACTCAAGGAGCTATTAAAGTCTAACTTTATAAGTCTCTCCTATAACAACAGACAGAAAAAGACCATCTATACTCTTAAACCCAAAACAGTTCTGAAATGGGTTCCTAAAGTTACCTACTTGGTTGCCCACACTGCTTTCAAAGCTACAAGCCATTCAAAGTGGTACCTAGATAGTGGTTGCTCCAGACATATGACAGGCGACAAGGCTTTATTCACCGTTCTAAAAGATATGATTGACGGGTTAATCACATTTGGTGATGGAAGCAATTGCAAGATCATTGGCTAAGGTACGGTTCAGCTTTATAACCTTCCCTTATTTAAGAATGTTTTATATGTTGAGGGCTTGAAACATAACCTACTAAGCATTTCTCAGATATGCAATAACAACCATAGTGTGAAGTTTTCTAATCAAGGTTGTGTGATACTTAATAAAAAGGGTTCTGTTATATTAACTGGTTGCAGAACTTCTGAAAAATGCTACATCGTTAGTGATGCAAGCTCATCTATTCAATCATGTTACAGGTCCATATCGATGAGACTGAATTATGGCATAAACGCCTTGGACATGTACACTATCGAAACTTATTTAGATTGAGCAAAAGAGAACTAATTAGAGGTCTACCCAAATTACAAAGAGTAAAAAAACTATGTGGTAAATGCCAGTTGGACAAACAGACTAGGAGCTTCACAAGAAAGTGAACTCCAATGCCACATCTAGACCACTCGAGCTTCTGCACATGGTTCTTATTGGACTAACCAGATCGGAGAGTTGAGGAGAAAAAAAATACATCTTGGTTATCGTAGATGACTATACCAGATTCACTTGGGTATCTTTCTTAAAAGACAAAACTGAAACCCTGGATGGAGTGAAAAAGGTCATTAAACGAATCCAAAATGAGAAAGGTTCTCATATTAGTAAGATCCGTAATGATCATGGATCCGAATTCAAAAATAATAGTTTTGAGAAATTTTATAGCGATTAGGGATATCGCATGAATTCTCTGTGCCCAAAACACCGCAACAAAATGACATAGTTGAAAGAAAAAACAGAGTGATTCAGGATATGGCTAATGTTATGTTGAATAGCATGAAGCTCTCTAAAAATCTTTGGGCTGAAGCAGTTAATACCGCATGTTATATTATTAATTGGGTTTATACCAGTAAATCTAATAATAAGACTGCTTATGAATTATGATTTGAAAAGAAACCTACTGTCAAATACTTTCGAGTTTTTGGCAGCAAGTGTTATAGTTTATGTGATCGTGAAAATTTGAGAAGTTTGATACGAAGAGTGATGAAGGTATTTTTCTTGGTTATTCTTTGAACAGTCGAGCTTATAGGGTTCTAAATAAGAGAACTAGTGTGATTCAAGAGTCCATCAATGTGGTCATTGATGATCATTTGAATATACCAGCTCCGAGTTCAGATGATGATGAAGCTCTTATTATCGACAATCAAGATACCTCATCAAGTCAAAAAGAGTCTGAACCAAGGACTGTCAAAGATCATCCAACCAATCAAATTCTTAGAAACCCTCTCACTGGAGTTCATACTCGCAAACAACTTGAGAACATATGTAATTATGTTTGTTTTACATCCCAAATAGAACCGGTCAATGTGAAAGAAGCACTTTCTGATGAAAATTGGATAATTGCTATGAAAGATGAACTTAATCAATTTGTTCATAATGATGTCTGGTATGTTATTCCTAGACCTAAAGATAAACACTTTATTGGAACAAAATGGATCTTTAAAAATAAGTCTGATGAACTTGGAAATATAATATGAAACAAGGCTAGATTGGTTGTACAAGGGTATACTCAGATTGAAGGCATCGATTACGATGAAACCTTTGCTCCAGTCGCTCGCCTTGAATCAATCAGACTTTTTATTTCCCTCGCATGCTTTAAAAAATTTAAGATTTATCAGATGGTTGTAAAGAGTGCCTTCTTGAATGGCGATTTACATGAAGAGGTGTATGTTGAACAACCTTCAGGGTTTGAAGACCCCAAGTTATCTAACCATGTATTTCATCTCAAAAAGGCTCTCTATGGTCTAAAACAATCGCCCAGGGCATGGTATGAGAAATTGACTAAATTCTTACTTAGTCATAGCTTTCAAGTGGGAAGTGTTGATAAGACGCTCTTTGTTAAGAAACATAACAATGATATTTTGATGGTTCAAATTTTTGTTGATGATATTATTTATGGATCAACTTGCTCTAACATGTCTATTAGTTTACAAAGTTAAAGAAATCAAGGTTCGAAATGAGCATCGTTGGAGAACTAAACTATTTCCTAAGGTTGCAAGTAAAACAACAACCTGATGAAATTTTAATTTCCCAGACCAAATATGCTTCAAACTTGGTTAAAAGGTTTGGATTTGAGAATGGTAAGAACTTTGATACTCCTATGAGTAGAATATTAAGACTCTCAAAAGACTCTACAGGTAAAGATATAGATCCTAAACTATATCATAGTATGATTGATAGTTTGTTGTATCTAACTGCTAGTAGACCTGATATCACGTTAAGTGTTGGTATTTGTGCAAGATATCAGTCTAATCCTAAGGAATCACATCTTACTGCTGTTAAACGGATTATTAGATATGTCGCAAGTGCTATAAATCTGGGTCTTTGGTATCCTTTTGATACTAATGTTCAATTAACCAGGTACTCAGATGCTGATTGGGCTGGTAATATTGATGATAGATAATCAACCAGTGGTGGTTATTTTTACATTCAAAATTACTTAGTTTCTTGGTTCAGTAAGAAGCAAAGCTCAATATCGCTCTCCACTACTGAGGCTGAGTATATTGCAGCTGGATATGCATGTACTCAACTAGTTTTGATGAAACGCATGCTAAGCGATTATGGAATTAATCAAAATTCAATGAGCTTAAATTGTGATAATTCCAGTGCTATAAATATTTTCAAAAATCCAATCCAGCATTCACGTACTAAGCACATTGACATTAGGTATCATTACATTCGTGAGTTGGTTGAAGAAAAAGTTATTTCCTTAGAATATATACCAACCGAAACTCAACTTGCTGATATATTTACTAAACTGCTCGACAAAAGCATGTTTAATAAATTGAAATTTGATCTTGGTATGTGCATTTTACATTAAGTATTCTTGCTTACATCATAGTGTATTATATTTTGTATTATTTGTGTTTAAATTTTAATTTTTTTACATTAAATATGTATTTTTGGTCGATGCTCGACCGGTCGTATCTGTACACGAACAGTCGTGGTACGATCGGCCGTACACATCACTCGACCGGTCGTGGAGCTCGTGAACATGATATAATTTGGGAAAAACCTCCTTCTTCATTTCCACTCCGACCTACGATGAGTCGTGGCTCGACCAGTCACAGGATTTCTTGTATTTCTTCAAGGTTAGTCCTATTTCTTCATTTTTCTTAAAGTTTGATGTTCTCTATGCTTTGATTTGATCATTGTGTAGCTTGGTTTCATCTTTTTATTGGGTTTTTCAAGGGTTTCTTCTCAAATTGCTGATCTAGAGAAAACTCATCCTTCTTTTTGTGTATTTCTCTTGCTCTTAGTATATCTTGTTGAAGATGGATGCTAGAGGGAAGAAGAAAACATCCCGTAGTCCATCCTCATCTAGATCTACACCGATAACAAAACGGCACCTTCGGTCACCCGAAGTTGATCCTCAAGATGTACGGGATTTGCGTGTCCGTAATGTTATTATTGAGCATACCGCTGATCTCAATCACATTGCTCCATATGGTATTGTCTCTCTCCTTGAATCTGTTGGCTGGGCTAACATTTTTCTTTGGGGTGGGCTGCATACCAGTCTATTGCACAATCAATGGTTGCATGTATCTCAGAATTCTCCCTTGACAACTTAACTTTTTCAATTAATACTAGAGAAGGGAAATTTGAAGTAGACCGTCATTTAATATCTGATATTAAGGATATACCCGTCAATGATGAAGGTATTTCGATTCATACTCTATACGCCAAACCATCTGAATCGAAAAAATGTATGTTAACAAGAGACTTATGCAAAATTAATGTGCAATGGACACACAAAGGGAATGTGCTCCCTTCAAAGTATCTGTTACCTAGATACAGAGTGTTACATCATTTTTTCATTTCAAATCTATATCCTCGGTCCAGTAATAAAACTGAGTTGACTTCTTTCATAGTTCGTGTGTTGCATTCTATTTCTTCTGGTACCGAGGTCTACCTTCCTTCATTGATCTGTCATTTTATCATACAGTTTCGTCTTCATCCGGGTCATAGTGATATTCCATTTGGTTATCTTATGACTGTGTTAGTCACTCATATGCTTGTCGATACACCTATTAATGAGGCACCATTCATTATCTTATTTTCAACAATTCCAATCTTAATAAGATGAAGTTAGATTTGCTTCCTGGTCAAGTTGATGAAGGTGGTATTGATGGTGATGGTGGTGAAGCCGAAAATGAAGGGGAAGCTGGCGATCTTCCTCAACAGGATGTTAATATGGATGAATTATTTGATGAGATAGAAACTGATTCGCCAAATGATCCTGATTTCGATCCATCTAATTATGATGCACGCCTTCGTGCATTGGAGGAGAAGGTTGATAACATGAATGTCACCCACGATATGCAGTTTAAATATATGCGAAAATATTTTCGTTACATTAATTAGGGCTTACACCAGATTGATTCTACTATCCATGCTCCCTCCTCTGGATCTGATTAGGCGAATTATCTTTTGGATTGTATAAGATTATCTTATCTTTTATTTTAGATATTGTATTAACTTGGTTATAGTTTGATGATTCTGGTTTATATTTTGAAATATGCTATGTCCTTCCATATTTCTTTCTCATTATCTTCTTTTTATTATTCTCTATGTTGTTGTGACTTTCCTATTGTGACTTTCCCTTGTCATTTTATGAAAAAAAGGGGGAGTAGTATGGTAAAGGGGAGTAGTATGAAAAGGGGGAGTAATTTGTTTGGATTGATTGATTGAGAAGGATATGTGGATTGAGAATATGGAGTCTTGATGTTTACATGTTGTTTATTGTTTACATGAGCAGTACTCGTATTTATTGTTTACATGAGTAGTACTCGTATCTCTCAGGGGGAGTAGAGTAATTTGTATGATGTTACTCTTATCTGTATGATATGTGTTTTATCACAATTTTGACAAAGGGGGAGATTGTAAGTGCTATGATTTCATATCCCTTTGGTTGTCAAATTTTGTGGTGCCAAAACCTATATCTATGTCTTGTATATCTTGCGTTTCATGTTTGAGACTATTCATTGCTTCAAGACATCGTATTTCAAGACAAGAACTTAAATGAAGAAAGTTTCAAGTCATAAATGAAGAATTCAAGAATAGAAGTCTCCAAGTATGCATGTTCAAGATTCAAACAAGTACAAGTATAGAAGAAGGCTTTGTCAACTCAAGAAAGGATCAAGCTCGAGAAGGCCTACAACAAGATTCGTAAATTCTCAAGCTTCTCTTAAGGGTCATTTGAGTGTATAGACTATCAATGTCCATCTCACTTTTAAGGTTTATTTGACCTTAGATTGACCTTAGGATGGGCTTTACTGTAGGTCATTCTGGAAACATAATTCGTATATTTTAATATGCTTGTTCGGGCTGTTCTAAGACCAGTCCTAGGGACTTCAAGACCAGTCCTAGCTCTGCTATGACCAGTTTTAAGTTTTTCTGGACTAGTCCTAGTTTGTTGAAGATTTTTGGATTTTTCTATTTGTCCTACGACTAGTCCTGTACATCCTTTAACCGGTTCTGTGAGCTATACGACTTATCCTTCGACCGGTCTTAGCCCTACGACTCAAACTCTAACAACTAATCTGGGGGTCCTATGACTAGTCGTAGGTGACCCACGACCAGTCGTAGGTGGCCCACGACCGGTCGTAGGCTACCCAGGACCAGTCGTAGAACAATTAATCCTTATCCCGCGAAAATTTTTGAAAATATTTGAAGCTATGACCAGTCCTAGGATCCTAAGACCAGTCGTAGATGAGATTTTTTAGGCTTAAAATAGAGCACGAACTTCAGAGTTTTTCAATTCAATTCAACTCAATTCAAGCAATCTTTAGGCTATACTCTGAGATTAGTTCGTGTTTATTTTTAAGCTACTTTTTGCTCATTTAATATTCCTTTTGCTAGCTTATTTATTATTTGATTTTAATCTACATTCCAATCTTATTTGAAAAGGAGAATTTCTGATATTCTTTCTTCTTGGATTCAAAATCAAATAGAACTAGCCCTTTTGATTTAAAATCAATTAGACTTAGAACCATTCTTAAAGTGAGTATTGGACTTTGAACGTTGAATCGAACTTCTACTCCGATTGGTTCTACCGGGCTACTTCAAAAGGAGATTCAGGTATTTTTCATTTGTGTAATTTACATTCTTTAGTTTTGTTTAAGATTTGCCAGAAAAATCTCATTGTTTTAGTTATCTGAGGAGAGCCAGAAAACTCAGATTGTGTGGGTTTTTGGATTGTGTAAGCCCGAGATAAAAAGACACAATTGTGAAGGTTTTAGGTAAACCTATGAAACCTATTTTGATAGTGCATGCTAATATCCCCTGTGTGAGGACATTAGGAGTGGAGTAGCATTCTGTGTGGCTGTTGGATAACAGTTGGTGTACACACAGGCGAACCACTATATATCGTTGTGTTGTGGATGTGCTTTATTCTTTCATTCCTTTATTCATTCAGTTTTGTGGATTGTATTTGTGGATGAATGTTGTAATCATTTTATTTCAAGAAAGTGTGGGAATGTTGTAATAACTTAGGATTTATTTCTGCAAGTTATTTTGGTTTCCTTGCTTTTTATTTATCATTGGTTTGTGATACAAACGACGTTCTAGAAATAAGGTTGTCCTACCTTATACCTTTGGTTTTTGGTGTAAGGTTGTCCTTAGAACTGATATAGTATCATTCTCTTAATTTTAGGTTATTGAGATTACTTTTAATTCAGCATTGTGCTTTATTTCTTTTATTATTCTGCTATTTTAAGTTTTATTTGACATTGCCCTATTCACCCCCCCTCTAGGGCATATAGTTAGGCCCTTTCACTGTCGGCCTACGCTGGGGCGACGAGCCTCCCCGTAGTGACCAGTGAGCACCCTACTCTCGTGAGCAGATTATGGTGGTATGGGACACTATATTCTTGTTGTCGGCCTACATTGATTAGTGACGAGCCCTCTGTAGTGACCTCGAGTATATCCTAACACTGCATAAGGGCGATGAGTCTTGTTGCAGTATTGAGGATATAACTAGGCCTGTATTGATTTGGTGATGGGGGAGTGGTGTAATGATTTCGTGCAATAGCCCTGTCAACCCTTGCATCAACCTAGAACCGTAACATTGTATGAGATTTCCTTGGACTGACGACCCTAGAATGGATCAATGTTTGGGAATTGATATAAAGGAGGTGTCTTAGCTTTCCAATCCTGTTGTATGAAAGGGACTAATAAGAACTTGGTAATCATACTCATGACATCGCACTGCATGTGCCATTGGCATTGGTGTGAGAGCACAGTGGTAGTGATTCATGCCGCGATCGTTAGATGATGCGCATGAGAGAGTTTGTAGTGAGGTCATGCATCATTCCCTCATATCATTCTTGTATTAACAAGAGTATCTAGGACATGTTTGATTGTACTGCTTTATCATTACTACTTGATTGAATTGATAACATGTTAACCTTTGCTGTATAACTCCACTAAGTTGATCACTCATTCCCACGTTCTAGGATGGTGCTTAAACACCAACCAGACTCTGACTTAGCTTCAGGTGACAGTGATGCTTGCGAGGTGGAGCCAGATTTGACGAGGATGAGGATGCGTTCTCATTTATGCAGTTCTCAGGCGGGTTCATGTGAGCCTTGTCTTGACCAGTGGGGATTCTGGATATGTATATGGTGATTTTGCACAGTTGATACATGTATTTTGAGACACTGTTGTATATATTGCCCTGGGAAGAGCATGCATCTTTTGGAGATTATTTTTGAATTATATCTATATTTAAGTCTTTCTCTTGCATTTCCTCAATATCCCTGAATTATTTCTACTGATCTAGCTTCATCTATTTCATGTTTTATGCCCTAACACAAGCAACATACATCCATCATTGTTTATGTTGCATAAGTGATGTTTTGGAACTCGAGAGCTGAGTTATGCTCGACCCCTGAATATTAGGGCCTTACAAGTTGGTATCAGATCATGATATGGATTAAACTGGACCTGGGTTAGGGTCACACTACGCACGTTGACGCCATTATAGCGTAGGAGGGTGCGGGAACAATCTAGAAATAGAACTAGGACTCCTAGGTTGTCATTTGGTAAAAGTTTACTGAAAATGATCACCGAGGTCGAATCCGTGCACACTCCTGATCACACACGACGACCCCAAATTAAGTCTAGACCATCAATTGACGGGTATAGACTGCATTTTATCCCATTCCATCTGTTAGAAATCGTTAAAAGTGAATAAAGATCATATTAGTTCCGAAATGACCCGAAACGGCTCAAATCGGAGGAGGGAGCCAAATGAATCAGTTGCAGGGGGTTCCAGGGTGGAACCCTAGCATTTTTAGACCCAAAGGGTGGTGAGGCCCTCGCCCAATGGGCGATCCCTCGTCGGATTGTCCAGTGGCCGGCGAGGGCCTTGCCGACCGGGGGGCCCAGATGGGTCAGGCCGTCGGGCCGACCAAGTTTAGGGTCTTGTGGACCTCAATGCTCCATGGTTCTTCATTTAATTCACTCCCAAATGACTACTTCTTTCATAAAATACACTCCCAAGCTTTCCTTTTTCCTTAAAATAGTCCATACCTCTCTCAAATCGTCCATCCAATCCTTCTTTCTTCCATTTTCTTTCAAGCCTCACGTTCTTCCATCGTGCTCAGCCATACCCATCACCTACTTCTTCCATTTTCTTTGATTTAAGCTCTCAAAGCTCTCATTTAAGCTCCAAAATTGTGTCAGCCCCCAACCCCTCTTGTTTTGATCCTTTCTTTCTTCTATTTTCCCTTTCTTTGACCCATTACACTCCTATTTCAAACCCAAATCCATGGAGATCTAAAAATCTTCGCCCTTTCTTCATTTTCTTCACTTTTCATGGCTTTCTTGGAGCTTGTGGCGGCTCTATTTTCCATTTCCTCCATCCTTTCGCTGATGAAAAAGAAGCGTGCCCCTGTGGATAAGGCTGGGCTTTGTCGTCCCGCTTGTTCGAGGTGGCCTAAAGGAGCTACCGCGAGTTCAAGCATTGGGAGAGAACTGCATTCGAAGCGGGATTTAGATCTCCATGCTCCATTTAGAAGATCGTTGTTGGTAGAGTTGGCTCATGGCGTCTACGAAGACCGTAAGGTTCTTTTTAAAGCGCATGTGGATGGGTGACTCTTTGGCGAGTACTTGTTGTTCGAGCGTTTGGAAGAAGCTAGGTGGGGTCCGCTATTTGAGGCTGAGTCTCATACAAATGTGAGTACTGTTCGTGACTTCTATGCTCATATTCAGGACCTTACGCTGGAGCCGTTGCAGTTCAAGATCCCCTTCGACAGAGATCGGAAAGCCACAATCAATGTTGGGTTGATAACTCGACTCCTGAACGTGCTACTTGGCGAGGTACATCCAAGTGCAAGGAATCTAAATAGTGTTCGTGAGAGGGATCGCCGCACCAGGTTTCTCTGTGGTCGTTTGGTTGCATGGCAGTATAATAAGAGCCTCTGAGCGACCCATATGTTGGGCGATTTTCGTCTTCTTCACCACATCTGCACATTCAATGTTTATCCCAGGTGGAGCAATCGTAATTAATGCACGTGTCTCATGGTAGATTTTTTGTATCAAGTGAGGTAAGGAGCAAAGGTGTGCGTGCCTACGTTTGTACTGCGACAAATCATCCTTATCGTGCGATCAAGAAGAACGACTAAGTCGCTTCCCTTCGACAGACTCATATGTAAGATTGCGCTCGAGTTTGGCTACAAACTTGGGGCAGAGTTGTCAGTGCCGGTCCATTATATCAATGAGACTACTCTTAACCAGATGAAGATGGGGCCTCAGCAATGTGAGACCCAACTTGATGAAAGCGAGGATGAGTATGATAGAGAAGAAGAAAGTGAATAAGAAGGTGGGGCAGAGATAGAAGAAGAACTGTAGGATGAAGAAGAAGAGGAGGCTCAGGATACTGATGAGAGTCCTCCTCCTATGACGCAGGAGCCTAATCCTGCTCAGGCTGATAGGGATGCCCTTATAGTTCAACTCGAGGAGGGTTAAGCTGCTCTTCGACATGATATTGTGGATTTGTGGGGCCTCGTAAAGCAGAAGTTCAAGAAAGTAACCCGCACACTGAAGACCATCCTATGCTAACTAAAGGATAAGGGTGCCCCTTCTCCATCGCCAGATTCTGATGATTATGTAGTCATTGTTTTCTTGTTTGTTACTTGTTTTGATGTGTGGTTTGGTGTTCGTTTGGTAGTTGTTTGGTGTTTGAAGTTTAGTGTCTGAAGCTTAGTTGTTTTGTTCACATGCTTTCTCCGTCGTGATTCATGTAATGCTACAAATCATGTATTGTGACAATTTTATTAATGAAATGCATGTTGTTTCTTTCGCTTGTGAAGTTAATGTTGTGGATGGACTGTGTGAATGCCTAATCTCATTGGTTGCTGCCCTCTGTTGTGTTTAGGGTATGCCACCTAAGGGTTCAAGATCTTCGGCCCGTCTTTCTCTGAGAGATTCGCTCGACGGGGCCCTTGCCCTATGCGATACTCATATGGACCCCCATTCGGGCCCATCTCGTTCAGATCACATGCCGAGTTCTCAGCCGACTTCTGGCCCTACTGCTGGGCCACCTTCTGTGGTGCCTCCTGTCACACCTGTGGTTCCCGAGTAGAACCGTGCGTCTGTGTCGATGCCTTCTACATCATAGTCCACTCCGCCTCCTGATAGGCTAGAGCAAATGATGTTGTTGATGCAGCAGCAACAGTTCTTATCCTCCATGGCTGGTATCTTTGCTCAGTCGATGGGGGCGACTCCACTTTCCTCGCCTCTACACCCTGTTGGGCATACTATTGTGAGCGGTACATTCGAGCGATTTTAGCGCTTGAGGCCTCCTACATTTTTGGGTACTCACAGACCCGAGGAGGCTAAGTATTAGATTGACCGCATCTCTAAGATTCTTAGGTCGTTGCACTGTTCCGAGGTAGAGCAGGTTGAGCTTGCCACCTTCATGTTTGAGGAGGCTAGCTTATGGCGGGACAGCATTCTCCGCACAGTTATGGAGGGATTTGAGTGGACGTGGGTGACATTCGAGGCTCGCTTCCACGAGAAGTATTTTTCGGTCACTTACCGGCATGAGAAGGAGAGTGAGTTCCTTCGCCTTCACTAGGGAGGCATGTCGGTGACGGAGTATGAGAACCAGTTTACGGAGCTAGGCAGGTATGCTCCTTTGATTTTAGGTGATCAGCCGTTGAGGATGCGGCATTTTTTTGAGGGTTTGTGGCCTGAGATTAGATCAAAGATGTGTTGTGCGAGTATTTCTTCTTATCTGGAGCTGGTGAGCATGTCCTTGCTAGTAGAGCAGGACGGGGAGAGGTTGTCCTGCACGCGAGCACCTATGGTTCCTAAGTCGCGACCTGATTTTGTGAGTAGGCCTTTCCTCGGTAAGAGGCCTCAGTTTGATTCACCGCAAGGGGTCTTCTGCATCTCCTGCTCATTTGAGGCGTCCTAATGTGTGGTGAAGCTATTGTAAGAGGCCTGGCCACATTGAGATTTCTTGCTTTTTCAGTATGCGAGACAGTGGGTTCTCTCCACCTCAGAGGATCGGCCATCCAATGCCTCAAGCCATTTCAGCACAACCTATTCAATCAGCACCAGCTCATCCTTCCTTCAGACCTCTAGTACGTCGTTTCAGGCCACCACAACAGCCCATGGTTCCTCCACCACATCGCCCACAGCAGGCTCGGGTTCATGCGCTCACGGTTGAGGCGCTCGAGGCAGATTTAACACCGACGTAATTTGAGGTTCTTGCGCACATCCTAGGTACGCCTATCTTCCTGTTGGTGGAAACTGGGTCCACTGTTTCGATCATTTCTTGTGCTGCAGTCAAGCAACTAGGTTTGGTTACAGCTCCTGCGAAGGGAGTGAGACTCACGATAGCTACAGGGACTACTTCAGATATTATTTGGACCTGTGAGTCTTGCTCAATAGATTTGGGTAGCAGGACAGTGGTTTTCGACCTGATTATCGCCCCACTATGTCATTATGATGTTATTTTTTGGATGGACTAGTTCGCGAAGATGAGAGCGGAGATTGATTGCGAGGTCAGAGTTGTGACAGACTACGGACCTGAGGGCACGGCTTTTTCTTTTCCAGTTCAGGTCAGTTGGTCCCGTCGTGTTAGCACCTATGCTTCCATGTTAGAGAGTTCTGATGTTCCGACGCTAGAAGTCATGCCAGTAGTTCACGATTTCTCTGATGTGTTTGAGAAGATTCCAGGGCTTCCTCCTCGGCACGAGATTGACTTCACTATTGATCTTGTGCCCGGTGCGACACTTATTTCCCTGCCGACGTATCGTATGCCTCCTTGTGAGATGGAGGAGTTGAGGAGACAGGTTGATGTTTGCTTGAAGCAGGCTTTATTTAACCGAGTGTGTCACCTTGGGGAGCGCCTATCTTGTTTGTGAAGAAGAAAGATGGTTCCCTACGATTGTGTATTGATTATCGCAGGCTGAATCAGGTGACAGTGAAGAACAAGTATCCTTTGCCCAGGATTGATGATCTGTTCAATCAGTTGAAGGGGGTACGTTATTTCTCGAAGATAGATTTGCAGTCTGGGTATCATCAGCTGTGCATCAGGGATGAGGACGTGCAAAAGACTGCGTTCAGGACCAGTTTTGGTCATTATGAGTTCCTTGTGATGTCTTTTGGACTCACGAATGCTCCGACCGTGTTCATGGATATGATGAACAAAGTGTTTCGGCCATTTCTGTTCTGGTTCGTCATTGTGCCTGTTTCAACCAAGAAGACATCTGCAATATCATTGCCAACGCACCTTGTGGGGGAAAAATCGATTCAAGCTCAGACAAAGGCTATCCTATGCACAGCCCCGTCTCTGTTGAGAACATTCCGGCTGTCACCGAATGATACACTATACAGGATCTACTTAATAGACAATCCTACATAATGAAATGGATGGATGACTGTGAAGTCTGTCTATTGGAGATTAAAACCATACTGGCGATCTACAACACGCTACACAACAAATTCTGAATGTCTTACCAGCGCAGTAAAGGTTTTTGATTGTCTATAGTATGACCAATGCATCACATACCTGGATTCTTCCTGAAATGCTTAGGACATAAATATCTTTTTGAATAATCTTCGCTCATATATAGGTGTGATGCATTACTAACTTATAAAGTGTGAAAAGTCTCTTTTTGGTGTAATATCCTCTGAGTGAGGATTATAATTTTTTTTTCCATGGATGTTTTGTGTTTTACTGCCAATCTTAAGCATTATATATGTTTTTTCTAGATATTTTAGATATGGCTGGTTATCATTCACTCCTATTTACTGCCATGATCCCCTAGTTTTATCAAGTTTGGAATGCATGTGATATTTTTTATGATTATTTTATCTGCTTATATTACTGCTCTATTTGGTCTGTTATGCATACATAGTTTCTGAAAATGATGTCTGATTAAACTGATTTGATCACTATACATCTATCCTTTATATATGTATGCTCTCTGAATGGTGGTTCTCCCAAATTGCTTTAACTTCAGTCAATATTAACTGCTACACCTTTGTCAATGACTGATAAAAAGGGGGGACCAATTCAAACACCCCGATGGGAAAATTGTATATCTATCTATGATTGTTGATACAGGTGTTAGGGGGAGCAACTGCATCAAGATAGGGGGAGAATGCTGTTAGGGGGAGTAGCTACTAATTGTGTGTATAAGTTTCACTAGACATTGTAAAATTATGTAAATTACATGTACACACAATTTAGGATGTGTTTGTGTAAATGTTGTTCTAGAGTGTTTTGTTATTTTGTCACATAATTGACAAAAGGGGAGATTGAAAGTGACCTGGTTTGTCAATTAGTGTGAGTGTTGGTCAACTAGACAGAAAATCTCTATAGGAAGATCAATTAACTATCTACCTCAACTGGATATGTGCTCGAACTCTTCACAAGTAAATCTAAGCCTCACATCCCATGTCCAAAAACACCAGGTAATTAAAACCCTTAAAATTGGTTAAGATATCATAGGGTTTTTAGGTTAGAAAACTTTTTTACAAATTCAGGAAATCTCTAAGTTTTCTAACTCTGTCGATTTATCGATAGACTAATCGATAAAATCAAGGTGTGTTGTCAATGTCCTCAATGATCAACCGATACCATCAAAATAAGGAAAAAAGATGTACAGAAACCACATATTCATCTGGACGGAATTACTGATGTATCGATACCCCTATCAATATCATTGATATTTGAAACTCAAGTCTATTGAAGTTGACTTGATATAATTGACAGCAAAGAGTTTGTGTCCCTATTTTTTTAAAGAAAATCATGAAGATTTTTGATATATCGAAGTTCTCCTCGATATCCTCAAAATTCAAAAACTAATGATATAGGAAGGCTTTCGATGATATTGGTCTTGGACACAATTTTCTAGCAACATTCTTCAGGTAGTTTTTATCGATGCATCGACACGACCTTCGTTATCATAAACTGTCCAGCAAGATCATTGATAAAATTTTGGATTTATCGATGCATCGACACGACCTTCATTATCATCGACATTCAAATTTCGATGATATCGAGTGTACCTCGATCATATCCTTAATCTGAAAAGTTTCAAAGACATTCTCTCTCTCATTTTCAAATGTCAAGGAATTGAACCTCGTATCGATGCTATCGGAGTTCGAAATCTGATGATATCGACACCGTTTCGATTTCCTTGACCAGCCGAAAAAAGGTTTCAAAAGCGTATGACATTTGAGTTTGTGTCATTGAGCGGTCAGTCGATGCAATCGAGATTATATGCTCGATGATATCGACCCTGCTCGATGATATTGAACTTTATCATAAATGTGACCATTTTATATTCGTTGGAACTTTTTGTCTATATATAAAGAGCTTGTCTTTAGTTGCTGGTGGAGAAAGAAGTGAGTGCTTTTGAGTGTTTAACCTTAGATCATTTACCCAAAGCCCTTTCTCTCAAGGGAGTTCATCCTCCAATCCACTCTTACCATTGATATTCAATAGTGGATTAGGGAATGAACTTTCGCATTCAAGGATCCTCTAGCTACCACCTTAATGGCAAATCATTAAGTTGGGATGCCTTGAATGCATAGATGATTGGAATCACTCTATCTCCTTTACAGAAAAATATTTGAGAGTAGGATTCCATCATAACCTTGACACAACCCGTCGTCATGCATTAGTATATCTTCTGAGTTGCTGTTCAAGGAAACAGAAGATTCTTCATCAACAAAGGAGGAGATCTTCGACAACGAGCTAAAAGGGATTCATTTGCTTATCTGTAAGTTATCAGAGTCTAGAGGACCCTTGCGATCATTCATTTATAGGATTGGGTCTAAGGTGTTTCTCACCCCTTGCAAGTCCTTTAGGAGGCCTCCGGCAGGAGTGTACATGGTGGGTGCATTGTGTTGACCCTTGCTCTGTGGAGAACATAAACAGCTAGGGTCTTATGGAAGATCCTTGGCCAGTATGCCTAAAAGTGGGTACATTGTGTTGACCCTTACGCGTGAGAGCATAAACAATCAGCCTAGGTGTAGGTTATAAAGGTTAAAGGTGAACCTAATTTAAAACCTTAGATTTTGGGTGAACTGTGTGAAACCTCCTTAGTGAAATCCGGTACACACGAGGGTTGAGTGCGGTTACCGGAAGTGGAGTAGACAAGTAGTCGAACCACTATAAAAATGACTGTGTTTGAGATTGTTATTGTCTTTCATTTATTTATTTGATTTCCTTAAATACTTTCATATCTAATTATCTAAGATCACACCTCACACACACTCATAGTCATATCCATCATAAACTAGTTTGCATATTGTTCATCTCTCAAATAGTTTGTGATTGTATCCTCTACCGGGCTTAGAAGCCAGTAGAGTTACTCTTGAGTAAACTTAATATATACTTGTTGTTAGGATTAGAGTGATAGAATTTTAAGTTGTTATAAAATTATTAAAAAGTCCTATTCACCCCCCTTTAGGATATATTGGCATATTCCTACTTTAACTAAAGCGGTCTTTACCGTAATTTCACATGGTACACATAGTGATTCACTTATCGCACGAGGCGAGGCTTGAAAGCCCAGTACAATATCGTTGGATATATTCGATCGAAAGGTGGTAGAACCTATTAAAATTTTTATTCATTTCATAAATTACATTTATCCATGTTTTTATATGTATAACATAGTGGTTTTGTGTACATATACATTCACACATTAAAACGATTTGTAAGGAATAAGGCACGTCTAAAGGGATCCATTGCTGGGGTGTACATTGAGAATGAGTACCTAACATTTTGCTCCATGTATCTTTGTGGTATAGAAACTAGATTTAACCAAGAAGATCGGAATGCTGACGAAGGGAAGGAGGATGAACGAGGACTCATATCTGTATTTGCACATAACATTCATTCTTTAGGATCCCTGACATTTTAGGATATAGACCTTGGGGATCAAGCAAAGAGACGGTGGTATGTGTTGCACAATTGTGAAGAAATAGAATCATACTTAGAGTAAGTCAAATCCCTCGATAATTGTATCTCTACATATGATGATGTTAATATTTCTTGCTGATGACATGCCAATTATGTATAGTGAACACATTGAGGAGATGAAGTCCCAATACTTTACAAATTATGATCGAATGCATCAGGATCAATTTCAAAAATGGTTTGCAAAATGTGTAAGATTTCACTTATATCTCACCACACTTAGAATTTTATTATATTTCACAATATTTAAACCTAAGAAATTCCTAAACAATTACATTTTATACGTAATAATAGATGAAGACATTGTGCGCTAGCAACTTTGTAGATATGTCTGATGCACTCTACTCACCGTCGTATGGGCCTGATAGACATGTATCTAGATCTACAGGTTATATTGTAAATGAGATTCGGTTTCACACCGAAAAGCGTGAGAAGTATAAGACCACATAAAATAGTGGGGTGGTTATGAAGGGAATGCATGAGGAGGTAGAAATTGACTTTTATGGCATTTTAACGGATATTATTGAGCTAAGTTATTGTATAAGAAAGATGGTGTGCTTATTTAAATGTGATTAGTGGGACAATAGAAATAAGAAGTTTGGAATATAGACTAATGAATACTTTACGAGTGTAAATTTATATCGGAAGTGGTTTAAGGACGACCCAATTGTCCTCGCCAGCCAAGATGAATAAGTATTTTACCTTGCCGGCACCAAGTTAGGGGGTCTTGGCACGTGGTGCAGGAAATAAAGCCGGGGAACGTATTTGACGTTCCCACACCAAATGTTAAAGATAGTGAGAATGGGGGAAATGAAATGTTTAGGGTTGAATAAGAATATCAAGAAGACATACCATCTGGAGATAGAGGGACTGATCCAAATGTTGATATTGATGTGGTGCAATTGGACAGAGATGATGTGCCACCTGATCATGTTGATGCCTCAATAATACATGACATTTTTAGAGATGATAGCAATTTCATTGATAACGATGTTGTAGACGATGAAGAGGAAATATTGATTTGTGATAGTGATGGTGAAGAAGAAATAATCTTAAGCGATAGTGATACAGAAGATGATTATTAAATGTACACATAATTTACATGTCATTTTTTAATTTGAATAATTTGATTGTTACATGTATACATGTTTTACAAGTCATGATTTGTTCCTTTAATTGACTTGTTTATAATCCACATTTGTAGTTGAGTCAATTTTTAATCATGTCCTCCTCAAACCGGAGCATAGAGGAAGCACGCAGAATACTTCATCAGCTGTTACGGATAGACTTCAAAGAGATACCTGATCTGGTTGATGAGTGTAGGGAGCACTACCAAAAAACTAGGCAAAGCCGACAAACTGGGAGTGTTTTTAGCTACGTCTAAAATCCATCGGCATCACCGACGGCTAAAATCCATCGGCGAAACCCAATTATCCGTCACCCACCCACATGTTTTGAATGGTCGACGTCCAACCGCATGATGTTTTCTCAGTTTGTGGTCTATCAGAGATTTATTTAGGGATGAATTGTCACGCCCCAAACCTGAAAATCGGATTCATAGGAATCCCGATCACCGAATCTGGTGTCGACAGCCTCCGTAGAACCCCATTCTCGGCTCCTAACATTCATGTGCCAAATTCCTATCCTAGGATCCTACAAGGAGGATTTTTTTTTCCCAATGTACATTTAACTAGTAATAAGCATAACCACAAGATTATTCAATTTACAAAGGCAACATCATCATCACATATCCACTAATACAATCATTTGATTACAACACTGAAAGGGAAATACATAAATAGAAAATCAAGCTCCAGAAGACCACTGCACCCTCCAAGCTCAACACTGCTACAACCTGACATCACCTGCACGCATCTATTGTACATAAGCTTATAGAAAGCTTAGAGGGTGGTGTAAGTGTATGCACAAGGTAAGTGCCAAGTATTCAATACAATGCCATAATCATACAATACCGAAAAACTGATAATCCATAAACCATATAATGTTTGAATAAGATGAAACACTAACAAGATCAGGAATTATCAGAGTAAGCAAAAATACTGACAAGATCATAAATCATATAATAATAGAGTAAGCGAAAGTACGGACAAGTTTATAAGTCAATCAATATCAGAATACGCAATATATAACAGCTATACGATAAGGAGTCATAAAGAGCCAAATATCAGATGCCGAGGATGCAATGCAATATAAAAATCCTGCTAAGTCTGTTTAGGCCATATAAGTGCAGAAACATAGCAACTCAAGATGTTATATGCCTGCGGATGTAATGTAATATGCGATGTGAATGAAATAACCATGCTGAAGTGTGAAGTCGGGATGATAGTACGTAGTATCGTAGGCTACGGGGTCCACCACAAGGGACTCCTATCCAAACCAGTCCCATACCTAAATTTGGATAGTCAGACTCAACGTGGTAAACTCCTGATCTCAGGTTAGTCGTGCGTCCAACTGAAATCCTTGCCATAACGAAGGTACACAACAATTAGTTGTGCACCACCATCCTGAGTGGATAGTGAATGAATGAATGAATGAGCATGCAACTCCTATTCAATAAGTCCACATATCAGTATGGTTCCTCTCTGAAAAATCACCGGGGTCTATTACACTCCAATCTAAATTGCCGCCCCATCGCACGCAACAAGGCGAGTGGAAGAGACCTCACTATCCGCCTGCCAATATCGGGCCGAGCTCGTCGATAGCAGACCAATTCCTTGAGCTGTTCAAACTTAACCTAGCTTTGCCCCCTCCTCTCAGACAGGTAAGGCCGTACCCCCTTCCAACCAACCACGATACAGTGGGAGATGTGGGCTAACGGTATACGGTCCTCATGCGCTCATACATCCACTCGGTCTAGACGTTGGAACAACCTCTGGAACTAAGAGGGTTTAGGAACTTTCACCCAGGGATATCTATAGCACCCCATGTAGAACAAATTTCCAGTATCCCATCTAGCCATCCACAAAATGCCTGTGTAGGCTACGACCCTGATGTCGCTAGGGTGTACAATACAACATAATGCAATGCAAGATGCATGAGTCATGCAATCCAGTTATGCATTTATCCATCGCATACCATGTGCTCATATGAGAGAATCTCCACCTATCAGGGAGTCTCATAACAACATGTCCAATCACGTATGCAATGGTCAACCGCATCTCATAACAAATATGCAGATGATGCATATGGGCATGTATCATGATGCTATGCTGTCACATACTCATAATCGGTATCAATAATCGGCATCAATAATTGGCCTCGACAATGTGGACATCTAACCAACATAGCCCCAAGGAATGGCCCTCATAGATCTTAACATATAGTGGACTCATGACCTCACACAAGGGCCAAATATATAACACCATGGGCCTCGCTCAAGAGCTTAATACACATCACGATGGGCCTTTCACATTGGCATAACATACATCACAATGGGCTCCATCGCCTGGCCCTCAAATGCATCACAATGGACCTCATCACATCGGTCACATATACATCACATTGGGCCTCAAACATGGGCCGAATGCACATCACAATGGGCCTCAAATATGGGTCGCATATACATCACATTAGGCCTCGACAATTGGCCTCAATATCCAGCCTTGACAATCGGAATCAGCCTTGATTATCGAAATCGGCAAATCGGCCACGTCAACTGGAATCAGAAATCGGTAATAATACTCGGCTTCAATCGCTAATCAGCAATCAGCTATGACAATCGAAATCAGTAAATCGGCCATGTCAATCAGAATCATCAATTGGTCATGATAATCGGCCTCGATCATAAATTAGCAATCGACCACGACAATCGGAATCGATCGATAATCGGTCTCGATAATCAGAATCGGTAAATTGGCCACGTCAATCGGAATCGGCAATCGGTCATGATAATTGACCTCGACAACCGGCTTCAACAATCAAAATCGGTGAGAATGGGCCTAATAAAGCCTAATGAAAGGTCACAATGTGGACATTCAACCATCATGGCCCATCAATGTGGACATTTAACCAACATTTCTCCCAAGGAGTGACCCATACAAAGGATTTATACAAAACATAATGGGCCATACATACATCGCACGGTGCCTCAACCATGGGCCTCAAGTACATCACAATGGGCCTTGCCCATGGGCCATGAATATATCACATTAGGCCTCTCCCATGGGCCTCGAATACATCACATTGGGCCTCGCCCATGGGCCTCATGTACATCAAGTGGTCCGCATCAACAGGCCACACTAATGGGCCATAAATACATCACATTAGGCCTCATATATGGGCTGCCAATACATCTTAATTGGCCTCATGCCTGGACACTAATTACATTTCATCGGGCGTCATCAAATGGGTCACATACATATCAAGGTAGGCCCCATGATCTGGACAGTTTGGGTCACTCAGATGACTAGACGGTTTGTATACAACACGTACCTCAAGGTAGGCTACACATCCAAGGGGCAGACGACGAAGATATACAATACATGCATCAATGGTAGGCCCCACATAACACCATTCAGTGATTGATGGTGTAAATATAGAATATAAATATCAAGGTGGGCTGCATCGCATAAGACGGATGGCATGGATAACAAATACATCATGGTGGAGCCCCTGGCACCATCCAAACATTGTCTATGTAAATCAGCACTGTCCAAACATTGGACAGCACTATCCAGATATGTGGACGGTGTGGATGAAATAAATACATCATGGTAGTATCCACGGTCCCATGGACGGGATGGATATACAACACACCATCAAGGTGGGCCCCATCATCCTATGAACGGTATAGATGAAACACATAGAGCGTGTGGGACCCAAAAAGTTGCTGAAGTCAGATGGTTGACGACGGACCCACATAATTTGTTGATGTCGATATAGCAGCTATCTGCTGCTGGATGGATGGCTTGCACATTCCATCAAATGTGGGTCTCACCGTCCTGTAACCTGGACGGTGCAGACATGAAATGTATATAAAGGTGGGTCCCACATAGGCCCACCACATATGGTATGATACGTATATGTATATAAATATATATAATATTATATTATAACACTGCAGCTTCTGTTCGCTGCAAACATCCAGGCCCTGGACGGCCAGGATATTACATCACGGTGGGGTCCATGACCACATCCAGATGGATAGACGGCGTGGGTGAGACCCATACATCAAGTGGCCCTACATGACTTGCTGGATGGTGTTGATGAACAACATGAGTAAAGCGCATATATCATGTGCGGGCCACATAGCCTACTGATGTCAAACATAAGTGGGCCCCACCGTCACCAAACTGACAGAAGGTTTGGATATACAACAAATACATCTGAGTGGGTCCCATGTCCGTACAATGGAGGGCATGGTTAGAACAGAAACATCAAGGCATGGGTCCCACCGTCCAGCCACTTGGACGGTGTGGATAAGACCCATGCATCAACGCTGGGCCCCACAGAATTTGCTGATGCAATGCATCAGCTAGGTATGGTGGTCCCCACTGCTGCTGGGCTCAGTCCAGCACGTCCTCAAATGGACGGTAGACATACATACCTCAACATGGACCCACACGTCCAGTAGATGGACGGTGCGTACCCAGCACACGTGTACTGATGTGGGTCCACGCCAATGTGAGCCACCAGTAAAAAATGGATGGACGATTTAGCTATAATGCATACCTCGTGATCAGCCACCGTCCAGAGGTCTGGACGGTGTGGATATAAAATACATGTAATCAAGGTGGGACCCACATCCAGGGATAGACGTTGTGGATATAATAAATACATTAAGGTATGGCCCACCGTCCAGACCTGCTAAACGGTGCAGATACACCACGTACATCAAGGTGTGGCCCACCAGGACTTGCTAACTTCCATCACGCCAGCTGCCTGCTGGTGTGAAGTACGCCAGCCAACCTGCTTCCATTCAACAAGTAGGTCCCACGTGGGGGCCAGCAGCGTGGATAAACCACTTATATCACTGTGGATCCCATGTCCTCTGATGGTCGGTAGGATGCAACGCATGCATCATGGTGGTGTCCACACACGTGGACCTCCAAATAAAAAAAAGGGGTCTCCAACGTCAAGAAAAGATGGACGGCTGGAATAAATAAAGAAAATACATGTAAAAGGGTGGGTCCTATGCTGCTGTGGCCAAAAAGGGTTTCAATGGTAGACTTTCTATCACACTGTTCCCTGTGATGTGGGCCACCTGAGCTCCTAAAATAGCTAATTTTTGGGTGGAATACAGACAGAAGTGGGGCCCACTGAATGCATGGTGCTGATCTTCAACTCTCATCATGGTGGGGCCTGAGATGGGGGCCACTAACCCAGCGCCAATCAGAGCAGCGGGCGCTATTTGCTGCAGCGTCCAGGATGCTGACAGCAACAGCGTCTGCTGTTATTATTAATTATTTTATTTTATTTTTTTAAAATATGTTTTTTGATAGTTTTTCATAGGTGGGGCCCGCATCGAAAGAATCTGATCCAGCCACTGGATTCCAGGCCTCAAGACGGACCAAATGAGGCCAATATATAATGTGTTTTGGCGAATAGAAGAAGCAAGGCGAGTTTTAATGGTAATTCAACTATTTCCTATGGTATGGCCCGCCTGAGAATCGGATTAGTCTCAAGTTTTGTCTCAGCGCCTAAAATGATATGGAGAATGGAATGGACGACATGGATTAAACCCACACATCAAGGTAGGGCCTGCATAAGTAGCTTACTCCAAAACTTGTTAAACCAAGCTAATATTTTTGTTTACAGTTCGCATCCCTGGACGCTGGACGGCTTGAGCACAACACATATGTAAGGTAGGCCCCACCTCTAGATGTGTTGTCTAGATGGGCCACCAAAAGGCTGGGTGGTGTGGATAATATACACATTAAGGTGGGGTCCATCCGAGTAGGTCACACAATCACATCATCACACACAAAATAAATGAAAAAGAGAGGGAGAGAGAGAAGCACCCACCTTTGATCTTCTCTCCCTTCTTCCACCAATGCGATCTAGAGCTCGAATGGGTGTGATTCAACGGTTGAGATCGGTTTTGAAGGATTGGATTGGATGGTAGAGAGTGGCCACACAAAGCTCCTCCATGGAGAGCCATGGACGTGGGTTGCTTAGAGTGGAAAATGAGAGAGAGAATGAGAGAGAAAGAGATGATGGGAGATGAGTGATGGGGTGTGTAGGAGATGGGATGGGAAGGTTGACTTTTGGGGTTGTTGTGTAAGAGAGGTATGGGTGTGTGATGGGGTGAGTGATGTATTGGGTGATGGGTTGATTGATGTGTTGTACTTGACATTGATGGGATTGATGGGACATGATTCTCTTAAGATCGTAATGTGCGGCATTTTCCTCGAACTAAACACGGACCCACATCTCCTAGCCTGGGTATCGCATCGACGCGTAATACGCGTCATCGGAACCGCGGCGACGGCGCGGTCGCTAGGGTACAAGTCTCGGGTTGAGCCGCCTTTGGAATACGAGACACGATTCAAGTTTATGTGCAACTGCCGATAACAGATCGCGGGTCACCGAAATTCGACCGGAAGGACCGCGGAAGCCTACGGAATAGTACCGGCTAGGATACGGGGTCGTACATGAATTTTGGGCACTATCCCAAAATAATGTGTAGAAAGGGATGGATGGATTGGATGAAACATATTCATCATGGTGGGACCCATAGAGCCCTCCCCTTTCCAAAGCTTTGTTTACCGTTTTAGTTTTCTGTAAAAAAATTTGTGAGTTTTGTATAGAATGTAAAATAGCGATGACTCATTCATGAAAATAGTGGTAATGATATAAAGTTATCTAGACCAATGAAATAATCCATCTAGTTGTAGATGTTTAATATTTATAATTTTCTTATATAATATGATCTTAACCATCCAGAAAATGGTCCCTCTTGCATGTACGATTGTTAACAGAGCTTTTGTTATAAACAGTGGTAAACGCACATTGTTTCATATTTCAAAATTTTATAATATACAGAAAAGGATTTGTAAAATATCAGGCGCCTTCCTCTCTTTTAACATTTTCACTTCTTCCTTCGAGCGGCGAGGCGTCTTCTTTCTTCGAATGGCGTGGCTTCTTCTTCCATCGAGTGGTGCTTGGAGACAGCCATTGCACTGACCACCACCACCAAGATCCTGGTCCCCTACATCTTGATTGTTCTAATGCAGAAGAGAGCGTCAGTGAAGAATTGAATCCTGGTTATCATGATTGCTGTGAAATGGTAGAGACACTACAAGAAACATTACTATTAGCAGCGTACTATCACTGGCGACCACAACAGATGACCTATGTACATGTAAAATGAGTGGCATTTTTACATGGCCACCAGTGTACAGATAAGCCACTGCTGCCAATATTTCTCCCAAAACCCTTTTTTCCCTCTTCTCTCCCAAATCGCCCCATCCCCAAATCCCGAAAGAGTCCCTCTCTCTCCAACGTCTCTCGATCTCCCTTTTCCACTTTGGCCTGCAAGAGGAAGAAGCACCAGCAATGGCCATAGCTCCCCTTCTCCAACGGCCGCAATAGTATGCTACTCTCTCTCTCTCTCTCTCTCTCTCTCTCTCTCTCTCTCTCTCTCTCTCTCCTGGTTTCATCATGTTTGAAATATCTTGCAGAGTGTGATGGATCATACCACAAAAAATGGTGTTGGGTTTTCTACTGTTGAAACCATTTTTATAGGCCCAATGTGATGTCTGTCTGTCATCGAACTTGTCCATATGGTCACCTGGGCCTAGACGTGGGGGTAAGGCCCACAGATGGGGCAGATCCAAAGCTTGATGGATCCCACCACAAAAGATACAGTGGTTTTCTGTCCACCGTTGTAACCCTTCTATAGGGCCCACCATGCTGGTTTTTTTTTTTTCAATCAGACCTATAGTAAAGGAAGACATAAATGTCAGCTTGATCAAAGCTTAAATGGACCCCACCATAAACAATTACGATGATTAACTCCCACCGTTGAATCTTCTAATGGGGCCCAAAGTGATGGTGATGTGCCCTCCACCTTTTGTTATGGTCACACAAACGTGGTAGAAGGGACAACACAATCATTAACTTGATCCAAAACCGCTGTGTGCCTGCCCCAAGAAACAGTGTTGATGGAACATCCACCAAGATGGAGGAGCACCCATCATTAAATCTTGCTTTGAGGCCCACCATGATGCTTATTTGCCATCTAATTGACTGTGAGGTCACTCGTGCCTAGTCGTAGTTGGGCCATAGAAAGGAAGCAGATTCAAAGTTCAAGTGGGCCCCACCCCCCATGAAACAGTGATGAAAGAATTTCAACTGTTGAAACCTTCCTGGGGGGTGGTCTGGTTTTTTTTCAAATTTTTTTTTTTTAGTTTTTTTGTTGTTTCTTGTTGCTTTTCCCTTCATTTTGTATCTCAGTTTAGGGAGTTTCAGTTCGCTATCTTAGTTCAGTTTGTTTTCCACCTTAGCCTCCAAGCAAAACATTTCATTCACCCATGTAGGTCGAGAGGAAAATTCTATTGCAAAAGTTCTAGCAAAGATTCAAGAATTGCTTCGTGCTTTGATTTTTCTAATAAATCTCTCTCTCTCTCTCTCTCTCTCTCTCTCTCTCTCTCTCTCTCTCTCTGAGAAAGATTAATTTGTTTTGGGCTATTTTTAGCTCTTCCTTAGCATTTCTTGCTGTAATTCTTTATCTTCTTCTTTTTTTTTTGTTCAATGAAGTTGTCGTTGTTCATAAATGTTCTATCTTTTGAATTTGTCATCATGGCATAGATGTTCTATGGTCAATATGTTAAATCACATTTGTGGATATGCTGCTCTTGTAGGTTTTCAACAATTGATCTGTTTATAAGTGGAAGAGGTGCAAAACCTGTGTTCCAGGATAAACTCAGCGGTGAGGGAAATCATGCCCCAAAGCATTTGTTTTGAGTTTCTTATATAGTGATTTGGGTTGTAATTTGTAAATGATGCTAGTGAGGTTAAGTTGAAACATTTAATATTCTAACATGCTTATTTCACAATGACTTGGCTCTATTTTGACATTGTTGCAGGTAATCGTTTGTCAAAGGATGAGTTCTTGAAATTACAACAAGGATAAGAAAAGCCCAAGGTATTGCTTGAAGTTCTACCTGTGAAATGAGAACTATCACTTTTGTATGGATGCTTTCCAATTTTATATGTCTAACCTACACCCCAGTTCTCAGTCTCCTTTACTTATAGGGTGTCAATGGCTTGGTTGGGCTGGGGTTAGCCACCTTTGGTGCAAGTTAAACTATCTTTATTGATTACCAACCTAACCCAGACCTAGTCCCGAAATAAGGAGCGAAATGAAAACTTATTTTATTAAAGAGAAGGGCCTTGTCTCCATTTCTTTTAGAAATTGAAATGCAGTAAGAGATATTGTTGCCAAATTGGCTTGCTTATCTTCCTTTGGTGTATTTCTTGTCTAATTGGAAGAATCATTCTCATGGTACATGAGTGTTGTTTGTCCTTCATTTGTCGGATGATCATCTCTTTCACTAGCATTAACAACTGATATTCCTCCACTATTTTCTTGGCTAGGAGAAGAAGTTGGAGTGGGGCAAAAGCTTAGCTCAGAAGCGGGAAGCTGAAGCAAGGGAGCTTGAGTTAGAATTGGAAAAAGACAAACCATTCGTGCGAACGATGTAAATTTGCATGCCAAAAGACATGGTCAATTTATATGACTTTTATTTTAGATGGAAATATATCTCACATTAGAGGACAGGTACACTATACACTTTCAAATAGACTCGTTCAAATGTCATTGGAAAATAAATTAATTAGTTATATATACAAAATATATGCTTCGCATTTTTGTCCTCGGTCAAAATAATTTTGTCAAAGACAAGAAAGGGTTTCACTTCAGTAGTAAATTACCCCAATTCAAATTTAAAAAAATAGATCAACCAAGACCATGTATTTAAGTTTTTCCATTGAAAAAAAAAATAAAAAAAAATAAAACAGTTACTAAAACAAAGATGTGAACAAAGAACAAGTCAAAAAGTTTTGAAATCTTACATCATGCAAGAAAACAAAATAGATGCACAAAGATATGCAAAGGGCTGACAACTTGATGTTGACACTTGAAACAAGACGAAAGAACTTCAAGTTTTAGCTTAGAGAAACCTAGATCCTCCATTGGTTTTCTCCACATAGACAAACAGAAACTCTACCAGAATAAAAATATGAACTAAGAATGGGTCGAGAAGTAAAAGTTTACATTGAACAACACTAAACACCCCTAATGTCGCAGAGTTCAATGAAGAGCACACCACAAGACCTTCACCAAATTGATGGTATCTGTCCATGTTGATCAGAACCATATATTTGTTGTAGCAGTATGCGCACAGGCCACATAACCCGGATAATCAAGGGAATCAGATTTCATTAGGAAACTAGTTACAGGTTGAAAATTGATAGTTAACTTAGTGGAGAAAGACGAAACAATGGCCCACAATCAACAAGCAAAACTTTCAACAATTAAATGGTTAGAATTGTCCAATCACTGTCTTCTAGATTATGGCCCATCCACATGGTGGCCAGCCAGAACAATGGTCCCAATCAATAGAGCTCAGTAAGAGGACCAGTTATTTGCAGGGCTAGCATGTAAATGGGCCAATGTCCAAAAAAAAAAAAAAGAACAATTAGACAACGACAACCATCCAATGATCACTCGCAACAAATGAATGGTTAGCTAAAAGTGGAGCCAAAGATTTACAAGAATGGCGAGCGTAGAGAAAGCCTAGAATGATATTGGCGTGGGAATAAAAAAAAATTGTCACTTAATAGTGGTGATGAGGCATCGCCGTTCAAAGGAAAAAAAAGATAATGACAACATCACTCTGGCATTAAATCAGCAGATCAAAATCAGCACAAACATGATTGAAGAATTCTTTAAAATTTTTAAATATAGTTGCATTTCTTGTTTCTCTCTAATTTATGTTTGCTGTTTCAGGTAATTTTGCAAGATTGAAAGGGGTTGAAATTTGATATCTCTGCCATTCAGAATTAAGAGTTAGTGTAGCAGCATGGAGTATTTTCAATGATGTCAAAAGCTATGTCAAATAGAAACTAGGAGAATGGTTATTGTGATGGGGATAATAACATCTGCAGCAGAATGCCTTATGATTCCTTCTGAAGGTATTAAAAGGTACTCCTAAGTACTCATTGAAAATGATTCTTTTTGTATATAATATTGCATGGGCCAAATAAGTTCATCTTGAACTCTCTTTTTTTTTGTAATATCACGGACTTGGAGAAGAAATGTGTCACTCCCCAAACTCAGAAACCGGGCTCACAGAATTCCCGATCGCCGAATCCGGCACCGACAGCCTCCGTAGAACCCCATTCTCGGCTCCTAGCTCCCATTCGCTAGGTTCCGATCCTGGGATGCTACGAGGAGGATTTTTAATGTCAGTTTGATTCGTAATAAGCATAACTAAAGGCATAACCCACAAACAACAACCAAGAACTCCATTACATTTCCACTATGATAAAAAACTTTACAAGTACAATGAGCATAAAGGGAAATACAATGGTAAAGAATAAAAACTCCAAAATGCTCTGCAACGTGCTCCTGCCTCAGCGCTCTGCGATCCAGCGTCACCTGCACGCAATGGTCGTGCATAAGCTTACAGAAAGCTTAGAGGGTGGTGAAAGTGTGTGCGCAAGGTAGTAATATGAACATGCAATGTCAGAGTAATGCATAATATGCAGATGGAACCATAATATCATGAGCCGTACCAAGGCTTATGCGATGCAAGACATGAATGGTATCGGCCATCCCAAGGCCATGCGATGTACAATGCAACTCAAGCATACAGATCCTCATCTATGTCCACACATCAATACAGCTCAAAATATGGAATATCACCGGGGTCTAGTACACTCTAAACCAGATTGCCGCCACATCGCGCGCAATAAGGTATGTGGAAGAGACCACACTATCCGTCTGCCAATATCGGGCGCGACTCGTCGATAGCGGACCCATTCCTCGAGCTGGTCAAACTCAGCCTAGGATTTCCCCCTACACTTGGGCGGGTAAGGCCGCACCCCCTTCCAACCGACCACGACACAGTGGAGAGCGTAACAGTCTAGTAATCGGCATTCAACGCTCATCTACCCACTCGGTCTAGACATTAGAGCAACCTCTTGGTACCACAAGGGTTTAGAGACTTTCACCCAGGGATATCTATAGTACCCCATGTAGAACAAGATTTTTGGTATCCAATCCTGCCAACCACGATGCGTCTGTGGAAGCTACGGCCCTGATGTCGCTAGGGCGTACAATAACCATATCACACAAATGCGGAATGCATGAATCACACTACCCAGTCATGCAACCAATCATGCACATAACGTACGCTCATGTAGGGCAACACCGCCTAACCAGGAGCCCATAAATAACCTGCCCGAAGGCAAATGCTATGATTAGACAATCCTCACGTCAAGCATACATATGATGCGTATGAACATGAGTTATGAAACTGTACTAACATGATATAATAAAATGAACTATCTCACAATGCAGATGGACCTGGACGGCCTATACACGATAAGTACGGCCCAGTAATGAGCCCTGAGGAGAGTCGTAATGTGGACATCCAACCAGCATTACACTCGCAATGTGGACGTCAAACCAACATTGCCCTCAAGGCACAAATCTTCTTAAACATCGCTACATAATCGGTATTGGGATTACACATTGTAATGGACCTTAGGTTCATCCTATTGGGCTTTTCATATATATATCAAATGGGCCCTATCCTATGGGCCTTTTATTCATCAGATGGGCCACATAAATGGGCCACACTAATGAGTCTTATGTGCATTACAATGGGTCAAAACCCGTGGGCCTTGGATTGCATCAATTGGACCTAGTCATATGAGTCTAATATGTATCAAATGGGCCACACCAATTAGGCCCCACATGTAGATCAAGTGGGCCTCAACCCATAGAACTAACATGAGTCAAATGGGCCTAAACCCCTAGGCCTTAATCAAATAAAATGAGCCTAACTCATGGGTCTCAAATAAATACAGTGGGCCTAATCCCATGGACCCTTTTATAATCAAATGGGTTTAGTCCCATGGGCCTTACAATATATCAAATATCCTACTTCCATAGACTTTAAAATTTTAACAAAAGGGTCCAAGTACATGGGCCTTGAAGTACATCAAATGGGCCTAGTCCCATGGACTTGCAACACATCAAATGGGCCTAAGTTCTTAGGCCTTAAATGAATTAAATGGGCCTAGCCCATAAGCATTTTATAAATCAAATGGGCCTAGCCCATGCCCTTAAATAACAAGTGAGCCTAAGCCCATAGGCTTTACGTATCAAGTGGGCCCAAATTCTTAGGCCTTAAATGGATCAAATGGGCCCAGCCCATAAGCATTTTATAAATCAAATGGGCCTAGCCCATAGGCCTTTTACAAATTAAATGGGCCTAACCCATATGTGATTGGTCCACCCAACTAACGACCCATGCTGTAAAATGATCTCACTAGGTGGATGGACGGCCTAGATGCACCACATGCATCATGGTGGGTCCCACTGTCCAGTGGACAAAAGGATATAACACATACATCACACAGGGCCCCACCGTCCGCTGGACGGTGGAGGCCACACAAACATCAGGTGGGCGCCACCGTCCACTGGACGGTGGTCTTCTTTTATTTATTTATTTATTTATTATTATTATTTTTTTTTAAATACATCATTGTGGGTCCCATGTGGGGCCCACCCTGTAATGTCCATTCAAAATCCAACCCGTTCACAAGGTCCCTTGGACCTGGATGAAGGGAAAATAGAAATTTCAGCTTGATCCAATACTTCTGTGGGCCCCAGAAACTTTTCAACGGTAGAATTTAATTCACACTGTTTCGCGTGGTGTGGGCCACCTGAGTTTTGGATCTGACTCATTTTTGGAGGGGTGCCCACCACTGGGGTGGCCCACCTAATGAACAAGTTGGATGACAAAATAAACATTATTGTGGGGCCCACGGCTGGAGTCGTGGGTCCCAAACCGGATGCCACCCGCCAGCCTGGATGGCTGCACGCAGCAGCATGCAGCGCTACCACCCGCCTGACGCCAAAAGCAGAGGCTCTGCCTCTTCTCAATTTTGGAAAAAAACTATTTTCTCAGGGTTTTTCTAGTGTGGGGTCTGCTTTAATGAAATCCACCCCGGCCATTGCGTTCAGTGGTGCGAGGCCGACCAAATGAGTCTAAAGTTTAAATTTTTTTGATGCTTGGAAGTGAAATAAATTAAGAAAAGGATGTTTGAATGGTGAGGACGTAATATTTGGCGTTATGGCCCACCAAGTGACTGGATCAGCTCCAAACTTCTACCCAACGGCTAAAATACCGTGGGTAAGGGGATGGATGGCTTGGATCGAACCTAAACATCAAGGTGGGGCCTACACTAGGGGCCAACCAAAAGCCTCTTTCTTTCCTTTTCTTTTTCTTCTTTCTCCTTTGAAACGTCCAGCGTCTGGGTTTCTTTTTATTATTTTATTTTTGAGTGTGGACCCTGATGGAGTGGGCCACCACTGATGGGTGCCATGGGTTCAACATCCAAGGTGGGTCCCACTTGAAAAAAAATTACATCAAGGTGGAATCCATTCAAGTGGGCCACACAATCCTAAGAAAAATAAAATAAAATAAAATAAAAGAAATAAAAGAGAGAGAGACATGGAGAGTGGGACACGGCTTGTGATGGAGGGACCCCGACATTATGGGCCCTCCCTTACATGAAATCATACATCAACGGACCCCTTTGAACAAGGGACCATCAAAAATGTAAATCAACGGTGGAGATCCATTCCCCACCGATATGGACGGTCTAGATGACCTTTCTAAATGAAATAAACATCATAATGGGGTCCATGGAGAATGGCCACATCATGGAATGATCATGATGATCCAAGTGATCCATTGGCCACAAATAAGGGTCCCAAGTGAGATCCACACCATTGATCGGTGGGCCTCACTTGGTCCACCATAAAAATAAGTAAAACTACTCTATAGAGGCACCCATCGTCCGATCTTCTCGCTCCTAGGGGTTCCTTGGCACCTTAGCTTCAACTTCAATGGTTAAGATGAAGAATGGAGGGTTGAGATGGGAGATTTTGGGATAGGAAGGTGGGCCACTTGAAGCTTAGAGAAACTTGGAAAATTCCATACGTATGGAGTTTTTGGAAATCTTTTGTTGCTTGGGATTTTTTGAAATGAGAAAGACAGAAAGAGAGAGAGTGATGTAAGGGAGAGAGAGAGAGTGATGGATGGATGGGTGAGTGATGGTTGTGTAAGAAAAGCTTGACTTTTGAGGCTTTTGTGTAAGAGAGGTATGGGAGATGAAGACTTTTGTGGTTGCTTGGAAAAATGGAATAAAGTGATGTGTACTTGACATGTGATGGATTGATGGGTGATTGATTGATGGGATTGATGTGATTAATGTGACACATCATAGAGATTCCCTTGGTTTTCACAACGCGCGGCATTTTCTCGCACCAAACGTTGGCCCATATCTCTTGACCAGGGTATCGCCTCGGCGTGCGAGTCACGGTATAGGAACCACAACGACGGCGCGGTCGCTATGGTATTGGTCTCGAGTTGAGTCGACTCGGGTTGTCGGCACATGAATCAGGGTAGCGCGTCGATATCGGTTAAGGGTCGAAGGTTACCGGAATTTGACCGGTAAGACCGCGGAAGTGTACGGAAAGGTACGGACCAAGATACGGGTCTTACAAAATGAGGCCTGTAAAATTGACCTGTCTCTGAATACAATTTCCACAATAATCTATGATCAGATACATGACACTCCCATCCTAAATGTGAACCATTAAGACTTGTTTAATGGATCATTTTCACTTTCAATGTGCTTGTCCACAATAGTAAGGGCCATTAGTGTAACACCCCGAATTTTAGCCAATCTGGAATTTGACGTCCTTAGGCAGTGGGTCAACTAAAACACCTGGAAAATCGCTCAAAACCCAATTCCATAGCCAAAGAAATCACTTAAGATTAATTCCTTTAGAAACTAAACATAAGTTAGCTAGCGTAACATTGGAGTGGCTGGGAAATAGTCCCTGATCACTTTAAATACGTTCTACAAGACCCAAATCGAGTAGAACCAATGACTCTATAATACTCTATAACCTCGGATCAAACTCTAAGCAGGTTTGTTCTCTGGACCACTTTGAAATTTTGTATTGGATCTAGACCGCACATCAAAAGTCCGATACCTCCTATCTTAGACCGTTAGGACCGCCTAGCTGGACTTGACTATCATTTCGAAAATAAAGTCCAACCGATAATCACAGGCTATTTCATTGAGACCGGATTGAAGAGAGTGCGAATAGGGACAGATTTGGAATTTGAAATTCAAATCTGGCATACGACTTGACGTGTCAGTATTGAGCGTTTTGACCGTCAGAATTTAGCCAAATTACACCCTCAGATTAGGAAAAAATTTTATTTCATATCATGAGACTTGCAGGCCTGATCTACGTGCGGTGACCGCTGAATTGAAACTGGACCGCCACGTGCGATCTGCGAACCCTGCCGGACTGAAAACTTGATGTATGCTAGATCCAGTATGCATGAGCTTAAGTCCGATCGCGTTCGGCCAGGGGACCACCAGAAATGTCCTTTTGGACTGAAACAGCCCTGATTTGGTTACCCCTCGAGTGAAACTTGTTCTCGAGCCTATTTCGGGCAAGTTTGGGCTTATAAAAAGGGTTGAAACCCTCACTCCTCTCTCCCATCCGAATTTGCAAAAATCCCTAGATTGGGAGAGAGAAAAGGTGAGAGTTTGTGAGAGAGAGTAGGAGAGAATTTCTTGCTGCTCGTGCCACCTGCTGCAAGTGTCTAAGCAACACACTCCGATCACCTGGCCGGTGATTTCTTCACATTTTCAGGTAAGAAATAACCCTAGAAAGTTGCTGATTTGATGTTTCTTCCGTTCCATAGCTTGATAGTTAATAGATCTTGTAAAACAGGTCCTCTATTCGCCGTAGACGAAGCGTATACGCTTCGTTCGAATTCACACGTTTATAAGAGACAAGGTGCGGATTTTAGACGCTTTGATTGACTGTTTCCAAAGCTTTCAATGTCGTTTAATAGTAGATTATCGACGGCAACGCTGTTTGACATGTACAACATGCTGTCCGTTTCCTGTTTCGTAAACCAACGTAGAATATGAGATTTAGGGCATTTTAGTCATTTGTAGGAAGTACTGATTTCATTCATATTTTGCTGATGTGATTGACATGATTTGTTGTCGCATTAGAATGTTAGGAATGCGTGCATAATTAGTTTTGCGAAGAGATTCGCCTAAATGCGCACTTCGGGTCGACATACTATATGTAGACTTAAGTGTGTAGTGTACGCGTTTGTATTAATGCTTGTATTAGTATGTATTGAATGAAATGATGTTATGGATTAGTTTGAGATTGGTTTCTCAATTGATATGCTGATGTGAATGATTTCTTACATGTTACCCATATGCATGATTTCATTATATGAATGAAATGCATGTGCTTGATGATTCACGTAAGGTGTATGTTATAACATGTGCTTGGTGATTTCATTATGATTTAGTTTGAGATTGAATTCTCAATTAATTTGCTGATGGAAATGATTTCCTATATGTTGGCGATATGCATAATTTCATTATATGTATGAAAGGCATGTATCAGGTGATTTGCTTAAGTTGTATGTTACAACATGTGTTAACATGCTCATATGGTGGTATTTCATTTCCAATTCTTTCACATGCTTTGCTGATGTGATTCCACATGTTTGGGACTGTACTTAGTCCAGGCAGTCGGTAACCGAGCGAATTTGTGGTTGGCTTATCTTTGCCACGAACGACGCGTCGATGAACGCGAGCCGTGTTTTGGAGTTGGCGGCAGTGGTTAGGCCACACGAAGTGTTTTACGCACTTCATGTCGTTCAACTTGAGATGCGATCGTGCTAGTCGAGCCCGTCAAGTAACCCAACTGGCCGTTGTATGTTCACCCTGCATGAGTCATAACTGCTTGAACCTAGGGTACTGAACTTACCATTGTAAACCCTGTTAACTATGGTACCTTGATCCACGAAGACTCATGAGCCGGGCATGGTGGTATGGGACACCGTGGTCGAGTTGTCGGCCTACGCTGGGGCCACAAACCTCTCCGTAGTGACCAGTGAGCACCTAGTCTCGTGAGCAGATTATGGTGGTATGGGACACTATATTCTTGCTGTCGGCCTACACTGATCAGGCGACGAGTCCTTTGTAGTGACCGCGAGCGTATTCTGAGTCTACGGGAGGCGACGACCCTTTAGTAGCAGTAGAGTACAGTAGGCCTGTATTGATAAGGTGATGGGGGAGCGGAGCAACGAGTGCGTGCAACAGCCCTGGTAGCCCTTGCAGCGACCTACAAAATATACATCGTATGAGATTACTAGGAGTGACGATCCTAGACAGGATTTGTGTTGGGATTGATATAAGGGAAGTACCTTAGTTTCCCAATCCTGTTGTTTGAATGGACTAATAACAACTCAAAATTCATATCACCATTACATTGCATGTGCCTGGAAGATGTGGAGCACTTTAGGGAGTGGCATGCCGCGATCGTAAGATGGTGCCGTATGAGGGAGATCGTCCGTGAGGGCATACATCACATCATGTCATATTGCATTAACAACAGTATTAGGATGGTTTGATTTACTGCTTTACTATTATCGCATGATTGATTTGAGAACATGTTAATCCTTGCTCTATTATTCCACTGAGTTAGCTACTCACTCCCACGTTACGGGATGGTGTTTTCGGACACCCACCAGTCCCTTTTTGTGATTGAAGATGATGGTGAGGCCTGCGAGGTGGGGCCAGACTTGATGATGATGACGACGAAGAGGATCCCTCCTTTATGCGTGTTCTGATTGACGGGATTAGAGGGAGGTTGATTAGATGTCTTGACACTTGCCATTTTATATTTTCAGAGCACTCATGTATATACTTTCTTTCTATTTTGAGGTATACATGTATATGTTTAACCTGGTAACATGTTCACACTGAAGAGACACAACAGTTTATATATGTTATACATATTATCACAGTCTTCCGCTGGTTAATTTAATTGTCTTTGGAGTATGATATGTTGTTCTGGCGTAATCCGACTCATGTTTCATACATTAATACAGACAACATTCAATTATACATATCTATGTTGCATAAATAACATTTTGGGACTCGGGAGTTGGGTTTTTACTCGACCCCCCGATTTTTGGGATGTTACAATTAGCTAAACCGTCTGATTAATTTTTCAATGATATTGCCAACTTTACATTGGAGCAGTGATGAACTGAGATCAGTTCATTGCTGTAAAATTATAAAAGGGCCTCTTGCATGTGTAGACATGTAGGTTATCAGATGTAGTCTTGGGTAACTTAGAGAAAAAAGATTTGTAGATTCAAAAACATTTGATGATCTGGCCTAAAATTCATGATTGAGCTTAGACCATTAGGTAGAAATGAGCCCCTCTCCTTTACCTGGATGTTGGTGCGACATTGTCTGATCTAACTTTCTACTTTTTGCAATTATTGGAGGGCATGAGCAATGTGGACTGCCAACTTGTTGAGGAACCTAAGTTCAACATGTATTAGCTCATTAAATACCTGAATCAATCATTAGTAGACAAGATTTTTGTGGTTGCTAATGGTAAAATGGTGTGGGAGTCTTTCCTTCAAGGTTAAAAGTCTCCTCAAAGTCTTTGTTATCTATTCCGGTTAGTAGACAAGATTTTCGTGGTTGCTGATTTTATGTGGTTTTTCTTTAATCTCTCTTATTTTGGTCCATTATTTTTAACTTAGCCCTATATACCTTGCATAATCTTATAATATAATACCAATCAAATCTCAACCTTGCAGACAAGAACTAAAATCGAGAAGGACAACATAATTCTTGTTTTTGGTAGAGGGTGGCTCCATGCTATTTCAAGCTTTGAAGGTGAAGTTCTTTGGAGGAAGGATTTTACTGATGAAAGGTTAGGGTTAGAAATTCAAAAACTAATATGTTAATGTTGTTCTTCCCTTCTGAAAGTTGCTATAGCTTTTTTTTTTCAAGGATAAGTTGTAATGCCTTTGATGTTTACACCTCTTTGTTGTTCTCCTTTCCCAACAGATTCTCTAATCTCGATATCTTTTGTCTACTATTCTTGCATCTTAGAGATCTAAAGAAATTTTCAGTGTCTTGACAGTGATGTTGTACATGAGGTCCATGTCCACCACCTGCATAGCTGCTGCTTATTGGGATTGGGATTTCTACTTCATGAGTGGAAATATTCATTTTTTAATCTTCTCTTTCCGGGTTTCGTTTGGAAGACAAAAAAGACTAAAAGAAAAGAGAGAATGAGACCCAATCCAATAAATTAGTTGTTTTGATTCTGAGGTTCCTGACTCTTTCAAATAAACATTAAAAAAAAAACACACACACACACACACACACAAACTTTTCTAATAGAAATACACACATTAGAGAACTGTAACAACTGAGATTCTTAAGAACCTTTTCTCAATGCCCATTTCTTCAATTTTGCTAACAAACCCATAAGAGCTTTTCGGATGCTTAAATGAACTGAATGGCAGGCCACACTTATACCATTGATGGGCATCCTATAATGACATGATGTTTAGGTTACTAAAAGGCAGGCCACCCTTATACCATTGGTGGGAAGAACATGACATGATGTTTCTTCTGTTGATCATCCTATAATGCCTATTTGTATTTGTGTGTATATAATTTTATTTTTCTTTAATGGTAACATGTGATGGAATAGGAGCTATTTTGTTTCTTGGATTACCACTAAAATCTTCTGTTGTTAATTGAGCTATTAGGTGTATCTCTGTTGGTAGTTGGTAATGGTTCCGTCACAGCCTAATAGTGGGCTGTTTGTTGGGTCGAATAAAGGGCATGTCGTCACAAAAAGGGAATTGGCTCCTCGCCCTTTTGCCAAAGAAGGGGTACGTAACGTAAAAGAGATGTACATTTTATGTGTAATTTTGTTCTTGTTGGTTTTCTTTAATTCTTGCTTCAGATTTTTGAATTTTAAATGTCTAATGATGATTGAACATCCTAGCATTCAACATTTTAGTGGCAGGTTAGTAGCAATTCCTTGCTAAGAGTTTGTTGATAGATTTTTCTAGAAATGGAAATGAAATATTTTATATCTGAGGTATTCTTTTCTAGAAAAAGATATTGTGTTGGACACTAATTGATATATTCAAACTTTCGCATTAATGACCTGGATCTACCAGTAAATTCATCCACGTATTCACACTAATTCTATCTTTTCATTTGCAACTTCAGGAGAATATTTCTGAATCTAAAAGCATGTTCTATTACGATTAAAAAGGCTTAAGGAAAGAGGAAAAAGCCCATTTCACTCTGGTAATCAGTTTCCATTACTGTATTTGTGTAGTTTCATAACAAGCTTTGATATATATTAGCACTTGAGAAAGAATTCCTAGGTGTGTAATGGCATGGTTGCAAAAGATGTTTGTATCCTTTAAAACGATAAAAATGGCCGATTACTCTGTCCCTTCCATCCTTTTGACTCCATCTCCTTAAGGATCATAAGCTTAAAAATTTTAAGTGCATCAGGTAAGTACTGTGGTGGCTTAGATGATAATGATGATGTTGATATATTATGCCAGCAGGTCTTAGACATGTTTTCCCTATCAATTAGTTTTGCTAATGGAGAACCATGATCAGATCGTTCAAGCTGTTTAATGAGGTTCACATACTATGCAATTGTTGACTGCAAGTCATTAGATTTTTCTAGATTTGGGGGTTCCCGCACAGTGGAAATTTGGTAATTTTGGAGTCCTTGGTTAGGGTTTGGGATGAAAGTACGAGTGTTGGAGCCGACGCTTTCGGAGTCAGAACTCATTCTTTTTAAAAATAGAAAAATGGGAATATTAGTAAATAAGGATTTTCTTGTTAAGAAGAAAATAGAAGATGGATTGAAAAAACAGAAAAGAGATTTTTTTTTTCTTCTTTTTTGCTTCAAGAGAGAGAGACGGAGAGGTGAGAGTGGGGAAATCGAGGGAGAGAGTGGGGGATGAAATGGCTGCATGAGATTTGAAAATAACAAGTGTAGTTTGGTTTGAAAATGACCTTTCTCATGCATGGTGTGTGTGTCTATGAGAGGTGTCTATAGATGCGGATTAGCTAATGAACGCAACAATAGCGAGTTTGCAAGAGATTTTTATTTGATGAGTTCATCATTTGGGCTCCCACCAAGAGCCAGATCGGGTAGTGATATGATTAGGAAGGTTTCCAGTTTGGGCTTTGGCTTGGAGTTCTTGAAATTTTCTAATCTAGAGTTCCAAGATTTGTTTAAATTAGTTTCTTTGTAAATTCAAGTCAAAGATAGCTTCTAAGTTTTGCTGGATTTGCAAGTTACCTTATCGGGAAGTTTTTTTTTTTTTTTTTCTTTTTCTAACGGCCAATCTAAGTTGATTTCTTTCTAATTTTAGATTGTATTAAGTTTCTGATTTCGGGAAAATTTTACATGAATTTATGTATGTTCTGGGATGTTTTATGTTTAGAAAATCATGTTATGGCAGTAAATTGAGTAAGGGTTGTTTTGGACTCTGACAATTGGGATTTGGAAGGTTTGCTAATTGCACATGCGTTTGGGGCCCTGTGCCCCTGTGCCCCTGCCGATCCACATGCAGGTGCACATGCTAATGTAGAACATGTGTGAGAGATCAGAGCTTTCATCAGGTCGGCTTCTCTGTTTAGATCTTCTGCCCTAAAATTTAGGCCATTCAATGCCTCAGGTGGCCACAGCTACCACAACAGATCAACAGCTAGTAAAAATGTTTTAACCATTACCTTCATACTCTATGGCCCACCTGAGGAGTGGAACTGTCTAATTGTTGAGGCAGAAGATGAAAGCTTTATTTCCAACCAAATGGAAAGTTCAGAAATTGTGCATGTGTTCCATATTTTCATGTGGCTGTCTGTGAATGAGCAGGATTCCACATGCATGTGGAATTAGCAAACTTCGGGTTTTGGAGTCCTTAGGCGGTTATAAGTACAATCCATTGTACTAGTCCAAGTTTGCACACTGCCCCTATCTTTTTAGAAGGTGATCCCATCGTGCTTTCAATGGGTTATCCATTGCAGGAAATTTTTTTCAGTTTTGCATTTTTAGATGTGCATTGTTTAATAATGCAATGCAAATGAAAATGCCTCGCTGAAGTATTGGCTGCTACTTGAAAAAACAAAGACATGATGGGTAGATGTTGATATGGAGTTTTGAGTTACTGCTAATCCTATGAATTGAGGTGGTTTTCACACCCTTTTCATTGGACAGTTTGTTGATAATGCGTAGGAGCTTTGATGTGTGTGCAATAAAACTCATGTTCAGGCCACAAATGTGCAAGCACGGCATGATAGGTACGAGATCCAATCCATCCATCAGAATGGCACCATTATACTGATGTCCTAGGCAAAGAATCAGGTTAAATCACTGGTCAGGTGGGCCACAGTTTGTTAAACAAATGTACAGCTCTGAAAAACTTGGCAGAAGTTTTCTAACCCATCCACATGTTTCCAATATAGTCGCCTGCATGCTGATCATGCTAGATTTTATTTTTAGGAAAACATGTACATGGTCTGACCAACCTAATGGATGGATTAGATCTAGAATGCATGTGCCATGCTTGCACATGTGTGACTTGTGTGGCACAAGTGCCTGAGCCTTTATGAAATCTCGACTGGAAACAAAGATGGGTTGGAACTCAAAAGTGATGAAAAATCCATTTACCTGAGCCTTTTCAAATGTTAGCATGGATTGCAATGGAAATCTATGTCTATCATGATTACCATGCATTGACATGGATTCGTGGTGAAAAAAAATTAAAACTTAAGAGATTTCCATAAAATGGAAACTTATTATATGTAGTTGTTTTTTACAATATTTTGATTCTTACATGTGTAAACGTGCATTTGTTAACATCTCCTGAAGTTTCAGTGAAAAATTCCACCTTTTTTCCTAACAGTTCTCCAATGTTCTCTAAATAGGAAGAGCTTTTGAGGCTTCCTTTTGTCTGTGATCAGGTCAAAGACTTCGCGGGGAACTGAAAAATCATATTTTCCCTGCCTCCATGTCCAGATTGTCCAACCAAAATAATAGCTTGTTTTTTGGACAGCCTTGTCTTTGATTTTATTGAAATTAACACCATGTCCCAATATTACCGCTGACAAACCATGGGTATATGCCATGTTTGGACAAGGCTGTCTGAATGGAACATTTTTCAGTGACCAAATGGTCCTGAAAAATAAAAGTTTCCAAGTAACTCGTCTTCCTCTGGCTCTTCAGCTTGCTTGCTTAATTAGGTATGGCTTTTGTTTTTCAACACAATGTCTATGATTATGGCATCTTAGAGTGTTTTTGTCCAACAATGATGACAGATTCTTCAAAGCGACCTAGCCACTCTTAGTATTTTTGCATTCTTAGGGAAAAGGACAAGGTTATTCTTATCACGCATGGGCATAAAGGATGTTGATGAACCCATGAAGGATTTTCTCCGGTGGTTTCAATTGCAGTTTGATATATAAGAACATCCAAATAAATTCAGTAGTGTCCTTAATAACTAGATAATATATCAGGCTCATTTCTTTCATTGCAGCTATTTGGATTGTGGTAGCCTTTCATCTTTTCGAGTTGTCTTCCATATCACTGCATCAGCTCTTCATGGAGGTGAGTCTTGATTCTACTATTACTGGAGGTCTGGAATTTGGGATTTAGGGTGGAATTTTTGAGTTGATGCTCTTGGCGGTGGATGAGATACGCTTCATCCAAATCTTAATTCTGATAAGAATAGGACTTTCCCATTCTTATTGTGCTTGCTATTTGGGTGGAGAAGGTGAGAAAATGGAATCCCACTTAATGCAGTTCCCATTTTTCTCACCAATCCAAATGCAAGTGGGTGTCTTCCAATCAAATGGGCCGTTGGGTTGTAAACTAAAATACCGTTCATTTTTATAATAAAGAAATCTGTTGAAAGAGTATGACAAATCCATGAAATCAAAAGAGAGTATTTTTTGCCATGCCTTTTAGCGTGTTATAGGCAATGAGGTAATGCAACATCAGTTATTTGCCTGTATTTTGAAGACATCTGTTAAATGGCGTTGTACTGACTCTGCAGTCCTCAAATGTCATACTTGTTCCCATAGGTAGTAACTGAAGAAATTGGATGGCTTGACTTTTATAATGCAGTACCTGGTATCAGTCACCAAGAAAGAAAGAGGTCAAAACAGCATGCCATCCAAGTAGAGAAAGAGATCATTCTCCCTGCCATTTTCAATGTTTGCTCCAATGTCTTCTCAAGCTTTGATCACTTCAGCAAGTCAACTCAACAATCTTTAGATGCAAATTTGGTTGCATTTTTGCTCCGAAGGTATTGAAAATGACATGCATCTCTTCAGAAACAGAATTGTACAGATGATACACATGATGTTTAATGTTTTGTGACAATTTACAGCCAGAATCTGCTCAATATTTGTCTGGAAGATTACTAGGCTGCTTATGATCAATCATGGTAAGTTGAGGGCGGTGTCTTTATAGGTAGTAGCAATATGACGGTACAGAAATTAGCCTCCTTAAACTATCTTCAGGGAATCAAGACATTGTGAATGTAACTATATCATTTGAAGAGGTACACGAGAAAGTCGATGAGTTAAGGACGAGATGGGTCACAAAATACATGCCTGAATGCATGTCTCGAATGCGGAAGGTAATTGATGTATTTTTATTTTTGAACTTGGGAACCAATATATTCTTCATTAGGATTTGAATGCATTAAGCTACTGTTTAGGTTACACCACTTATCCATTATCCTGCTGCCAGTAATGTCCATAACTAATGGAATTTCATGATGTGTTTCACCTATGAAATGCGAGCTATGTTCCACCAAGAAGTAGAAAACCACCTTCAGCAAAAATACTCTTGGTTCAAAAAATGACCTAAATGTCCTTTGGGGTGTGCATGTAATGGTTGGAATGGGGTTCAGATCAGGGTGGGAACCCATGGGAGTGGTGTCAATGTGAACCTTTGCCATGGCTGGTTCCAAGAGCCTAGGTGAAAGAGGAAGGTGGATGTCTGGTGGGGAGCTGATGGTAAAACTTTCGCCAGTATACAATTTTAATGCCAACCCCAAATTGTTGGGGGAAAGTTAAGATGATGATGATTATGTTGATGTTTGCTAGCTTCATCATCAATAGGGTGTCTTCTATTTGGTTTGACATTTTTCTGACTTGCTAATGGTTCTTTTTAGATGAAGATCTCCCGGATGAATCAGTCCACTACTCAGCAAAAACAGGACCACCTACAGTAGCAGCCGCAATTACAACAGGTTGTACTTGTCCAGAGACTATTCCTATTTCAGGGTTTTTCTTTTCCCAATTTGAATTCACAGCTATTAGAAATGTTAACAAGAACTATTAAAACACTATACAACCTTGCATATCACTTGATTTATCGAGGATCAACCTCTAATTGCTTAACCCTGTTGCCTTTAAAAGAGTTCTTTGATTTTCATGGTGTAATTGGACTTTGCTAATATGTTGAATAAAGTGAGAACAATACAAAATTTAGATGACCACAGTCATTGGCTTTCTTTTTTGGCGCAGACCTTAAATAAATGTCTTTGGTGGTGAAGCTCCCTCTTGCAACAGAGGAGTGTTTCATAGAATGTCAAGGGACAAAAACTAAAAGAACCCCATATCAAGCAAGTTTGTTATGAACCAGCTTACAGAATAAAATATTCAGTGCAACTTGAATTAACTATAGACTATGGATTCTCAAAATTTTCTTGGTTTTGTATGTAGGTGGACTAGCTGGGTCTGTTCAATTGTAGACCATATAATTCAACCGCATTCTATGTTGAGCTGTTTCTTGTTCATGTATTCAACTTTCCTAGTAAATTAGTCTGGCATGTCCATCATAGTTTCCATATAGCAGCTACATTCTAATTCATCCTCCTCTTCCAATGGTTCATTATTGGACACAAAACCCCTTTCATATCATGGGAGTTAGTAGATTACTTGGCGTTGCTCTTTTATATGCTTTGGTTATTTTTCTCAAAAATGGGATGCAGTGTCTCTGAAATGCAGATGGGAACATTGTCTTGATATTGGTAGTAAGAGAACAAAGACCTAAATGTGTCAATAAAAAAGAAAAATGTTAGGTAATACTTGGCATGACTGCTCATATTTGGATTGAAGTTTTTTCAATTTGTGAAAGATACCATATTATGTCCTGATTCTTGGAACCCAAAAGCTGTAGGTAGCATTTGTTTGTATGCTAGAAAGCTTTTGACTTTATGATATTTACTTTTGCAGGCAAAGGTCTCTGCTTCCTGCTTTTGAATTTGCAGAAATGCGCACCTTAGCAGAGGGTTTAAGTAGGTAAATTCAGTGCCACTTAGATGGAAACCATAGCTAAACAGTCCCTAATTCTGGGTTTTACAAAATGCCCTATTATCCATGGATCAGAATCCATCAGTTGGCATATCTATACTACTGAGTTGGTACGAGTGTTAATTTATATTCAGTCTTTGTTACTTGCAGGAATATCATTTGTGGGAATCCAGATGTGAAGTGGGAAAGCATCAGGGGGTTAGAGAATGCAAAGCGCCTTCTCAAGGAAGTAGTTATGCAGCCAATAAAGTATCCCAAGTAGGTCTCATTAACTCTGGCAATGCCTCATGGATAGTCTAATTAAAATTGTTGAGAATTATTTGAGAAATTTTCTTTTAGATTAATTTGTTAGCTTTTGAAGCTCATTATGTTAGGTAAGATTTGTATTGCATATTGCGCCACTTTTTATCCATTCATTTCTTATATGTCCATTTGGTGAACTTCTCTAATTACACCAATCTACTTCTCAGTGCTACACATTGCGTAATTGCATGAAAGAGAAACTGAAGCTGGAAAGTCTCATTATTAGATGGATATTAGAGTATTGAGAGAAGTTGTTAGATGGAGATTAGAGTTTTGAGCTTGATTAGACTAAGTTGGGAGATTGATTCTCTTCATCAGTTTATTCCATTTGGGCTGCATTAGGAGTTTTGGCCATGTTTGGTTGCAGCACTGATATTTGGTGGAAATTGGTTGCAGCACTGATATTTGGTGGAAAGTCCAAAGGGATTAAAATAACAAAATTTTGTTAAACTTCTCTCTTGTTTCTTTTTTTTTTATATAGCATATATCCAATCCAAATATTTAGAATTTGAATGATATATTTGAGTTTGATTTCTTCCTTTTCTTTTATGTAGACTTACCTTTTCAAATAGGTTGGTTCATTCAGAGCTTTGAAGAAATGGGTATATCTAGTTTTGGTGTGCGCGTTGATTAATACACATCCATAATTAGATATACCAATTTCTCTAAAGCCCTAACGAACCAACATAATTGAGAAGGTAAAAGTCTACACAATAGAAAAGGTAGAAATCAAAATAAAATATATCATCCAAATTCTTTATTATTATTATTATTATTTTAAATTATTGAGAATCGCCAACAGTTTTTAGTCGCCAAAAATGCCAATAGTTTTGACCACTGAAAACGACAATGGTTTTTTGCCGACGAAAATGCCAACATTTTTAGCTGCTGAAAATGCCAATGGTTTTAGTTGTTGCCCTTGTCATTGAAAAGGCCGATGGTTTTAGCCATCGAAAACGCTAACGGTTTTAATCCGTCAGCGAGAAACGCAGACGCACCCTTTACCGACGGACCTTGCGATGACTAAAAGCCGTCGGGAAAGGTCATTGTCGACGGGTCTTGGCTATTGGCGTTGCCCTATTTTTTGGTAGTAGTGGAGAAATATATCGACGATGACTCATATGAAAGATTATATAATCTCAAAGAAATTCCAAACCTGATGGAGGAATATAACTACAGGAAACTTCGAATGGAAGATGTGGTTTTGTCACTTGCACATTTGAATGGAATCCCGAGAGGCCAGATTTATCCTATCGTGACTGGCATGTTAGCTGTAATAATGTTGAGTGTTGCACACAGCTTGACACGTACTTCTACAGCATACGATAACTTACACAGGGAGTACTTTGGATAGTTGATCCGAAGTTGTTTCGAATTATAATGAAATACATGTATTTAATATAGAATGACAATGTGTAATGAAAATTTTAAATTTTACTAGTATGTTTACAATTTTATTATATTCTGCTTACATTATAGTGTAATGGTCTGATCATATTTTAATCATCCCACTAAGCATAAACACAAATTCATTCTACCGTTAACACTACTTGTATAATGTTTTAGTATATTCCACTTGTACTGTAAAGTTTAATGTGTTTATTATATTAATGTTTATACATTTGTAGTGATATTGTTTAAATTTATAAGTTCGTACTTCACACATATTCAGTCATGGCACCAGGTGGGAGATCACGTTGTTTGTACACTACATCTACCCCTTCCACCCGTGATGCGGCGAAGACAGCATCGACGTTGCATACTAAATCACAGGCGTCTAAGCCCTCGGTTAAGTATACACCGGGTACTGCATGTAAGTGTGGACATATATTTCTTTTAGTGACTTCTGTTTATGTTTACACTTACATATTTCTTTTACGACAGCAACGTCGACCACCCGATGAGGATGTGGACCCACACGTGGATTAGTTTTAGAGTGATTTTCGCATGAGGGTAGGGTGACGGTAGAGTTCCCACGGGACTGCCTTAAACCTGTTGGGGACAATGCCAGATTATTTACATCGGAGGTCGGTGTCCTATGTCGATCTCTGATCACCACCACCACCCCCATTGGGCAGACGTGACAGATGATGTGGGGCAGCTCATTCCTCAGTTCCCTCTAATAAATTCGTCAGTGTCTTCTGATAAATTTTAGTAAATTAATTTTTCTTTTGTGAAAGTTTATTTAAAGTTAAATTATTTTCTTAATAAGTTTATTACCTTAATTCATTATTTATGAAACTGCATGAGAAATTTGTCTTAGATTTGAGTGTTCCCTACATTTCCCATGCCGTCGATGACATGGTCAGGGAGCAGTTGCAGGGAGTTACACCAGCATTATAAGCGGTGCAGGACCCACGAGGAGGTCGTACTATTCGCATAGCCACAAGTGGCTATAAATGACTGGCAGATACTCTGTGAGAGATTTTCATTTAAGGCTTTTCAGATAATATTTACATATTTACAATATCTTAAGGTAATAATTAAATTCGCGATTACTAACAATGTATTATGAATAATGCGTTGAGAAGAGGAGTAGAATAAATTCTACGAACAGGGGAAAGTTAGAAGTGAACTACGTAGCTGGTTCAAAGTCATTTGTATAACATTGTCACGACATGGTAAGAAATTTTTGATGATTATTAAGTTAATATATTCAAAGTCATTTATATTAACTCTGTTCTCCTTTCAATTATGCAACAAGATTCCATCACCGCCCAGAAGCCTGGACCAGTAGACCTCTACAAAGGGACTCATTGTCGGCAGGCGATGAGATCTTGGGTTCATCTTAGATTGGGTAAAAATCCTTACATTGTGAAATTTAATTGCAATGAATTATAATAAGGTCATTTGTTATGAAAATTCATATGTTTTCATTACAAGCAACGATGGACACCATACGTAGTTAGCCCACTCCCGATGGTAGTCAACGGAGTGAGCCAGATAGCCTGAGTGAGGTGCTTGGCACCCATTTTAAATATTTGTGTGGGCTTGTCCATGGTTCCAAGCTCATGGCACCTACTAGATTGCCTCCAGGGGATCTGTTGCTGGCGAGAGTGCCCTATGCCGAGTTGTTATCGCAGAGAGAGGTTCAGTAGCTACGAGTCATTTTCAATGAGATCAGAGAGCAGCTAGAGAGGCAGAATGAGGAGGACGAGAGGTGACAGGATGAACAGAAGAGGAGGATCAAGGAGATGTGGGTAGAGCATGAGCGATGGATGAAGGAGATGTTTCAGGCTCTCGCTGCATGCTTAGCCACTGATGCCCCACCACCTCCATCTTCATCTTTATGATTTTTTAATTTTAGTTATGATTTATTTTATATACGCATGTTAAACTTATATATATTTGTGCCTGGATGAATGTGATGTGGATAAGATTGTTTTTGTATATGTGGTTTGTGTTTAGATGGATGTAGTTTATGTTTGGATTGATGTGGATGTGAATATGATGAAAATGTATTGTAAGAGGTGTATATCAGCAAATTTTTCCTGAATTTTGAACAAAAAAAGAGACTATTGCCGATAAAATATTTCATTGGTAATAGTAAGTTAAAAACGTATACCAACGAAATATTTCATAGGTAGAAATTAATACAAAAATTTATACCGACGATCTATATAAGAAATATTTCGTCAATAAAAGTTTATACGTATGAAATATATTGTCGAAAAAAGTTTAATCCACACTTTATAATGATGAAATATTTTGTAGATAAAAGTTTAATCCACAATTTATACTGACGAAATATTTTATAGGTAAAAGTTTAATCCACAATTTATAGCAACGAAATATTTCGTAGGTACAAGTTTAATCCATAGTTTATACCGACGAAATATTTCATAGGTACAAGTTTAATCCACAGTTTATATCGACTAAATATTTCGTAGGTAAAAGTTTAATCCATAGTTTATACCGACTAAATATTTCGTAGGCAAAAGTTTATCCATAGTTTATACTGACGAAATATTTCGTAGGTAAAAGTTTAATCCACAGTTTATACTGGCGAAATATTTTATAGGTAAAAATTTAATCCACAATTTATAGTGACAAAATATTTCATAGGTACAAGTTTAATCCATAGTTTATACCGACGAAATATTTCATAGGTACAAGTTTAATCCACAATTTATATCGACTAAATATTTTATGGGTAAAAGTTTAATTCACAGTTTATACCGACTAAATATTTTGTAGGTAAAAGTTTATCCACAGTTTATACCGACGAAATATTTCATGGGTAAAAGTTTAATCTACAGTTTATATCAACTAAACATTTCATAGGTAAAAATTTAATCCACAGTTTTACCGATGAAATATTTCATCGGTAGAAGTTTAATCAAATATTTCATAGGTAAAAGTTTAATCCACAATTTTACCGACGAAATATTTCATCGATATAAACTATGTTTACTGATGAAATCTATTATTTTTTCCTATCAAAAGTAACATGTTTTGCTGACGATTTTGTTTGTCAGTGTTTGTTTTACCATTGCCAATGAAGTAAAAATTAGTTGGGAAAAGCCTTTAACCACAGTCTTATCACGACGATCATTCCGACGACATATTTTGTCGGTAATAATCATTACCGACGAAAAAATATGCAATATCGATGAATTATGTCGTCGGTAAAAGGACAATTTCCTATGGTGGTAGGTATACTTATCAAAAAAATTTGAATAGTTTCTGTTACCTCACTTAGGTCCCCAGAAATCTCCATGTACAATTTCAACCCAATCAAATCTATACAAAATTCTATGAAAATCTGACAATAACAAAAATAGGTAGGAGTTTTTGCTAGACAACAAACTTTTACACACCTCATAAGCATGAAACAACCCCCAAACTGTAGAATATTCTCTTAAGATTTTATTTATTTATTTAATTTTTTTTGTAACTTTAAGAATAAGTCAAGGACTTAATTTCTAAATTTCAAATAAATTGGAAACACAGATCATAAATTAAAATTTTAAGTGTGACAGGCTATCATTATAAAATGATTTTGGGAATTTACAACCTTATATATAAAGGATACACTAAAGCTTAGGTTCAACAATATATCGATAATTTGGGCCAATCCTTTATGAAACCTAGGGTAATTTTATTGTGGAATGAAAAAATATATATGATATTCCCCCATGACCTAGAATGATTGTGACCACAGATTTATGAAATCATATTCAAGTAAGTTAGAAGCGGACGGGTTGATTAGAGTACCAAATCTCGGGCACTTACTAATGAATTGAATGCCCTGATCAAGTAAAAATTTGAGACTCACCCAGAATGAATGATATCAAAGAACTCACCGCCCTGGCCAGGAAAGAATTTAATGTATCAGGATTAGCCGTACTATAACCATTTTCCGTGTTGCCACAATTGAATGCCTTGATTAACCGTACATGTCAAATCTCGACTTGTAGATCATTGTAAAAGTGACCCAATTGACAAATCGACCCCTTAACCGTTGATTTTGGTGTCCATCTAATGAAGAAACCTTGTGGGTAGTCATAATAGGATATTTCCCTTCATATGAATGACTTTGATTGCCCATCATATAGACCAAGTGTGAAATACGAAGACCACACTTTGGTAAGTTTTTCCTTAAGCATGAAGTTATCTTGTCAAGGCTTACCAACTCCTTATAAATCTGAATCTTTCGATTTAACCACTTCCTTCCATCCATCACAACTTAAATTTTGACCACACTCTGGTCTCATATGACTACGTTGTTATCTAAAATTTAGGCCCCGACCTATAATCCTACACCATTGAAGGTTGAAGTCAATTTATTCCTTTTGGTATAAAAGGTGAAAGTTTAGATTTAGGTTTTTTCCATCATCAAACAACCACCAAATTTTATCCAACTATTTGTCTATCCTGATTACACATTTCTCTCAAAATTGGGCTATGATCATTATGTATGAACCGTTAAGTGAGATCAAGTTCGTTTTGGCACCCATTGGGAGAATTTTTAAGATAAGTCAATCTAAATTTTGGATCACCAAGAAAATCATATACCCTGGCTCTATTTGACAACCCTGACACAATGGACAAATTATATTTAAAGAAAGATCATCAAAAAGGGAAAAATTAGATAAACCCAATCCAAGTGGGATGTGAAACACACCTCTCTTACACGCTCACTCCTTGAGCATTCACCTCTCCACTCACATGCCCAATCTTCCACTGCCCAAAGAGAAAGAGAGAGAGAAAGAGAGAGAGAGAGAGAGAGAGAGAGAGAAGGAGAAAGAGAAAGAGAAAGAGAAAGGAAGAGAGAAGGAGAGAGAAAGAGAAGTAAAAGGAGAATCCTAGACATCCTCTTCCTTCTCCATATGTATGGTGTCTCCCTCTTACTCAAACGATGTCATGATTCATGTGAAAACTTTTCATGTAGAAGCTCTCCTACATGTATATCTATTTAGGGTTTATATCTAAGGCTAAAGTAAAGGATTCCTTTAAGCTTACAATAATTAAATTTGATATGCTTTATCTACCTTTTTCATGCCATACTTTCACGTTACTATGACTTTCTCTCTCTCTCTCTACAAATGTTTAATTTACGACTAACAATTATTTATCCTTTGAGAATTATGGTTAAGGCATGATTTTAATTATGCGTGATATTTATTAACGTATATGGGGTGATGAATACAAGCTTTGCCCTTTCCTTTACTAATTTTATTGAGTTAGCCCTTGTTACTCTTTTCTTTTATTGAGTTAGTCATTGTTACTCTCCTCTTTTGTTGAGTTAGTCATTACTACTCTTCTCTTATGCTGCTCTTCTCCTTTATTATGTTAGCCTTATATTACCTCCCTTTAAGGCTTGGGCATATGTCTTGAAATTTCAAAACACACATGGTTCAATTTATTTCTCTATCGATGTAAGTGATGTGTTCGAGGTATCATAACTAGTGATTCAAATATTTATTGTGGACGTAATGTGTTATGGGTATTGGCCCTCTTGGGCGGTATGTAATTCCTTGGGTTGGATGGTGTGGTGCACAATCGATGTAATTAAATTGTCATGTGTGTTACATCACTTTTTGGAATTGGATGTCATAATAGTCACTCCATGAACACATTGTTTTACGTAAATCCTCCAACCGCGTTGTTGTGTCGCCTTGAGATGTTCTCATAAATCCATATTAACATTAGACACGTTGGCAAATCTCCATAGTTATAGGATGCGGGGCTAATTAGGTTTTTTATGAATTATATTCAACATTGTGACGATCACTACATATAATGAGTCGTACACATTTTGCTAGGCATGCATTCATGCAGATTGGTTATGCATGCCGATATCTATCGTAGTGGTGGAATAAGTGACGTATCAGAACCCTTACATTACTTCATAAATTTCTTGAATTACTATTAACCTTAAAGGATAACCATCATTATAATCAGGGCGTTGACCTTCTCCAACCGTACATATGATACAGGCAATGCACAGATCGAAGACCTAGAGGACCATTTCCCTATGGAAGATTATACTGAAAGAATAAGAGGATAATTTTTATGATTTAGTTTCATATTTTCGTTGCAAACTCGATAATGTAATATGCTCCCATTATGAGGGCATTTGATAATTTATTAAATTCTTTTATAAAATAATAAATACAATTGATTTTATTCTCGTGAATGGCTACCTTCATGAATGTAATTAGATGTGATTATGATGGAAAAAAAATAAGGTGCAATTTTTAAAGCATCCAATTTATACATTATCAACAACCGAAAATTCTTAGGCATGAGTATGTACTCGGGCCGAGGAAATTTTCAGTATGTTACACGAACTTTAATTAGTTTTATCAAATAAGAGAATTAACAACGTGCAACCCTCATTCCCTTCTCAACCTCCTTGCTCCTCATATACATCAACATTATATTGCATTCCATCATTTTCTTGTATCTGATTGGCGAGCATATGCTCTGACACTTGCCAATATAATTGGGTCCTACTCGCCGAAATCTTAGCCAGTTAGTCGTCGTTTGGTTATATACATTGCATTCCATCATTTTCTCATATTTGATTGGCGGGAGTAACTCTGAGGTTTGCCGATATAATCAGAGTAAGTCCATTGGAAACCTTGGCCAGTTAGCCTTCGTTTTATCATAAGCATCAATACAACATCAAGTATCCCATACATTTCATTTCTGCATAGTTTGCATCCTGCACTAGATTGTTTCGAACATATGATTTGTGGCTTTCCGATATAATCGGATCTTGTCCATTAAAAATTTGAATCGATCAATCATCATTTTCATTACATTGCATTACATGTTTCCATGAAGAACTAATCCAATTCCTCAGGAATTAGTTAGATCTTGTGAAGTAAAGACTGTACATTCGTTCAGGCAGAGTGGGTTCCTAACACCTTCCCTCTCTATAACTGCAGTCCCTTAATCGAAATCCTTGGAACGTAAACTCACGAGTCATCTTAGGGTTAAGGATCCTCAAGCTATCAATCCAAAGCATTTCTACAGGGTCTAACCGATTATAGGATCATAATAATTGGTTAGTGGAAATTCTGGTCAAATATAACACCCTTTTTACCCCAAAGAAAGCCCTCGAGTGAGGTAACTAGTGGAAAGGAGAGTCAATCTCCTGTCCCTCGAGAAATCTACCCTCCAACATCCGCACATCGACCTGAGGGGAATCCTTACTCTGATACCACTTGGTGTAGGGAGGGACGTGATGAGATCGATCACCGTCTTCATCAAGGTATAACTACTTTGAATCCACAGAGCTCTCTAGACTCCTCACAGAGCTTCCTCGAATCCATGAGTGATAAAAGCAGGAATAATTCCTAATAATTTGAAACAATTTGATTGATTATAAAAAAATAAAATTACAATTCTTTAAATAAGGAGCTCAAACCTAGGACGGAGTGTTAGAGTTAGACTCCAACTCAAACACCCTAAAACATGGCGTACTAGACTTCTTGGTTTTCGGCCAAAAATAGTACTTGTCTAATTTAGCCTATTCTCCTAACTTTTCAAGTCCTTTTCATGTTGGGTATGACTTCTACAACTCAAAGGATCAAAAGTTATACTTGAACTAATACTTATTATTTATAGTAAACAGAAATAAAAAAGACTTTTGACCATTTATCAGATAAAATCTCATAAATATGGCATGGGAAAATGGCTTGGTTGGCTTAAGTAGGTTTTCCTACCCCAATATTATCTAGAAATGTTAAAAAAACTTGTCTCGATTTGCGAGATACAACTAATTTAAGGTTCTAGCAGTTCAGATCATTTCCGCCTCCGATCAAGCCTTTTCTGGTTCATCTTTGCCATGAAAGTGTCTATGACCTGCTCTGCAATGACCCTAAATTTTAGTGCAATTGGAACTAAAATAAAGAGTTAAATATTTTTATTTTTAATTAAATAATAAAAATAAGTCAATAGAAGAGTTGGTAGTAATACTCTTGATTGAGAGAGAGGTTGAGAGATCGACTCTTGCCACTTTTAATCTTTTTTTTTTTTCTATTATGTTGTTCATCTTTTCCCGTATATGCAATGGATTGTATAGATCATCCACACGATCATTGTATAGGTGCATTGAGAAATTTTAACAAAGAGATGATTTATAATTTTAGATCTAGGTAATGGTATTTTAATAATAAATTTAATTGCTTGCATCCGACTGTGTTAAGATAGATCTAAACCGGTCATTTGATGTTAAGCGCCAAAAGACAGCAGTGCCTTAAATTTTATATTAATCTGATCAGTGGATAGGATATTTTTATTAGATTTAACTATAAGAATCGTTTATACCTTAAGCGATCGTACAGATCAGAACAAATACCCACTACGTATGCTCATTCTGGAATATATCTAAATTGTTATCTAGAGAGTATGGGTGGATCTGATTGTTCGATGGACCATAAAGATGAAAGGTTGGGATCGTACCTATGATACTTTGAATAAGTTTTTTTAGAAACATAAATGGTCTAGATCTAAACAATCTATTCACCCATTCTCAATATGAGATTTTTTATGTTAATGGATGACTTAGATTTGTCCCATATGATCAGTGGATCATTTAAAATAAGAAAAGTAAGGTAACTTAAAAAGTTAAAATTTTCAGTTTTTCTAAACTTTAATATTTTAAATTTTATGAGTTAAATTAATGACAATCCTTAATCATTTAAAAAATAGGATGATCAGAGCCCTTGGTTGATCAAGTGGACCCCACATGATAAAATGACTAATTATAAGTATACAATCTAAGAGAATTCAGAATCTAACGGTTGCATTCTCAATATGGGCTATCCGAATTGAGAATTAAGATCAAATAGGTTTGGTATATGAAAATAGGGAGCTAATTGAGCTATGTAATTAGGTAATTGCTAACTAATTGATCTCGATGTAACATATTGGAATCTACATCAATAGATTTCAAGTGAGTGATCCCAACATGTTTCCTCTCCATTATGATTAACTTAGTCATCTGATTATTTTCGCTGATTGTGATTCCTTGTGTTGAATGCTTGTTTGCCTAAAATTAAAATGACATATATTGTTATATATGTGACAATTGTTAACATGATACATAAATCATTCTCATGCATCCATGTCATGTAACGCATAACTGCACTGAATACCTGGGGGCACTCCTTACATGACATGTAGGTACTTAAAGTATTGGGTGATCTAGGGAATCATCCCTGAATGCCCATAATATGTGAAAGCCTACCAAGATGGTGAAAGCCTATCTCAAAAATGGAGAGATGCGAGTTGATGGGATCCAATTATAAGTGCTATGATTTCATATCCCTTTGTTTGTCAAATTTTGTGGTGCCAAAATCTATATATATGTCTTGTGTATCTTGTGTTTCATGTTTAAGACTATTCATTGCAATCAAGACATCGCATTTCAAGACAAGAACTTAAATGAAGAAGTTTTCAAGTCATGGATGAAGAATTCAAGTATTGAAATCTTCAAGTTTTGCATGTTCAAGATTCAATCAAGTTCAAGTATATTAGAAGATTTTGTCAAGTCAAGATCAAGCTCAAGAAGGCCTACTACAAGATTTGGATATTCTCAAGCTTCTCTAAAGGGTCATCTGAGTGTACAGACTTTCAATGTTCATCTCACTTTTAAGGTTTGTTTGACCTTAGATTGACCTTAGGATGGGCTTTACAGTAGGTCATTCTGGATACATAATTCATATATTTCAATATGCTTGTTTGGAGTGTTCTAAGACCAGTCCTAGGGACTTCAAGACCAATGCTAGCTCTGCTACGACCAGTCTTAAGTTTTTCAGGACCAGTCCTAGGTTGATGAAGATTTTCGGATCTTTCTAGCTGTCCTACGACCAGTGCTGGACATCCTACGACCAGTCCTGTGAGTTCTACGACTCATCCTTTGACCGGTCATAGCCCTACGACTCAAACTCCATCAACCAAATTAAGGGTCCTACGACCATTCGTAGGTAGCCCATGACCGGTCGTAGACCACTCGGGACCGGTAGTGGAACCGCAAAATCTTATCCCGCAGAAATTTTTAAAAATCTTTGAAGCTACGACCAGTCGTAAACGGGATTTTTTAGGCTATAAATAGAGCACGAACTTCAGAGTTTTAGCAATTCTATTCAAGTAATCTTTAGGCTATTCTCTAAGATAAGTTTGTGTTTGTTTTAAGCTACTTTGTGCTTATTTAATATTCCTTTTGCTAGCTTGTTTATTATTTGATTCTGATCTACATTTCAATCTTATTAGAAAAGGAGAATTTTTGATATTCCTTCTTCTTGGATTCAAAATCAAATAGAACTAGCCCTTTTGATTTAAAATCAATTAGACTTAGAACCATTCTTAAAGCGAGTATTGGACTTTGAACGTTGAATCGAACTTCTACTCCGATTGGTTCTACCGGGCTTCTTCAAAAGGAGATTCAGGTATTTTACATTTTTGTAATTTACTTTCTTTGGTTTTGTTTGAGATTTGCCAGAAAAATCTCATTGTATTGATTATCTGAGGAGAGCCAGAAAACTCAGACTGTGGGGTTTTTGGATTGTGTAAGCCCGAGATCAAAGACACAATTGTGAAGGTTTTAGGTGAACCTGTGAAACCTATTTTGATAGTGCATGCTAATATCCCCTGTGTGAGGATATTAGGAGTGGAGTAGCATTCTGTGTGGCTGTTGGATAACAGTTGGTGTACACACAGGAGAACCACTATATATCGTTGTGTTATGGATGTGCATTATTCTTTTATTCTTTTATTCATTCAGTTCTGTGGTTTGTATTCGTGGATGAATGTTGTAATCTTTTTATTCCAAGCAAGTGTGGAGAATGTTGTAATAACTTAGGATTTATTTCTACAAGTTATTTTAATTTCCTTGCTTTTTATTCCTTATTGGTTTGTGATACAAAGAACGTTCTAGAAATAAGGTTGTCCTACCTTAAACCTTTGGTTTTTGGTGTAATATTGTCCTTAGAACTGATAAAGTATCATCCTCTTTATTTTAGGCTATTGAGATTACTTTAAATTCAACATTGTGCTTTATTTCTTTTATTATTTCGTTGTTATTAGTTTTATTTGGCATTGCCCTCTTCACCCCCCCTCTAGGGCATATAGCTAGGCCCTTTCAAGTGGTATCAGAGCCTAATAGCTCGTGCTTATTGTTTATTTATTGGATTTATTTCCTGAGCTAACGATCTAAGCTATATTAAGATGTCAAATTTTGATATCCTATCAGTCACTAGGCCACCACCCTTTAATGGCACAAACTATGCTTATTGGAAAGCCAGGATGAGGATCTTCCTTAAATCCTTGGATGAAAGTGTGTGGTTGGCCACAGTGAATGAATGGAACCCTCCTATCATTGAAGTAACTAATAGTGATGGTTCAAAATCAATGAAAGTAACGACTTATTCTCTTTGGACCACACTTCAAAAAAGTGAAAGTAGTGCCAATGCAAAAGCACTAAATGCAATTACTTGTGCATTATCACCAGATGAATTTAAAAGAATCATCTCTTGTGAAAATGTAAAACAAGCATGGGATGTATTAGAAATGACACACGAGGGTACATCTATTGTCAAGAAATCTAAAGTCCAACTCCTCACAACTAAATTTGAAGAAATTCATATAGAGGAGAATGAGATGTTTATGGACTTCTATACTAGATTGAATGACATTGTGAACTTTATGTGGGGTCTTGGTGATAGAATCCCAGAAAGTAAAGTGTGCGCAAAGATACTACGCTCACTTCTTGAACGGTTCAATTCTAAAGTGACCACGATTCAGGAATTTCGTGATACGGATACCATGAGGGTTGAGGAACTAGTTGGTTCACTTCAAACCTATGAGTTGTCCTTTAAGGCTCCTAAATGAAAATTAATTGCTCTCAAATCATCTAAAAATGCTTCACAAGAGAACACTTCGGATTTAGAAAATTTCGAAGATGATATGACACTTTTAGCAAAAAAGTTTTACAAAATTTTCAAAAATAAGAAAAAAGTTGATTTTCAAAAGTCAAATGATAAGAGACGATCTAAACCTAGAACTCGAAAATCCTTGAAAGATAGTCAATGTTACAACTGTCAAGAGTATGGGCACTTAGCTAACAAATGTCTTAAAAAGGAAAAATCCAAAAGGAAAAGCATGATGGCTACTTGGGATGAATCATCTGATTCTGAATCCTCTTCTAAATCAGAAGATTCTGAAACCGAGTCGGGCGAAGATGTTAAAGCCCTTATGACTCTAGCCAAGATCACCTTTTCAAATAATGATGATATATCTAGTGAAGAAAATCTAAATAGTGATTGCGATAATGAAGATGACCTTCAGGATGCTTATAATGCCTTGTATAAGGAGAGTTGTAAAATTGCTGTCAAGCTTAAATTACAAAAAGAAAAAATTTCTAAGCTTCAGGAAGATTATGAGTCTCTTGTGTTAGAAAAGTCTCATATTTTTTATTCTTTTGAAAAAACCAAAAGTGATTTAGTTTTCAAAACCTCCAAAATTGAAGATTTGAGATCCAAAAATGAGAAACTCAAAAATGAGGTAGCTTCTCTTCAGAGTTTGAAAGACACATGGAGATATGCCCATGGTGATCCTAAATTGTCCGGATCAAGAAAATGTGGCGATCGATCCCGGTTGGGCTATGATAAGAATACATCTCCTAAATAAAAGAACATTGCTCCTAAATTTTTAAAAGGAGAGTCTTCAGTCTCAAAAGAAAAGAATACTTATCAAGGTTTTTCTAAAAATTCAAGGACTTTTCAAAAATCTAAAAGAAGTCATGTCAACTTTAATTTTCAAAACCAAAATCCATTGGCTGAAAAAATAATTGATCTTCTCAAGGAGCTATTAAAGTTTAACTCTATAGGTCTCTCCTATAACATCAGATAGAAAAAAGACCATCTATACTCCTAAACCCAAAACAGTTCTGAAATGGGTTCCTAAAGTTGCCAGTTTGGTTGGCCACACTGCTTTCAAAGTTACAAGCCATTCAAAGTGGTACCTAGATAGTGGTTGCTCTAGACATATGACAGGTGACAAAGCTTTATTCACCGATCTAAGAGATATGACTGACGGGTCAGTCACATTTGGTGATGGAAGCAATTGTAAGATTATTGGCCAAGGTACGGTTCAGCTTTATAACCTTCCCTTATTTAAGAATGTTTTATATGTTGAGGGCTTAAAACACAACCTATTAAGCATTTCTCAGATATGCGATAACAACCTTAGTGTGAAGTTTTCTAATCAAGATTGTGAGATACTTGATAAAAGGGGTTCTGTCATATTAACTGGTCGCAGAACTTCTGAAAACTGCTACATCGTTAGTGATGCAAGCTCATCTACTCAATCATGTTACATGGTCCATACCAATGACACTGAATTATGGCATAAACACCTTGGACATGTACACTATCAGAACTTATTTAGATTGAGCAAAAGAGAACTAATTAGAGGTCTACCCAAATTGCAAAGAGTAGACAAAATATGTGGTGAATGCCAGTTGGGCAAACAGATTAGGAGCTCTCACAAGAAAGTGAACTCCAATAGCACATCTAGACCACTCGAGCTTCTCCACATGGATCTTATTAGACCAACCAGATCAGAGAGTCGAGAAGGCAAAAAATATATCTTGGTTATTGTAGATGACTATACCAGATTCACTTGGGTATCATTCTTAAAAAATAAAACTGAAACCTTAGATGAAGTGAAAAAGGTCATCAAACGAATCCAAAATGAGAAAGGTTCTCATGTTGGTAAGATCTGTAGTGATCATGGATCCGAATTCGAAAATAGTAGTTTTGAGAAATTCTATAGCGAACAGGGAATATCACATGAATTCTCTGCGCCCAAAACACCATAACAAAATGGTATAGTTGAAAGAAAAAACAGAGTGCTTCAGGATATGGCTAATGTTATGTTGAATAGCATGAAGATCTCTAAAAATCTTTAGGCTGAAGCAGTTAATACCGCATGTTATATTATTAATCGGGTTTATACCAGTAAATCTGATAATAAGACTGCTTATGAATTATGGTTTGAAAAGAAACCTACTGTCAAATACTTTTAGGTTTTCAGCAGCAAGTGTTATATTTTATGTGATCGTGAAAATTTGGAAAAGTTTAATATGAAGAGTGATGAAGGCATTTTTCTTGGTTATTCTTTAAGCAGTCGAGCTTATAGGGTTCTAAATAAGAGAACTGGTGTGATTCAAGAGTCCATCAATGTGGTCATTGATGATCATTTGAATACACCAGCTCCGAGTTCAGATGATGATGAAGCTTTTATTATTGATAATCAAGATATCTCATCAAGTCAAAAAGAATCTGAACCAAGGACTGTTAAAGATCATCCAACCAATCAAATACTTGGAAACCCTCTCACTGGAGTTCGTACTCGCAAACAACTTGAGAACATATGTAATTATGTTTGTTTTACTTTCCAAATAGAACTGGTCAACATAAAAGAAGCACTTTCTGACAAAAATTGGATTATTTCTATGCAGGATAAACTTAATCAATTTGTTCGTAATGATGTCTGGTATCTTGTTCCTAGACCTAAAGATAAACACATTATTGGAACAAAATGGATCTTTAAAAATAAGTCTGATGAGCTTGAAAATTTTATACGAAACAAGGCTAGACTGGTTGTACAAGGGTACACTCAAATTGAAGGCATCGATTACACTGAAACCTTTACTCCAGTCGTTCGCCTTGAATCAATCAGACTTTTTATTTCCATTGCATGCTTTAGAAAATTTAAAATTTATCAGATGGATGTAAAGAGTGCTTTCTTGAATGGCGATTTACATGAAGAAGTGTATGTTGAACAACCTTCAGGGTTTGAAGACCCTAAGTTATCTGACCATGCATTTCGTCTCAAAAAAGATCTCTATGGTCTAAAACAAGCGCCCAGGGCATGGTATGAAAAATTGACTAAATTCTAACTTAGTCATAGCTTTCAAGTAGGAAGTGTCGATAAGACGCTCTTTGTTAAGAAGAATGTAATACTCCAGATTTTTGCCAACCTGGAGTTAGATGTCCTTAGGCAATGGGTCAACCATAACACTTTCAGAGCTCAATCCTGAAGCCAAAGAAATCACTTTTCAACCCATTTCCTTCAAAACTCACCTTTCACCACCTCATTCTTCAAATTTCTCCAAGAACTTTCATATTAAACATGACTCCTCAAGTTTAAATAGTAAAGAACACCAACCATAGAGTATTAATGATGAAGAATAATATCGAAGCTAAAAATTACCATGAATAGTAAATAAATGAGTAAAATAGGTTTCGACCCTTAACCTTTTGGAATATAATAAGATAGATAGGTTAGTTGGATAGATAAGCGTCTTCTACCCCAAAATCATATACTATATACCATAAAAATTCATTTCGGTTTGCAAACTGGCACCGAAATGCCTCGAATGGAGTCGTGGGCCCACCCAGGCTAATCTATAATGATCCAACGTGGGCCCCACATATTTTTGGGACCTAGGGGGCATGGGGAACCCAGCCCATATGGCCAGCCTCACCGGAGATGATTTTCATCGGCGATGGCATCGCCGATTTTGCGATGCATCGCCGGTCAAAATCCTCAGTTGGGTCCGGGCTTCGAGCTGGAGGTGTTTGCGGGCTAGGGTAGCCCCCAAGTATGTGGGTCGTCCGTTAAAACCTCCCCGATAAGGTACTTCCTTCATAAAGTGACCCTCCAAGCTCTCCTTTCTTACCAAAACACCTGATTTTTGGTAAAAAACACCCCTGCAAACTCTTCCTTCTTCCGTTTCCAAACACCCTCGCTCCACCCTCCAAATCTCATTTCAAACAAAAACCAATAAAGGCTACTTCCTTTAGAAATCCAACGAGAATCGACTAGCGCTGCATTAGATGGCCTATGAAATTCTCACCAATCACTTTCAATACGATCTGCTAGAGTCAAAACGTATAGGATAGGTGACGCTATAATACCGTAAAACCTAGGATCAAACTCTATTCCCGATTGCCCTTGGGAGCACCTTGAAACTTTGTATCGGCTCTGGACCATACGTCGGAAGTCCGAATACCCCAGACTTAGACGAATATGACTGCCTAGTTGGACTTGACAATCACCTCGAAAATCAAGCCCAGATGATGTCCCACGACGATTTCCTTGAGTCCAGAGTGAAGAGTGTGAGAAATAAATATAATTTATGAAATCTGACACGTTCGCTTGTGTGCTTTTTCTAAGCGTTATGACCTTCAGAATTCAATCAAATTTCACCCTCGGATCAGGAAAAATTTCCCTTACATGTCTTATTACTTGTAGCTCCGATCGAGTTTCCATAACCGTTGAACTGAAACTGGTCCGCCACAGTCGATCTAGATATCTTCTCAGACTGAAAACTCTGCTTGACCTAGATCCAATGTCAGGGAGCTTAAGTCCGACCGCATTCAGTCACTCGACCTCCACAAATGCTCCGTTGGATCAGGACAAGCCCTCTTTGGTTACAAAATAAGTATACCTTAGCCCCAAGTCTATTTTGGTCATGTTTGGGCTTATAAAAAGGGCTTAAACCTTTGCTCTTTCATTCCATACGAATTTGGGGGAGAGGAGAGAAAAGAGAGAGAAAGGGAGGGAGATTTGGAGCTCTCTCCTGGGAGTCTTCCCTGTTGCTCCTCGTGCCACATCCACCTGCCTGCATCACCCTCCCGGTGATTCCAACGCACTTCTAGGTAAGAAAAACCCTAACCACTTGCTGTTTTGGGATTCCATTGATTCAAATAGCAAAGTAGCTTATACATCTTGTGTAACATCCCGAAAATCGGGGGGTCGAGCAAAAACCCAACTCCCGAGTTCCAAAATGTTATTTATGCAACATAGAAATGTATGATTGAATGTTGTTTGTGATAATGTATTAAACATGAGTGAGATTAAGCCAGAACAGCATATCATACTCCAGAGATAGTTAAATTTGCAAGCGGAAGACTGTAATAGTATGTATAACATATATAAACCATTGTATGTCTCCGGAGTGTGAACATGTTACCAGGTTATATACATACATGTATACTTCAAAAGTAACCAAAAGAATATACATGAGTGCTCTAAAAATATAAAATGACAAGTGTCAAGGTATTTAAGCAACCTCCCTGTAATCCCGTCAATCAGAACACGCATAAAGGAGGGATCCTCCTCATCATCATCAAGTCCGGCTCTGCCTCACAGGCCGCGCCATCATCTGCAATCACAAAAAGGTCTGGTGGGTGTCCGGAACACCGTCCCGTAACGTGGGAGTGAGTAGCTAACTCAGTGGAATAATAGAGCAAGGATTAACATGTTCTCAAATCAATCATGCGATAATAGTAAAGCAATAAATCAAACAATCCTAATACTGTTGTTAATGCAATTATGACATGACGTGATGTATGCCCTCACCGACGATCACCCTCATACGGCAACATCTTACGACCGCGGCATGCCACACTCCCTAGAGTGCTCCACATCTTCCAGGCACATGCAATGCTATGGTGATATGATTACCAAGTTGTTATTAATCCATTCAAACAGCAGGATTGGGAAACTAAGGTACTTCCCTTGTATCAATCCCAACACGGATCCTGTCTAGGGTCGTCACTCCTAGTAATCTCATACGATGTACATTTCGTAGGTCGCTGCAAGGGCTGCCAGGGCTGTTGCACGCACTCGTTGCTCCGCTCCCCCATCACCTTATCAATACAGGCCTACTGTACTCTACTGCACGGAAGGGTCGTCGCCTCCCGTGAACTCAGAATACGCTCGCGGTCACTACAAAGGGCTGCCAGGGCTGTTGCTCGCACTCGTTGCACCGCTCCCCCATCACCTTATCAGTGTAGGCCGACAGCAAGAATATAGTGTCCCATACCACCATAATCTGCTCACGAGTCATAGGTGCTCACTGGTCACTACGGGGAGGTTTGTGGCCCCAGCGTAGGCCGACAGCTCGACCACGGTGTCCCATACCACCATGCCCGGCTCATGAGTCTTTATGGATCAAGGTACCATGGTTAACAGGGTTTACAATGGTAAGTTCAGTACCCTAGGTTCAAGCAGTTATGATACATACAAGGTGAACAAACATCGGCCAGTCGGGTTACTTGACGGGCTCGACTAGTGCGATCGCATCTCGAATTGAACGACATGAAGTGCGTGAAACACTTCGCGTGGCCTAACCACTGCCGCCAACTCTCAACACGAATCACATTCATCGACGCGTCGTTCGTGGCTATGACCAGTCAGCCACGAATTCGCTCGGTTACCGACTGCCTGGACTAAGTCAAGTCCCACACATCTATGGAATTACATTAACACTATACAAAGGTGTTGGAATTGAAATACATCATGTGAGCATGTTAGCACATGTTATAACATTCAACTTAAGCAAATCTTCAAGGCATACTTCCCATGCATATTCAACTTAAGCAAATCCTCAAGCACATACATTCCATGCATGTAATGAAATCATGCATTTTGTCAACATGTAGAAAATCATTTAGGTCAGCATAATAATTGAAAAATCAATCACAAACTATCAAATAACATCATTTAATTCAATACATACTAATACAAGCATTTATACAAACACATACACTACACACTTAAGTCTACATATAGTATGTCGACCCAAAGTGCGCAACTAGGCGAATCTCTTCGCCAAACTAATTATGCACGCATTCCTAACTTCCTAATGCGACAACAAACCATGTCAATCACATCAGCAAAATATGAATGTAAACGGTACTTCCTACAAATGACTAAAATGCCCTAAATCTCATATTCTTCGTTAATTTATGAAACAGGAAACAGAGAGCATGTTGTACATGTCAAACGGCGTTGTCGTCAAGAATCTACTATTAAACGACATTGAAAGCTTTGAAAACAGTCAATCAAAGCGTCTAATATCCGCACCTTATGTCTTGTAGACTCGGAAATTGAAACGGAGCGTATATGCTTCGTCTACGGCGAATAAGGAACCTAATACACAAGATTCATAAGCTACATCGCTATGGAAACAAGGGAAACTCAAATCAACAACTATTTAGGATTTTTACTTACCTAGGATCGCGGTGGAATCGCCGGGAAAGCGGTAGAGGTGTGTTGCTTAAGCACGTGCAACACGTAGTACAAGTGGCAGGAAGAACTCTCCCACACTCTCACAATCTCCCACCTTTTTCTCTCTCCCAAGCTAGGGTTTCTCTCAAATTCGGATGGAAGAGAGGAGTGAGGGTTTCAACCCCTTTTATAGCCAATAACATGCCCAAAATAGGCTTGGGAACAATGTTTACTTGGTGCCTAACCAAATCGGGGCCGTTTCGGTCCAAAAGGGCATTTCTGAAGGTCCCCTGGCCAAATGTGGTCGGACTTAAGCTCATGCATACTGGATCTAGCACACATCCAGTTTTCAGGCCGGTAGGGTTCCCAGATCGCACGTGGCGGCCCAGTTTCAGTTTAACGGTCACCGCACCAAGATCAGGCCTATAAGTCTCGTGATATGTAATAGAAATTTTTCCTGATCCAAGGGTGTAATTTGGCTGTATTCTGACGGTCAGAATGCTTAATACTGATGCGTCAAATTTGTGTGCCAGATTTGAATTTGAAATTCCAACTATGTCCCTATTCACACTCTCTTCGGTCCGGGCTCAATGAAATAGCCTGTGATCGTCAGTTGGACTTGATATTCGAAACGATTGCCAAGCCCAGCTAAGTGGTCATAACGGTCTAAGATGGTAGGCATCTGACCTACGACGCGCGGTCTAGATCCAATACAAAGTTTCAAAGTGGTCCAGAGAACAAACCTGCTTAGAGTTTGATCCGAGGCTTTAGAGCATTATAGCACCCTTGGTTCCACTCGCTTTGGGCCTTGTATAACGTATTTAAAGTGATCAGGGACCATTTCCCAGCTATTCTAACGTTGCACTAGCTAACTTAGTCATATTTTCTAAAGGAATTGATTCTAAGTGGTTTCTTTGGCTATGGAATTGGGTTCTAAGCAATTTTTCAGGTGTTTTAATTGACCCATTGCCTAAGGACGTCAAATCTCAGATTGGCCAAAATCCGGGGTGTTACAATCTACCCCCCTTAAAACACAATGTCGTCCCCGACATTGGCGAAGGGCAAGGAGTACCTAGAGGGACTTTAGTATTGACATTCTAAGGAAGGTTCAAATCCTACTTAATAACCTAATCGTACATACAACCTAATTCAAATGTTTCGATCCTGGGCCAGTGGGAAAGAGGCCAACCACTCTTCCGCTGCGCCACACTGATCGAACGGCAGTGTTGACTAATCCTAACTGGATTGGACTTAATACATTCTACCCCCCTTAAAACTTGGTTCTACTTAAAGTCTAAGAATCGTTGCATCGATCCGTATATCGGAACGAGGCGCAACTTAGGGGCTATCCTTGACCTAAAATGGAAACAATCTTTCTCTACATGGTTTTCCTTGCTAATGATGCGTTCTATGGCATTGGTACTTATTATCATAGAGATGAGCCTAATCTCCATTGTGGTTAAGTTCAGGGTCAGGCATGAATTGATGGCAAGATGTCGAATTCTCTACTGGCTTTAAGTCCTCGCCATTTCCCAAAGGCAATGTGATCCTGTTTGGTTATAGGTGGTTGGGTCATCTCAGAATAAAGGTTGTGTAGTAGGTCTGAGCCGGATACATAGACTTTCTGTCTAGCTAGAACAGAAGATTTATTGTATCAATTCTTAATCCGAGTCGATGCCGATCTTTTGCTTGATCAGAGCATTGGATTTATTGGTAACTACTAGGATTAAGAAGTCGATTCAAACCGCGAATACATCGCTTACATGTAGTTCCTTTATTCCGCATTCCCGAATGCAATAAGCCCTTGGGGAAGGCAATTCTAAGGGGCGTGCTAGTACATTCTAAGTTCAATCTGAGGGAGTTATAAATGTTCCCTGAGAGTGTATGGTTCCTTCCTATGGGAAACAACAGAAGTCTATAAGTCATAAGGGGATCTATCCAAGGAAGGGAGTCTCATTCCAATCAAAACTAATCTATCATTCCTTAACATATACAGGCTTTACCCTACTCTAGGTAACTAGTAGGCTAGTCTGTAACTCAGTAGCTATAATCCAAAGCCTAAGATTATACGGTAAATGGCTTTCTATTCCAGTTCTACTACAGGGAATTCTTCTATTGCTTAGGGTCAAGATTTGTCTAACTGGAATTGGATTTCTTATGTCGTCAGATCCTTCAAATCTAGGAGTGCTAACACTAGATCCAAAAACGCCTAGGGCCTATGTAGCCGGTAGCGCTTAGTTGTCTTAAATGGAACCGCATTCCTAGTCCCATAGCGGGATAGGGAGTGGCATGCTTGGTTGGAGGGTGGGGTGGGATAAAAATCTAATTTGTAGGCTGAATCCCGAGAGTTATAATACTCCCAATCTAGGGACAATACCTCACCACAAAATGAATCGGCATGCATTTCATTCAACAAAATTCGGCTATGATAAAGCCAAACCACAACACAAACACATTTTTCTACCTAACAACAAAACAACACAGAAATTTCAACAGTAGTCAAACAAGCTAAAGGGCAACGACATAGATGCCTAATTCTACCAAAGGACTTCTACCAGGGTCCCGACTGACCTTCTTGAATACTATCAAGTTCAATACTGTCAGTTGCCCATTAGAGCTCTATCGGCCATGTGTTTTCAATACTTCTCAAACGGAGAAAGTTGAGAAATGGGATTTGAGGTTAGCATGATTCTGAGACCCAAAAAGGGGGTAAAGGCTCAAATAAAAGGGACATGAGAGAGAGAACGATGGAAAGGGAGGAAAAAGGCTGAAACAGCCTTAACAATAGCCATGGAAAATGGAGGAAATGCGAAGAAATGGTCGCCCCAAGGGACATAATGAAATCTAGGCGTTGTAGAGGGATGCTTCAAGCTTCCCTAGGATGTATTTTCAGAAAGAAATAAAAATGAAAAAGGGGAATGGAGCACCTCACGATTTCAGCTCGATTTTGGGGTTTTAGGAGCTCCAACGGATGAAATCTTCAAGAGGGAGGGCTGCCAACTTCAAAGGAATGACGGAGGGTGGTCGTTTTTGGCAGGGAATGGATCTAGGGTGGTTTGGAATCACGAATTTTTGGGATAGGGCAGCTGAAAACGAAAATGGGGCTAGGGGAGGGGCTGTTTGTGAAGGAAGTACCCATATTTGGGGTTTTCTTGGGGTGGGAGGTGCATAGGGGTGATGTGGACCCTGTTTAAGGGGGTGCGCCTGAAGGACGGCCCCATCGGAGCTCGCCGGCCGGCGATGGCATCGCCGGTGAAGTTGCAAACTGGCCTCTGAGGCCATATGGGATAGATTCCTCTTGCCCTAGGGATTCCAAAAAGGTATGGTGCACACTCTAGTTCATTGTAGATTGCCCTAGGGAGGCCAATACATTTTTAACATCCATTCGAGGATTTTTGGGTCTAAAATTCAATCCCGAATACAAAACCCTATCATGCAGCATATGATTTTGGGGTAGAAGGATCTAGTACATCCATCTAAACTATTAGTTTCTAAAGAAAGTAAAGTTAGAATGTCCTTATGGCCATTTTTCATGAAATTTTACTATTCACTGTAAAATTTTGTGAAAGTACTAATTTGTGTTATTTTCATATTATGTTTGATGCCTAATATGAAATGGATAAGAAATAATTGAAGATTGGGGTGGTGAGAGGAAGAATTTCGAAGATTTTCGGCGAAACGGGGTTTTTAAGCCCTGGCGATTGAATACAGGGGTCGTGGTTGTCCCACGGCCCAAGGATTCACATTAACGGGTTTAGAATTGTTCAAAGAACAGCTCAACCCACTTACCTACAACCTAGGAGCTATTCGGGTTGCTCTACGCGACCCTAGATGCGATACGGACTCGATCACGCATTTGAAATGAATAGACTTCGCCTATTGGCGAACCTGGGATCCTAGAAGTGTTTCTAGACCCTTCTCGCACCCACCTAAGTCAAAGGAAGCGACAGCGTGCGTCGCGTGACCATAACCCAGGCCCGGTTTAATCCAAATCATGCTCTGATACCATCTGTAACATCCCGAAAATCGGGGGGTCGAGCAAAAACCCAACTCCCGAGTTCCAAAATGTTATTTATGCAACATAGAAATGTATGATTGAATGTTGTTTGTGATAATGTATTAAACATGAGTGAGATTAAGCCAGAACAGCATATCATACTCCAGAGATAGTTAAATTTGCAAGCGGAAGACTGTAATAGTATGTATAACATATATAAACCATTGTATGTCTCCGGAGTGTGAACATGTTACCAGGTTATATACATACATGTATACTTCAAAAGTAACCAAAAGAATATACATGAGTGCTCTAAAAATATAAAATGACAAGTGTCAAGGTATTTAAGCAACCTCCCTGTAATCCCGTCAATCAGAACACGCATAAAGGAGGGATCCTCCTCATCATCATCAAGTCCGGCTCTGCCTCACAGGCCGCGCCATCATCTGCAATCACAAAAAGGTCTGGTGGGTGTCCGGAACACCGTCCCGTAACGTGGGAGTGAGTAGCTAACTCAGTGGAATAATAGAGCAAGGATTAACATGTTCTCAAATCAATCATGCGATAATAGTAAAGCAATAAATCAAACAATCCTAATACTGTTGTTAATGCAATTATGACATGACGTGATGTATGCCCTCACCGACGATCACCCTCATACGGCAACATCTTACGACCGCGGCATGCCACACTCCCTAGAGTGCTCCACATCTTCCAGGCACATGCAATGCTATGGTGATATGATTACCAAGTTGTTATTAATCCATTCAAACAGCAGGATTGGGAAACTAAGGTACTTCCCTTGTATCAATCCCAACACGGATCCTGTCTAGGGTCGTCACTCCTAGTAATCTCATACGATGTACATTTCGTAGGTCGCTGCAAGGGCTGCCAGGGCTGTTGCACGCACTCGTTGCTCCGCTCCCCCATCACCTTATCAATACAGGCCTACTGTACTCTACTGCACGGAAGGGTCGTCGCCTCCCGTGAACTCAGAATACGCTCGCGGTCACTACAAAGGGCTGCCAGGGCTGTTGCTCGCACTCGTTGCACCGCTCCCCCATCACCTTATCAGTGTAGGCCGACAGCAAGAATATAGTGTCCCATACCACCATAATCTGCTCACGAGTCATAGGTGCTCACTGGTCACTACGGGGAGGTTTGTGGCCCCAGCGTAGGCCGACAGCTCGACCACGGTGTCCCATACCACCATGCCCGGCTCATGAGTCTTTATGGATCAAGGTACCATGGTTAACAGGGTTTACAATGGTAAGTTCAGTACCCTAGGTTCAAGCAGTTATGATACATACAAGGTGAACAAACATCGGCCAGTCGGGTTACTTGACGGGCTCGACTAGTGCGATCGCATCTCGAATTGAACGACATGAAGTGCGTGAAACACTTCGCGTGGCCTAACCACTGCCGCCAACTCTCAACACGAATCACATTCATCGACGCGTCGTTCGTGGCTATGACCAGTCAGCCACGAATTCGCTCGGTTACCGACTGCCTGGACTAAGTCAAGTCCCACACATCTATGGAATTACATTAACACTATACAAAGGTGTTGGAATTGAAATACATCATGTGAGCATGTTAGCACATGTTATAACATTCAACTTAAGCAAATCTTCAAGGCATACTTCCCATGCATATTCAACTTAAGCAAATCCTCAAGCACATACATTCCATGCATGTAATGAAATCATGCATTTTGTCAACATGTAGAAAATCATTTAGGTCAGCATAATAATTGAAAAATCAATCACAAACTATCAAATAACATCATTTAATTCAATACATACTAATACAAGCATTTATACAAACACATACACTACACACTTAAGTCTACATATAGTATGTCGACCCAAAGTGCGCAACTAGGCGAATCTCTTCGCCAAACTAATTATGCACGCATTCCTAACTTCCTAATGCGACAACAAACCATGTCAATCACATCAGCAAAATATGAATGTAAACGGTACTTCCTACAAATGACTAAAATGCCCTAAATCTCATATTCTTCGTTAATTTACGAAACAGGAAACGGAGAGCATGTTGTACATGTCAAACGGCGTTTTCGTCAAGAATCTACTATTAAACGACATTGAAAGCTTTGAAAACAGTCAATCAAAGCGTCTAATATCCGCACCTTATGTCTTGTAGACTCGGAAATTGAAACGGAGCGTATATGCTTCGTCTACGGCGAATAAGGAACCTAATACACAAGATTCATAAGCTACATCGCTATGGAAACAAGGGAAACTCAAATCAACAACTATTTAGGATTTTTACTTACCTAGGATCGCGGTGGAATCGCCGGGAAAGCGGTAGAGGTGTGTTGCTTAAGCACGTGCAACGCGTAGTACAAGTGGCAGGAAGAACTCTCCCACACTCTCACAATCTCCCACCTTTTTCTCTCTCCCAAGCTAGGGTTTCTCTCAAATTCGGATGGAAGAGAGGTGTGAGGGTTTCAACCCCTTTTATAGCCAACAACATGCCCAAAATAGGCTTGGGAACAATGTTTACTTGGTGCCTAACCAAATCGGGGCCGTTTCGGTCCAAAAGGGCATTTCTGAAGGTCCCCTGGCCAAATGCGGTCGGACTTAAGCTCATGCATACTGGATCTAGCACACATCCAGTTTTCAGGCCGGTAGGGTTCCCAGATCGCACGTGGCGGCCCAGTTTCAGTTTAACGGTCACCGCACCAAGATCAGGCCTATAAGTCTCGTGATATGTAATAGAAATTTTTCCTGATCCAAGGGTGTAATTTGGCTGTATTCTGACGGTCAGAATGCTTAATACTGATGCGTCAAATTTGTGTGCCAGATTTGAATTTGAAATTCCAACTATGTCCCTATTCACACTCTCTTCGGTCCGGGCTCAATGAAATAGCCTGTGATCGTCAGTTGGACTTGATATTCGAAACGATTGCCAAGCCCAGCTAAGTGGTCATAACGGTCTAAGATGGTAGGCATCTGACCTACGACGCGCGGTCTAAATCCAATACAAAGTTTCAAAGTGGTCCAGAGAACAAACCTGCTTAGAGTTTGATCCGAGGCTTTAGAGCATTATAGCACCCTTGGTTCCACTCGCTTTGGGCCTTGTATAACGTATTTAAAGTGATCAGGGACCATTTCCCAGCTATTCTAACGTTGCACTAGCTAACTTAGTCATATTTTCTAAAGGAATTGATTCTAAGTGGTTTCTTTGGCTATGGAATTGGGTTCTAAGCAATTTTTCAGGTGTTTTAATTGACCCATTGCCTAAGGACGTCAAATCTCAGATTGGCCAAAATCCGGGGTGTTACATCTTGTGCATTAGGTCGCCGCTACGCTGTTGACGAAGCGTAGACGTTCTATTCGAAATGATACACGTTTAAGGCAAAAGGTGAGGATTTTAGACGCTTTGATTGACTGATTTCAAATCTTTCAATGTCGTTTAATAGTAGATTATTGATGAGAGCACCGTTTGACATGTAGAACATGTTGTCCGTTTTCTGTTTCGTAAATGTACGGTAAATATGAGGTTTAGGGTATTTTAGGCATTTATAGGAAACACCGCATACGTCCGTATTTTGCTGAAATGCTTGACATGTAAATTCATCGTGTTATGATATTATGTATGCGTGTATAATCTGTTTGGCGAAGAGATTCGCCCTAATGCGCACTTTGGGTCGACATACGCTATGTAGACTAAGGTGTGTAGACTAAGTGTTTGTATAAATGTTTGTATTAGTATGTATTGAGTAAATGGTATTGTAGATTAGTTTTGAGAATGAATTCTCAATCCATATGCTGTTGTATATGATTTCCTACATGTTGGCTATACGTATTGATTTCACTATATATATGAAATGTAGGTGTTGGATGATTTGCTTACGTTATATGCTATCACATGTTGTGAATGTGCTTTGTTTGTTTGTATTTCAATTACGTCACACTCACATGATCATTGATATTGTTTATAAATGCTTGGGGCTATACGTTAGTCCAGGTAGTCGGTAATGGATTGAATTCGTGGTTGGCTTCTAATTACCAGGAAGGACGCGTCGATGAACGCGAGTCGTGTTTTGAGTTCGCGGCAGTGGTTAGGCCACACGAAGTGTTTCATGCACTTCATGTCGTTCGACTTGAGATGCGCTCGTACTAGTCGAGCCCGTCAAATAACCCGACTGGCCATTGTATGTTCACCCTGTATGAGTCATAACTGCTTGAACCTAGGGTACTAAACTTACCATTGGAAACCCTGTTAACCGTGGTATCTTGATCCATAAAGACTCATGAGCTGGGCATGGTGGTATGGGACACCATGGTCGAGCTGTCGGCCGACGCTGGGGCCACAGACCTCCCCGTAGTGACCAGTGAGCACCTATGACTCATGAGCAGATTATGGTGGTATGAGACACTATATTCTTGCTGTCGGCCTACATTGATCAGGTGATGAGCCCTTTGTAGTGACCACGAGCATATTCTGAGTCTACGGGAGGCGACGACCCTTCCGTAGCTACAAGAGTATATTAGGCCTGTATTGATAAGGTGATGGGGAAGCGGTGCAACGAGTGCGAGCAACAGCCCTTACAGCGACATACAAATATAACATCGTATGAGATTTCTAGGAGTGACGACCCTAGACAGGATCTGTGTTGGGATTAATATAAGAAAGGTACCTTAGTTTCCCAATCCTGATGTATGAAAAGGATTAATAACAACTTAGTAATCATTATCCATATCGCATTGCATGTGCATGGAAGATGTGGAGCACTGCGGGAAGAAAGCATGCCGCAGACGCAGATGGTGCCGCATGAGGGAGTATGTTGGTGAGGGCATTCATCATGTCATTTCATGCATGCATTAACAACAGTATCTAAGAATGTTTGATTTTTTGCTTTACTATTAATGCGTGATTGATTTGATAACATGCTAATCTTTTCTCTATTATTCCACTGAGTTAGCTACTCACTCCTACGTTACGGGATGGTGTTGTGGACACCCACCAGTCCGTATTTTAGTTACAGATGATGGCACTGCTTGTGAAGCGGAGCTGGACTTGTATGATGATGAGGAGGACTTCTCCTCCGTGTTTTGATCGACGGGATTATAGGGAGGTTGATTAGATGCCTTGAGACTTGTCATTTTATATTTTTGGAGCACTGATGTATATTCTTTCTTTCCATTTTTGGAGTATACATGTATTTAATTAACCTGGTAACATGTTCACACTCTGGAGACTTACAATCAATTATATATTTTATATATTTATCACAGTCTTTCGCTTGCTAATTTAACTGTCTCTGGAGTATGAGATGTTGTTTTGGCTTAGTCTCAATCTTGTCTAATGTCATTCTACAGACAACATGCATTTATCATTATCTATGTTGCATAAGTGACGTTCTGGAACTCGGGAGTTGAGTTTTTGCTCGACCCCCAATTTTTGGGGCGTTACAGATGGTATCAGAGCATGATTTGGATTAAACCGGACCTGAGTTATGGTAACACAACGTACACTGACGCACTCTGACTTAGGAAGGGGGCGATGGAATCTAGAAACCATATTAGAATCCCAAGTTTCGCCAACGGGCGAGATTAACTACCGTAGAATAACCCATGCGTAACCGAGACCATGTGAAATGATCTCATATCCCTACTATTCTTTACAACTCTTTACCTTCTTTATACCCCCTCATTTGGGCACAGAACCCACACCTTTGAGTCCCATAACCTTCTCAACCTCCGAATGTTAGGACATGTAGGGCCCGTTCGACCAACTGCAATAGGTAGGATTAGGGCCAATGGAATTGTAAAAGTAGCAAGAAATGCATGTGTATGGTATTGTCCCTAGATTGGGTGTATCCCATGATCTCTAATACTATGCTCAGGATGTAGGTAATTAGAAGTAAATCCCGGTATCTCCTTTCAAATTACACTTGAAAATTTATCATCATGGGACTTGAAAATCCCATCTCCTACTTCCCAACACAAGACTCATTTTCAAAAGCCTATGAATCGATTTTAATCCCCTCCCACCCTCCTACCAAATATGTCATTCCTAATCCCGAAGTGGGATTAGCAACACTATCCATTTAATACAACTTCATACCACTAGCCCAAACAGGCCCTTAGAATTTTGGACCTAGAGTTGGTATTCCTAGATTTAGAAAGATCTGACAGTATGAGAAATCTAATAAATTAATGATGTAAACTCTAGGACCTTCTTAGTTGATATGAGCATATGTGTAGTGCTCGAGCGTAGTTACGTTTAGATTTGGGCAACTCAATTCCAATTAGGTGACCTTTCACCTCAAGTGATAAAATAAATTCTGTGTATTAGAAATGATATCAAATCATCTCACTTATGAGCGTAGACTTTAGATTACAACTAGTGGATTACCACTACCCATAAGTTACGACTAGGCTACTAGTTACTAAGGAATGTAAAAGACTGATTTTGCTAAGATAAGTGAAATCTAGACTTAGTTAGTCGGCTTGACTAGGTGGAAGTGAGACCTCATTCTTTCGTTGAATCCCCATAATACTTACAGGCTTCTTTAATAACTCTTAGGGAGGTTGTTTGATTAGAAACTATTCATGCTGGGAGAAAACTTATAAATCCCTTGGAATTAGTAATAGGGAAAATTAATACACTCCCTTAGAATTGTCTTCCCAAGGACTTATTACATTCAGGAACGTGGAGTAAAGGAACTGCATATATAAGCGAAGTATTCGCGGTTTGAATTGACTTTTCAATCCTGGTAGTTGTCAATGAATCCAATGCTCTGATCAAGAAGAAGATCGGCATCGGATAGGATTAAGAATTGATACAACAAATTTTCTATCATAGTCTTGGCAGAAACTCTATGTATCCGGCTTAGACCCACTACACAACTTTTCTTCCGTGTTGGCCCGACCACCTACAACCAAAAGTTATAACTTTGCCTTTGGGAAGTGTTGAGGACATATGGCCATTAGAGATTAGATATCTTGCCGGCAAGCTTACACCTGTCCGTGAAATCAACCACAACATCCATCATTTCAGTTCTTTTCTATATCCATAGATACCAATGCCATAGAACGCATCATTAGCAAAGGAAGACCAATGTAGCGAGAGGTTGTTTTTCATTTCATGTTAAAGATAGGCCCTAAGTTACACCTCATTCCGATATACAGATCGAGGCATAGATTCTTGAACATTAAGTAGAACTAAGTTTTAAGGGGGTAAAACGTATTGAGCCCAATCTACTTAGGATTATCTAATACAACTGTTGGATTAGAGTAGCACAGCGGAAGCGTAGTTGGCCTCTTTTCCACTGGCCCAGGATTGAAACAGTTGATTTAAGTTATACATAAGATTAGGTCATTAAATAAGATTTGAACTTTCCTTAGAATGTCAGTAATAAAGTTTCTCTAAAGACTCATTACCCTTAGCCAATTTCGGGGATGAAATTGTGTTTTAAGGGGGGTACATTGTAATACCTCGGATTTTTGCCAACCTGAAGTTAGACGTCATTAGGCAATGGGTCAACCATAACACTTTCATAGCTCAATCCTGAAGCCAAAGAAATCACTTTTGAACCCATTTCCTTCAAAACTCACCTTTCACCACCTCATTCTTCAAATTTCTCCAAGTACTTTCATATTAAACATGACTCCTCAAGTTTAAATAGTAAAGAACACCAACCCTAGAGTATTAATGATGAAGAACAATACCGAAGCTAAAAATTACCATGAATAGTAAATAAATGACTAAAATGGGTTTTGATCCTTAACCTTTTGGAATCTAATAAGGTAGATAGGTTAGTTGGATAGATTAGTGTCTCCTACCCCAAAATCATATGCTATAAGCCATAGAAATTCATTTCGATTTACAAAATGGCCCCGAAATACCTCGAATGGATTCGTGGGCCCACCCACGCTAATCCACAATGATCCAACGTGGGCCCCACATATTTTTGGGACTAGGGGGCATGGGGAACCCAGCCCATATGGCCGGCCTCGCCGGAGATGATTTTCATCGGCGATAGTATCGCCGATTTCGCGATGCATCGCCTGTCAAAATCCTCAGTTGGGTCCGGGCTTCGGGCTGGAGGTGTTTGGGGGCTAGGGTAGCCCCCAGGTATGTGGGCCGTCCGTTAAAACCTCCCCGATCAGGTACTTCTTTCACAAAGTGACCCTCCAAGCACTCCTTTCTCACCAAAATGCCTGATTTTTGGTAAAAACTACCCCTGCAAACTCTTCCTTCTTTCGTTTCTAAACACCCTCGCTCCACCCTCCAAATCTCATCTCAAACAAAAACCAATAAAGGCTACTTCCTTTAGAAATCTAACGAGAATCGACTAGCGCTGCACTAGATGGCCTATGAAATTCTCACCAATCACTTTCAATACGATCTGCTAGAGTCAAAACATATAGGATAGGTGACGCTACAATATCGTAAAACCTGAGATCAAACTCTATTCCTGATTGCCCTCGGGAGCACCTTGAAACTTTGTATCGGCTCTGGACCGCACGTCGAAAGTCCGATTACCCCAGACTTAGACGAATATGACCGCCTAGTTGGACTTGACAATCACCTCGAAAATCAAGTCCAGATGATGTCCCACAACGATTTCCTTAAGTCCAGAGTGAAGAGTGTGAGAAATAAATATAATTTACGAAATCTGGCATGTTCTCTTGTGCACTTTTTCTAAGCGTTCTGACCGTCAGAGTTCAATCAAATTTCACCCTCGGATCAGGAAAATTTTCCCTTACATGTTATTGTACTTGTAGCTCCGATCGAGTTCCCATAACCGTTGAACTGAAACTGGTCCGCCACGATCAATCTGGATATCTGCTCAGACTGAAAACTCTACCTGACCTAGATTCAATGTCAGGGAGCTTAAGTCCGACCGCATTCAGTCACAGGAGCTCCATAAATGCTCCGTTGGATCAGGACAAGCCATCTTTGGTTACAAAATAAGTATACCTTGGCCCCAAGTCTATTTTGGTCATGTTTGGGCTTATAAAAAGGGCTTAAACCCTTGCTCTTTCATTCCATACGAATTTGGGGGAGAGGAGAGAAAAGAGAGAGAAAGGGAGGGAGATTTAGAGCTCTCTCCTGGAAGTCTTCCCTACTGCTCCTCGTGCCAGATCCACCTGCCTGCATCACCCTCCAGGTGATTCCAACGCACTTCTAGGTAAGAAAAACCCTAACCACTTGTTGTTTTAGGATTCCGTCGATTCAAATAGCAAAGTACCTTATACATCTTGTGCATTAGGTCGCCGCTACGCTGTTGACGAAGCGTAGACGTTCTATTCGAAATGATACACGTCTAAGGCAAAAGGTGAGGATTTTCGACGCTTTGATTGACTAATTTCAAAGCTTTCAATGTCGTTTAATAGTAGATTATTGATGAGAGCCCCGTTTGACATGTAGAACATGCTGTCTGTTTTTCGTTTCGTAAACGTACGGTAAATATGAGGTTTAGGGTATTTTAAGCATTTATAGGAAACACCGCATATGTCCGTATTTTGCTGAAATGCTTGACATGTAAATTCATCGTGTTATGATATTATGTATGTATGTATAATCTGTTTGGCGAAGAGATTCGTCCTAATGTGCACTTTGGGTCGACATACGCTATGTAGACTAAGGTGTGTAGACTAAGTGTTTATATAAATGTTTGTATTAGTATGTATTGAGTAAATGGTATTGTAGATTAGTTTTGAGAATGAATTCTCAATCCATATGCTGTTGTATATGATTTCCTACATGTTGGCTATACGTATTGATTTCACTATATATATGAAATGCAGGTGTTGGATGATTTTCTTACGTTATATGCTATCACATGTTGTGAATATGCTTTGGTTGTTTGTATTGCAATTACGTCACATTCACATGATCATTGATGTTGTTTATAAATGCTTGGGGCTATACATTAGTCCAGGCAGTCGGTAATGGATTGAATTCGTGGTTGACTTCTAATTACCACGAAGGACGCGTCGATGAACGCGAGTCGTGTTTTGAGTTGGCGGCAGTGGTTAGGCCACACGAAGTATTTCATGCACTTCATGTCGTTCGACTTGAGATGCGCTCGTACTAGTCGAGCCCGTCAAATAACCCGACTGGCCATTGTATGTTCACCTTGTATGAGTCATAACTGCTTGAACCTAGGGTACTAAACTTACCATTGGAAACCCTGTTAACCATGGTACTGTAACACCCTGAAAATCGGGGGTCATGTATAAACTCAACTCCCTAGTTCCAGATCGTCACTTATGCAACAAAAATGATTATGATTCAATGTTGTCTGATTTAAAGCATTCACATGAGTAAAAGTATACCAAAACTGCAATTCATACTTCAGATCCAGTGATAAAAGCAAGCGGAAGACTAAACAATATATATATATATCACTGTATGAAAAAATAAAGTAGATCTCATCTGTCTCTAAAGTATGAATATATCTCTGAGTCTCATAAACATATACATGAACAAAATCAAATGTTCAAAATAGTCCCACTGAAGTCCCGTCAACCCAGGTCGCCTAAGCAAAGCCATCATGATATTGCATGTACGAGAACTCGTCCTGGTCCTCGTCGAAGTCTGGCTCTGCCTCCTGGATCTCAGCATCACCTGCATCTACAGTAGGGTCTGCTGGGTGTTGCAAACACCATCTCGTAACGTGGGAGTGAGTGATCAACTCAGTGAAATCACGGAGCAAAGATTAGCATGTTCACAAATCAATCATGCGATAATAGTAAAGCAGTAAATCAGACAATCCTAATATTGTTGTTAATGCAAGATGACATGACGTGATGTATGCCCTCACCGACGATCTCCCTCATACGGCACCATCTTACGACCGCGGCATGCCACACTCCCTAAAGTGCTCCACATCTTCCAAGCACATGCAATGTTATGGTGATATGATTTTCGAGTTATTATTAGTCCATTCAAACAGCAGGATTGGGAAACTAAGGTACTTCCCTTGTATCAATCCCAACACAGATCCTGTCTAGGGTCGTCACTCCTAGTAATCTCATACGAGGTATATTTTGTAGGTCGTTGCAAGGACTGTCAGGGCTGTTGCTCGCACTCGTTGCACCGCTCCCCCATCACCTTATCAATACAGGCCTACTGTACCCTACTGCTACTGAAGGGTCGTCGCCTCCCGTAGACTCAGAATACGCTCGCGATCACTACAAAGGACTCGTCGCCTGATCAGTGTAGGCCAACAGCTAGAATATAGTGTCCCATACCACCATAATCTGCTCACGAGACTAGGTGCTCACTGGTCACTACGGGGAGGTTTGTGGCCCCAGCGTAGGCCGACAACTTGACCACGGTGTCCCATAATACCATGCCCGGCTCATGAGTCTTCGTGGATCAAGGTACCATGGTTAACAGGGTTTACAATGGTAAGTTCAGTACCCTAGGTTCAAGCAGTTATGACTCATACAGGGTGAACATACATCGGCCAGTCGGGTTACTTGACGGGCTCGACTAGCACGATCGCATCTTAAGTCGAACGACATGAAGTGTGTAAAACACTTCGCGTGGCCTAACCACTACCGCCAACTCCAAGCACGACTCGCGTTCATCGACGCGTCGTTCATGGCCAAGACCAGCCAGCCACGAATTCGCTCGGTTACCGACTGCTTGGACTAAGTCTAGTCCCAAACAATTATGGAATCACATCAGCAATTTATGTAGGAGTATTGGAATTGAAATACAATCATGTGAACATGTTAACACATGTTATAACATACAACTTAAGTAAATCTTCAAGCACATATATTTCATGCATGTAATGAAATCATGCATATAGTCCACATGTAGGAAATCATTTAGGTCAGCTTATTAATTGAGAAATCAATCTCAAACTATTTCATAACATCATTTAATTCAATACATACTAATACAAGCATTTAAACAACCACATACACTACACTTAAGTCTACATATAGTATGTCGACCTGAAGTACGCAATTAGGCGAATCTCTTCGCCAAACTAATTATGCACGTATTCCTAACTTTCTAATGCGGCAACAAACCATGTCAATCGCATCAGCAAAATATGAATGTAATCAGTACTTCCTACAAATGACTAAAATGCCCTAAATCTCATATTCTTCGTTGATTTACGAAACAGGAAACGGATAGCATGTTGTACATGTCAAACAGCAATGCCATCGATAATCTACTATTAAACGACATTGAAAGCATTGGAAACCGTCAATCAAAGCGTCTAAAATCCTCACCTTGTCTCTTATGGATGCGTAAATTTGAACGGAGCGTATACGCTTCGTCTACGGCGATAAGAGAACCTGTTTTACGAGTTACGTTAGCTAACATGCTACGAATCCTAGTAAACCTTAAATCAGCAACTTCTAGGGTTGTTTCATACCTGAAAACCCGGAAGAATCACCGGCTTGGTGATCAGGAGGTGTTGCTTAGGCACTAGCAACAGGTGGCACGAAGGCTGGAAAAATCTATCCTACTCTCTCTCACAAACTCTCACCTTTTCTCCCTCCAAATCTAGGGTTTCTCTCAAATTCGGATGGGAGAGAGGAGTGAGGGTTTCAACCCCTTTTATAAGCCCAAAAATGCCGAAAATGGGCTCCGGTACAAGGTTCACTTAGTGCATATCCAATTCGGGGCTGTTTCGGTCCAAAGATGCTTTCTGGTGGTCCCCTGACCGAATGCAATCGGACTTAAGCTCTTGCATACCAAATCTAGCACGTATTGAGTTTTCAGTCCGGCAGGGTTCACAGATCGCACGTGGCGGACCAGTTTCAGTTCAGCGGTCACCGCACGTGGATCAGGGCTGAAAGTCACGTGATATGAAATAGAAATTTTTCCTGATCCGAGGGTATAATCTGGCTGAATTCTGACGGTCAGAACGCTTAATACTGATGCGTCAAGTCGTGTGCCAGATTTGAATTTAAAATTCCAATCCTGTCCCTATTCGCACTCTCTTTGGTCCGGGCTCAATGAAATAGTCTGTGATTATCGGTTTGACTTAATTTTCGAAATGATTGTCAAGTCCAGCTAGGTGGTTCTGACAGTCTAAGATAGGAGGTATCGGACTTTCGATGCACGGTCTAGATCTAATACAAAGATTCAAAGTGGTCCAGAGAACAAACCTGCTTAGAGTTTGGTCCGAGGTTATAGAGTATTATAGAGTCGTTGGTTCTACTCGATTTGGGTCTTGTAGAACGTATTTAAAGTGATCAGGGACTATTTCCCAGCTACTCCAGCATTGCGCTAGCTAACTTACGCTTAATTTCCATAGGAATTAATTCTACGCAATTTCGTGTCAGTTGGTACTCGAGCCCAAGTATGAATTTTTCACGGGCGTTACAGGTACCTTGATCCATAAAGACTTATAAGCCGGGCATGGTGGTATGGGACACCGTGGTCGAGCTGTCGGCCTACGCTGGTTCCACAAACCTCTCTGTAGTGACCAGTGAGCACCTATGACTCGTGAGCAGATTATGGTGGTATGGGACACCTTATTCTTACTGTCGGCCTACACTGATCAGGTGATGAGTCCTTTGTAGTGACCGCGAGGGTATTCTGAGTCTACGGGAGGCGACGACCCTTCCGTAGCGATGAGAGTACATTAGGCCTATATTGATAAGGTGATGGGGGAGCGGTGTAACGAGTGCGAGCAACAGCCCTGACAGCCCTTGCAGCGACCTACAAATATAACATCGTATGAGATTTCTAGGAGTGACGACCCTAGACAGGATCTGTGTTGGGATTGATATAAGGAAGGTACATTAGTTTCCCAATCCTGCTGTATGAAAAGGATTAATAACAACTTGGTAATCATTATCCATATCGCATTGTATGTGCCTGAAAGATGTGGAGCACTGTGGGAAGAAAGCATGTCGTGGACGCAGATGGTGCCGCATGAGGGAGTATGTTGGTGAGGGCATTTATCATGTCATTTCATGAAAGCATTAACAACAGTATCTAGGAATGTTTGATTGTTTGTTTTATATTAACGCGTGATTGATTTGATAACAAGCTAATCTTTGCTCTATTATTCCACTGAGTTAGCTACTCACTCCCACGTTACGGGATGGTATTTTAGACACCCACCAGTCTCTATTTTAGTTGCAGATGATGGTGCTGCTTGTGAAGCGGAGCTGGACTTGTATGCTGATGAGGAGGACTTCTCCTCCGTGTTTTGATCAACGGGATTACAGAGAGGTTGATTAGATGCCTTGACACTTGTCATTTTATATTTTTGGAGCACTGATGTATATTCTTTCTTTCCATTTTTGGAGTATACATGTATTTAATTAACCTGGTAAGATGTTCACACTCTGGAGACTTACAATCAATTATATATTTTATGTATTTATCACAGTCTTTCGCTTGCTAATTTAACTGTCTCTGGAGTATGATATGCTGTTTTGGCTTAGTCTCAATCTTGTCTAATGTCATTCTACAGACAACATGCATTTATCATTATCTATGTTGCATAAGTGACGTTCTGGAACTCGGGAGTTGAGTTTTTGCTCGACCCCCGATTTTTGGGGCGTTACAAAGAATAACAATGATATTTTGATGGTTCAAATATATGTTGACGATATTATTTATGGATCAACTTGCTCTAACATGTCTATTGAGTTTGCAGAGTTAATGAAATCAAGGTTCGAAATGAGTATGGTTGGCGAACTTAACTATTTCCTAGGGTTACAAGTGAAACAACAACCTGATGGAATTTTCATTTTCCAGACCAAATATGCTTCAAACTTGGTTAAAAGGTTTGAATTTGAGAATGGTAAGAACTTTGATACTCCTATGAGTACAACGTTAAGACTCTCAAAAGACTTTACAGGCAAAGATATAGATCCTAAACTATATCGTAGTATGATTGGAAGTTTGTTGTATCTTACTGCAAGTAGACCTGATATTGCATTAAGTGTTGGAATTTGTGCGAGATATCAGTCTAATCCTAAGGAATCACATCTTACTACTGTTAAATGGATTATTAGATATGTCGCAAGTAATATAAATCTGGGTCTATGGTACCCTTTTGATACTAGTGTTCAATTAGCCGGTTACTCAGATGTTGATTGGGTCAGTAATATTGTTGATAGAAAATCAACCAGTGATGGTTGTTTTTACATTGAAAATTGCTTAGTTTCTTGGTTCAGCAAGAAGCAAAGTTCAATATCGCTCTCCACTACTGAGGCTGAGTATATTGCAGCTGGATATGCATGTACTCAACTAGTTTGGATGAAACGCATGCTAAGCGATTATGGAATTAATCAAGATTCAATGACCTAATATTGTGATAATTTCAGTGCTATAAATATTTTCAAAAATCCAATCCAGCATTCACATACTAAGCAAATTGACATTAGGTATCATTATATACGTGAGTTGGTTGAAGAAAAAGTTATCTCCTTGGAATATATATCAACCGAAACTCAACTTGCTGATATATTTACTAAACCGCTCGACAAAAGAAGATTTAATAAATTAAAATTTGATCTTGGTATGTGCATTTTACATTGAATATTCTTACTTGCATATATCATAGTGTATTATATTTCATATTATATTTGTTTAAATTTTAATTTTTTTTACATAAAAAATGTATTTTTGGTCGATACTCACTGGTCATGGTTGTACATGACCAGTCGTGGTACGACCGGTCGTGAACCACACTTGACCGGTCGTGGTACTCGTGAACATGATATATTTGGGGAAAATCCCCTTCTTCTTCATTTCCACTCCGACCTTCGACGAGTCGTGGCTCGACCAGTCATAGTATTTCTTATTTTTCATCAAGGTGAGTCCTACTTCATCATTTTTTTTGAAGATTCATGCTCTCTATGCTTTGATTTGATCATTGTATAACTAGATTACATCTCTTGTTGAGTTTTCATGGGTTTCTTCTCAATTTGCTGATCTAGAGAAAACTCATCCTTTCTTTTGTGCATTTCACTTGCTCTTTGTATATCTTCTTGAATAAGGATGCTAGAGGGAAAAAGAAAACATCCCGTGGTCCATCTTCATCTAGATCTGCACCGATAACTAAACGGCACCTTCGGTCACCCGAAGATGATTATCAAGATATAATAGATTTACGTGTCCGTAAAATTATCATTAAGCATACCACTGACCTTAATCACATTGCTCCATATGGTATTATCCCTCTCCTTGAATCTATTGGCTAGACTAACATTTTTCTTTGGGGTGGACCTACATACCAGTCCATTGCCCAATCAATGGTAGCGTGCATCTCAGAATTTTCTCTTGATAATTTAACATTTTCAATTGATACTAAAGAAGGAAAATTTGAAGTAGATCATCATTTGATATCATACTTTATACGATAAACCATCTGAACCGGAAAAACGCATGTTAACACGAGATTTATGCAAAATTGATGTGCAATGAACACACAAAGCGAATGCGCTCCCTTCAAAATATCTGTTACCTAGATACAGAGTGTTACATCATTTCTTCATTTCCAATGTGTATCCTCGGTCCGGTAATAAAACTGAGTTGACTTCTTACATGGTTCGTGTGTTGCATTCTATTTCTTCTGGTACCAATGTCTGTCTTCCTTTTTTGATTTGTTATTTCATTATTCAGTTTCGTCTCCATTCGGGTCATAGTGATATTCCATTTGGTTATCTTAAGACTGTTTTAGCCACTCACATGCTTGTCGATAAACCTGTTAATGAGGCACCAATTCATCATCTTATTTTCAACAATTCCAATCTTAATAAGATGAAGTTGGATTTGCTTCCTGGCTAAGTAGATGAAGGTGGTGTTGGTGGTGATGGAGGTGTTGGTGATGAAGCTAGAAATGAAGGGGAAGTTAGTGATCTTCCACAAAAAGATGTTAATATGGATGAGATTTTTGATGAGATAGAATCTGATTCACCAAATGATCCAGATTATGATCCATCTGGTTATGATGCACGCCTTCGTGCATTGGAGGAGAAAGTTGATAATATGAATATAGCCCACGATATGCGATTTAAGTACATACAACAATATCTTCGTCGCATCAATAAGGGCTTACACCATATTGATCCGACTATCCCTGCTCCCTCCTCTGGATCAGATTAGGTGAATTATCTTCTAGATAGTATAATATTATCTTTTATTTTGAATATGTATTATTGATTATGGTTTAATAACATTGTCTTTTTGATATTGTATTATGGATTGATGATGGCTTGATGCTTCAGGTTTATATTTTGAAATATGCTTTATCCTTTCATATATCTTTCTCATTATCTGCTTATTACTCTCTATGTTCTCTTTCCTTTTGTGACTTTTCCTTGTAATTTTGTGACAAAAAGGGGGAGTAGTAAGGTAAAAGGGAGTAGTATGGAAAGGGGGAGTAATTTATTTGTTTGATGATTGATTGAGAAGGATATGTGGATGAGAATATGTTATTGACAATTTACATGAGCAGTACTTGTATTACTCAGGGGGAGTAGGGTAATTTGTGATTTTATCGCTCATGATTTCTTATTATCTTCTATATTATGTGTTTTGTCACAAATTTAACAAAGGGGGAGATTGTAAGTGCTATGATTTCATATCCCTTTGTTTGTCAAATTTTTTGGTGCCAAAATCTATATATATGTCTTGTATATCTTGTGTTTCATGTTTGAGACTATTCATTGCGATCAAGACATCGTATTTCAAGACAAGAACTTAAATGAAGAAGTTTTCAAGTCATGGATGAAGAATTCAAGTATTGAAGTCTTCAAGTTTTGCATGTTCAAGATTCAATCAAGTTCAAGTATATTAGAAGATTTTTTCAAGTAAAGATCAAGCTCAAGAAGGCCTACTACAAGATTTGGATATTCTCAAGCTTCTCTTAAGGGTCATCTGAGTGTACAGACTTTCAATGTCCATCTCACTTTTAAGGTTTATTTGACCTTAGATTGACCTTAGGATGGGCTTTACAATAGGTCATTTTGGATACATAATTCATATATTTCAATATGCTTGTTTGGAGTGTTCTAAGACCAGTCATAGGGACTTCAAGACCAATCCTAGCTCTGCTATGACCAGTCTTAAGTTTTTCAAGACCAGTCCTAGGTTGTTGAAGATTTTTGAATCTTTCTAGCTGTCCTACGACCAGTCCTGGACATCTTACGACCAGTCCTGGACATCTAACGACCAGTCCTGGACATCCTACGACCAGTCCTGTGAGTTATACGACTCATCCTTCGACCGGTCGTAGCCGTACGACTCAAACTCCAGCAACCAAATTAAGGGTCCTACGACCAGTCGTAGGTGTCCCACGACCAGTCGTAGGTGGCCCACGACCGGTCGTAGACCACTCAGGACCGGTCGTGGAACCGAAAAATCTTATCCCACGAAAATCTTTGAAAATCTTTGAAGCTATGACCAGTCGTAGGATCCTAAGACCAGTCGTAGATGGGATTTTTTAGGCTATTAATAGAGCACGAACTTCAGAGTTTTAGCAATTCAATTCTATTCTATTCAAGCAATCTTTAGGCTATTCTCTGAGATAAGTTTGTGTTTATTTTAAGCTACTTTGTGCTTATTTAATATTCCTTTTGCTAGCTTATTTATTATTTGATTTTGATTTACATTTCAATCTTATTAGAAAAGGGGAATTTCTGATATTCCTTCCTCTTGGATTCAAAATCAAATAGAACTAGCCCTTTTGATTTAAAATCAATTAGACTTAGAACCATTCTTAAAGTGAGTATTGGACTTTGAACGTTGAATCGAACTTCTACTCCGATTGGTTCTACCGGGCTTCTTTAAAAGGAGATTCAAGTATTTTACATTTTTGTAATTTACTTTCTTTGGTTTTGTTTGAGATTTATCAGAAAAATCTCATTATATTGGTTATCTGAGGAGAACCAGAAAACTCAGATTGTGGGATTTTTGGATTGTGTAAGCCCGAGATCAAAGACACAATTGTGAAGGTTTTAGGTGAACCTGTGAAACCTATTTTGATAGTGCATGCTAATATCCCCTGTGTGAGGATATTAGGAGTGGAGTAGCATTCTGTGTGACTGTTGGATAACAGTTGGTGTACATACAAGAGAACCAATATATATCGTTGTGTTGTGGATGTGCATTATTCTTTCATTCTTTTATTCATTCTGTTCTGTGGTTTGCATCCATGGATGAATGTTGTAATCTTTTTATTCCAAGTAAGTGTGGAGAATGTTGTAATAACTTAGGATTTATTTCTGCAAGTTATTTTAATTTCCTTCCTTTTTATTCCTCATTGGTTTGTGATACAAAGGATATTCTAGAAATAAGGTTGTCCTACCTTAAACCTTTTGTTTTTGGTGTAAGGTTGTCCTTAGAACTGATAAAGTATCATTCTCTTTATTTTAGTCTATTGAGATTGCTTTAAATTCAGTATTGTACTTTATTTCTTTTATTATTCTACTGTTATTAGTTTTATTTGGCATTGCCCTATTCACCCCCCCCCCCCCCCCCCCCCCCTTTAGGGCATATAGCTAGGCCCTTTCACCAATTCAAGTAATTGGACCGATCAACCCACTTAATGTATTCACGCATCCATTCATTTCTATTTTAATTATGATGTGCATGAACCATAATTGGTTCACTCACTGGGCCTGGACAACTGACGTTTTATTGATAGAAAAATTGTATAGATTTAGTGGACGATGAAACTAAAAGTGCCCTTGTATATCAATATGCGTGAGTGCTGGGTCTGTTAGTCAAGTGAGTCCTAAGATGAAGACATTAAGACTAAGACTCTTCAAAGATGAAGGCACATGATCATGCTCAACAGGTAAATTATAGCCTTATCAACCCACAACAAACCCCAATAGGTATATGCCCCCATAAAAACCCAACTTACACTATAATCTGTTCCAAAAATATATTTTGGTAAGTTTGAGTTAAAGTACACCTTGAATATTATTGGAAGAAAGAAACAAAACAAAAAAATCACAAGTCCTTGTCGAGTGCATTGAACTACAATCGAGGATACTTCGATGCTATTGAACAACGTTCGATTGCATTGAATACAAGTCCATACTGTGCAGCAACAAATTTAAAGAAATGCTAGAATTATCGATTGTTCAAATGCTATTTAATGTCATCGACACCAATGTTACAATGACATCGAATGGAATTCAATCGCATCAACCTTGGACTTGCTTTTTCCAAAATCTAAAAAACTCTAAGTGCACCTTGATGACATAGAACCCTTCTTGATGGCATCGAGAGTAAGTTATCGATGGCATCGAAGTCTATTCATTGGTATCGAAACTAAATCCAGTTTGACTAGCAAGTTTTTAAAGAAAATCTTCTTTTCTTCAAGCTCATCGAAGACCGTTCGTTGGCATCAAAATTTAAATATCGATGGCTCGAAGGTCTGTTCGATGCATCGAACAATGGACAAAATTATCTAGCAACCTTTTTGTATTTTTAAAAAGAAATCTCGATGGCATCGAGACATCCCTCGATGGCATTGAAGTACACGTCGATGACCTTGAAGGATGCTCGATGAGAACAATCAGACTTTAACCTACACCCATTTGAAAATCAAGTGTAGGAAGTTGATACAATCAAAGAAGGTTCGATGGAATCGAAATTCAAATTTCAATGACATCAAATACCATTCAATGGCATTGATAATTTCAGATTTCTACCCGTTAGGATTTCAACTTTATAAATATACTAGTGTTGCTTCTTGTAAAATGAGCTAGAATTTAAGAGAGTTTGAGAGAGTTGTTTCAAAGAGATTATATCCATTTCCTCAGTCCTTCTTTCCCATTAGATTTCATCATTCAATCTTGGCATAAAAATTATCTCATTATCTTCATTACTTAAATTGAATTATGAACTCTAACATTCATTGAGTCTCCAACTGACCTCTTAGGTAAACCCTACTATTGGAACTCTTGAATGCATAGCTCATGAAAACCTTCTCTATGTGTATTTAAGATCATATCATATAAATAGAGAAGAATAAAAACCTTAAACCTCAAAACCTTAGAACATTCAACAAATTATCAAAAGCAGTTACGGTTCAAGGGAGCTAAAGATTCTTTGTCATCATCAAGATCTTCAGATTGTGCGAGAAAGGGGCTCACTCACTTAATTGTAAGTATATAGAGTCTGAAGCCCTTTCCTTATATAGGATTGGGATTTAGAGTTTGAGTGAGAAACTCGCCAAGACCTATTTATAGGCCTTCGACAGGAGAATACGTGGTCTTGTGTTGGACAAGTCACCTTGTGTAGGTTCCCAACTGGTGTGTCCTTGTGTACGACTAAGTCATCTTATATAGACGCCTTAGGTAACCTTGTATAGTTTGTGAAGGTTTATGGTTAACCTGACTTAAAACCATTGATTAGTGAAATCCGATACACTCTAGGAGAGAGTGCGTTCGCCAAGAGTAGAGTAGGCAAGTAGCCGAACCACTATATATGATTGTGTTTGGGATTGCTTTTTGTGCATTATTCTAATTATACTTATGATTATCAAATGTCTTTATGATGCTTGATTTAGTTAATATATAAGTATTGTGTTGAGGGTCAAATATTGCATATTATCCCCTATTTATTACTTGGTTTTATGAACATGATAATGCTTAATGTTCTATTTTAACCATGTTTGTGTTCCAAGGTGAATTTAAGAGCTTGGATTGAAAAGGGTGCTAAAAGCATAGATTTAATGCTTAAGAATCACCAAGGTAAGGGATGAATCTTGGAAGACCAAGATTAAAGAATCACATGCCAAAGATACAAGAAAATCAAGTGAGGAATGAAGAGAATCAAAGATTTGAAGTGAAGAAAAAGAATCCTGAAATCATCCTAAAAAAGCATATTCTAAAACACTGGGTCATTTTGTGAAATTATATATAGTGAAGTTTATTTTGAAAAACTATGCAAAGTGAAGTCTATTTTAGCAAGCTACGTAAATTTGAGGGGGTTTCTAGAGTTTTCTAACTAGGTGCGAAAGTTAGACTTCCACAATTATAAATAGGACTCCCTAGGATGTTCCTAAGCATCTTCTATGATTTAAGGAGTCAAGAAAAAGGGTGGAGAAGCCATCACTAAGAGTTTTTCTTATTCTTCCTTAGTTATTTTCATATTTTTATTTAAAGACTTTGGTCCAATCATGTATATGGTTGTCTAAACCTCTTAGATAGGGTGAAGAGGTGAAGCTTGTAGCATGATGTGACATTTCTATTACTTTGATTCATGTTTATGTTCAACTTCATGGATTCTAATTTGATAATTAAGGAATACTTTCAGTTTTTAATGGTTTATTGTGATTCAAATTATAGTAGATTTGTAATAACTTTGAGTATCTTCTATTCCTGATTTGAGATTATGAAATTAGTAAGTCATATTGTTCACAATCGTCCCTTGGGCATGGTAGGGTGATGGAATTCATCCTAATCTTCACAATATTCTTTCTTTAAGATTATGGGACTAATAAATCCTATTGTTTGTCATTGTCTCCTGGGCATGGTTTGGGGATGTAATCCCTGCCTATTATCATAGTTCTCCTTTATTGATAATTAGGTCAATGAAAGTTCAGATTTGATTTTATTAATATATTTTTCAATTGGATAGGATATGACTTCAATTCTAATTATGTTACTTGAATCAATCAAGAGGGCTCCCTGATCACTACAAATGGATTCTTGACACCCTATTTTTCACCTTTAAATTCTTAGTTTTAATTACTCTATTCACAATTACTCTCTCATATACTTTAAAATTAGTTTCACATCTTCTTCTAGTTCTACATCTAGTTGATTTCAAAAATGCACAAGTTTCAGTCCATGTGGATTCGACCTCGGTCTTACTACATCACGACCCTACACTTGGGGTTGTGAACAAGTTTTTAGTGTCGTTGCTAGGGATTGACAGTTTCATTTTTTGGATTTGATTAGTTTTGGAATTAGGTTAATATTAGAATATATTTACTTTTTATTTTTATGTTAGGGTTCTTTCTAGTTGTTTTTAGAAATTAACTTTTCTTTCTATTTCCATATTTAGAAACTTTCTTAATTTTTTTTAGAAATTAACTTTTCTTTCTATTTATAGATTTAAAAGCTTTCCTAATTTGTTTTTAGAAACTAATTCTTTTTTTAAAAGAAACTTTCCTAATTTTTTTTTTAGAAACTAACTTAGCTTTCTATTTTTAGGTTTAGAAACTTTCTTTTTCTGTTTTTAGAAGCTAATTTACATTCCTTTTTCTTGGATAAAAACTTTCCTAATTTGTTTTTAGAAACTAATTTTTTAGAAACTTTCTTAATCTGTTTTTGGAAACTAATTTCCTTTCCTTTAAAAAAAAAACTAGTTTACTTTTTATTTTTATAAACCTTCCTTTTCTTTTTTAGAAATAGGTTGCTTTCTTAGTTCATTTTTAGAAACTAATTCACTTTCCTTTTGCTTCTTTAGGATCCCTATATAGAAACTTCTAATTTGGTAACTTCTTTCTAAATCTCTCTCTTTCTATTTTTAGATTTCTATTTCACTCTTTCTTTTTAAGTTTTGGTTAGATTCTGAAATTGTGGGTTGAGAGTGTTTCATACCCAAGTGGTTCCGTGATAACACTCGATGTCTCTTGAGTGAAGGAGGTTTGGTTGAGGGATTATCTATCCATCACAGGATTAAACACCACTCGAGATCCACAGAGTTAATTAAAGTTATGGTTGCTAATCAACTAGATAATTAACCTCCATATCCACCTCAACCTAGGGTTGAGGAAATTCAGGATGAGACTGAGGTGCATCAAGCACCCCCGCCTAGTAGTTTGCGAGATTATTTACAACCGTTGGGGGTGAGCACACCCTCATGCATGATTTTTTCAGAAAATATGGGACATATGAATATCAAGCCGGGAGTGATTTAAATCCTTCTAAAATTTCATGGACTTAAATATGAAAATTCATATCTACACTTGAAAGAGTTTGATAAGATAATAACCACTTATACTTTCCTAATGTGTCTGCAGACACGGTCAGGCTGAAACTCTTTCCCTTCTCCTAAAAAGAAAAGGCTAAGATGTGGTTACACTCACTACGTCCACGATCAATTGGCAGATGGAACAGCTGACAAGGGAGTTCAATAAGAAAATTTTCCTATATCATAAGATGAACACCCTCATAAAGTCAATTATGAACTTCGCCTATAAGGAAGATGAAACATTCTTCTAATGTTGGGAGCGGTTCAAGGATACTTTCAGTTCATGCCCACAACATGGTTTTGAAATGTGGTGCATCACAAATTTCTTCCATGATAAACTGACGTCTTTCATGCGCTAATTAGTCAAGACGATGTGGAATGGGGAATTCATGAACAAAGATGTTAATGATGTGTAGGATTATTTAGACATACTTGCTGAAAATACACAATCATGGGACATCTCTCTAAAAACCACCACTTCTAAGCCTACTCAATCAAAGGAAATGTGAGGAATGTACATTTTAAAAGAAGAAGATGACTTGAGCACAAGGGTGGCCAGTCTCATAAGAAGAGTCGAGGCCATGAAACTTTAGAATGATAAGGTTAAGGAAGTAGTTTGTGGTATTTACACTTACAACATGCATACAACTGAAAATTGTCCAACAATACCTATTTTTTAAGAAATTCTAAGTGAGTGGTCAAATGTCATGAACAACTACCAAAGACCTTTTTAGTGGACCCACCTCAAATACATACAACTCCAGCTGGAAGAATGGACAAACTACTACTCCTCAAGGATTCCCTAACCAATTCCTGAATCAAGGGAACCTTCAAGAGGATCCGGTCTTAGAACACCTTTAAAATCAAAATCTTTTCAATTAGAGTATATTGAAAGCCATTCAAGACCTTTCAAAGGGTGTGAGACAAAAATTTCCATTGGGGATAAAGGGATCTTTCCGGCCCAACCTCTCCCTAACCCTAAACAGTAATACGAAATTAGTGACCGAAGCTCTTCAAATCAATATGTGAAACAATCTAAGTCTATTACCACTCTTAGAAGGGGTAAAACAATTGACAAATCTATTCCAGTAAAGACTAAAAGGTCTAAGGACTCAAAAGAAGACATAGATGATAGACCTAGCATTGCCCCACATGGGTTAGAACCGAAACCTTAAGGCAAGCCGATTGCTCCATTCCCTCAGCAGTTGATTGCACCAAAATCTCTATCAAACTCTAAGGATATTCTAGAGGTGCTCAAGCAAGTAAATGTCACAACATTCCTCTACTAGATGCTGTTAAACAAATCCCTTCATACGCCAAATTTCTGAAAGATCTATGCACCACTAAGAGACGACAAACTATTCAACAGAGAATTTTTCTAATAGAAAAAGTGAGTGACATCCATAAGCAAGATGTGCCACAAAAGTACAAAGACCCTAGTAGCCCAACCATCACTTGTGTAATTGGGAACTACCGAATTAAGCATGCACTTCTTGACTTGGAGGCAAGTGTTAATTTGATTCCTTACTCGATTTACGAACAACTAGGCTTAGGTGAATTAAAACCCACCCAGACCACATTACAACTTATCGATCGATTAGTTTGTGTACCGAGAGGGATAATTGAGGATGTGTTGGTTCAGGTTGACAAATTCTACTACCAAGTACATTTTATCATTTTGGATACTCAACTCACTGTGGACATGAGCACTCAAATTCTTGTTATTCATGGTCGCCCATTCCTTGCTACATCAAATGCAATTATTAATTGTAGGAATGGGGTTATGAGTTTATCTTTCAAAAATATGACATTGGAGCTCAATATCTTTTTCAATATGAGCAAACAAGCAGAGGATGATGACGAGGCACATGACATTAACATGATTGACTCGTTCGTGGAAGATAGAGCACCCCTAATTGACCCTCTTAAGATGTGTTTGACCTACTCCTCAAATTTGGAAGATGACATGATTAGGAAAAGGGATGTCATGCTTAAAACCGTGCCAATACTTGAAGTTAACTGGTGGAGGCCATAATTTAAAAATTTGCCCCAAAACTGATGCAATGCCTCTACTGTCTAGCTTCAAGACACCGAAACTTGACCTAAAACCTTTGCTCGTTGAGCTTGAATAGGTTTACTTAGGTCAAGAAGAGACATACTCGGTGGTGCTTTCATCCCACCTTGAGAAAAAATAAGAGAGTATGCTCATTTCTACTCTCGAAAAAGATAAAGGAGTTATTAGGCATATCATCACAGATCTCGATGCGGTGAATGAACTCCTTTCAACTAAATACTTCGACTCTTTAGAAGATTACTCGGTGTACTTGGTTGTTTCAAATGATCCATTGATATAAGACAGTGGATGCCTTACAACACAATACCGTGATAGTTATTACTGATCAAGAGTGCCCTCATTCTGGAGCCCCTCCTTCTATAGATACTAATTGTTTATCATCAGAGGAGGAACTGAAAATTGAACCAAGGTATGAAACTTTGAAGTGTGTTGAGACTACTCCACCTACTAAGAATTTTTTTAAATTTCATATACTTGTAGTCTCTGATTCACCATGTTGTACTAACTTCAAAACTTTTTTTATCATAGGTGAATCATATATACTTTGGATACCTCAGGAGCTTAAAAGGAAACTTTACACTAAGGTCCATAAATTTCACTAGACATTCATTCTCTAGGGCATCCAAGCCTATTGCAAAAGGGGCTTTTAGATGATCTTGTTGAGAAACCTACTAAGGTATTTATTAAGATACTTGCCGGGGGAGGAACCTTGTAGCATGGCTGAGTAACTTTTCCTTATTTTCCTAGTTACGTTTACTGCTTTCTGTTGTTTAGGATAGTTTACTTTTCGCTGTTTAGGATAGTTTTCTTATCGTCTGTCTAAGTCTTTTGTGTTAACCCATCTTCACACTAATATCATTGGAAAAATCGAAAATTCCTTTTATAGGTATTATCTTTCCACCACTTCCCTTTTCTTTTCATTGCCTCTTTTGCATTATATGCTTATTTCTTTTACATTGAGGACAATGTAGATTTTAGGTTGGGGATGGGGGATTAAGTAAATAATCAGTGTTTTTTCAGTTTTGAGCAAAATTTATGAAAATTTTCAATGTTTCAATTGAAATTTGTTTGGGAAGTGATAAATTATGTACTTAAGAATGCTTTGAGTATGATACGATAAAGATTAAATTTCAGATTGTTGGAGTTTAATCAACTAGGTAATCTATCACCTAAGTTTTTACACTCAATTGATTAAGAGGAAATTTGAATATTATGTTAATCTAAATTACAGGACACATTCAAACTATTTACTGTAAACAATACTAGAACCACTGATTGTTAACATGTAAATCATTGATAGATATTGAGAATTGAGTTTGTAGAATTTTATCCACCTTAAAAGATGAATAGAATCGATTACAAAACTTTGAGATCGACTAAAAGGTCATGTATGGTGAAAAGACTGGAAAAGAATGGAAAAAGTCTCTAAAAAGAATGTAAAGTCTGAAAAAACAAAGTGTATAAAAAGTGACCATCAATATAAAATCAAAAATTGGAAAAAGAAGGAGAATGGGATAAGTTCGGAATCAGTACTTGAATTTTTATACTATTTTTGATATGATGAACATGTCTAATATTACGAAATAATAGTATTATTTGAGAAAGTAAGTTGATTTTCACTGAGCACATTGAAAAAATTGATATGCGAATTATGCTCTGACTTAATAGATTAAGAACTTATTTAATTGATTGCTTATATGATTTAACTCTAGGTTTTTAAAATACCACTTTCATGTCTCGAGTCTACTCATTCATACTTGATTACACAAAAGATTAGTATTTGAAAAAGGTTTGAACATTGAGCATTAAAGTTCATTTTTTAAATACTTTGCTCGGGACTAGCAAAATGCTGGTTGAGAATTGTGTTGAGGGTCAAATATTACATATTATCCCTCATTTATTACTTAGCTTTATGAACACGATAATGCTTAATATTCTATTTTAATCATGTTTGTGTTACAAGGTGAATTTAAGAGCTTGGATTCAAAAGGGTGTTAAAAGCATGGATTTGATGCTCAAGAATCACCAAGGCAAGGGATGGATCTTAGGAGACCAAGATTGAACAATTCACATGCCAAAGATCTAAGAAAACCAAGTGAGGAATAAAAAGAATCAAAGATTTGAAGTAAAGAAAAGGAATCCTTAAATCGTCCTGAAAAAGCATATTCTGAAACTCTGGGTTATTTTGTGAAATTTTACAAAGTGAAGTTCATTTTGAGAAATTGCGCAGAGTGAAGTCTATTTTAGCAAATTATGTAAATTTGAGACGGTTTCTAAAGTTTTTCAACTAGGTGCGAAAGTTAGACTTTCACAACTATAAATAGGATGTTCTTAGGCATCTTCTAGGTTTTAAGGAGTAGAGAAAAAGGGTGGAGAAGCCATCACCAAGAGCATTTCTTCTTCTTCCTTAGTTGTTTTTATATTTTTCTTAAGAGACTTTGGTCCAATCATGTCTATGGTTGATTAAATCTCCTAACTAGGGCTAAGAGGTAAAGCTTGTAGCATGATGAGACATTTCTATTGCTTTGATTCATATTTATATTGAACTCCATGGATTCTAATTTGATAATTAAGGAATACTTTCAATTTTTAATGGTTTATTGTTACTCAAATTACAGTAGATCTGTAATAGCTTTAAGTATCTTCTTTTCCTGATTTGAGATTGTGAATTTAGTAAGTCCTATTATTCACCATCATCCCTTGGGCATGGTAGGGTGATGGAATCCTTCCTAATTTTCATAGTTCTCATACTTTGAGATTATGGGATTGGTAAATCCTGTTGTTTGCCATTGTCTCCTGGGCATGGTTCGGTAATGGAATCTCTACCTATCATCATAGTTCTCCTTCATTGAGAATTAGGTCAATAGAAGTTTAGATTTGGTTTTATTAATATATTTTCTAATTGGATAGGATAAGACTTCAATTATAATTGTGTTACTTGAATCAAGCAAGAGGGCTCCTTGATCGCTACAAGTGGATCCTTGGCACCCTAGTTCTCACCTTTAAATTCTTAGTTTTAATTACTCTATTTACAATTACTCTCTCAAATACTTTAGAATTAGTTTCACATCTTCTTCTAGTCCTACTTCTAATTAATTTCAAAAATGTACAACTTTCAATCCCTGTGGATTCGACCTTGGTTTTACCGAGATTATTACTACATCGCGACCCTACACTTGGGATTATGAACATATTATTAGAGAACACATTCTACACAATTTCATATAAATTATTCCAAATAGGCTTGTTCATTATATATATATAAATCTTGTATAAGCCTAGGTGATTTGGACCCTCTATTGGCCTGAAAGCCATAGAGTTACTTTTCCTTACTCTTTCGATTGAAGATAAGTATTGTTTGTTCTTAGTACAAAAAACTTTGAAAAAGTCTAATTCACCCCCCTCTAGGACATTTGGACATACTTCATACTTCAGTAATAGTAGTTCTACCGCAATTTCATTTGGTATTAGAGTAGGTTCCTCTTGAAGGGTTTAACAATCTAGAGGGAAATCCTTAAACTGAAGTAGGAATTATGGCTAAAGGAGAGGGAATATCGGTCTCTCGAGCTCTTATTTTCAATGGTTCAAAATATGCTTATTGGAAAGCAAGAATGAATTATTTTTTGAAATCCTTGGATCATGAAGTTTGGGGAATAGTTGAGAATGGATATGTGACACCAACCGAACATGTTGTATTGGAAAACAACACAACCATCACTCAACCCAAACCAAAAGAAACATGGATGGCATTTGATAAAGAAAATAAAACAAATGAAGAAAAAGCTATGAATGCCATTTACTGTGCAGTTTCTGAAGAGGTATTGAATCATATCAGTATGAGTAAAACCTCAAAAGAAGCATGGAATTTATTAGAAACCACCATGAAGGAACCAACACAATAAAGGGATCAAGGTTGCAATTCTTAACTACTCAATTTGCGAAATTGAAAATGAATGAAGATGAGAACTTTATAGAGTTCTTAGCAAAATTAAATATCATATACAACTCCATGGGTGGACTTGGAGAGACAGTTCATGTACCTAAAATATGTAGGAGAATTTTAAGATCATTGCCAGAATAGTTTAACTCCAAGGTCACCACCATTGAAGAATGTAGGAATATCGATGAGATGAAAGCAAAAGAACTAGTAGGTTCCCTATAAAAATTTGAACTACATCTTAAAACACCCACAATATCCAAAAACAACGTTCTCAAAGCCTCTAAAAACATAACCACCATAGAGGAAGAAGAAAGTGAGAACGAACATGGAGATGAAGAGGCCGCCCTTCTAGCTAAAAGATTCAAGAGATTTTTTAACAAGAACCGTAGAAAACCACCCAACAACAAAGGAATTCATTTGTATCACAAGCGTTAACCAGGTAAAGCTTTCAATAAGTCCAAAGAACTCTAATGTTACAACTGTAAAAAGTATGTCACATCTCTGCGAAATGTCCTACAAAGAAATCTAAAGGTAAAGTTATGACAGCCATTTAGGATGACACTGACGACTCAAATTCAGAATCAAGTGAATCAGAAAGTGATGGAGACCAAAAGTCATTGAAAATACTCATGGCCTCCACTGCTACAGTCATTCCCAAGGAATTAGAAGAGGAAGATGAGCTTGATCTTTAAAGAATTAAAAATGGAAGAGGAACTGTTGTTAGAAGTATTTCCTTTGATAATCTAATCAAGAAAATAGAACTTCTAGAATCAAAAGTTAAGAAACTAAAAAGAGAAAACAAAAGTCTGAAACTAGAAGTTAAAAATTCTAATCATATAGCAGAACTAACTTGTAAATTCACTTAAAGCAATGAAAAGCTTGAAAAACTTCTAGGCATGGGTAGAAACTCCAAAAACATGAATAGCCTAGGATATGAATCTGATAAATTTGATTCATCCTCTACTTCATCCATGATAAAAAATAAATAAATAAATAAATAAAAATTCAAGAATGTCAAATAAGAAAATTTTGGTTGATTCATCTTGCCATCATTGTGGAGAAATAGGACACTACAAATGTGAATGTCCTATGCATAGATATCCTCACCTCACTTATAGGTCAAACAACAAACTCAAATTCAAACCATCTGGAAAACACTTTGAGAAAGAATCTTCCTACTCAAAGAAAATAGTTACCAAATGCATAACACAAAACAAAAACAATTGCCTTGAAAATAATGCAAAAATGATCTCGGGCTCTTGTAATGATTGCTCCAAGTGAAACAACCAATGACCTTGACCCATCCTTTTGATATAATATATAATGGGTCAAATACTTAATAAGGGAGCTATGGCAAGAAAAAGGGAGCAAAAGATGAAATTTTTATTGTTGTGAGGATTAACTAAGAAATATTGGTCAATGTGTAAAACACGATCTGTCAAAATTCATTCGATGATATTAGAAAGTACAGATAAATGAAAATAAGGATTTCTTCTTTGAAAGAATCAATTTACAATGAATCACTTGAATAACAGTTTCTTCAGATATATGGAGCTTGTTGAGATTCATGCAATACAAGAATATTTGATAAAATCTAAGCTTCTCCGTAGGATTTAGGTATCATCTATGATTTTGGAATCATCACAAAAAAAAGGGTGTTTTGATAACCAGTATTGAACCAAAGAAGGTTGATCTCCATGAAGAAAACAAAAGATCAACAATCACCCAATGAAGATTATGAAATTGATGGTCCATTTGCTCTATATGATAATATCTAAGGATCTATAGCCTCATCATTCTTTTTGAAAATATGTACAAGCTACACTCATTTTTATTTGATCTTTTGATGTAAAAAACATTGATGAATAGGTATATATTAACGTACATCATTTAAGATAGGTCAGAACAAACTGAAATGATAAATGCGCTATATCTGTACTATTTTGATGGAATTGAGAGAAGTTCGATGTCATCAAACCACTCTCGATGGAATGGAACACTACTCGATTGCATCGAAGCATCTTGAATTCTATCTGACCTATCTGGACTCTCTTCGACAACATCAAACATAGTTTGATGGAATCGAAGTATCTTCTTTGATGACATTAAATGTACTTCGATGAAATCGAAGAGTCCAGATCTATATATATATAGCTTGGGCGGGAATTATTTTTCACTCATTCATCTCTCGTCTTCCCATGACTTCTTGGCTTCCAAATGCTGGTGGACCTCTAAATGACCCATTTTCATGGTTATTTGAGCTTGAATCTTGGTGAGTTATCCTTTCAAGTCTAAATCTCATATTTATCTTTCCAAATCTTGTTCGTTTTGTTTGTCTTGCACACCTTGGTCTCAATCTATATTTTTCCCCTAAATATCTTGTTCATTTATGAGTTTTACCTAAAATGGGGAAGGATAAAAACAAATCTTCTAAGGGGAATCAGCACGAGCAAAAAAGAGTTAAAACAGTTGCCCAGGGAAAATCAGCACAACTACTAGCACAATTGGACACTTCTCCACAAAGAAATGATCCAAAACAAGAAGTCCAAATCCCGGTTGAACCAACACCTCCGGAAACACTCTATGACAAATTCAGAGTGAGAAAAATGGTCTATGAAAGACCAATTGACAAAAAATATCTAAAACCCTATGGATTCTGCCGATTCTTGAGGCCGTAGGATGGTTTTAAATGCTTGATTTTATTTATTTATTTATTTATTTATTTTATATTATTATTTTTATTATTATTATTATTATTTTTTTTGGGGGGGGGGGGGGGGGGGGGGGCAGTGGGGAGACACTCGAAATGAACAAGTATTCAAGTTCCTAGCATATAGTCACTTACCTGTTTCTGATCCTCCTTCCCTAGACCTCACCATTGGCCAAACTTCCACACATCTTACTCCAGCTCTAATTGGTCAATTTATTGGTATTCCCACCAAACCACAAGGATTTACAGAATATAATTTCAATTCATTGGATATTCGATCCAAAATCACTAAGTATTTCTTCTATGGCCAAAACATTCCCTGACATGAAGGGAATGCTCTGCGTAGATCCCACATGTCCCCTAAATTCCGTATCTTTCACGAAAAGTTCAGTTCAAATGTCTATCCTAGGGGTATTAAAAAATTAGATCTTACACCATTCATGTTGGGTATACACTATGCTGTTTGTCATGAAGTACAACTTTCTCTGCCAACTCTTATTCTTCATCAGTTGGAAATCGCGGTCCAAGGCACTAAAGATACTTATATTCCATTCTCTCATCTTATCTTCCTTCTATCCCGGCATGTGGGATTGCTTCCCACTGTCGATCGTCCTAGACCTCCTCGCAAGTTTAGATTGTCAAATATCAAGAAAATGGGTCTACAGGATACAACAACTTCATCTTTAGCTCCTCATCACAATGACACCATGGGAGAGACAAGCTGAGGCAGAAAAAACAGAGGCTGTTGAGACAGAAGATGAGAGATATCTAGCTAGTTACGTTCCGTTTATACCAGTCACATGCACTCATCGTCATGTTGGCCAACACGAGCATCGAGCCTCGATCATACATCAGCTTCGCCAACAAGATGAGCGCCAATCGCAATTGGAGCGGATCACTGGAGCCATGTAGAGAGGACTGAAATGAGTTGAGAAGGTGATTCAGGACCTAATTTCATCCATCAGATGCCTTCGTGAGGACACCGTGCCACACAAAACTGGTCCTTCCACCTAGCCTGACCTATAGATGGAAATCTAGGGTCACAAGCTCGCTTATTAATTATTTTTTGGATAAACAAGCCAATCTAATTAAGTCTTAATTCTCTATCTTTGTTAGATTAATGTGTACCCTTGTGGATGTATGTTGTCATGGATGAGACCATTTTTTTTTTATGTTGATGCCCTTATGGGCTCCTTTTATCTTTTTGGATGATACACTACCCAAGCTTGGGGTAGTTCTTTTTTCTTTCTTTTTTTGTGAATGAAAAATGATATCCTATACCCTTTTAACTTATGATGATGCCATCTATGTTCTAAGTAGGTATATATCTTATGGCATGCCTAGTTCGCATTATAGTTTGTACTTTATGTCTCTATCTTATGAACTTATGTGATACTTCTCCCTCTAACCTTGGATACAACTGAACATTCCATACTTCAGTTTAATTGGCCTATCTCTTTCATATACTATCATTTGCCAATGACTGACAAAAAGGGGGAGAACCATATGCTCCCAAGTTTGCTGTCTTTATGTTTTGAAAATCTTAAATACAGGAACTTAAGGGGAGCATGAACAAAGGAGGATCTACAACACTCAAACCATTTTTATCATTTTTTAAAAATAATCTATAATAACTTAAGCGGTTTGTAATATCTAGGGTTTGTTAGTTGTTTTGTCACGTAATTGACAAAGGGGGAGATTGAAAGTGCCCTTATTTATCAATATAGTGAGTGTTGAGTCTGTCAAGTGAGCCCTAAGATGAAGACATCAAGGCCAAGATTGTGAGGCCCGTATCCTAGCCCGTATCATTTAAAAGGCTTCCACGGTCCTCTTGGTTGAATTTCGGTACCCGCGATGCATAGATAGCAGTTGCATGCATCCTTGAGTTACATCCTATTGATCTAAGTCGGCTTGACTCGAGACTTGTACCAGTGTGACCGCGCCGTTGCCGCAGTTTCGATGCCGCATCTCGCACCCCGATGCGATACCGGGGTCAGGAGATGTGGGCCCATGTTCAGTAATGCCATGCATTTACAAATCTAAGAGAACATGTCCCATCAATCAATCACATCACATCTCATCATGTCAAGTACAAGAGCAACCCCAAAGTCAATTCTCTCTCTTACAACACATACCCAGTTAAGTACACCCATCCATCATTCACCAGCCCTCTCTCCCATCACTTCTCTCCCATCTCCTCTCTCTCTTTGTAACGCCCTGAAAATCGAGAGTCGAGTATAAACTCCACTCCCGAGTTCCAGAACATCACTTATGCAATATTTTTAATGAAGGATGAATGTCGGTTATATTAGTGAGTAAAACATGAAGTGGATTAAGCCAAAACAGCATATCATACTCCAAAGACAGTTAAGTTTCTCAAGCGGAAGACTGTGATAAATATATAAAATGTATAATTGATTGTAAGTCTCCAGAGTGTGAACATGTTACCAGGTTAACTAAATATATGTATTCTCCAAAAATGGAAAGAAAAGAATATACATGGGTGTTTTAAAAGTGCAAGATAACAATTGTAATAGCATCTAATCAGTAACCCTGTAACCCCGTTGATCAGAACCTGCATATAGGAGAAATCATCCTCATCATCATAAGGTACGGCTCTGCTTCGCAAGCAATGCCATCATCTGAAACTAAAATAAGGACTGGTTGGTGTTGCAAACACCGTCCCGTAACGTGGGAGTGAGTGATCAACTCAGTGGAACTATACAACAAAGGTTAACATGTTATCAATTCAGTCAAGCAGTAATGATAAAGTAGTACAATCAAATATGTCCTAGATACTCTTGTTAATACAAGAATGATATGAGGGAATGAAGCATGCCCTCACCACAATCTCCCTCTACGATCTTCATCTTACGGTCGCGCATGTCAGTCACTTCCTCGGTACTCTTACACCAACACCAACAGCACATGCAGTGCGATGATATGAGACATGCAGTGGATTACTGAGTTGTTATTAGTCATTTTCATACTGCAGGATTGAGAAGCTAAGGTACCTCCCGAATATCATTACCCAAATGATGATCCATTCTAGGGTCGTCAGTCTGAGATAATCTCATAAGATAGTATAGTTCTAAATCATTGTAAAGGGCTCGTCACCAATCAATACAGGTCTAGTTATACCATAAATACTGCAACAAGACTCGTTGCCCTTATGCAGTGTTAAGATAAACTCGAGGTCACTAAATAGGGCTCGTCACCAATTAATGTAGGCCGACAGCACGAATATAGTGTCCCATACCACCATAATCGGCTGACGAGTATAGGTGCTCACTGGTCACTACAAAGGGCTCGTCACCAATCAGAGTAGGCCGACAGCTTGAATATAGTGTCCCATACCACCATAATCGGCTCATGAGTCTTAACGGATCAAGATACCAAGGTTAGAGGGGCTTTCTAATGGTGAGTTTGGTACCTTAGGTTCAAACAGTAGCGTCCAAACATGGTAAAAATACATCAGTTAATAGGGTTAGTTGATAAGCTCAACTAGGCCAAGCGCACGTTGAAATGATCGACATGGAATGCATAAGCACTCCGTGTGGCCTAACCACTGCCGAACATCTCAAGTACGACTTGGGTTCGTTGAACACATCTTGCTTGGCGAAAACAATCTCAACCACCAGTTTAAAGACTGTTACCAATTACTTGGACTATACAATAGCCCCAATCACATCCAATTATGACATGTTATCCAATGATATAGTCAAAGCAGTAAATGGATCATATTTCAAATTATACAATCAAAGGTCCAACATTGTTCGCTATAGGGCTGTCAGGGTTGTTGCACGAAATCGTTATACCACTCCACCATCACCCTTCACGTCATTGTTTCTGCATGTTATGAAAAAATAACCTAAATATGAATCCACACATATACAATATAAAATAAATGGAGAAAATCATACACATCATTGATGTAGTTGAGAATCATATCTCAACCCACATACAGGTACATCTTACTAACTACTAACTCATTCAGACACTTTTACATACACTTAGTCTACACATTACATCATACATATTATGTATTCATTAGCATACGTATTAGGACAAATCCTTTGGTTAAAGTGTTATCGCCTATACAACAATCATATATCCATGACAGTTAGCCATGGCGAGCACGAAAGCAAATTATATACTCATTCAGTCATTTTCATAAACACTTAGACTACACAATATAACATACCCAACGTATGTTGATAAAACATGTATTAGGCTAATCCGTTCACCCAAAAGTTAATACACATGCATCTAGCATACATAGATAGTAATTAATCATGGTAAGCACAAATTCGAATTACATATGTATACGGTATTTTCTATAAATACGAGAAATACAGTATATTCAACATAGTTAACGTATAACTGAAAAACAAAACGGACAACACTTTATACATGTGAAATAGCATCCACGTCAGTAATATATCATTAACCGACATTGAAAGTCTTGAAACCATAACCTAAACGTATATAGTCCACACCTTAAACCAGAAAACTCATATTAGATGTGATTCAGACCGTAAGTCTTCGTCAACGGCGAATACGCTACCAAAGGCATGAAACAGGTTAGCTATAACTTCACTACGGCTATTCTAAGCTTCAAAACAGGTTAGGGTATGCTTTACTTACCCAAGAACTGAATCAGAATTGCTGAAAGAATGATTCAGATACGTAGGATCGATACGTAGAAGAGCTGGGAAGAATCCTACGGAAAAACAACAGGTTCTCTCTTACTTCTCTCTCCTTTCTCTCTCTTGAAATGGCTAGGGTTAAGGAAATTCGTATGGAATTTTGGAATGAGGGTTTAAGGCCTTTTTATAAGCCTAAAGTCGACGGAAATAGCCTTAGGGCCAAGGTATACTTAGGTTATAACCAAATCAGCCTCTTTCGGGTCCAATAGAGCACTTCTGGAGCTCCTCTCATCAAATGCAGTCAGACTTAAGCTCACTAGTATTGGATCTAAAGTAATTTAAGTTTTCAGTCTGATCGGGTTTCCAGATCATCCATGGCGGACCAGTTTCAATTCAATAGCCACCAAAACTCGATCAGGGCCACAAGCACTTTGACATGTGTGGGCCAACTTCCCTGATCCGAGGGTGAATTTGGGTTGAAATCTAATGGTCAGAATGCTTAGAAATAATGCACAAGAGACACGTCTCAGATTACTTAAAATCATATTTAATTTCTTAAAAATCTTCACTTTCCCACTCTCTTTACTCTGGACTCAAGGAAATGGTCTCAGGACATCGTTTGGGTTTGATTTTTGAGGTGGTCGTCAAGTCCAACTAAGCGGTAGTAATTGTCTAAGTTCATCGCTATCAAACTTTCGACGTGCAGTCCAGGTCCGATATGAAGTTTTGGGATGCTCCCGAGAGCAACTGGGTTTAGAGATGGATCTTAGATTTCAGGGTAATGTAGCGTTAGTGGTCCTACTCATTTTAGGTCTTGTAGTTTGTATTTAAAGTAATTGGTGCTAATTTCACGGGTAATCTAGTTTGGCACTAGTTAAGTCACGTTAAATTTCTAAAGAATTTAGTTCTAAATGATTTCTTTGGCTATGGAATTGAGTTATGAGAAGTTACTAAGGTGTTATGGTTGACCCATTGCCTAAGGACGTCTGACTCCAGGTTGACAAAAATCTGGGGCGTTACAATCTACCCCCCTTAAAGATAATTTTATCTCCAAAATTGGCTAAGGGCAATGAGTAAAGATTCTATCATTCCTTTCACCTAAGCTTTACGTGTTTCAAGTTTATATGCGTGGTGGGATATATACATCTATACTAGTTTGGCGTATTTTTTTCTACCTTTCTTAAAAACTTACTCTTTATCTCTTGCTTATACCCTGATGGTTTGCTGCATTCTATTTTCTTATCTTTTTGGAGTCTCGACAACGGTTCCCATTGTTAGGCCTATGATTTAATATGAATAGGTTCAACACTTAAGCCCTAATTGTTCCCCTTTAAAGATTTCACTATTGACATTTTAAGGAAGATTCATATCCTAATTTAATGACCTAACCTTACGTATAACCTGAATCAATTTCCTTCGATCTCGGGCCAGTAGGGAAGGGGCCAACTACGCTTTCGCTGCACTACACTGATCTAACGGTTGCATTAGCTGACCTAACTAGATTGGCCTCATAATGCTCTACCGCCCTTAAAAATTATTTCTACACAAGGCTCAAGAATCTATGTCTCGATCCGTATGTCGGAACGAGGTGTAATTTAGGACCTATCCTTGACATGAAACGGGAAACAACCTCTTCTTCCTTTGTTAATGATGCATACTATGGCATTGGTACCTATAATTATAGAAAGGATCTAAAATTGATGGGTGTTGTGGTTGATTCCAGCGACGGGTGTGAGCTTGCGACAAGATGTCTAATATCTATTGGCTATATGTCCTTAACACTTCCTAAAGGCAAAGCAATAACTTTTGGTTATAGCTGGTCGGGCCAACATGGAAGAAAATTTATGTAGTGGGTCTGAGCCGGATACATAGACTTTCTGCCTAGGCAAGACATAAAATTTGTTGTATCAATTCTTAATCCTAGTTGATCACGATCTTCTGCTTGATCAGAGCATTGAGTTCATTGGTAACTACTAGGATTTAGAATCTGATTCAAACCGTGAATACTTTGCTTATATATAGTTTCTCTCCTTCGTGTTCCCAATTGTACTGAGTCCTTGGGAAGGCAATTCTAAGGGGCGTGCTGGTTTATCCTAGCATTTAATCTGAGGAATATATAAGTTTTCCCCAAACGTGACTAGTTCTAAGTCAAGCAAGATTCTTGAGAGTTACTAAAGGAGCCTATAAGTATCGAGGGAATCCAACAAAGGAACGAGGTCACACTCTAACTAAATTAAGATGACTAACTACATCTATATTTTAATTATCTTAACAAAATCAGTCCTTTACAATCCTTTGTATAACTAGTACTTAGTCTTAACTTATGAGTAGTGGCAATCTACTAGTTGTAATCTAAAGTCTATACTTATACGCTAGATGGTTTCATATCATTTCTAATACCATAAATTGTTTTATCACTTAAGATCAAAAGTTGTCTGATTAGGATTGAGTTGTCCAAACCTAAATTTAATTACGCTCAATCTCTACACATAGGTTCATACCAGCTAAGGAGAGTCTAGGATTTATGTTATTAATTTATTAGATGTTCTATACTATGCGATCTTTCGAAATCTAGGAATACCAACTCTAAATCCAAAACTCTAGATGTCCCAGCTCTAAATGGTCACTGTTTATAGACTAAACTACAGTGTTAGGTCTCGTTCATTGGTAGAAGCATAAAGATCGAGAAGATGGCTAAAACTAGCTCAAAAGAGCCATGGAAAAGGAGGGAAATAAGAAGAATGGGATGAGAAATTTGGGTCTCCACGGATTTGAGCCTGATATGGGAGTGTAAAGGCTCAAATGAAAGGGAAAGAAGAGGAAGGACAGCAAAATAAGATGGGTTAGAGGACTTACACGAATGTGAGACTCAAATGGGAGATGTGAGAGCTCAAAGCAAAGAAAATGAGAGGGTTATGTGATGGATATGGCTGAGCATGGTAGAAGGATATAGGATTAAACGAAAAATGAAAGAAAGAGTGATTGGAAGGATGATTTAAAAGAGAATGGAGCAGTTTTGAAGAAAAGGGAAAGCTTGGAGGTGGATTGTGTGAAGGAAGTACTCGATTGGGGATGAATTAAACGTCGAACCATGGACTAGTGGGTCCTACTAGAGCCCAACTAGTGTCGGCCCAAAGGCCCATCACGGAGGAGCCCGACCATCGGCGAGGCCTTGACGGCCACTGACCTATCCGGCAAGGGCTCACCCTTTGGGCGAGGCCCTCCCCACTCCTTGGGTCCCAAAAAGTATGGGTCCCACCCTGGGTCCTCCTAAAATAGCCCCGATTGGGCCCTTACTCCGGTTTGACTCGGTTCGGGTCGATTCGGAACAAAACTGATACATATGCAAAGTTACCAATTTTTAATGGCTGAAATGGATTGAAACATGATCTAAACCATTCAATTGACAATCTAAAAGTTATTTGGGGTCTTTGTGTGTGATCAGGAGTGCGCACGGACTCGATCTCGACGATCATTTTCAGTAAACTTTCGCCAACAAGCGAAACTGGGAATCCTAAACTTGTTTCTAGATTTTTCTCGCACCCTCCAACATTAAATTGGTGTCAGCGTACTGTGCATGACCATAACCCAGGTCCAGTTTAATCCAGATCATGCTTTGATACCATCTTGTAACGCCCTGAAAATCGAGGGTCGAGCATAAACTCCACTCCCGAGTTCCAGAACATCACTTATATAACATTTTTAATGATGGATGAATGTCAGCTATATTAGTGCGTAAAACATGAAGTGGATTAAGCCAAAATAGCATATCATACTCCAGAGACAGTTAAGTTTCTCAAGCGAAAGACTGTGATAATATATAAAATGTATAATTGATTATAAGTCTCCAGAGTGTAAACATGTTACCTAGTTAACTAAATACATGTATACTCCAAAAATGAAAAGAAAAGAATATACATGGGTGTTTTAAAAGTGTAAGATAACAAGTGTAATGACATCTAATCAGTAACCCTGTAACCCTATCGATCAGAACCTGCATATAAGAGAAATCCTCCTCATCATCATAAAGTTCATCTCTGCTTAGCAAGCAACGCCATCATCTAAAACTAAAATAGGGACTGGTTGGTGTTGCAAACACCGTCCCGTAATGTGGGAGTGAGTGATCAACTCAGTGAACTATACAGCAAAGGTTAACATGTTATCAATTCAATCAAGTAGTAATGATAAAGCAGTACAATCAAACATGTCCTAGATACTCTTGTTAATGTAAGAATGCTATGATGGAATGATGCATGCCCTCACCAAAATCTCCCTCTCCGATCTTCATCTTATAGTCGCGTATGTCAGTCACGTTCGCAGTGCTCTTACACCAATGCCGACAGCACATGCAGTGCGATGATATGAATATGATTAGCGAGTTCTTATTGGTCCTTTTCATACAGCAGGGTTAGGAAGCTAAGGTACCTCCCTTATATCATTACCCAAACGATGATCCACTCTCAGGTCGTCAGTCCGAGACATTCTCATACGATAGTATAGTTTTAGATCGTTGTAAAGGGTTCGTCACCTATCAATACAGGTCTAGTTATATCCTAAATATTGCAATAAGACTCTTCACCCTTATGCATTGTTAGGATATACTCGAGGTCACTACAGAGGGCTCGTCACCAATCAATGTAGGCCGAAAGTACGAATATAGTGTCCCATACCACCATAATCAGCTTACGAGTATAGGTGCTCACTGGTCACTACAAAGGGCTCATCACCAATCAGAGTAGGCCGAAAGCTCGAATATAGTGTCCCATACCACCATAATCGGCTCATGAGTCTTAGCGGATCGAGGTACCAAGGTTAGAGGGCTTTTCAATAGTGATTTTGGTACCTTAGGTTCAAATAGTAGCGTCCAAACATGGTGAACATACATCGGTCAATCGGGTTAGTTGATAAGCTCAACTAGGCCAAGCGCACGTCGAAATGATGAACATGGAATGCATAAGCACTCCGTGTGGCCTAACCACTGCCGAACATCCCAAGTACAACTCAGGTTCATCGAACACATCCTGCATGGTGAAAACAATCTCAACCACCAGTTTAAAGACTGATACCGATTACCTGGACTATACAATAGCCCCAATCACATCCAATTATGACATGTTATCCAATGATATCGTCAAAGCAATAAATGGATCATATTTCAAATTATATAGTCAAAGGTCCAACATTGTCCGCTATAGGGCTGCCAGGGTTGTTGCACGAAATCGTTACACCACTCCACCATCACCCTTCACGTCATTGTTTCTGCATGTTATGGAAAAACAACCTAAATATGAATCCACACATATGAAATATAAAATACATGGAGAAAATCATACACATCATTGATGTAGTTGAGAATCATATCTCAACCCGCATACAGGTACATCTTACTAACTACTAACTCATTCAGACACTTTTACATACACTTAGTCTACACATTACATCATACATATTATGTATTCATTAGCATACGTATTAAGACAAATCCTTTTGTTAAAGTGTTATCGCCTATACAACAATCATATATCCATGACAGTTAGCCATGGCGAGCACGAAAGCAAATTATATACTCATTCAGTCATTTTCATAAACACTTAGACTACACAATATAACATACCTAACGTATGTTGATAAAACATGTATTAGGTTAATCCGTTCACCCAAAAGTTAATACACATGCATCTAGCATACATAGATAGTAATTAGTCATGGCAAGCACAAATTCGAATTACATATGTATACGGTATTTTCTATAAATACGAGAAATACAGTATATTCAACATAGTTAACATATAACTGAAAAACGAAATGGACAACACTTTATATATGAGAAATAGCATCCACGTCAGTAATATATCATTAACCGACATTGAAAGTCTTAAAAACCATAACCTAAACGTATATAGTCCACACCTTAAACCAGAAAATGTATATTAAATGTGATTCAGACGGTAAGTCTTCGTCAACAGTGGATACGCTACCAAAGGCATGAAACAGGTTAGCTATAACTTCACTACAGCTATTTTAAGCTTCAAAAAAGGTTAGGGTATGCTTTACTTACCCAAGAACAGAATCAGAATGGCCAGAAGAAAGATTCATATACGTAGGATCAATACATAGAAGAGTTGGGAAGAATCCTACGGAAAAACAATAGGTTCTCTCTTACTTCTCCCTCCTTTCTCTCTCTTGAAATGGTTAGGGTTTACGAAATTCATATGGGATTTGGGAATGAGGGTTTAAGGCCTTTTTATAAGCCTAAAGTCGACAGAAACAGCCTTAGGGCCAAGGTATACTTAGGTTATAACCAAATCGTCCTCTTTCTGGTCCAACGGTGCACTTCTGGAGGTCTTCTCATCAAAAGCGATTGGACTTAAGCTCACTAGTATTGGATCTTAAGTAAGTTAAGTTTTCAGTCCGATCAGGTTTCTAGATCGTCCGTGGTGGACCAGTTTCAATTCAACGGCCACCGAAACTGATCAGGGCCACAAGCACTTTAACATGTGTGGGCGAACTTCCCTAATCTGAGGGTGAATTTGGGTCGAAATCTAATGGTCAGAACGCTTATAAATAATGCACAAGCAACACGTCTCAGATTACTTAAAATCATATTTAATTTCTTAAAAATATTCGATTTCTCACTCTCTTTACTCTGGACTCAAGGAAATGGTCTCAGGACATCGTTTAGGTTTGATTTTTGAGGTGGTCGTCAAGTCCAATCAAGCGGTCATAATTGTCTAAGTTCATCACTATCGGACTTTCGACGTGCAGTCCAGGTCTGATACTGTAATGCCTTGGAAAAATCCATAATGAGACTCAAATACTAACTCAACCCGAAATCATGTAAGATTAATTCCTTTAGAAATTAAGCATTAGTTAGCTAGCGCTACGCTAGAGTAGCTGTGAAATAGTCCCTGAACACTTTAAATACGTTCTACAAGACCCAAAACTTATAAAATCAATGGTGCTATAATACCCTGAAACCTAGGATTAAACTCTAAACCGGTTTGCTCTCAGGAATCCTTTGAAACTTTGTATTGGATCTAGACCGCGCGTTGAAAGTCCGATACCTACAATCTTAGACCGTTATGACCGTTTAGCTGGACTTGACAATCATTTCGAAAATCAAGCCCAACCGACATTCAGAGGCTATTTCATTGAGCCTGGAGTGAAGAGAGTGAGAAAAGGGTTAGATTTAAAAATTTTAATCCAAATCTGGCACATGAGTTGGCACGTTATTATTAAGCGTTCTGACCGTCAGAATTCAGCTAAATTTTACCCTCAGATCAGGAAAAATTTCTCTTTCATATCATGAGACTTGTAGACCTGATTTAGGTACGATGACTGCTGAACTGAAACTGGACCGCCACGTGCGATCTACGAACTCTCTTGGACTGAAAACTGGGTGTGAGAAACATCCAGTGACAATGAGCTTAAGTCCGACCGCGTTCGGCCAGGGGACCTCCCGAAACACTCCTTTGGATCGGAACAGTCCCATTTTGGTTATAACTTAAGTGTACCTTGTTCCTAAGCCTAATTTGGGAAGGTTTTGGCCTATATAAGGGCTTTAAACCATCACATATCTCATCCATCCGAATTTGCTAGAAACCCTAGCTAGAGAGAGAGAGAGAAAGTGAGAGATTATGGTGCCCCATGAGGGAGTATGTCGGTGAGGGCATCCATCATGAGGGAGTATGAATTATAGTTTTGGTATAATCTTGGTCATGTGAATGCTCTAACTCAATTAACATTGAATCATAACCATAATTATTGCATAAGTGATGGTCTGGAACTCGGGAGTCGGGTTTATACACGACCCTCGATTTTCAGGGTGTTACAGATACGAAGTTTCGGGATGCTCCCGAGAGCAACTGGGTTTAGAGATGGATCTTAGGTTTCAGGGTAATGTAGCGTTAGTGGTCCTACTCATTTTGGGTCTTGTAGTTTGTATTTAAAGTAGTTGGTGCTAATTTCATGGGCAATCTAGTTTAGCGCTAGTTAAGTCACGTTAAATTTCTAAAGAATTTAGTTCTAAATGATTTCTTTGGCTTTGGAATTGAGTTATGAGAAGTTACTAAGGTGTTATGGTTGACCCATTGCCTAAGGACGTCTAACTCCAGGTTGACAAATATCTGGGGTGTTACACTCTTTCTCACTCTCTCTCTCTCTCTCCATTTTCAAGTAACCCCAAGGAGAGGAGAAAACTCCAACGTCTAAGGAAGAGAAGCTAGGTGTGGCCCACTCTTACCATCCAACTCCAACAATCTCAGATATATTGTAAAAATTCATCAAAATCGCATCTTTTCAACAACTATCTAGTTCTAGATGCATGACCTGAACACATTTTTCCTTGCTTAAATGTTTCTAAGCATACAGATCAACCCTTCCTTTACCTTTAATGACATAGCAGTGGTTATTTGTGCGACAACCCTTCATCACTGGTTTACCTGATAGGTCATCTCGAATTCATGCTTGTTGAAAGTAACCACATGCACATTGTCACATATTTGAGAAATGCTCAGAAGATTATGCGTCAATCCTTTTATGCAAAAGGAAAACTCATTTTTTAGCATATTTATTCCTTTGATAATTCCTTGTCCTGTTACCTTAGTAGTGCTTCCATCTTCATAGGTGACTATCCCATCATTAAGATCTGAATAGTTTGAGAGAAGGGATTTGTCACCTGTGACATGTCTTGAGCATCCACTGTCCAAGTACCACTTAGCATCATTGTCTGTTATATGATTTGAGTGAGTAACAAGGCAATTTTTCTTTTCTTTCACTACCCATTTTGTGACAAGATTTCTTATTACAGTAGCTTTTATTTGTTTAATCAAGTTGGGTAACTGAATCTTATTTCCGTGTTTCACAAATTCATTAGTTTTCTTATTTAATTCAGCCACATGATTTAATAACTCCTTTATTCTTTCAGTCATTCTGGGTGGTGATGGTTGTGTATTACCTCTATCCATACTCTTAGGTGGACTCCTAACATCTTGTATTGTTTTTCTGGTTAGTCTGAATTTACCGGCATGCTTTTGACCAGAATTGAGTTGGGTCACCCTAGGAAATATGCATTCAAATTTATAATGACTAGAATCCCCACATGAATGAAAAAAAGGAGTAGTTTTGGTTATACTTCCTGATGCAGCAAATTTTTCAGACATTGGTGTTGCATTTCCAGATTGTGTTTTGAACTTGTCATATCCTAAGGCACTCTTGTCTTTTCCCGGTCTTCCCATCCCTAAGAGCTTTTCTAATTTTTCACTACTCTAAGAAAATTTATAGTTCAGTTCAACAGACTTTCTGGATTTCTCTATATCAAACAAGAGTGCATGATTTTCATTCTGAAAATGCATGTTTTTATCTTTTAATAGTTCATTTTTTTTCTCTTTTTTAGACTCAAATTTGAGAAAAGTATTAATTCTTTCGAGCCTATCATTTTCTGAGTGGTATTGTTGTAGATCATTAATTAGATGTGTATTGATTTCCAATGTTTTGTCTAGATCTTTTTGTAGCAATTTATTTTTGTTTTTAGTCATTCCAAGTCTTTTAAGGATATTGATGTTATGGATATAAAGTTAATTATAGGCATCTAGAAATTTATCCTTTTCTTCTTCTTCATCTTTCTCTGTTTCCTCATTATCTGATTGAAATGATTCAGTGGCCTGAGGTTCTTTGATGTTTTCAATTTCAATAGGATTATTAGAGGCAATAGAGACCAAAAGAATTTTCAGGAATTTTTGGTCTCCATCACTCTCTGAGTCGCTACATTCTGAATTTGACTCTTCAGTATCATCCCATGTGGCAACCATTGCCTTTCCTTTGGTTTTCTTATTTGGGCATTCAGTGGACAGATGTCCAAACTTTCAACAGGTATAGTATTGTGGCTCCTTGGTCTTTTTACCAGATTTACCTGTAGAATGTTTGTTATCCAGCTGTCTTCCTTTAAATGGTCAGCCACGATTTCTATAAAAGAATTTTTTGAACCGTTGAGCCAACAAATCCACTTCATCATTTTCATTCTCCCTTTCACTTTCATATTCCTCATTTACAATATTCATTGAAGTTTTGAGATCAGTAATTTTGGGTTTAGGAGTTTGTTGAAATGCAGTTCAAATGTTTGTAAGGAACCAGTAACACCCTGGATTTTTTCCAACCTGGAGTTAGACATCCTTAGGTAATGGGTCAACCTTATCACTTTCAGAGCTCAATTCCAAAGCCAAAGAAATCACTTTTCAATCCATTTCCTTCAAAACTCACCTTTCACCACCTTATTCTTCAAATTTCTCCAAGTACTTTCATATTAAACACGACTCCTCTAGTTTAAATAGTAAATAACACCAATCCTAGGGTATTAATGATGAAGAACAATACCGACGCTAAAAATTATTATGAATAGTAAATAAATGGGTAAAATGGGTTTCGATCCTTAACCTTTTGGAATCTAACAAAATAGATAGGTTAGTTGGATAGAGTAGCATCTCCTACCCCAAAATCATATGTTATACGCTATAGAAATTCATTTTGGTTTGCAAACTAGCCCCGAAATGCCTCGAACGGAGTCGTGGGCCCACCCACGCTAATCCACAATGATCCAAGGTAGGCCCCACATATTTTTGGGACCTATGGGACAGGGGGACCATGCCCCATGTGATCGAAATCACTGATTTGCAGTTTGACCGGTGAGGGCTCGCCATACGATGGTCCCCACTCGAGCTGATCTTCGGGCCGATGCCCTTAAATGGCTAGGGCACCTCCCCCATACGTGGGACGTCCCTCAAAACATCCCCAATCTACCATCTCCTTCACAAAGTGACCCCCCAAGTTCTCCTTTCTCTCTCAAATATCTGATTTTTGGAAAAAACCACCCCTCCAAACTCTTCCTTCTTCCGTTTCCAAACACCCTCGCTCTACCCTTCAAATCTCATCTAAAACAAAAATCAATAAAGGCTACTTCCTTTAGAAATCCAACGAGAATCAACTAGCAATACACTAGATGACCTGTGAAATTCTCACCAATCACTTTCAATATGATCTGCTAGAGTCAAAATGTATAGGATAGGTGACGCTACAATACCGTAAAACCTATGATCAAACTCTATTCCCGATTGCTCTCGGGAGCACCTTGAAGCTTTGTATCGGCTCTGGACCGCACGTCGGAAGTCCGATTACCCTGAACTTAGACAATCCTAACTGCCTAGTTGGACTTGACAATCACCTCAAAAATCAAGTCCAAATGATATCCCACGACGATTTCCTTGAGTCCAGAGTGAAGGGTGTGAGAAATGTTAGAAATTAATAAAATTTATGAAATCTGGCATGTGTCACTTGCGCGACATTTTCTAAGCACACTGACCTCAGAATTCGATCAAATTTTACCCTCGGATCAGGATAGGTGGCCCTTACATGTCAACGCACTTGTGGCCCTGATCGAGTACCGGTAGCCGTCGAACTGAAACTGGTCCGCCACGGTCGATCTGAAAATCCGACCGGACCGAAAACTCTGCCTAACCTAGATCCAATGTACATGAGCTTAAGTTCGACTGCGTTTGCCCAAGGGACCTCCCAAAATGTTCTTTTGGATCGAAAAAGACCCGATTTGGTTATAACTCAAGTATACCTTGTTCCCAAGTCTGTTTAGGTGAAGGTTTAGCCTATATAAGGGCTTAAAACCCTCTCATATCTCTCTCATCCGAATTTGCTTTAAACCCTAGATTGAGAGAGAGAGAAAGTGAGAGAGTTGTGGAAGAGAATTCCTACCACCTGCACCAGCTTTTGCTTATATCGCAGCACCACTTTCAGATCACTTTTCCAGTGATTCCAACACACTCCTAGGTAAGAAAACCCTAACCTATCGCTGTTTTAGGGATTCTTTTGATAAAAATGGTGAAGTAGCTTACGTATCTTGTGTATTAGGTCGCCATAACGCCGTTGACGAAGCATTGACATTCTATTCGAATCGATACACGTCTACGGCAAAAGGTGAGGATTTTAGACGATTAGATTACCTATTTTCAAAGCTTTCAATGCCGTTTAATAGTAGATTGCTAATAAGGATGCTATTTGACATGTACAACATGCTGTCCGTTTTTCATTCCGTATACGTATGAAGAATATGAGATTTAGGGTATTTTAGGTATTTGTAGGAAATACTGAATACGTACGTATTTTGCCGATATGATTGCCATGGGTATTTGCCGTGTATTTATACTAGTTATGGATGTATGATCTATTTGGCGAAGAGATTTGCCCTAATGCACATATTGGGCGACATATGCTATGTAGACTAATGTGTGTAGACTAAGTGTTTGTTGAAATGCCTAAATCAATTTGATTTATGCCTGCCATATGTTTTGAATATAAGAATATGATGGTGTGTACTAGACAACTCCTTGATATAAGGATTTGTCATATTATATGTTGAAATCGACATACGTCAAGTACGTTGGAATTGTGTGGACTAAGTGTTTGTATAAATGTCTGTATTAGTAAGTATTGAGTAAGTGGCGTTGTAGATTAGCGTTGAGAATCGATTCTCAACCAATTTAATGATGCACATGATTTCCTCCATACTTGTTGTATTTAAATTCGTTACCTTATGTGTGAAATACTCGTGTTTGGTTAACTGTTTATGATGTATGTTACAACATGCTGATAACATGCTGAAATTTCTTGTATTTCAATTCTGCCTCTCTCATCTGATTACTGTTTCACATTACATGTGCTTGGGGCTATACTCTAGTCCAGGCAGTCGGTAACAGCTTAGAATTCGTGGTTGGATTCTATTCTCCACGAAGGATGTGTATGACGAACCCGAGTCTACTAGAGTCGTTGGCAGTGGTCAGGCCACACGAAGTGCTTGTGCACTTCATGTCGGTCGATTCAACGTGCGATCATGCTAGTCGGACTCACCAAGTAACCCGACTGACCATTGTATATTTACCTTTTATTTGTCATAACTGCTTGAACCTAGGGTATTGAACTTACCATTGAAAACCCTGTTAACCATGGTACCTTGATCCATAAAGACTCATGAGCCGGGCTTGGTGGTATGGGACACCGTGGTCGAGCGGTCGGCCTACGCTGGGGCCACAAATCTCCCCGTAGTGACCAGTGAGCACCCTACTCTGAGCGGATTATGGTGGTATGGGACACTATATTCTTGTTGTCGTCCTACACTGATTGGTGACGAGCCCTTTGTAGTGACCTTGAGTTTATCCTAACACCGCATGGGGGCGACGAGTCCTGATGCAGTCTTAAGGATATAAATAGGCCTGTATTGATAAGGTGATGAGGGAGAGGAGCAACGAGTGTGTGCAACAGCCCTGACAGCCATTGCCGTGACCTATAAAGATAACATCATATGAGATTACTAGGAGTGACGACCCTAGACAGGATCCGTGTTGGGATTGATATAAGAAAAGTACCCTAGTTTCTCAATCCTGCTATATGAAATGGACTAATAACAACCCAGTAATCATTATTCATATCGCACTGCATGTGCCTGGAAGATGTGGAGCACTGTGGGAAGAAAGTATGCCGCGAGCATAAGTTGGTGTCGTATGAGGGAGTATGTCGGTGAGGGCATCCATCATGTCATTTCATGCTTACATTAACAACAGTATCTAGGAATGTTTGATTGTCTGCTTTACTATTATCGCGTGATTGATTTGATAATATGCTAATCTTTGCTCTATGATTCCACTGAGTTAATCACTCACTCCCACGTTACGGGACGGTGTCACGCACACCAACCAGTCCCTGTTTTAGTTGCAGATGATGACGCTACTTGTGAAGTGGAGTCAGACTTAATGATGATGAGGAGGATTTATCCTATATGCGTGTTCTGACCGATGGGATTACAGGGAGGTTGATTAGACGCCATGACACTTGTCATTTTATATTTTTGGAGCACTCATGTATATTTTTTTCTTTCTATTTTGGAGTATACATGTATTTAGTTAACCTGGTAACATGTTCACACTCTGGAGACTTACAACAGTTCATATATTTTATATATCTATCACATTCTTCCGCTTGCTAAGTTAACTGTCTCTGGAGTATGATATGTTGTTTTGGCTTAATCCACCTCATATTTTATGTACTATTACCGCCGACATTCATCCATCATTGAAAATGTTGCATAAGTGGTGTTCTGAAACTCGAGAGTTGGGTTTCTACCCGACCCCCGATTTTTGGGATGTTACAGATGGTATCAGAGCATGATTTGGATTAAACCGGACCTGGGTTATGTTAACACAACGCACACCTACGCACTCTGACTTAGAAAGGGGGCGATGGAATCTAAAAACCATATTAGAATCCTAAATTTTGCCGACGGGCGAGATTAACTACCGAAGAATATATGCATGTGTAAGGTATTGTCCCTAGATTAGGTGTATCCCATGGTTTCTAACACCATGTTCAGAACATATATAATTAAAGGTAAATCCCAGGATTCCTTTCAAATTTCACTTAGAAATTCTTCATCTTGGGATTTGAAAATCCCATCTCCTACTTCCCAACACAAGACTCATTTTCCATAGTCTATGAATCAATTTTAATCCCCTCCCACCCTCCTACCAAATATGTCATTCCTAATCTCGAGGTGGGATTAGCAACGCTATTCATTTAATATAACTTCATACCACTAGCCCAAACAGGCCCTTAGAATTTTGGACCTAGAGTTGGTATTCCTAGATTTAGAAAGATCTGATAGTATAGGAAATCTAATAAATTAATGATGTAAACCCTAGGACCTCCTTAGTTGATATCAGCATATGTGTAGTGCTCGAGCACAGTTACATTTAGGTTTGGGCAACTCAATTCCAATTAGGTGACCTTTCACCCTAAGTGGTAAAATAAATTCCATATATTAGAAATGATATCAAATCATCTCGCTTATGAGCGTAGACTTTAGATTACAACTAGTGGATTACCACTACCCATAAGTTAAGACTAGGCTACTAGTTACTAAGGAATTTAAAAGACTGATTTTGCTAAGATAAGTAAAATATCGACTTAGTTAGTCGGCTTGATTAGGTTGAAGTGAGACCTCATTCTTTCGTTGAATCCCCATAATACTTATAGGCTTCTTTAATAACTCTTAGGGAGGTTGTTTGATTAGAAACTATTCAGGCTTAGAGAAAACTTATAAATCCCTTGGAATTAGTTATAGGTCAAATCAATACACCCCCTTAGAATTATCTTCCCAAGGACTTATTACATTCGGGAACGCGGAATAAAGGAACTGCATATATAAGTGAAGTATTCGCGGTTTGAATTGACTTCTCAATACTGGTAGTTGTCAATGAATCAAATGCTCTGATCAAGCAGAAGATCGGCATCAGATAGGATTAAGAACTGATGCGAAGAATTTTCTGTCAGAGTCTAGGCAGAAAGTCTATGTATCTGACTCAGACCTATTACGTAACTTTTCTTCCGTGTTGGCCCGACCACTTACAACCAAAAGTTTGTTAATTCGCCCTTGGAAAGTATTAAGAAAATTTAGCCGATAGGGTATAGATATCTTACCACAAACTCACACCGGACCCTGGAATTAACCACAACACCCAAGAGAAGTCCTAAATTATGCCTTGTTCCGACATACGGATCAGGACATGGATCCTTGAGCCTTTAGAGTAGAAATAATTTTTAAGGGGGGTAGAACCTTATGAGCCCAATCTAGTAAGGTCAGCTAATATAACAGTTGAGTTAGAACTGCGCAGCGAAGCGTGGTTGGCCCTCTCCCCACTGGCCCAGGATCGAAAGAAACTGGTCCAGGTTAGATGAAAAGGTAGAAACCCCTAACTCCCATCATGGATATAAATTAAGCCAAGACCCAAATAGAAAATTTCAACCTTTCAGTGATGGGCATTCCCTAAGCTTTGGAGTGATCGGACTATACGGAGTTACTGAAATACACGATTGTGAAGCATTCGCGGCTTGACCCAATTCTCAATCCTGGACGGTTACCAATGGACTCACTATTTATCCGAGCAGAAGACCCGGATCCACCAGGGTTAGGAAGGGATACATTGAGCCATCTACCCTGACAAGGTAGATAATCAAAGTATCCGGATCAAGCCCATTACAACAGTTTCTCCGTATTGGTCGACCATTGAAAACATATATTTTACTCTAAGTAGATGGGAATCGTCGTCAAGACTCCAAATAGATAAAGCAATGAATTGTAGAAAACCATCAGGGTATAAGCAAGAAATAAAGAGTATGATTTTAGGAGGATAGACTAAAATGCGTCAGACTAGCATAGATAGTAGACACCCTACCACGCATATAAACTTGAAATCAATAAAGCTTAGGCGAACGGAATAATAGGATTTTTACTCATTACCCTTAGCAAATTTCGAGGACGAAATTATTTTTAAGGGGTAGATTGTAACACCCCAAATTTTTTCCAACTTAGGGATAGACGTCCTTAGGAAATGGGTCAACCTTATCACTTTCAGAGCTCAATTCCAAAGCCAAAGAAATCGCTTTTCAATCCATTTCCTTCAAAACTCACCTTTCACCACCTCATTCTTCAAATTTCTCCAAGTACTTTCATATTAAACATGACTCTTCAAGTTTAAATAGTAAATAACACCAATCCTAGGGTATTAATGATGAAGAACAATACTGAAGCTAAAAATTATCATGAATAGTAAATAAATGGGTAAAACGGGTTTCGACCCTTAACCTTTTGGAATCTAATAAAATAGATAGGTTAGTTGGATAGAGTAGCATCTCCTACCCCAAAATCATATACTATATGTCATAGAAATTCATTTTGGTTTGTAAACTGGCCCCTAAACGCCTCGAACAGAGTCGTGGGCCCACCCACGCTAATCCACAATGATCCAAGGTGGGCCCCACATATTTTTGGGAGCTATGGGACAGGGGGACCACGCCCCATGTGGCCAGAATCACCGGTTTATAGTTTGACCGATGAGGGCTCGCCATACGGTGGGCCCCACTCGAGCTGATCTTCGGGCCGACGCCCTTAAATGGCTAGGGCACCTCCCCCATACGTGGGATGTCCCTCAAAACAGCCCCAATCTACCATATCCTTCACAAAGTGACCCCCCAAGTTCTCCTTTCGCCCTCAAACATCTAATTTTTGGCAAAAACCACCCCTCCAAACTCTTCATTCTACCGTTTCCAAACACCCTCGCTCCACCCTTCAAATCTCATCTAAAATAAAAATCAATAAATGCTACTTCCTTTAGAAATCCAACGAGAATCAACTAGCGCTGCACTAGATGACCTGTGAAATTCTCATCAATCACTTTCAATACGATCTGCTAGAGTCAAAACGTATAGGATAGGTGACGCTACAATACTGTAAAACCTAGGATCAAACTCTATTCCCGATTGCTCTCGGGAGCACCTTGAAACTTTGTATCGGCTCTGGACCGCACGTCGGAAGTCCGATTACCCCGAACTTAGACAATCCTGACCGCCTAGTTGTACTTGACAATCACCTCGAAAATCAAGTCCAAATGATATCCCACGACGATTTTCTTGAGTCCAGAGTGAAGGGTGTGAGAAATGTTAGAAATTAATAAAATTTATGAAATCTGGCACGTGTCACTTGCGCGATATTTTCTAAGCATTTTGACCGTCAGAATTCGATCAAATTTTACCCTCGGATCAGGATAGGTGGCCCTTACATGTCAAAGCACTTGTGGCCCTGATCGAGTACCGGTAGCCATCAAACTGAAACTGGTCCGCCACGGTCGATCTGGAAATCTGACCAGACCGAAAACTCTGCCTGACCTAGATCCAATGTACATGAGATTAAGTCCGACCGCGTTCGCCCAGGGGACCTCCCGAAATGCTCTTTTGGATAAAAAAAGACCCGATTTGGTTATAACTCAAGTGTACCTTATTCCCAAGTCTGTTTAGGTGAAGGTTTAGCCTATATAAGAGCTTGAAACCCTCTCATATCTCTCTCATCCAAATTTGTTTCAAACCTTAGATTGAGAGAGAGAGAAAGTGAGAGAGTTGTGGAAGGAAATTCCTACCACCTGCACCAGCTTTTGCTCATATCGCAGCACCGCTTTCAGATCACTTTTCCAGTGATTCCAACGCACTCCTAGGTAAGATAACCCTAACCTATCACTGTTTTAGGGATTCCTTTGATAAAAATGGTGAAGTAGCTTATGTATCTTGTGTATTAGGTCGCCATAACGCCGTTGACGAAGCATTGACGTTCTATTCGAATTGATACACGTCTACGGTAAAAGGTGAGGATTTTAGACGCTTAGATTACCTGTTTTCAAAGCTTTCAATGCTGTTTAATGGTAGATTGCTGATGAGGATGCTATTTGACATGTACAACATGCTGTCCGTTTTTCATTCCGTATACGTACGGAGAATATGAGATTTAGGGTATTTTAGGTATTTGTAGGAAATACTGTATACATACGTATTTTGCCAATATGATTGTCATGGGTATTTGCTGTGTATTTATACTAGTTATGGATGTATGATCTGTTTGGCGAAGAGATTCACCCTAATGAACATATTGGATGACATATGCTATGTAGACTAATGTCTGTAGACTACGTGTTTGTTGAAATGCCTAAATCAATTTGATTTATGCCTGCCATATGTTTTGAATGTAAGAATATGATGGTGTGTACTAGACAACTCCTTGATATAAGGATTTGTCATATTATATGTTGAAATCGACATACGTCAAGTACGTTGGAATTGTGTGGACTAAGTGTTTGTATAAATGTCTGTATTAGTAAGTATTGAGTAAGTGGCGTTGTAGATTAGCGTTGAGAATCGATTCTCAACCAATTTAATGATGCACATGATTTTCTCCATACTTGTTGTATTTAAATTCGTTACCTTATGTGTGAAATACTCGTGTTTGGTTAACTGTTTATGATGTATGTTACAACATGCTGATAACATGCTGAAATTTCTTGTATTTCAATTCTGCCTCTCTCATCTGATTACTGTTTCACATTACATGTGCTTGGGGCTATACTCTAGTCCAGGCCGTCAGTAACAGTTTAGAATTCGTGGTTGGATTCTATTCGCCACGAAGGATGTGCATGACGAACCCGAGTCGTACTAGAGTCGTCGGCAGTGGTCAGGCCACACGAAGTGCTTGTGCACTTCATGTCAGTCGATTCAACGTGCGATCGTGCTAGTTGGACTCACCAAGTAACCCGACTGACCATTGTATGTTCACCTTGTATTTGTCATAACTGCATGAACCCAGGGTACTGAACTTACCATTGAAAACCCTGTTAACCATGGTACCTTGATCCATAAAGACTCATGAGCCAGGCTTAGTGGTATGGGACACCGTGGTTGAGCTGTCGGCCTACGCTGGGGCCACAAATCTCCCCGTAGTGACCAGTGAGCACCCTACTCTAAGCAGATTATGGTGGTATGGGACACTATATTCTTGCTGTCGGCCTACACTGATTGGTGACGAGCCCTTTGTAGTGACCTTGAGTTTATCCTAACACCGCACGGGGGCGACGAGTCCTGATGCAGTCTTAAGGATATAAATAGGCCTATATTGATAAGGTGATGAGGGAGAGGAGCAACGAGTGCATGCAACAGTCCTGACAGCCCTTGCAGCGACGTATAAAGATAACATCGTATGAGATTACTAGGAGTGACGACCCTAGATAGGATCCGTGTTGGGATTGATATAAGCAAAGTACCCTAGTTTCCCAATCCTGCTGTATGAAATGGACTAATAACAACCCAATAATCATTATCCATATCACACTACATGTGCCTGGAAGATGTGGAGCACTGTGGAAAGATAGCATGTCACCGGCGTAAGATGGTGCCGTATGAGGGAGTATGTCGGTGAGGGCATCCATCATGTCATTTCATGCTTGCATTAACAACAGTATTTAGGAATGTTTAATTGCCTTCTTTACTATTATCGCGTGATTGATTTGATAAAATGCTAATCTTTGCTCTATGATTCCACTGAGTTGATCACTCAGTCCCACATTACGGGACGGTGTCGCGCACACCAACCAGTCCCTGTTTTAGTTGCAGATGATGGCGTTGCTTGTGAAGTGGAGCTGGACTTAATGATGATGAGGAGAATTTCTCCTATATGCGTGTTCTGATCGACGGGATTACAGGGAGGTTGATTAGATGCCATGACACTTGTCATTTTATATTTTTAGAGCACTCATGTATATTCTTTTCTTTCTATTTTGGAGTATACATGTATTTAGTTAACCTGGTAACATGTTCACACTCTGGAGACTTACAACAGTTCATATATTATATATATCTATCACATTCTTCCGCTTGCTAAGTTAACTGTCTCTGGAGTGTGATATGTTGTTTTGGCTTAATCCACCTCATGTTTTATGTACTATTACCGCCGACATTCATCCATCATTGAAAATGTTGCATAAGTGGTGTTCTGGAACTTGAGAGTTGGGTTTCTACCCGACCCCCAATTTTCGGGATGTTACAGAACCTACAAGTTCTTCTACTTTCATTTCATCTATCTTTTTACATTCTTCAACGGTTGTTACTTTTCAATTGAATCGTTCTGGCAGTGATCTTAGTATTTTCCTATAGATTTTTTGAACCAGAATTTTTTCTCCTAATCCACCCATGGAGTTACAAATGATTTTCAGTTATGTGAAAAACTCCATGAAGGTCTCATGCTCTTTCATTTTTAGACTTTCAAATTGTGATGTTAGGAGCTGTAGTTTGGATCTTTTCACTGTGTTGGTTCCCTCATGGATTATTTCCAACAAGTCCTATGCTTATTTAGCTATTGTATACATACTAATTTGATTGAAGACTTAAATCAATCTCAATAAACAAGCATTGAGAGGTTGATACGAATTCAGTTCTAAGGACAACCTTACACCATAATCAACAAGGGCTTATGGTAGGACAACCTTATTCCTAGAATATCTTTTGAATCAAAAACTCAATCTGAAAATAAATAGCAAAGGAATTGCAATCTAAAAAATTGATTATTCTAGGGATAACCATGCACCATAAAAATGGCAGGGCAACCTTACTAAAATAATTACTGAAATTGAAGCACAGATTGACAAAAGTATAGGAAGAGATAAAAAGCTCTAAATTATTACAACATTCTCGACACTTGCTTGAAATGTAAATAGTTACAGCATTCACATTCACATGTACATTCCACACAACTGAATGATGAAAGATAAGGAATTAAGAATGCATTCAATCCACAAGACAAAGAGTTATAGTGGTTCGCCTGTGTGTACACCAACTATTTTAGAACAGCTACACAGAATGTTACTCCACTCCTAATATCCTCACACAGGGATATTAGCGTTCACTATTAAAATAGGTTTCATAGGTTCACCTGAAACCTTCATAATTGTGTCTTTTAACTTGGGCTTACACAATCCAAAAATCCACAATATTCTGAGTTTTCTGGCTCTCCTTAGATAACCAACAAATGGAATTTTTCTGGCGAATTCCAAATAAAAACCAAAAGAATGAAAATTTTACAGAATTGTAAAATACCTGGATTTCTCCTCTTATAGTAGCCCAAAAGAACCAATTGGAGTAGATGTTCGGATGATAAAGTTCAATGTCCAATACTCACTTTATAATGGTTTTAAGTTCTAATTGATTTTAAATTAAATCAGATTGGGCTAGCTCTATTTGATTTCAATTCCCAGAAGAAGGAAAACAGTTTTTTCTCTTTTCAAATCAGATTGGAATGTAGAATCAAATTAAATAGAAAAATGCTAACAAAAGGAAATAGAATTATGCACAATATAGCTTAAGAATAGACACCAACACATGTCTCAAAGTATAGATGTCTCAAGCATATATAACAAGATACTAACACAAGACACATATAGAGGTTTTGACACACAAAATTTGACAACCAAAGAGGATTCAAACCATAGTACTTACAACTCCCCCTTTGTCAAATTTGTGACAAAACACACTCGTATATTCAATGCACAAAATACAATAAGAGAAGCATCATAAGAATTAATAAATAATCATGCACCGGTTGTCATTAACATGAGATAGCCAAGGCATAATATATCTTGTAAGTTTACTAACTCCGCCTAAGTTTAACAACTCCCCCTGAGAAGTACACCTACCAATCTTCATATTCATCATATATGTACACAATTATCATCATTAATCACACAATTCTCTCCCTTTTTGTCAAAAATATGACAAAGGAAAAATCAATAAGCAAGATAATTAATAGAGGACTCAGAATATCATAACATAAAATATTATCAAGTCAAGTCAAAGAACTCAGTCATATAACCATAGAGAAAGTAAAGTCGTATAGTTATTACAAACTAAAGAGTAAAATCCTCAATCTGAGCCAGAAGAGGGAGCAGGTATGGTTGGATCAATTTGATGAAGGCCTTTTTATAAGCGTCTAAAATACTTGCGCATACTTTTGAATTAAGCATTTTGGCCAACATGCATCTGTTCTACCTTCTCCTCTAATGCAATCAGACGTGCATCAAAATCAGATGGCTCATAGTCTAGATCATTCCCAGATTCAAAATCAATTTCATTAAAAATATCATCCATATTGATATCATCTGGAGGAGGAACATCACCCTCTTCATCATTCTCGGCTTCAGCAGCAGCTCCACCCGCACCAATATCAACTTGTCCTCGAGCCAAATCCAACTGCATTTTGTTTATGTTGGAGTTGTTGAATATAAGATGTTGGATAAGAGCCTCTCCAACAGGCATAGCTACCAACATGTGGGTTGCTAGCACATTCATGAGATACCTAAATGGAATATTACTATGTATAGGATGAATACGGAATTGAATGATTGAGTAACAAATCAAAGAGGGAAAACAGATATTAGCACCAGTAACGATTGAGTACAAAATGCGAACCATAAGCAGAGTTAACTCATTCTTATTTCTAGAGCGAGGATATAGATTGGAAGTGAAGATACGATGCAAGACCCTATATCTGGCCAACAAATACCTGGTTGCGAGGGCATTCCCAGTACGATTCCATGGTGCATCCATGTTACATAATGCTCTAGTAAAAATATGTTTCTCAGATTCTGACACTTTCTTAGCAAGTGTGCTAGGATGAATACCATCATCATTTACAGAAATATCCATGAGGCCTGAGATTAAATGACGATCAATATGAAAAGGCCCTTCTCTTGTAGCAATAGAGAAAGTTAATTGTTTAATGAAAAATTCAGTAATACATGCTACCATGGCCTGCGCTATGGACTGGTATACCGGCCCGCCCCAGCGTAAAATGTTTTCCCATCCTACAAACTGAAGGAGAGAAAAAATATTGAAAGGAGCAATATGATTGAAATCAACAGTCTTTTCTACAATTACATTGCGCATATGTAAATCACGAACATACGATGGATCATCTTCAGCAGCCCTAAGGTGCCGTCTGATGATAACATTAGATTGAGAAGAAGAAGCACCTCTAGGATTCTTCTTTTTAGCTCTAGGGTCCATTTTCTTGAAGAAATACAAGAAATTTTAAGAAAATGAAGATGATTTTTTTTAGGATCAGCAAATGAAGAAGAAAACCCAAAAATCTTGAAGAAAGAGATGAAATAGACAACAATAATCAAGAAATTAAAGAGAGAAGATAATGAATCTTCAAGAAAAATAAGCAAAATGCTCTAACCTGAAGGAATCGAACACAGGGGTTCAACTGGTCGAAGCTTGGCTCGTTGGAGAGGAGGTTAGAATGAAGAGGATGAAGGACTTTCCCAAAAATAAACCCATTAGTGCGCTACACGACTAGTCGTGGGTTGTCTTCGACCAGTCGTGGCACGACTGGTCGAGTACGTCCTCGATTGGTCAGGTACCATAAAAAAATGCAATTTTTCAACAAAATTTGAAATAAAAAATTTAATATAAATACACTATACTACTGAGATGCATAATCAATCAATTTAAATTGTATATATTAAGATCAAATTTTAATTTATTAAACCTGATTTTGTCGAGTGGTTTAGTGAATATGTCAGCAAGTTGAGTCTCAGTAGGAATATATTCTAATGATATTACTTTTTCTTCCACTAATTCATGAATATAATGAAATCTAATGTCAATGTGCTTAGTACGTGAATACTGGATTGGGTTTTTTAAAATATTTATTGCACTGGAATTATCACAGTATAAAACCATTGAATCATGTGCGATACCATAATCACTCAACATTCGTTTCATCCAAACCAGCTGTGTACATACATTTCTAGCTACAATGTATTTAGCCTCAGCGGTTGAGAGTGATATGGAACTTTGCTTCTTACTAAACCAAGAAACCGAGCAGTTTTCAATGTAAAAACAACCACCACTGGTTGATTTTCTGTCATCGATATTACCAGCCCAATCAGCATTTGAATACTCAGCCAATTGAACACTAGTATCATAAGGATACTAAAGATCCAAATTAACTGAACTTGCGACATATCTAATAATTCGCTTAACAACAGTTAAGTGTGATTCTGTAGGATTAGACTGATATCTAGCACAAATTCTAACACTTAAAGCAATATCAGGTATACTTGCAGTTAAGTAAAGCATACTACCAATCATGCTACGATACAACTTAGGATTTACATCTTTACCTGTAGAGTCTTTTAAAAGTCTTAGAGTTGTACTCATAGGTGTATCAAAATTCTTACCATTTTCAAATCTGAATCTCTTAATCAAGTTCAAAGCGTACTTGGTTTGAGAAATGAAAATTCCATCAGGTTGTTGTTTTACTTGCAACCCTAGGAAATAATTTAATTCTCCAACCATGCTCATTTCAAATTTTAATTTCATTAACTCTGCAAACTCAACAGTACATGTTGATCCATAAATAATATCGTCAACATAGATTTGAACCATTAAAATATCATCGTTATACTTCTTAACAAAGAGCGTCTTATCGACACTACCCATTTGAAGATTGTGACTCAGTAAAAACTTTGTCAATTTTTCGTACCAAGCCCTAAGAGCTTGTTTCAAACCATAGAGAGCTTTTTAAAGATGATATATATGATTAGTAAATTTAGGATCTTCAAACCCTGGAGGTTGTTCCACATATACCTCTTCATGTAAATCGCCATTCAAAAAGGAACTCTTTACATCCATTTGAAAAATTTTAAACTTCTTAAAACATACAATGGATATAAAAAGTCTGATAAATTCAAGACGGGCTACAGGGGCAAAGGTTTTATCATAATCAATGCCTTCAATTTGTGTGTACCCCTGTACAACTAGTCTTGCTTTATTTCGAATGATATTTCCAAGTTCATCAGACTTGTTTTTAAAAATCCATTTTGTTCCAATAATGTGTTTATCTGTAGATCTAGGAACAAGATACCAGACATCATTACGAACAAATTGATTAAGTTCTTCCTGCATCGTAACTATCCAGTTTTCATCCGAAAGTGCTTCTTTTACGTTTACTGGTTCAATCTGGGATGTAAAACATACGTAATTGTATGTCTTCAATTTGTCTATGAGTGCGCACACCAGTGAGAGGGTTTCCAAGAATTTGAGTAGTTAGATGATCTTTAACAATCTTTAATTCAGAATTAATTTCACTTGATGAAGTATCTGGTTTTTAAACTACAAGAACTTCATCATTGTCTGAACTAGGGGCAGGTGTATTCAGGTGATCATCAATGACCACATTGATTGATTCTTGAATCACACCAGTCCTGTTGTTCAAAACACGATAAGCACGACTGTTTAAAGAATATCCTAAAAAGGTCCCTTCGTCAATTTTAGTGTCGAACTTTCCCAAGTTTTCACGGTCACGCAAAATGTAGCACTTGCTGCCAAAAATATGAAAGAATTTGACAGTAGGCTTCTTGTCAAACCATATTTCATAAGCCATTTTATTATTTGATTTACAAGTATAAACACGGTTAATAATGTATCAGGCAGTATTTACTGCTTCAACCCATAGATTTCTAGAGAGCTTCATGCTATTCAACATAACATTTCCCTTTTCTTGAAGCACTCCGTTTTTTCTTTCCACAATACCATTTTGTTATGGTGTTTTGGGCGCAGAAAATTCATGTGATATTCCCTGTTCGCTACAAAATTCTCAAAATAACTATTTTCAAATTCGGATCCATGATCACTACGGATCTTACTAATCTTGAGAACATTTTTCAGTTTGGATACGTTTGATGATCTTTTTCACTTCATCAAGGGTTTCTAATTTGTCTCTTAAAAATGAAACCCAAGTGTATCTTGTATAATCATCTACGATAACCAAGATGTATTTTTTGTCACCTCGATTTCCGTTCTTGTTAGTCCTATAAGATACATGTGTATAAGCTTGAGTGGTCTAGATGTGGCATTGGAGTTCACTTTTTTGTGAGAGCTCTTAGTCTATTTATCGTACTAGCATTCGTTACATATTTTGTCTACTTTTTATAACTTAGGTAGACCTCTAATTAGTTCTCCTTTGCTCAATCTGTATAAATTTCGATAATGCACATGTCCAAGGCATTTATGCCATAGTTCTGTCTCATTAGTATGGACCATGTAACACTTTTGGTTAGATGAGCTACCATCACTTACTATGTAGCAGTTTTCAGAAGTTCTGTGACCAGTTAATATTACAGAACCCTTTCTATTTATGATCTCACAACCTTGATTGGAAAATTTCATACCATGGTTGTTATCGCATATTTGAGATATGCTTAACAGGTTGTGTTTCAGCCCCTCAACATATAAAACATCTTTAAATAAAGGAAGGTTGTAAAGTTGAACCGTACCTTTGCCAATAATCTTGCAATTGCTTCCATCACCAAATGTGACTGACCCATCAGTCATATCTTTAAAATCAATGAATAAAGCTTTGTCTCCTGTCATATGCCTGGAGCATCCACTATCTAGGTACCACTTTGAATGACTTGTTGCTTTGAAAGTAGTGTGAGCAACCAAGCAGGCACCCTTAGGAACCCATTTCAGAACTGTTTTGGGTTTAGGAGTATAGTTGGTCTTCTTTTGATTGTAGTTGTAAGAATGACCTACCGAGTTAAATTTCAAGAGCTCCTTGAGTAAATCAATTATCTTTTCAGCTAGTGGGTTTCTGTTCTGATTTTTAAAATTGACATGGTTGCTTTTTGGTTTCTAAAAAGTTTTTGTATTTTTAGAAAAACCTCGATAAGTATTTTTCTCTTTTGAGTTTGAGGCTTCTCCTTTCACAAATTTGAGAGGAGTATCCTTCTGTTTGGGAGGTATATTCTTATCATAGCCCAACCCGGATCGATCGCCACATTTTCTTGATCCAGATAATAATTTTTCTAATTTTGGATCACCTTGGGCATATCTCCATGTGTCCTTCAAACTCAGAAGAGAAGATACTTCATTCTTAAGTTTCTCATTTTCAGATTTCAAATCTTCAATCAGGGAGGTTTTGAATTCCAAATCACATTTAGATTTTTCAAGATAATCTGAAATTTGTGCCTTTTCTAAAATAAGAGTCTCAAAACATTCTTTAAGTTTAAAATACTTTTCTTTTTGAAGTTTAAATTTGACAGCAATTTTACAACTTTCCTTATATAAGGCATTATAAGCATCTTGAAGATCTTCTTCATTTTCATGATCACTATGCATATTTTCTTCACTAGTTGAATCATCGTGATCTGAGAATGTGAACTTGGCTAGAGTCATAAGGGCTTTTACATCATTGCCCGACTCGATTTCAGAATCTTCTGATTCAGAAGAGGTTTCAGAATCAGATGATTCATCCCAAGTAGCCAACATACCCTTCTTCTTGGATTTGTCCTTTTTATGACATTTGTTTGCTAAATGCCCATATTCTTGGCAGTTGTAACATTGACTATCTTTCAAAGATTTCCAAGTTCGAGACTTTGGTTTAGATCGTTTCTTTTTATTTGTCTTTTTGAAATCGACCCTTTTCTTACTTTTGAAAATCTTGTAAAACTTTTTAGCTAAAAGCGCCATATCAACTTCTAAATTTTTTAAATCCGATGTTTCTTGAGAAATACCTTTAGAAGATGTTAAAGCAATAGATTTACCTTTAGGAGCTTTGAAATTCAATTCATAGGTTTGTAAAGAACCAACTAGTTCTTCTACCCTCATATTATCCGTATCATGAAGTTCTTAGATCGCAGTTACTTTAGAGTTGAACCATTCAGGAAGTGAGCGTAGTATCTTTGCACATACTTTGCTTTCTGGGATTTTGTCGCCAAGACCCCACATTGAGTTTACAATGTCATTCAGTCTAGTATAAAAGTCCATAAACATTTCATTTTCCTCCATATGAATTTCTTCAAATTTAGTTGTGAGGAGTTGAACTTTAGACTTCTTGACAATTGATGTATCCTCGTGTGTCATTTCTAATATATCTCAGGCTTGCTTTGCAGTATCACAGGATATGATTCTTTTGAATTCATCCAGTGATAGTGCGTAAGTGATAGCATTTAGTGCTTTGGTATTGACACTATTCTCACTTTTCTGAAGTGTAGTCCATGAGAAATAAGGAGACACTCTTATTGTTTTTGAACCGTCGATTCCAGTTACTTCAGTGGTAGGGGGTTTCCATTCGATCCCTGTGGCTTGCCACACACTCTCATCCAAAGATTTAAGAAAGATCCTCATTCTGGCTTTCCAATAGGCATAGTTGGAGCCATCAAATGGTGGAGGCCTAGTGACTGAGAGGATATCAAAATTTAACATCTTTTTATATAGCTTAGATCGTTAGCTCAAGAAATAAATCTAAATAAAAGTAATAAGAACGAGCCATTAGGCTCTGATACCACTTGAAATGGCCAAGCTATATGTCCTAGAGGGGGGGGGGGGGGGGGGGGGTGAATAGGACTATGCCAAATTAAAATTAAATACAACGGATTAAAATAAAGAAATAGCCTTACAAAATAAATCAATTCACAATGTTGGAATTAAATCAATCTTAATAAATAAGCATTGAGAGGTTGATACTAATTCAGTTCTAAGGACAACCTTACACCATAATCAACAAGGGCTTATGGTAGGACAACTTTATTCCTAGAACATCTTTTGAATCAAAAACTCAATCTGAAAATAAATAGCAAAGGAATTGTAATCTAAAGAATTGATTATTCTAGGGACAACCATGCACCATAAAAATGGCAGGGCAAAATTGAAGCACAAATTGACAAAAGTATAGGAAGAGATAAAAAGCTCTAGATTATTACAACATTCTCCACACTTACTTGAAATGTAAATAGTTACACCATTCACATCCACATGTACATTCCACACAACTGAATGATGAAAGATAAGGAATTAAGAATTCATTCAATCCACAAGACAAGGAGTTATAGTGGTTTGCCTATGTGTACACTAATTATTTTACAACAGCCACACAGAATGTTAGTCCACTCCTAATATCCTCACACAGGGATATTAGCGTTCACTATTAAAATAGGTTTCACATGTTCACCTAAAACCTTCACAATTGTGTCTTTTAACTTGGGCTTACACAATCCAAAAACCCACACTATTCTGAGTTTTCTAGCTCTCCTCGGATAACCAACAAATGGAATTTTTCTGGCGAATTCCAAACAAAAACTAAAAGAATAAAAATTTTACAGAATTGTAAAATACCTGGATTTCTCCTCTTATAGCAGTCTGGAAGAACTAATTGGAGTAGATGTTTGGATGATAAAGTTCAATGTCCAATACTCACTTTATAATGGTTCTAAGTTCTAATTGATTTTAAATTAAATCAGACTGGGCTAGCTCTATTTGATTTCAATTCCCAGAAGAAGGAAAGCAATTTTTTCTCTTTTCAAATCAGATTGGAATGTAGAATCAAATCAAATAGAAAAATGCTAACAAAAGGAAATAGAATTATGCACAATATAGCTTAAAAATAGACACAAACTTATCTCAGAGTGGAGCTTTTAATTTCCTTAATTTTTGATGAATAACTCTGAAATTCGTGTGCTATTTATAGCTGAAGAAATTCATCTTCGACTGGTCCTAGGGTTACCACGACTAGTCGAAGAAGAAATAGATTTTTGAATTTTCGGGCACGATTAGATAAAGCCGTTACACGACTGGTCGTGAGCAGTCCACGACTGGTCGTCGACCTCACAAGACTAGTTGTGCGACCCATGATTTAGTTGTTGGAGTTTGAGTCGTGGCTCTACGACTGGTCGAAGGTTGAGTCGTGACCGTCCCACGACTAGTCGAGCAGACTCCAGGACTAGTCGTAGCCAAACAGAAAAAATTCGATAATATGTAACATACTTCGACTGGTCTTGGATTTTCTAGGATTGGTCAAACTATTGTTAGGACTAGTCAAACAAGTTTCAGGACTAGTCTTAGAACAGACCAAAATCATTCGTAAAAAATATATGAATTATATATCCAAAATGACCTATACTAAAGGTCAACCTAAGGTCAATCAAACCTTACCAAGGACATTGAACTTTCATTAGTTTAGACGTTGAACTTTAAGAAGCTTGAGTTCTTCTTAATGTAGCTTGAACACGTTGAACTTTACGAAGCTTGAATTTAACTTGATGTAGCTTGAACACTTAATAAGCTTTGAAGTCACCATTAGTAAGTATGAGTTGTGCTCAGTTCCCTATCTTATGCTAGAGTCTTGATCTTGAATATACGAACTTTGAGTCTTGAACTTGAACTCTTCGTGAACTTGAACTGTTCTTGAATATCATCAAATATGTAGCTTGAACTAGCTTGAGGAGTTCATCGTCGTGTCTTGAAGTATAGATGTCTCAAGCATATATAACAAGATACCAACACAAGACACATATAGAGGTTTTGACACAAAATTTGACAACCAAAGAGGGTTCAAACCATAGCACTAACAGATAGTTGTGCTATTTTCAAGTACTATTATTCAGTTGGTGGAACATATCCTCTTTTAACAATATCCCAAACATCATGATCCGAAGATCTAAGAAAATAATGCATCCTCACCTTCCAGTATGCATAATTTGATCCATCAAATATTGGAGGTCTAGTGACCGATGAGTCCTCTTTTTTGACCATATTACCAACTTCAGTCAAGATCATTCTTTAGGTGGTGAATCCCTTAAGAAAGACTTGCTTTGATACCAATTGAAATAGCGGTAATGACCGTTTAAGTTGAAGTTGGAATATGCCAAGATGTCCTAGAGGGGGGTGAATAGGACTTTTTAAGTTTTTATGATGAATTTTAAAGCTATCAACCCAATCCTGAGTAAATATGCAAGTATCAGGATTTCTTCAATATGACTCTAATGGTTTTCAAGCCAAATAGATGATTCAATAACAAAACTATTCAAAAGATAAATAATATACACAACATAGTTCATGATGGATGTGACTGTGTGTGAGATGTGATTCTACTCAGTTCCAAATAATCATGTATGCAAGGGAAATGAGAATATTCAGAGAGATCACACATGCAGTAGAAGTAAACGGCAATCTCAAACACAGTTGTTTTTATAGTGGTTCGACTACTTGTCTACTCCACTTTCGGTGGACACACTCAACCCTTGAGTGTATCGAATTTCACTAATGGAGGTTTCACATCAGGTTCACCTCAAACTAGAGGTTTCAAATCAGGTTCACCTCAAACCAGTACAACCTACTCTAGGCTGACTTTAACGTATATCCATGACATAAGTTTATGCCCCACACAGGAGAAAGGGTCAACACACAACAACCAACTTTTAGGCCACACAGGCCAAGGATCCTCACAAGGAACCTACCAGTTTATACTCTCATGAGCAAGGGTCAACACACAGCATCCGGGTTTTAGACAACATGGGTCAAGGACCTACTCAAGGACCTAAGTTTATGCTCTCCACAGAGGAAGGGTCAACACAAATTACCCACCACGTACTCTCCCATTAGAGGCCTCCTATGAGGACTTGAAAGGGGTGAGAAGTACCCTTGACCCAATCCTACAAAATGAATGATCACAATGGTTCTCTGGACTCTAATGACCAATAGATAAGTAGATGAGCTCTATTAAGCATGTTGATGAAGATCTCCTCCTTTAATGACGAAGAATCTTCAGCTCCCTTGAACCATGACTTACTTGATGTACCAATGTAAAGCAATGGGTTGGGTTAAGGTTATGATGGAATCCTACTTTATTAAATGTTTTCCTATAAAGGAGACAGAGTGATTCCAATCATCTATGCATTCAAGGCATCCTAGCTTAATGATTTGTCATTAAGATGGTAGCTACAGGAACCTTGAATGTAGAAGTTCATTCTCCAATCAACTCTATTGAATGTCAATGACGAGGGTGGATTGGAGGATGAACTCCCATGAGGGAAAAGGCTTATGATATATGATTTACATTTAAACACTCAAAGGCACTCTCTATTTTCTCTACAAACAACTAAGGGCAAACTCTCATTAAATAGGAAAAAGGTTCCAATCGATATAAAACGGTCATATTTTTGACAGAGTTCGATATCATCGAGCAGGTTCAATATCATCGAGCGTATACTCTCGATAGCATCGACTGACCGCTCAATGATAGACTCAAACTGTCAAATGCTTTTAAAACTTTTTGTCAACTGGTTGTGGAAATCGAACGCACATCGATGTCATCGGATTTCAAACTCTTAGGTTTGATTCCTTGACATTTGAAAATGTGAGAGCACTTGCCTTTGAAACATATCAGGTATAAGATATGATCAAGCATCACTCATTATCATCAGAATTTGAATGTCGATGATATCAATGACAGTGTCGATTCATCAATAATTCCAAGAAATTTTCTTATAAGCTTGCTAGACAGTTTATGTCTTATTTCGATGACATCGACCTAGCCTTGATATGATCGATATTTAAATATTGATTTTATCGAATGATCCTCGATCCAAGAAAGATTAGCCTAAAAACTTGCTGGATAGATTTCTGTCCCAATCTGATATCATCGAGATTTGAATTTTGAGGATATCGACGAGCCCTTCAATATATCGAGAATTACATGATTTGTCTTAGTAGTATTTTGGACACAACTGACAAGATGTCGATTTTATCAAGTCAACTCGATGGACTCGAGATTCAAATTTTGATGATATCGAACAGTCCATCGATTCATCAATAATTCAATCCAAAGTTCTTTGTAGTTGCTGGACATCAGAAGACCTCAATTCAATAATATCGAGTGAGATTTGAGAACATCGATAACAGGGTTCGATTTCATCGAGTCATGTATCGATAAATCGACAAAGGTAGAAAACTTAAAATTTTTTCAGATTTTACAAATTAGTTTTCTCACCTAAAACCCTAGGATGTTCAATTTAATTTTAAGGTTTTTTATATACCTAGTATTTTGGGCCATGGGATGTGAGGTTACGGTTTACCTTTGGCAAGTTCGGGCACATATCCTTGAATAATCTTCCTATGGGGCTCCTTTGTCTCGCTGACTCAATGCTCACGCTAATTGACAAACTAGAGGACTTTCAATCTCCCCCATTGTCAATTACATGACAAAACACCCTAGAACAACTTCTAAACAACACCATAACTTGTGTGTACATGAACTTTACACAATTTTACAAAGATATCTAGTTCACACACACGACTGTATCATCAATAATAGATGCTTCCCCTGTCGTCTTGCAGCTGCTCCCCCTATCACCTGTACCACCATTAGCAAACACACACAATTTCCTTCGGGGTGGAATTTGTTCTCCCCCTTTTTGTCAATCATTAGCAAAGGGTAATATATAAATATAGGTTAACTGAAGTTGAAGCACTGGATAAGGATAGGTATGCATATTAGGTCAAAGGAGAGCTGTGATGCTGAACAAAAGATACTAGTATGGAGAGAAAGATCAAACAACACAAACTAAGCAGGGAATATGCAGGAGAAAAGACAATCACAATTCATGTCAGTATTTCACAGAACATCAGAGCATAATATGGCAATAAAATATATATATATATATGAATCATCACACGGCTATAAAAAGAATAGCCAAAAGAAGAACTGCCTGAGCTTGGCCATCTTGTAACATCCATCCCAAAATAACAAACACAAGTATCTAGCCCATCCATGAGCATATAAAATAAAGTATTTTTCTCAATTAGAGGATATCCAAACTTCAAAAAAAAAAAAAAAAAAAAAAAAAAAAAAACTTATCAGACTTTGCAAGTTAGTAATCCATCACATACACTCATACGATCGTAGGGCATTCAAAAAGACACCCTTGCCCATACGCTGAGATGAGAGTAGGGTGTATGTGATGGCACAAAGATTGTTGATACTATGGTGGAGGGGCGAAGGAAGATGGTGTTGTATCGTCGCGTCGGCAGGTGATCAAATCCACCAGTTACTGCACCAACTGTTGCACTCGGCCACCAAACATTCCAGGATAGTGAACCTTACATTCATCATCTCCTTCAGCTGAGTGACTTCTCACAATGTCATTCCAATCTGATCTTGATGTAGATTGAATCTTTTTACGTGCATGGGGTCGGATGGAAATGGAGCTTGTTACGATGCGAGAGGGTCACCTTCGGCCATTCTAACGCCTTCAGCTTGTGCAATCCCTTCACCAAGTTCACCTTCTTCATGAATCCCTTCCTCAGGTTGGTGTAAGACCCGTATCCTAATCCGCACTATTCCGTTGAATCCCGCGATCCTTCTCGTCAAATTCCGGCAATCCGCGACTTATAGTTGACGTTGCGCATGACCGTAAGTCATATCCTATTCATTTGAGCTGGCTTAATCAGGGACTTGTATCATTGCGACCGCACCGTCGCTGCGGTTCCAACGCCGCAACTCACGCACTGATCCGATACCCAGACGATGAGATACGGACCCACGTTCAGTTCGAGCAAAAACACCACGCGTTGCAAATCCCAAGGAATCTCTACAATATGTCCCATCAATCCCATCAATCAATCCCATCAATCACCTCTCATGTCAAGTACACCCACCCATGCTTCCTTTCTCCACAAGTCAAGCAACCACCTAAGTCAACTAACCTCTCACTTCACCCATCACTCACCTCACCCATCACTCACCTCACCCATCACTCACCTCACATCACTTCATCTCTCTACATCTCATCTCTCCCTCTCTCTCTCTTTTCTCACACCAAACCCAAGCAACCAAGAGAGCCTCCCCCTTCCAAGGCTCCCCATGAGAGAGGTGAGATTTTGGTGGCCCACTTTCCACTCCCAAAACTCTCATCCTAGCCATCTATTGCCCATCTCCACCATCAAAGTGAAGCTTTAGGAGACTGGCATCTCAACGGACCAAGAAGATCAAGTGGTGGGTGTTTCCTTAGACTACTTTTTATGTTTTTAAGATGGGCCAAGTGAGGCCAACCGATCAATGGTTTGGATCTCACTTGGGACCCTAAGATGTGGCCAATGGCTCATCTTGATCATCAAGATCATTCCATGATGGGGCCATTCTCCATGGACCCCATCATGATGTTTACTTTCCTTGTATTGAGGAGGTCATCTAGACCGTCCATTTCTAGTGGAGTGGGATCTCCACCGTTGATCTTTTGTTGATGGTCCATATGCAAGGGGACCTTTGATGTATGATTGGATGATTGAAACGGAGGGCCCATAGTGCCGGGGTCCCTCCATCACGCGTGTCACACTCTATTTCTCTCTCCCTTTCTTTCCATTTACTTCCTTGTATGTGATGAAATGGCCGTATGGCCCGCTTGGACGGACCCCACCTTGAAGTAAGTATTTTATCCAAGTCATCCACGAGTGGGCCCACCTTATATGCATTGTACCCACACCACCTAGTATGTGGTGGCCCACCTAGGCAAGGCCCACTTAAAATTAATTTTTTGCCTAAGAGAGTCCAGTGACGTCTGGACGTCACTGGAAATGAAAACACAAATATTGGCTTGTTCAAAGCCTTTGGAAGGGACCTCTAGTATAGGCCCCACCTTGATGTATGTTTCTAATCCATGCCGTTCATCCTCTTTCCCGACACATTTTAGGCGTTGAGCCGAAAAATGGTGTCAATCTGATATTCAGGCGGGCCATAGCTTAGCAAACATCGTCCCTATCGTTAAAAATTGGCTAGGGCCCACTTTGAGTCAAAAAAATACCGTATATTAGACTCGTTTGGATTGTATTGAGCCAAGCAATCCAATGGCTGGAATGGATCCATCACACACGGGCCCCATACCCGAAAAACTGTAAAAAATTCAGTTTTTTTTTTTTTTTTAAAAAAAGAAGAAGCTCTGCTGCTGCCGTCAGAGCCGCAGGCGCTGCCTGCAGCCTTGCAGCGAGCGACCGCCAGCAGCCCAAGGCTCCTGCCGTGGGCCCCACATAATGTATATTTTGTATCCATGCCGTCCAGCGGGTGGTCCACCTTCTGAGGTGGTCCCTCCCAAAAATGAGGCCCATCCAAGACTCAGGCGGCCCACACCACAAGAATCAGTGGTGATTAAATTTTACCATTGAAATCCTTGTGGGGTCCACGGAAGTTTTTGTTCAAGCTAAAATTTGTGTTTTATCTGCACCTGGGTCCCTGTGACCTTTACCAACGGTTTGGATGGCATGCAAACTTAATGGTGGGCCACACACGTGGATCCCACCCTTGATGTATGTGTTTTACAGCACCGTCCACACGCATGGACGGTGGAGCCCTGTGAACGGTGGAGCCACCCTGCTGCATGAGTTTTCTTCGCACCGTCCAGTGGACGGTGTGAATGCCCACTGTGATGTATGTGTTTTATTCACACATCCAGGTGTGGATGGTGGGGCCCACCATGGTGCATAAGTTGCATCCTAACCGTCCATCCATTTTATCAACTAAAATGAGGTAGATCCATGGTTCAAATGGGCCCATTTTGGTATGTATATAGTTACCATGTTGATCCATTTATGGCCATTCATTTAGGCCCACCTTGGTGCACATCTAAGGCCATGGGATTAAGCCCATTTGGCATGTGCAATGTCCATGGGATTAAGCCCATTTGGCATATGTAATGCCCATGGGTTTCGGCCCATTTGGCATATGTAATGCCCATGGGTTTCGGCCCATTTGACATATGCAATGCCCATGGGATCCGGCCCACTTATTCTATATAAGCCCACGGGATTCAAGTCCATTTGATACATATTAAAGCCCATGGGATCAAGCCCATTTGATGTGCATGGGGCACAATTGGAGTGGCCTAGTTGATATATTTGAAGCTCATGTGTATAGGCCCATCTAACTTATTTAAAGGCCCAAGCTGTGAGGCCACTTTGATGTATTTCAAGGCCCATGAATCATGGACCATTGCAATGTACATAAGGCTCATTGGTGAGGCCCATTAATGCAACCCATTTGATGAATGTGAGGCCCATGTAATACGACCTATTTGATATATATAAGGCCCATGAATCGAGGCCTAACGGATGTCCTTAGGGTCCATTGCAATGTACGTTCCTCATGGTTCATGAAATGATATTATGGCAGGTCGTGCCTGGGAAACAATGTTGGTTTGACGTCCACATTGTATGTACGATGTTGGTTAAATGTCCGCATTGTAACTCTCTTTAAGGCCCATTGATAGGTCCATACCTGTTGCTATTCATTGCCTTATAACATACTTAGAATAATCTCTTAACTCATGCCCATACGCATCATATGT